>HG993131.1:15000000-16250000 GCA_905231865.2 Boloria selene
TTCTGAGGAAATAAAGTACGAAAACATGTGTCAAAGTAAATTAAATTATTAAACAGAAATATTTTATATTACTTAAAGTTCAACCTCTACGGTACATTACAAATTACGAAAGCTTCTGTAAGTAATACGTGCAGGTTTTCCAAATTTTATTCAACTCATGTGTGATTGATGGATTGCGAAGAGTTTAAATTTAAAGACGTAGTTCCAGCATAAGTTTTCAATAAAATATGACCGGTGCCGAATGGATATCACTGGACGCATCCGCATTAGACGTTCTGAAAATATAAATTGTCAGTTTATTAAGCTAGGCCTTATTTAAGAAGCACAAGATTTTATCGTAGATCTAACCTAAGACTAAGACTAGTTGTACGTAGTGTATTTTGGTATATTTTCTCTATATATTTTTTTTGAAGGATTTACACTGGAAATGTAGCATTGTTGTTAGTAGCATTCATTATGTCTGTTTTCAAAGTGTTTTGAACTGCAGCTATATAAATACGCATATAACGAATTGTTACTAGAGGTTATTTGAAAGAAGGTAAGCATTAAGCACGATTATCTTGTAAGTCTTCCTCCTTGCGTGTAGGTTCCACGTTCGTCATTTTTACGCGATCCTAAAAAATGGTTCATAGTTTTGTTTAAGAGTATATTGTTAGAGGATGAAACTTAGAATGATCGGATTGGTTAATCCTAAAATTATTATTTATAACTTAGGAAATCCATTTTTGCTTAAGACATTGATCCAAATGACTCTACAACATAGCCAGTTATCATACAAAGCTTGCCCAAGGTGTTTTAACTAGCCTTGTGATCTCAAGATCAGAAAAAATGATTTTGAGTTGAGGAGTCACTATCGCGCATGTTTTAAAAATATTATAGTACTAAAACTTTTGATTTGTCATTGTTCAAAAGCATGTTTTTCTTAACGTGAAAGCTTCTTAAGCCGATTCGAGTGACCTTCGTACAGGATAATCTTATGGGTTCGCGTCTCAGACTTGCTACGTGTGACATCGACACGTGTTAGGTGACACGCAAAGTTATATTATTTAGTATTATAAATAGACTATCGTATGAAAAATAACTTACTAGTTGTAATTTAATTTCAGGTTAACAGCTTTAATTTGGTAGCCGATCCTTTTGGTATTGGACTTATAGGTGTGTACGATTTTGGAACAATGTCGCCATATACAATGGTGGATAATGCAATACTTATATTCACAATAATATTTATAAGCACGGCTTTTGCCCGTTCTTTGATAGTGCGTGTGCTGTATTTAGCTTTAACTAACTGTGTCAAAGTACCGATGGTGGACGCACCGCACTACTTGCTCTTTTCGATACTCCCACTAAGCACAGAATTTATGGACGCTCACAAAATTTTCGTCCTATATATATATTCGTACCTTTCCGCCGCATTGGTAGCATGTTTAGTAAGTATTTTTCAATATTTTTCAATATTCAATATTTTATAACTAATTATTACATGCGGTTCAGTCCGTACATCATAAGTGAATTAATAATTTATTGATTTCAGGCTATGTTTACTGCAACATTATCTCGCTTATTGCATAGTGAATACCATTCAGTGAAGAACATTTATATCGTAGGATTGTTATGTTTCTTAGGATTTACACTTAGTACACCTCTTACCGTGGTATGTGATAACGTTATATTTTATTACTAACGTCATTTTTCGTAATAAAAAGTAACTATATTGTAAATTAGTTAATACATTATATACAGACATAATATGAATGGCTATCTTTCGTCCGCTCTGGGTAACAATTTATTTTAAACAATTTAATTTCTCTTCCTTTTTCTCCTCGCGTGTGTGAGTAAGCTTGTCCCGCTTGTTTCACTCCTGCCTCTGACTTCGTGCCGACTGGCTGAGTCAAAAATGCTCGCTTGTGGAGTCGCATAACGGGTTTTCTAGAGTCATACGGAATATCTAACATCGACTTCACGGCGTGGCCTCTCATTCTCGGTTGTTTCACTTCACCTTTCCTCATCCCAGCCGGTACTCAAGCTCGGACATCAATAGCGACTGAACTACCCATCAGCCACGCATCCCCTTGCGCTTCTACGCCATTTGGGATTCAGGGAAAATTTTTCATAGAGGTATGCATAAATGCATTTCTCAACATTAAACAAAAACGTCCGAGTGGTCATACGACTTAGGGACATAATTAAGACAACTATTACATAATATACTACTCATTATTAATTATTACACACTATTTACATGTTATATAATATATCATGTCAATAATTGCGTATTCATAAAACTTATACCGCTACAAGAAGGTATCTAGTATATTTTTATTCAATTGATATTTCCAATTCTTGGAATCCTTTCAGTTTCCTTCTGAATGACTCTCGTTTGAATATGAATTTCTTGTAGCTTCACCTCAATTATGTTATTACATTAATTTCTTTCTATACGTCTTATATCGTTTTGAATTTTAAATGTAACAATCATTGTCTTTTTTAAATGTATTTCTCTCTCTATTTTTATTTAAAATCGAGACTAATAAACAGTAAAATAATAGTGTAATATGTTCACACCAGGGAGAGGTTGTGAAGTTTTATTTTGACGGCGGGTTTGGCTTAGTTTGTGACCCTTCTTTCTGCGTCAACGTTCGCGGGTACGGGTCCCACTGGGGACATTCATTTGTTGACCAGGAATGTTTATACTTCAGTCATGGGTGTTTGTATTTGTACTTATATATGTGTAGTATATCAACTACCAGATAGTTGATATCCGTAACACAAGCCACGTAGTTGATAACGGAACTAGATAGTGCTGTGTGTAATAATAATGTACCAACATATTTATTTTCACGTAACAAAAGAATTAGATTACGGTTATACGATATATATACGCATGTATATTGTATACGGATAAGGGTTAAGTGTTTAATAAAATTATGCTTTAAAAGTAGTTTGATTAAATTAATACTTAAATTTGGCAGTAATCAAAAAAAACTTCGAAAAGCTAACATATATTTCTGTTTCAGTTGACTTCAAATAAGATGATGGTTATGGAATACGGTTTAAACACATGTACTCTGTGTCTTGGAGCATTGAAAGTGGCTATCGTTATGTGGATTTATGGAGTTAAAAGATTCTCAACTGACATTCATTTTTGGTTAGGTTTCAAGCCTACGCACTTCTGGAAATACATTTGGATGGCGCTCCCTGTTTACATATCGGTAGAAAATTTACTTAATGAATTATATTTTATTAACTTAGACGTTTGTTCATGTTTTGAACATGAAAGGTAAGATATTTAATTAACAAAGTTCGAAGTTCCTTTGTTTCTTTGTGTAGCGGCATAGTTAATGCTATTACCAAATAAAATGTATCTGCTCGCGTCAGGCATAGTATTAGGATTCTATAATCTATTTGGCTGTTATCATTTCAAAAGATTTCTAGATATATATTATCAAAATATCAAGGATGGTGAGCGTAACTTAAGAAGCCAGAAGATAAAATCAGTTTTCTGTTTATAGAATATACAACTACACATAATTATGTAGATCTACATTATTCTCTTTAAATTGCACAAGAACATGTATGTATGAAGATCAAATTCAATTAAAGAAAGCCTTAATTTAAGAAAATTATAGTTGGTGACCTCTTTTCAACTAGCTAGCTAGACTAGCAAACAGCGCAGACGGTATTATGGTGCCGAAGTGCATAGACAAATACATCTAACTACTAAACAGAAATAAAGGCATATTGAATAAAAATTCAACACTGCCTTTCAAATTATCGAATTTTCTTTGCGAACGATGATGTTAATTAGTAAGTTTTACCTGTTACTACCATCGTTGCTCAAAGCGGATTATTATTACATTCAATATTTTAACGTGGTTTAATTTAAATCTGATATCTATACATTTAATATAATTATTCTCACAACTAAATACCAGCGGCGCGAAATTGAACGGTATCGAACCCGCTTAATACGGTTCCCCAAGCATGTTACCATTGGGCTACCACTACCTATCATATTAAAGGAATGTGTAAAATTTATGCCTGCAGTAAAAAAAAGAGGCATCATAGGCTCTTAGAAGTCTAAAGAGGAAATTAGAGCAGGAAAAAGTTTGCATAGACCTTTCATACAATTTAAGTGGAACAAGTTGCATTTTATTTTTGACTGCATGAATAGTGGTTTTATAATGCTATTTGGTATAGTAATATGTTATATTGTTTTTAATATGATGGAATTGCTTTTGAAATACCAAGTCGTTTATCTATATATAAAGGTCGATATATGGATATTTGTTTGTTTGTCTGTTTTTTTATAACTTATAGATTAAAACTATAGTGAGATGAACTCTTTTTTCAATATACATGATACAGTATACACTCTCGTTACTAGGGTTGCCAGATAGAAACTTATCAAATCCGGTACAATTCTAGGACAACGGTGTCGGGTCGAGATCATCTTGTTTTTTTTATTTTCAAAGGTTTTAGTCGTGTGACGTGTTATTCGTTGTTAGTTTATTTTGTTACAAAACTAGTCGGTTTTCGGAATCCGGGACAATATGGTCTAATTACTGGACACGGGACAAGACGCAAAATTCCGGGACAATCCCGGATTTCCCGGCCATCTGGCAAGCCTACTCGTAACATAGTATCATGCACGCTGGTAGGAAACTCGCACATGTGATGAATATAACATGACGCGTAAGATGTACCACTAATAAGTTATTTAGGTATGTACCTATATAGAAAATGAGTACATAATGTCTGTTTGTGTATTATTTTTGGTACAAAAATAAAATAAGAACGATTTATTTGAATGAAATATTATTTATATTATTTTAAAAAGTAAGTATATAAATTTAAAAAGTAAGATTAAAATAAGGTAACATAATTAGCATTCACATCCAATAAAAATAGTTGGCGTATTGAGTTAATATTGCTAGTATTGTGCCATTTTAGATGTACCTACTAGTAGCAAAAAGAAGAAAGTATTTTAAAAATTCAGTAGGTCACATAACTTCATATTTTTCATGGTTAAGGGTTTCTTTCAAATTTCTTTTTGATCAACTTTGAGATACCTTATCTAATATCTACAATCAGTAAATGTTCTAATTGAGAATAGTGAGAGTTTTAATATAAATAGACACAATAAAACATATAATTGAATTGAGAATCTGCTTGTCGGCGCATCCGCTTTAATTAAATGTCAATGTCAAATGTCAATAACGAACACCGAGGACTGGAGGGGCGGCCATCAAGACTGAACTGA
The DNA here is from genome assembly GCA_905231865.2 of Boloria selene. NCBI lineage: Eukaryota > Metazoa > Arthropoda > Insecta > Lepidoptera > Nymphalidae > Boloria > Boloria selene. Next base: position 15,005,264 of record HG993131.1, read on the forward strand.
CACTTTGTGGCGGATCGTCGAGAGAGGCGCACGCAACCACGTGCTCGGTGGACGTTACAAATTAATCCACTTTAATCTTAGCGAATCCTAATTGTTCAGTGAAATTATTGATTGTAATATAACGAATTATAAGTAAAGTGATTAGTACCGGACGTATTTCATTAAATTACGGTCTCGAATAACCCTATAAGCCACGCCAACACGATGTCTGAAAATACTGAAATCAGTCTAACGACTTCATCAGAAGTGGGATGTGAAGGGTCAGAGCAACAGGAGACAGCACGGAAACAAGGAAATAAAGACTCTGGTGCGAGTAATCACGATTTGCTTACCGGTATGGAATCGATTTTGACAAGATTGCTAGCCGCTACAGCTCATAGTGTTCCGCCACTGCCGCAACAACATAATTCGACTTTGCTGGTGAAATTTGACCCCGATGACGCCGAGGCAGATATTGAAGGTTGGTGCAGAATTACCGATATTATAGTTGCGAGCCGAAAGCTCTCCGGCACTGAGCTGTTACTTGCTCTAATCAACGCATTAAAGGGACGCGCGGCATCGTGTCTGACTAAATTAAAAAGTTCAGAAATAGAATGGCCATCCATCAAGGAATTGCTACTCGCACGATTTGGCAGACCCATGTTAATGCAGGACTACTTTGATAACGTAACGAAATTTGAAATCGCACCTCATGAGGCCGCGTCTGAAGCAGCCATGCGGTTGTGGAGTCTCATTGAGCGTATACCGAAAGTAGAGATGATTGAAGAAGTCATTACGGGTTTTGTCATATCTGTCCTTAGTCAAAAAAGTTCCGTAATACGCAGAGAGCTCAATTCATACACCATCACAACGAGGGCTCAATTGTATCGAGCCCTTAGCGGCATATCGCTGAAAAGACGCCACGATGAAACTGAAGAGCAACCTACCCATTCAAAAAGACCGCGTATGATTGCTGATTCAAAATTCCAAGGGACTTGTCACTACTGCAGTCATCGTGGACACAAGATCGAAGAGTGCCGCAAACGTCGAGATGGTGTTATTATCACAAGGGCGCCTGAACGAGAGAAGACGGTCACGTGTTTCACATGCCTAAAACCGGGACATATCAGTACAGCTTGTCCAAACAACAAAGCGGACAAAGAACACCAAGCTAAGAAGGACGTGAATTTTTGTGAACGCAATCTCGTGAAAGGAACGTTATCCACAGCGACTGGTGAGTTGATTCCTTTTCTATTCGATAGTGGTTCGGCATGTTCATTGATTAAAAGAAGCCTAGCTCCCAATATCCCAGGCTCCCTACGCAAGGAAATAGTTTATCTGACAGGCATAGGCGGTAAAGATGTTAAATGCCAAACTCAAATTTCCAGCCTGATCCACATTCAGGGTATTCCTGTTAGTATATTGTTCCACGTAGTCCCATATAACACTTTAATAGAGTCTGTCATTATAGGTAGAGACATTTTGGATCAAGGATTTCATGTTGAAATTAACAGTGATTCAATTCGATTTTCATCACGCAAAGACGTCAATGCCTGCCGAACTGCTGTTAATTTAGATTTGAGTTCAATTGATACAGATTTGGAAGGCAGTGGGAAAGAGCGACTGTTCAGTATCCTATGCAAATATAGTGAGTATTTTATAGAAGGTATGCCAGTTCGTAGGGTCACCACCGGGGAGATGAAAATTAATCTTATTGATCCACATAAAACGGTGCAAAGACGCCCCCATCAAATGTCTCCAGCAGAGAAGGTAATTGTAAGGGAAAAAATACAGTTACTGTTAGATGCAGGTATCATCCGAGAGAGTTCTTCGCCATTTGCTAGCCCTATCGTGCTGGTGAAGAAAAAAGACGGTACAGACCGCCTATGCGTTGATTATAGAGAGTTAAACGCCAATACCCGTCCGGAGCATTACCCACTTCCTAGGATAGAAGAGCAGGTGGATCGCTTAAATGGAGCACATTTCTTCAGTTCTCTGGACATGGCGGCTGGTTACCACCAAGTCAAGATTAGTTCTGAGTCAGTTGAGCGTACCGCTTTCGTAACTCCCGATGGGCAGTACGAATATCTTGCCATGCCCTTTGGGTTACGAAATGCTGCGTCTGTGTACCAGAGGTATATCAACAAAGCCCTTAATACCTTGAAAGACACAATAGCGTTGGCGTACATGGACGACGTTCTTTCTTACTCATCCAACGTTGATGAAGGCTTACAGCGTCTCGACGCAGTACTCAAAGCTCTGACAGAAGCGGGGTTCTCTCTCAAAATAGCCAAATGTAAGTTCATGAAAACTGAGGTTAATTATTTAGGATACGTCATACGGGCAGGTGAAGTAAGACCTAATCCTGGAAAAATTCAAGCTCTTCTTGAGGTACCACTTCCTAAAACGGCACGTCAAGTAAGGCAATTTCTAGGATTGGCCTCCTACTTTCGACGTTTCATACCAAATTTTGCCAACATCGCCAGTCCTTTATATCCCTTAACTAAACTCAAAGGTCGCATAACTTGGACGCAGGAGCATTCGGAAGCACACAAGAAAATCGTTAAGATTTTGTCCTCTGAACCGGTACTAACGATCTTCGATCCCGACAAACATATAGAACTTCACACCGACGCCAGTTCTGATGGCTATGGTGCCGTATTAATCCAGAGGGAACGGAATGTACCACAGGTGGTAGCATATTTCAGCCGTCGTGCAACCGAAGTAGAATCAAGGTACCACTCGTACGAACTAGAAACCCTGGCAGTGGTACGAGCAGTCGAAAGTTTCCGCCACTATCTTTATGGTCAACATTTTACGGTCTACACTGACTGTAATTCCTTGAAGGCGTCTAAAGCTAAAATCGACTTGTCACCTCGGGTACACAGATGGTGGGCGTTTCTTCAAGCATATGACTTTGATATAATTTATAAAGAAGGACGTCGCATGGCACATGCTGACTTCCTATCCAGGAACCCGTTGCCTTCCCCGTCAAGTACTGAAAAGCTTAGCATAACCACTCAATTTTCAAACCCCATAGACTATCGTAAAGCCGTAAATTTTGTAGAATTACATAACAGTTGGATTCAGGTAGAGCAGAAACGTGACCAGGAAATCCAGGACCTCATAAGTCAGCATGAGAGAGGGGAACTACCGGAAGCACTTGCTCACACGTACGATGTTCGGGAGGGAATCCTTTATCGGAAAGTCCAAAGAAACAAGGTAAGCACCTGGCTTCCCATAGTTCCACGCTCTTTAATATGGACGCTTATAAACCATGTGCACACCGAGATCAAACATCTAGGCCTTGATAAGACTCTCGACAAATTATATGAACAGTACTGGTTCCCACAAATGTCAAAGAATGTACAAAGGTTTATCGACTCCTGCATAGTGTGCAGGGCTTCCAAAGGCACCTCAGGGGCACAACAAGTAAGACTGCATCCGATTCCCAAAGTTTCAGTACTATGGCATACCGTGCATATTGATATCACAGGTAAACTCAGTGGCAAGAGCGACAGGAAGGAATATGCTTCTGTTATCATAGATGCATTCACAAAATATATACTCCTAGAATATACCCAGTCACTAGATGCAGCTTGTGCCGTAAAAGCCTTGAAGAAAGCCGTGTGTCTTTTCGGCTCCCCTAAAAGAATAATAGCAGATCAGGGCAGATGTTTCATTAGCACAGAATTTAAAGAATTTTGTACTGAACACAAGATAGAGTTACATCTCATAGCAACTGGCTCTGCCAGAGCCAACGGTCAGGTAGAGAGGGTTATGCGCACTTTGAAAAGCCTACTCACCATTATTGAAAATGACACCAATAAGGTTTGGAGAGATGAGCTAGATGAAGTACAATTAGCTCTAAATAGCACTAGGTCTAGGGTTACAGGTTTCACACCAACAGAACTTATGTTTGGCATACGCGCACAGTCCTTAGGATTATCTCAAATATCTCCTAGCGTCAGCACTCCTTCAAGAGCTGATCTAGACGTCATAAGAAATCAAGCATCAGCAAACATTCTTGAAGTGGCCAGATCACAAGAACAGCTTTTCAATTATCAAGTGCAGCGAGCGTAACCAGACAAAGTTAGCTAGAAAGTTTAAGGGACCATTCGTCATAACTAAAATTTTAGACAACGACCGCTATGAATTAAAGAGTATTAATAATAGATCTAGCAGAGTTTATAAGTATGCTCACGAAAATTTGCGTGCGGTGCCTAGGGGTTTTGAGGGCTTGGCAGAGATATCTGCAACAATGATTAATGATGAGGATGACGTGTCGGCGGTAGATGAAGACAGACTTGATCCAATGGGGTCCTCAGACACTGATACCGAGACAGTGTCCAGTGCCAGCGAAAGAACCATCACTGCCAGTTCCGGCACACTCTCGGCTTCAGAAGACGACTTTCACACAGTGGTGGAAGAAGCTCAAGTTCACCGAAGTAAGTTATCTCGATTGGTAAGGTAAAGCTGGTTGAAGGGTCCTAGTACGACCGGGCCACGCTTTGGTAGCTCATAACGTAAAGCTGGTTGAAGGGTCCTAGCACGACCGGGCTCTGCTTTGGTAGGTGGTAAGGTAAAGCTGGTTGAAGGGTCCTAGTACGACCGGGCCACGCTTTGGTTATTGGTAAGGTAAAGCTGGTTGAAGGGTCCTAGTACGACCGAGCCACGCTTTGGTAGTTGGTAAGGTAAAGCTGGTTGAAGGGTCCTAGTACGACCGGGCCACGCTTTGGTAGTAAGTCGAAGGTGCCTTGCACACCTACACCTGATCCAAGTTACTTTGAAATAGTTATGAATCTCAGTCTGGTCAGGTAGAGCCGAGCGTAGGCTAATATGAATCATAATGGTATTCTTGTTTGTTACAACAGGTAGAGAGGAATTAAATCCCAAGATGTAGATGCTCGACACCATGCGCACGAGGTCGCGCGATTATCAGGATTGGCCGTGTCGGCGCATCCGCTTTAATTAAATGTCAATGTCAAATGTCAATAACGAACACCGAGGACTGGAGGGGCGGCCATCAAGACTGAACTGACACTTTGTGGCGGATCGTCGAGAGAGGCGCACGCAACCACGTGCTCGGTGGACGTTACAAATTAATCCACTTTAATCTTAGCGAATCCTAATTGTTCAGTGAAATTATTGATTGTAATATAACGAATTATAAGTAAAGTGATTAGTACCGGACGTATTTCATTAAATTACGGTCTCGAATAACCCTATAAGCCACGCCAACACGATGTCTGAAAATACTGAAATCAGTCTAACGACTTCATGCTTATTCGTAAGCGAGATTGAATAACGAGCGTAACAAAAGGTATCAAATACAGTGTATAATTTGAAGTCGTATACTTAGCCGTTTCGTTGATGTCAGCTTCTGTACTTAGGCAACGAACGAACATTAGTTAGGGGTTTATTTAATATTTTAGTTAGGAGACTACATAATTTTTTTATTTATTAAAATACTAGCTGATACCCGCGACTTCGTCCGCGTTGCTTGAAATATTAACAAAGTTTTCCGCATGGCGCTACGCCGCTTGCCCCACTACTCCGCGAGAAGGAAACATACATACTGCATCACTGAACACGCAGTACATATACAAATCGTTTTTTCTTGAAACTTTAATAAATTTTTATTAAATGAAGATATCGCAATCTATTTTTATATAAGGGCCAAGTGTTTAAGAAATAACACTTAGAAAGTTTCATTTAAATCTATCCAGTAGTTTTTCCGTGATGCGCGCACAACTGCAGACCTCTATCATTTTATTTATATAGATTATTAGGTTATATAAAAACAAATGAAATTAATTAAATTAAAAAAAAAACAATTGACTTTAACCTTTTCTATTTAAACAGTAAAAAAATAATCATTTGGAGTCTGTAGAAGTTACAGTTTGGAAACATAAATTTAACATTCTCACACCCACCCCCGCAATCCCTATTGGAAATAGAATTTCGTAAAATCCTATTTGAGATAGTAGATATATCCTAGTTGATTTCTGCATGACAAATAAAAGATTACTACCAAATTTAAAGTCTATAGAGGTTACAGTTTGGAAATAGAAATTTCACATTTTAACACCCACTACCGCAATCTTTTTCGGCGGTGGGTTGTTGTAAAATCTGCTCTTAAATCATTTCTGCATCACATATAGACGACTCTAGCTAAATTTGGAGTCTGTAGGAGCTACGGCTTAAAAAATAAAAATTTTCATTGTTAAACCACCCCCGCAACCCCCTGTGGGGTGAGCTACCGTAAAATTCGTTCATAGACTATTTCTACATCTCTTACAGAAGATTCCTACCAAATTTGGAATTTATAGGAGCTATAGTTTAAAAACGGGAATTGTTCATTGTTAACGCCCCCGCAATCCCCTTTGGGGGATGAATTTCTTAAAATCCGTTTTTAGTTGACCTCTACATAACGAAAGTAATATTCCTACCAAGTTTCACATTTCTAAGTCCTATAGTTCCCGAGATTTCGTGATGAGTAACTAAAGAAGTAGAAATTGGGATACTTCGATTATCATCGAAATTTTTAACGTTTTAGCAGACTTTTTTAAAATTTTCTTACATATAAACATTCTCACAATTCTGAAGACAACAAAAAAAAAATTAACCCAATCGGTCCAGCCGTTCTCAAGTGATACTCGATCATAGATACGGCATTTTATTTTTATCAAAAAATGAGAGTGGGTGTGCAGGGGTGCGTGGGAGTTGGTGGGTGGATGCGTGGAAGTTTGTAAGTAGATTCTTAGCTGAATGTAAAAGAACATTATCCGTTTAGTAAACTCCGTTGAAATCCATGAAAACAAAAGAATCAAGAGAAAACGCTTGTCTTTTGTTTTTATTAGCGGGATAAATGTTCATAAAAGTAAAACAGCAATAAAAAAATGAAGGAACGTTAGAATTCGAAAAATAAATAGCCATAAACCATCTAGGAAAAATTTCGCATCGAATGGTGGTAGTTTCATGTCGATACGATCAGTGGTTTAGGCGTGATTGTGCCTCAAACGAACACCATTTTCATTATATATATATAGATTGTAAACTTAAAATTAACATTTTACTTTGGAGGAACTTATGATTACTCGTCTCGTATGTATGTTACATAATCACACTAAATGAGATAAATGGACTGATTTGGATGAATTTTAGTACATAGATAGATTCAGACTAGGATTAACTGACGCACCCGAGCGAAGCGATGCGAGGTTAAGTCGCTAGTATGGAATAAGTACAAGTACTAAACTTGCTTGCTTGCTTGCTTAAAAAAATCTTAAAGAAGATCTGTAATAGTTGAGTGTCGAATTCCGAAATTGAAACATAACTTTGACCTTAACACTGGGTTGTGTCTGATCGATACTACCAACAGCATTCAAGTTCATTGTTTACGTTTCCCAAGTTCCTAGAAACTGCATCGTTGATTATTCGAATATAAATTGAGCTCAGATGGAATCGTAGTTGTGTATTCACACATACAAATACAATGTAAGCTGATATCGCGCAAAAAGCTTTCACGTTTCGTATGTTTTTTTTGTAATACCGCAAAGTGGTGGTTTAAGTATATTTTTATCTTCTTTATTTTCATATATGTGAGCATTATAAACATGTTTGTTTGATATATCAGAACATGATGAATCAGGTTTCAATAATATACTTTTTTAATATACATTAGAGGATTTAGTGGTAAATACAAGAAAATAGAGGTAAATATTATATATGATAATGAAAAGAATAATTATGAAAGAAAAAACTTTGCCGTAGCTTTGGTATTTGATTACTGAAATGAATATTTATTTTTCACTAAGAATTATCTTTGTGTTTTTTCTGTAACATTTTCGCGTATATTCCGGATTCAATTAACATTTTAGCCTCATAGATACTCCAATGTATTTTCTATTTTTGAATTAAGTTATTTAATAGTTAGATTTATTCTCTAGTGTTTAACTAATTTATATTTAAGATTAAAATTTCAATACATATGTAATATCAGAGTGTACAGTGGTACTAAACAGAATTCCACCAACATCGGAACCTAGACTTGTGATTTGAATCCATGGAGTACAACAACCAGTAGAGAGCGGGTGTGGGGGCTATCGCGCTCACCAAACATATGCTAAATCAAACTCACGCGACGGAATTTTAGTCAATCGTTGCAATTCTATGCTTAAATGTGGACCAATACGAATCAGTCGTAACTTGGCTGTCACTTAGTTATCCAATCACAGCTGGTGAAGCTTACCTCTCCCCCCGCCGTAAATAAGTGACTTTAAGCTAATTGCTAGCTATTGAATGTACTAGATTTTATTACACTATAGTCAAAAACACGCTTTTCAATATTTGTTCAAAACTTTAAGTGCACTAAGTTGTATCCCTAGAGATTTATCATTCTAAAGATATATAATACTATTATTACTTTTCAACAAAAAGTATGCAATTTTTTAGTAAATCTAATCGTGACACCTTTTTTCAGATTTTGGGTTGCCGTAAATTTATCGAAGTAATAAATTTAAACGATGTGGATCGAAGCAGAGCATCTTTATCGTGGATAGCTTTAACATTTCTTATAGTCATAATATTACAAGCAAAGGTTTTAATTAAATATGTTTTAAAAAATGTAAGCTCAATATTTTTTTATTTGACTTAAGAGTATTACGATAGTGTAGTTAAAATACAGTATAAGAACTTATTACTCGCACATATTGCGCGAGCGAAGCCGCGACTTTCGCTATTTATACATGTGTATAAGCCTTCCTCTAGAATCACTCTATCTACTAAAGAATCGGCATCAAAATTTGTTGCGTAGTTTTAAAGATCTAAGCCTACATAGGGGCAGACAAACAGCGGGAAGCGACTTCGTTTTATACTATGTAGTTATGAATAAAAAAGGTCTATATTACCTATGACTAACATGCAAAAATTTATTTCTAGAAAATATAATTTATGCTAAAAAATCTTTTACTTAAAAAAGCTTTTTGCATATAACTTTCTCTGTACTGATGCAGCGTTAATTTTTTGATGGACCTTGCATTTTAATGATTCATTTTATATTCAGAATATAGTTGGTGCCTTAAAAAGTGATTTTAAATATGGACCTCCGGACATAGACGATCGTAAGAGGAGAAGAAATTTTGATGAGATTGTGCAAAGTCGCCAGTGCAAACACGATTGTTTAGTCTTAGACGTGAGTGAATATAAATGTAAAATTAAAATGTAAATTAATTATTATAAAGGTATAAAACCAAATTATAATTACGTCATTCACTTATAGTTTTTACTAGACTTTTCTCTAACTTTCCTTATAATTTTTATGTATTATTATAACTGAAATTTACACGTATACTTCATGTTTATAACATGTATTACATGTATACTAATGTCATAAAGCTAAAGAGTTTCTTAATTTGTCTGTTTGTTTGTTTGGTTGAACGCGCTAATTTCAGAAACTACTGGTTCGAACTGAAAAATTCTTTTTGTGTTGGATAGTCCGTTTATCAAGAAAGGCTATATAACATCACGCTATGACTAATAGGAGCGGAGCATTAATGAAAAATGTTGCAAAAACGGGAAGGAGGGGCGTTAGTTCTACGAGGTACCATATCGCGCGACTCAGAAATAATTTGGTTTCCGGTCTTTAGAACGCGTGCGGAGCCGCGGGAAATGCTAGTTATTTTATATAGGTATCATCATAGTTATTATAATGATTTTATACGCGAACTAATTAGATTATAACTTTCGAGGCGATCTCAAACTTTTGGAAAGTCAACAAATAGGCTTATATTAGTTTTAAATGAATAAAATTGGGACATGTCCTATCCTTGCACAGATACACAGTGACATACTATGTAGTTAATACGTCTCGCTCAATTACCCATCACATCTATGTATCTTACGTCAATTTCACTACAATAGAGATCATCCCGGTTGAGTAGACAATTTCAATAGGATCAAGAACACGTAATTATGTTACAAACAAACCAAAATAAGTTAATTTTCTTATATTCATTAATAAAAATCGGTGGATTCTCAAATAACTAGAACGATATTTATAAAACTTTAACAACCTTAAGCCCAACAGGGATTTTATGAAGTTGTATTGATCGGAAGTTTGAAGAGTTCACTGCTATGCTGCTATGCTATGCTATAGATTTTATTGGTATTTCATTGCACATTCCCAAAATTTCATTTTATTTTAATATTACGTATATTGAAAGTTGCGAAAAATATTGCCCAATACCAATTTCTACATGAGAACAAAGCGTTGCCAACGGCACACAATATCGACGAATATTCTACTAACGCTGAAGGAAATACTAACAGTTATTGGTTCAATGGCTTTTGTAGGGAATTTCGAAACAAACATTTACACCCGGTACATTATGTAGCAACCGTACTTTGAGAGAAATCCTCTTTGGCATGCGTAGATCCATCTCTAATTCGCTTGACCTAGCATTGGCTTAGTTACATATGGGAATAGAGTACAAACTATCGTAAGTGCACTTATCCAAAATGTATTCGGCTCTTTTGAACACCATACGCCTGTACTGGCCCGTTACGCAGCACTTGTATTTAAAAGCGAGTTTACCATTGGGCTACATTTTACTTATCTGTTAAAGTATATGCGATTTATTCCAAGTATATTGCCTGCAATTCACAATGCAATTGGCTGAACCTGATCTTACAAGTAGCTCGCTACTTAGTCTATTGCGGAGACCTAAATCATGTCTCATTATGTCATTTTACATTTCTTGAACTGAAATCAATCTGTAATAAGACCGATTTATTGCATAGCATTAGCTACCACTACCTATTGACTATAATTTAAAAAATATTTATGTGTACATATATTAGGTATGTGTATAACCAAGTTAATGACACTCAGCACTGTTTGTAATTATTATATGCAAAGTATATATAATCAAATATATGTAGCTATCAGACCCCTCACTTTCAGCTGATAGAATTGAATATAATGGATGAAATATAATTTTATTAAGTACATACGATGCTCTAAAGAGAAAAATAAAGTATAAGGAACGAGCGATCATTATCATAGAAAATACTTTAAGAACTACGTCAATAATAAGCTATAAACTAAAAAGAGAATAGAAAAATTTATTATATTCTTCCATTACATTATAATACTCATACGTTAGGTTTTATTAGAAAGATAGTATAAATAACAATATTTAATGATTCTTTACACGAATCTTTTATACTAAATCGATGTTCAAGAAAAACACGTGTAAACTCTAAATACAATACTGTTTTTATACATTTGTCAGATTAGACAAAGCCCAAACATTATTAAACTGATATAAATAAACAAAACATCAAGTCTTGTAGTATTTCGGCAAAATGGCGCTGTCAATGCATTGCTACTATCATCACTTTTCTATAGACATTGCTTCTACGAATAGAGTTTAATTTAAACAAACTTAAGTTTTTCATAATAAAACTTTGAGTTGAACCAGTGAAAGATCTGTGTAGTAAAGTTTACAGCGGGAGTGGGAATTAAATATCCAATGGGAGAATTTCCAGTTTCTAACTAAATATCTGTTCTATATCTGTGCTTGATTATGATTTAATATAAATTATCAGATTTTCTTAATATCATTATAAATAATTAACCTCTGCTATATATAATTATTAAAACTAAAATCCAAACCAAGACTGAACAGATATAAAAATAATCTAATCGGATATTCTTTACAATATTATGAATGCTAATCAATAAAAATGTAAATGAAGCGTCACCCACACAAAAGTCAAAACAAACTTTTACGTCATATCAGTCAATTTTCCATTACGATCTTTTCAATTTAATAAAATATTGATAAAATTGATAACTTTTAAAGCAAAAAGGCCTTATGATTGTGTGCTTGGAACTCGCTTCGCTGGTGTGCGTCCCTAGGCTTAGCGTCAGCTAGCCACGGGTTTCGCTAATTAAAATAAATAATATTTCTATATATCTTTTTGAAGTCGGTTAAAAGTAGCCTAAGGTACGCCTTATAACATTAGCAATCTGTAAGCGAAAGTCCCGTCAAAATTGGTCCAGCCGTTTCAGAGATTACCCGGAACAAACAGACAGACATACAAAAATTAATAATCGTATATACTTTCATATGCATTTAGAGAAAAGCTGTTTTGAAATTAAAAACAGACACTCAATTTTTATTTATATGTATAGATGTATAGATATTCCTATCTTATTGTATCTCGGCGGGAAAATCGACAACGTTGAATTTCATTAAGTTTTACCATTGATGAAGAGAATGATAGAAAAGTTAATAATCAGTTGTGAGATACTGTAACCGCAATTATAATTTTGTAACTCCTAGCTATTTTATTTTTAAACAAGGTGAAGCGTACTGTTAACAGTGCATTAGAGTAGGTCAATGAATTTCTACACCTACCTTTGTGTTATTTTTTCTAATAGTATTTTTAAATATATTGCCTTATACTACGACTATACTAATTTTTTTTGTACTAAAACCAAAATATTTGACTCCTAGCTTTGCTCGCCTCTGACTAACCTAATACTTCTATCTACCTAATACTTATACCTACTATATTTATAAACCAACTTACTTACGAATTTATATATACGGGTAACTTTTAAATATAGAAGCTTATATAGCTTAAAATGATAAATTTAATACCTATAAAAGGTATTAAAGCATACAAAGGTAAAAAATACGCGAAAGTGATTTTAATTTAACATTATACAATGTCCTCTGAATATTTCTCTTTAAATTTCGAAACTTTTATCGTAAATTACTTTAAGTAAAACTTAAGCAGTTCAACTGCTTGTTAAATAAAATGACACATTTTATTTTATGTCAGAAGACTAACAAAAGAATACTTGAGACTTTCATCAAATTTGTCTTGTTCAGTTCTGTTTGACTTTTGATTCAGATTAGATTAGGATTTTTTTTAGAGATTAAAGCTAGCCGTGTCTACTTCATGCTTAATAAAGCTTAAAAGCGTCTATCCAGTTGTCATAATTTTTATTGCATACCTTATTATATAAACAAAAACTATTTTACAGAACGTTATTTACAAGATTTTTGTTTTAATATATTTTTCTTTTCAGGAAATTTATGAATGTAATCACCTACCTCTCATGTATAGAAGCAAATCTAGTGTACCAAGTTCACAATCGTCATTAGCGAACATATTCGTCGAGTCGTCAACCAAAAAGCAATCGAGTGTTATAGATGTATCACTGTTACATATAAATTAGTTTTGTTTAGGTTAAACCTATGTAAAATAAAGTTGTCTCTAAAATATTTTTTAATACACAATCTCTATTATCAAATGTCATACGTATAGAATAAGTTGGTATTTTATATGTCTAACACGTTTTCAATACGAGGGGATCAAGCTATAGTCTACCACGATGACCAAGAACGTGTTGCGTACTTTATATCTTGTTGTTCGAAAATTTACTAGATAATCTCAGATATTTACATTCCTCGTAGGTTTTCCTATATCTTAAGGCAGACCTTGAGAATATCAAGTACGAGATTTGAGCCCGCTTCATTATGTTACGTACTATGTTAATAATTTCCATAATACCTTACGTCAAATATTTAGCCACTTAGACCTCGTTATTGTTAATAATTCGTTAGAGTATTTCGATAGAGTGATCCGAAGGGTAAATTTACCACAAAAGATTAAAATATTTTTTAATATTATAAAAATCATAGTCTCTTTATAAGTAAATTATGTTTTGTCTTACTAATTTTGCTTCAACAGTTAAAACGTTTAATATTTAAGTTTAAAACTTTATTTATATTAAGTAACTTATAAGCAACCTAACGAAACCTCTGACTGAATTTAAAAAATCTTTTACGAAGACGATCACGACAATTTTGAGTGTGAACTATATTTGTATGAAACAAAATGAAAAAAACACGAGTCAAATCGCAAGTCAATAAATTCTACCTCCATTTGTTTTTGACACAAACGAAACTCAATATGAAATACATGAAGCTTTTTTTATTACAACACGCTTGTGGCAGGTTTGATAACTTTTATTACTTTTAGAGCTTTAAAGGTTTTAGTTCAGTGAAATCAATTTGACTACACTTGTAAAGAAGTGTAAAATGGTTGAAGCTGTACGTACTCGTTATGGACCCTGGGAATCTCATGCATCCCAAGACGATCGGTTAACGGCTAAGAGATTGTGAAACTTGTAAAAGACCTTCGTACCAGGATTTCGCGTACGTAGCATAACCTACTCGTATGTCTCGCAAGAATAAGGTATCACAGTTACTACCTATAATAGGGTATAGTGTCTGATACCTAACTGGTCGTTAATCTTTATCGGATTTGTTGTAAAAGTTTTTTATAACAACCGACTTAATCTATCTCATGTCGGGAGCGTCCGGTTTTAATGTGTTGCACCGAATTCTTAATTCATTTTCTTATACACATGAACTCTAATTTACTCCTTATACTTTAGCTGCTAGTGTAAACGCCATTAAAATCAGTTGTTTCATAAACAAACACGCAAATAAACAAATATTTAAACTTATATAATAATTTTGTAGTTCAAATGTTTATCTTATTCCGAAGCTAATACAGAAGTTCAAACTGTTACTTGATTAACAAACGCAAATATCAGTCTCCAGAAGTAGCAATTTGTAAATTTGAATTGAGGCATCCGTCTTGGAAGAATCCGACACGTGAGAAGAAAATTTCTTGTATCAAAGGAATATGTGTGAATATATTAATAATATGTGTTTGGAACATACTCGTACCTATAGTCTTAAAATAAATTAAGACTAAAATTGATGTTTACCGGTACTTTATTATATTTTATAAAGTCCCTGTTATGATAACGTATTATTATAATTATTTGAATGACTAAATTTTACTTAATTTGATATAGCTATTATAAAATACTAGCGACTCGCCCTCGCTTCGCTCGGGCTCTTCCCTAGATTTAGCACAGGCAAAGCCCCCGCGGCTTTTCGCTAGTTATGCATATAAACCTTCCACTTGAATCACTCTATCTATTAAAAAAAACCGCATCAAGATCCGTTGCGTAGTTTTAAAGATTTAAGCATACATAGGGATATAGGGACTTTGGTTTATACTACGTAGTGATATCGTCAATATAATTTAAAGCGAAAAACTCAACAGTTATTTTTTTTAAGTATCGTAGATACATTAATTTATTTTAATAATATAATAATATAGCCCCTAAGTCTATCTTTCTGAATTACGAGAAACTCTAGAACGGTCTTAAACGCTTTTCACAAAAAAACGTTTTTAATTCTATCTTATAATTTTTGTTGAAGAGCTAAATCTACAATCTAAATAGTTTATGGAATCTTATTTCAAGTATATATTATGAATAGACTCAGCCGTTTGAAGGATTTATTCATATTTTAAAGTCGAAATTTAAGTTTAACAATCTTATGTTAATTGTGTGCCTAACATTGATTTTTTAATAATACCAACATACAAATACTCGTATATTACTATGCAAACGTAATAATACATCTCGGAGGGATTTAGGTGCCTTAGATAATAGATATGCCGTACTAGTCTTTTTCGATTAATATGAAATTGATTTGGTCCTAAAGAAGTCCAAGAAGTATTATTACATATTTTGACATAAACACAGGGCTATCTAGTTTCACGGTATGCTATTACATTTTTAAATTGTGAAAATATTGTGTATGTTATAATATATTTTTAATAAGCACTAGTTAATATTATTTAATTGTGTGAAACACTTTTGAGCTTAAAAGAGTTATACACGTGCTTCAGATTATTTAAATTTAAGCGCTTAATCGGTGGTATAAGTCACAGTCAAAATTCTCAGTTAAAAGTTCTCGAAAGTGAGCACTTCATTAGAGCAGCGGATACGAGGGCTTTCCACAATTAAATAGCGCCCGCATCTTAGGACGCTAATTGGATGAAGAATTCTGACTCGTCACCGCAACGAAGTTTAGTAAAATTATTTCAATTTATATCCCTGTTTCTAAATATACCCTTATTAAACTGGGATTTTGAAATATCTTCGCTAATTTTTTAAATACTATTAATAATTTTATGGAAAATTGCATTCTATTATACCGCCAATCTTAGTTTGTCTTTGAGTTAATAGAAATACAATGAAGTCGGTTAAATATACCCACAGACAAAGTTAAAGTTAGCTGTATTGCTAGAGTTTTACAATAAAAATGTGTGTGTAAGGTTTGAAAATCGTGATTTAAATATTTAGGCAATATTGTGAAATACAATTACTTATCGTATATTTTCCAGTGCATTTAAGTTACTGTAAGTAGGGTGTTGTTGTCAAGTATTGATAAAATTTATTTATATAGGTTTTAGAAAATGAGACATTAATGGATTTTTATTTAAGTAAAAATAATATGAAAATAGTGTCAGTAGATAGTTTCTGAGATTAGGTCAAATAACAAAATTAGCACGGCACGGACTTAAAAGTAAAATTACTCGAATAGATGTTCTATTGCAAATATATTATTAGCATGTATATGTTGCATGTTTTTAAATATTTATACATGCTTTCGTTGATGATCATTAAGTCTAGAAAGGAACAGTCATAGTTTTTAAAAAGTAATACTAAGGCCAACAAAGTTTTAACTTTGTGTAATGTTTTGCTATCATCAGGAAACGTCACAGAGCTGAGTTATAAAGGGAATTGAAGTAAAAAAACAACACGACGAAACGAGTTGCTAGTTTGCATACTAGAGCGGAGGTCGTCAATGCAAGTTTCTAGCTTTAGCGAAAGAAATTCTAATTAGCGAAGATATAAACCTTGATTTTTTATAGGCAGCACGAGGCAGAAACTTTGTTAAAAAATAAATTACCGCTCGTGATTATGCGCGAGCACTTAATTTATCTGTGGGCGACTCGCCTTATCGTCGCTCTGATTCTCTATACACATTTAAAATTATATACAAGTATAATCCTATATAAAGTGGACCGAGTATATCTATGTCAGCCGTCAGCAAAAATGGCGGAAAGGCGTGACAAAGGCAAAACGTTTGTGCGGTTCGAAGTCTTCTATATTAATCAAATAACGATTAATTTAAAATCAATTGTATTATTAAAACCTTTATATAATTTATTTATACATATATTGGAATAAAAGATACTAATGGTTACACAAGTTTACATTTTTTAATCTTTTATCTACATATATCTTTTGTTACTTTCGTACCGAACGCAGTAAATTACAATCCAATGCTATTCCACCGGAATTTGATGTCCATTGATATCAGAATATTCAGTCAGAATATTCATAAGCGTTATCGGGTTCATTTTCATAAATGAAACCAAATATTTTTATGCTCAACACGATAGGCCAATTGGGCCAATTGATCACAACGCGCTGTCATTCGATGAAATTATAATTTGTGTTAAAAATATATTTTTACCAAAATATTTCAACGGAGAAAATAAGAAAGATATGTAGCGCCCCTACATAATACTCTAAAAATTCTACTATATTAACTAACCTAATAACTATAGAAGTTGAAACATGTCCTATAAATGCAAGTACGAAAAGCTTTATGAACGAAAAAATATCCTAGTATTGCTTCGATTAACGACTGTCGTGAACAAAAAAAATAGAACTTCTCTGTATAGGTTTATTGGAGTTTGAGCAACTAGAAACGTATTTCAATACGTTTGTTTTGCACGAGCTCCAAATAGAAATAAAAGGACACATTTTTTAAAAGACATGGTTTTATACTAATTTTTAAAATCTGATTGTAACTGTTGCAGATAAAGACTAGACTGTTTAATCTAGAAACTCGGCTTTATCCGATCTGAATATTATTTTATTTATCATTGTGCATACGTACATATGTTTTAGCCATTTTTAACGTCTCATAGCTGGGCACGGGCCTTTCCTCCACATTTAATCAATTAAAAATCGACGGCTCTCCGTTTATGTCCCTAAATATATTGTTATCGTATTGAGGCGGATATCAAACATAAGAGCTAAGACGGATAAATTTATTTAAAATATCAAATATTCACGTAAATCTAAGAAAGTAATAAAGAATCTGTCACGTGATATTTTCATCAATGAAGGTATTAACTTTAAGGGTGGTACATTCAGCCACCCTTAGAAGAGGAATACTTAAAATTTTAAGACATATGATGAAAGTATTTAATAACATATTACTTTTTCTAATACTAGTGGTTTATCCACAGCCCGCCCGGGTGCTTCACTGAAGATAAGTATCTTTGTCAAATTCCAACGTATTCTTTCTAAAAAAAATTGTTGGAACGCACACAACTACAACTTTAATATTTATAATATATTGTGATATATTATGTATATGTTATATAATATATACTTTTAGCTTAATCTGCAGTAACCCTACTTACTGCGCCAACGGTCGCGGGTTCAAGACCCGTTGGGAACGTTCACTTGTTGAGCACGGATGTTTTTACTCCAGTCACTATAATAATTTGTATAGTGTATCAACTATCTGCTTTCCGTATCTTAACCATAGATGCCTATGTGTACTAATATCCCAACATATTTATTTTATTTCTTACGTACAATATGAAATAACCATAATTTTATTTACAAAATACGCCAACATGTAAGAAATGAAATGTTTTAAGAATAGCAACTGTACATTCCCGTATGAAGATCAAAGATCACAAAGACCTATTATATTGAAGACTCGCCTGACATTGCTTGCTTACCTTTGGTCGAATATGGTTGAGTTTATGTAGATTTTATTTTTCTTTTCCTTATAAGCATGTAAATATCTCCTTCTAATTCGTTATGTTGATATGTAGCATAATATAGCCTAAATTAAATTATTTATCCAATTATATATGCATGTTGAATGGTATGTTCGAATTAATTAGTTTACAATAGCGAAAGATTAGCAAATGTAAATTTCCGACATTAGTTTTATTTTAGATTATTTATAATATGTATAATACACACTCCCATACTGCCGTCCCGCGATGCTTAAGTTTACAGGGAAAATAAATTTAAAAATTGCATACACTATTGCTGTGTCAATATAAATCGGTCTTAATTGAAAAGAAATACTCATATTTAGATTAAAAGCTACAGAAATTTTAAATTAACGAATTTATATAATTTTCAAAACTTTAATAAAAATGCATTAAAATGAAAATTATTTATTTAAACTTTAGAGCTCCCTTTTTTACTAAAATTGGTTAAAAAATAATTATTATTATACAACATATGTAATCAACTTAGCATTTGTGTGCACTTTCATGGTATTAGTGCTATCGTACGGAGCCGCGTCTTAATCCCATGGCACGTGGCAAGCTTGGTGAATTTTGTTCCTACGTTCTATGAATAACCAATGTATTATTTATTCCGATTTAATTGGCGGGCATGGCATTGTTAATGTATGAAATTATTATTTTATATATTTAAACTTAATGTAGAATATAAAATAATACTGCAGAAAATGTACGATAATATATATTTCAGAGAGAAGCAGCCAGTTGAGTTTATTCGAAAAATATTAGTATTAGTAAATTATACAGTTTTTATTTAGTTGTCGTCCTTTTAAAGTTTTCTTTGAGCGTAAATTTTAGATGTTACCTAAATATTTCAGATGTCTTTATATTATGTAAGCTTATAAACACTGTATTATCAGCATTTTTTCGGTAGATTAGCTTCAGAAAGCTAGCTGTTGCAGGGTAACACTAAATACCTGAACTGACGCAATGCGGCACAGCACCCAATAGAAGAGAGATATGTGATTGATTTGAATATGGAAATTTGTAATTTACATGACTCTTACGGCCTTTACGGGATTTAAAATATTTTATCTTACATGTCATAAGTAAATTCTACTGACGTAACTGATTGATTGATTTTTAAATTAACGACTACATGACGGGCATTTCGCATTTTATAAGAGATTTCTGACGGTTAGTAGAAATAACTACCTATTAATTTAACCCGTGCCCAGCAGTGGGACGTTAAAAAGGGCTGATGATGATGATGATGATGATTAATTTAATCTCGACGTCCTAAAAAGAAATTTAAATCCTCGCTAGGATCTTTCTTATACTTTTTTATACCCCGAGTTCTATGGATACATGTGGGTGCTCAAAGAAACTCAGCCTTTTATGATACTTTTATAAAGTTTAAATCGATGCATGCCAACAAGAATCAACTTTACATACAATCGTCTTTTAGTAGAAGACGTGTAAGCATTTTCATGAATATTTACAAACTTTCTGAAAGTTGCTCAATTCGTGGACAGAGTGCTAGTTCTGAATAAAGCCACCTTATTTCCTTAGAACCGCTCTCCATAAAATTTTATTTACCTCTGGAAATGTTTGGTAAATAAAAGTTAAACACTTCCGAACCAATTAACTTAAACGCATGTATATGTTACTGTTTCACTCATGTTATATTTGTACTTATCAATGTTGTCGTATTTTTTAACTTTTGAAACAAAACTTTCAAAAAGTTGACAAATAAGGCTGTGGGTACACTAAGTTTAGAAAGTTATCATAAAAATCGCAATAACTTAGGCGCGGCAGAAATAAACAAAAAAAAATCGTATTCTTAAATGCAAAATTAGTACTCATATGCATAACTTTTCTTTGCAAATTTGGGAGAAGTGGTTCCTTTGATATGACTGGATGATCTGAGCAAGGGGGAAGGTGTGGCAGGGTGGCGATCGATATTGCAGGGCGCAGGCGCGGGGGTAGAACCGTGCTGTGAGTGAGAAACTGAGTTAGTCCGCCAAAAGACAGACACGACGAGCGGCAAGTCCGCTCTCCGCGGATGAAAACATGTGTTCGAAACGACCGCGTCACTTGCGTAATGCCGCGCTTATTTTAACTCTCGCGATCGCCTGTCTCCCGCCAGCTGAACACGCCGCGTAAGTAATAGTTTTAACGTAGCGAATTTCAGTGATTTTACACCTTTATTTTAATTGGATTTTTTTAATGTTTTATATAAAGTTTGTTAATTTATTGTTAAGGTTATTTAAGTTAATTTTTTTCTTCAAGTTCTTTTTTTTTCTTCAAGTTAATTTATTTTTCTATTAAGTTTCAACATTAAATGACGTTAAAAATAATTATAAACCTAAGTTCTTACGTATTTGTAATTGTATTATATATTGGTTTGTTTTAATAAATTATTTCTTGTTTTATTCACATATTGTATTGTTCTTTATTTTAAGATAGTAGCTTTAGAATAGTATTATTTTTGTATTGAAACATGTTTCAACGGAACGAGTGTTTTTTCTCTCAGATCTGTCCCGAATTCGCGACGATCGATAAATAATAAAATACTAATACAAAACAATAAACCTAAACCTTAATTGCTAAATTTATTTAGTTATTATTTAACTGTCTAAAAATAAAATAAAATAAATTATTATATTTTATTTTTAGTCAGTTAAATAATACATATATACATATTTTTATATATAATCCTAATTTATATTTTACTTGAGATATTAAATAAAATATAGAAATATTGATGTGAGATGATCAGCACCAAACGTTTGATACTAAAGAGCTAAACGCGCTTGCCCCTCTGTTAGTATTATTTTCAAACGTTTTCAATCAAAGTAAAAATTATAAAATTTTATTACGTTCTCCGTTTATATAAAGTTTTAAATTATACATAAACTGAAAAATGATTTTTTTGAGAATTTAGATTTTCGATATATATACACAAAGAAAAGTAATTAAAATGGAAAATTATTAGGACGTAAACCTTCAAAAATATAATTCATGATCGTGTAAGTATGAAATATTATATATTAGACCACAGGTTATTAATAATAAATATCTACCATAAACGTACCATATAAAAAATAAATATAATCAATATACTTGAGATATCAATATTATACTTGAGATATTAAATATAAAAATAATTTTTTATGTGCAATTTTCAACACCAAAACGTTAGATACTAAAGAGCTAAACGCGCTTGCAACTCTATTAATTTTATATTATTTACAAACATGTTCATTGAAAGTAAAAATAATAGATCTTTACTAACGTTATTCGTTTTAAAAATGTTTTAAATTAGATTTAAACTGAAAAAGTGGGTCCCGCACTTCGCATAATTTTTAGATGCGAATCATTTTCAAATGGTTTCTACTTTTTTTACGGCGAAGAAAAATCTGCATGTCAGAAAGAACTTTGTTTTTAAAAGAAATGTGAAGTCTGCCAACCTACACTCAGC
Source organism: Boloria selene (assembly GCA_905231865.2). Lineage (NCBI taxonomy): Eukaryota > Metazoa > Arthropoda > Insecta > Lepidoptera > Nymphalidae > Boloria > Boloria selene. The sequence continues at coordinate 15,027,471 of HG993131.1, forward strand.
GTGTTGGGCTATGAACTGATCCCCTTCGTATTGAGGCCTGTGCCCAGCAGTGGGACTATAAAAAGGGCTGAATACATACCTAAAAGTAAAATGGCATCAGTAGTTTGATAGTAGTAGTTAAATTGTTTGATTAAAAATAAGAACAAATAAAAATAACTGTAAATAAGTAACTAAAGGAGAAAAAATAGAAATTAATTTATTCTAAATTTAAAGCTCCACATTAAAACTCATTAGAAATGGATTTTTAAAAGCTTTCGTGATTATCAAACATAAATAATAATAGCTTATTTAATGTTTCATACATTTGGGCTGTAAATCTTAAAAAACTATGCCAATTAAGAAAATATGCGACACAGGTGCTTATGAAAACCACTGACAAGTTCAAGGTTAGGGCGAGACGGTTTTACAGATTTATTTTGTGAACTTTTTAAACGCAAGCAACAAATTCAAATACATTTTTCAGGTTGTAAAAGTAACATAATTGTAATTACTTTTTGATGGCTATCGGAAATAAAACCTTGTAACAAAAGGTACTCTATGATAAGCCTATATATAATATTATTTTATATCAAAAACACAATGAAATGCTAGCGGCTGGTACTTTTACATTTGACTATATTTAAAAAATTCTATATTAGATTTTCAAGGAAAAATGGAGAAATTGTCCGTAGAAATAAGAAAGTTGTATGAGCACCAAGGTCACAAATACATTTATTTGGGACAGACAGATAGATAATGAACATGGCACAATGTGTGCACATTTTAAATTTCCTAATGTTATTTTGTCAATGGTTTAAAATAGTAATAATATGAACTTACAATTTACTTTATTTGGAAATTTGGGTAGTCAGTTTAGTCTAGAGCAGTCTCGGCAAAGGGGTCTAAAAATCGACGTAATGCAGTTTAAAGCATTCTAAGGAAGATAAAATCTTGATAGGATGAAATTTAAATATCAAAATTAATGTACTATTTTCGATAAAATTAACTTTAAATAAACATCCTGGTATTTTTAGCTAAGAACTTGCAGCAACGAATTAGAGTAAAATTCATACAGACGATTCATTACGATGAAATATAAAATCGAGTTACTGGTTCGATGGACTTTAGTATGGTATAATATAAGTAAAAAAAATAATTTATATATTAAAAACGTGTATATTTTTACACATAGTGGTGAGATAATATACCTTTACGTGCCTTTCTAACTACACAATGTAACCATTTAATATGCATCGGTAAACGAAAATGCACGCTCCAGCATTACACTCGTCAGTGTACATGCAAAATAATACATTATTTAGTTCCTCGGTTGCTACTTTAAAGAAAGATTAAACTAAATTAAAAGAGTTGATATAATATAATAAGTTCTTCATGTTTCTCTTGTAGCTCTTTACGTTAGAGAGCTTTTTTAAACTGGTCAAGATGTATATATAGGGATCACTACATACTCGTAGTATAAAACAAAGTCGCTTTCCGCTGTCTGTCCCTATGTATGCTTAGACCTTTAAAACTCCGCAACGGATTTTGATGCGGTTTCAATAGATAGAGTGATTTAAGAGGAAGGTCCACGGACGAGTCTGAGCGAAGCGAGGCCGAGTTGCTAGTTGTTTTATACAACCCTGACAATTGACGATAATTTTAGATATTAACCGTAGATTAGTTTACTTTCTATAATCGATTTCGTTAATAGAGAACTATATAGTAATAACAAATACTAACGATTTTAAGTAAAGTTGAGATAAATAAATATTAAAAGTTATTGTGTTAAAATTATTTAAAAAATTAAATAATAACTATTAAATTGGATGGAAATAATTGATATTTTATGAATTTTTATTCCAAGATTTTTAAATATTAAAAATATTTGAAGAGCCTCTTATTTGAAGAAAATATTTTTCATTTATATTATGATTAATATACTTAAACCATAATACAACAAAACAAAGTAATCAATTCAATCATTTAAAAAAATTAAAGTTACAAAAAAATAAGCCACTTTAGCTTAAAAACCAAAACCTTTTTAGCTATGAACTTGGCTAATTCGACTTAATTGAATAATATAAAGCTGCCTTCACTGCATGTATATTCAAAAGCTAAAGGAAATCTTAAAGCTTGCATCGTTATTAAGTACGCTTGACGGATCTTTAGAGCCGCTTAGCCATAATCCAGTTTTTCGCATAGACGGGAACTCGATATGAAATGAACATAGATTTTTCAATTTGATTTTTAAATCGTTCGCGCATTATGATGGAAATATTTATTTGTAATATAAAGAAAGTAATGAAATTCGGTAAATAAAGGATTATTTTTATTTATTACTAGTACTTTGCCTTCGCTTCGTTTAAGTCTCAAGGTACGCTTCACATACTTAGAAACGCAAAAAAGACAACCGTTTAAAGAAAAAATTTTTTGGGTCAATCTTTAGTCTTTTGTTAGGACAAATGTCGCCGGCGTTTACTGAAAAACCAACAAGGTGCCAACACGATTTGTTCATTCATTCATTTTTATTTTTATATTTATGTATAACTAAAAATTTAAATACATAACAAGTAATCAATTCAAACAGTAGAGTATCTATTCAATGAAACTAAATACGATTATTATATTGAAGTAGTAAAGCCTCGAGCATACAAGTGGGATGATATAGCGCTGAATTCATACACGATTTAGTATGAGATCAATCTCTATGTGGTTAACACCTCACGCTTAAATAACCCTTTTCCTGTGACAACTTAGTATCAATTTAAAGTAAAATACGTGTAGAAATTGCCATAATTAACTGGCGGCCTTTTTCGATCACATTATCTGACAGTCAGTTAAAACACGTGAATTGAAGTAGAAAATTGCTTCTATCGTTTCCCGTAACAAATCAAGTGTCAAAAACTCGATAATTATATAAGCTAATGATATAGGGGTTTTATACCAAAATATCTGGAAACTAGTATGTTTTAATTAAAAATAGCCTACAAAAAGAGTAAGGTGTCTACGAAATAGAGGGGATCTTAGTTTAAAAAAAATGCAGTATTTTAGCGAGGACTTGAGTATCTTACAGATTCAAGGTTACGTTGAAATGAATATCATTATCATATCATATCATTGAAATGAATTTATATCTTTATTATGTATAGCTAAAGACTACCAAATTACTTTTCAAGTAAAAGAAACTAAATAAAAATCGTTTTAAGTTTGGACGCTATACAGCTACAAACACATAAACAAAAACATGTTAAACTTTTTTATTTATAATAGGATAAAACATACACAACTTAGACAGTGGTAACGCGCTCGCTTGGATAACCGAGTGATGCGGGTTCGAATCCGGGTCTCGAACCTCTGAGATTTCATGTGCGAATCTTTTATCATGATTACCGCTTGTATTACGGTGAAGGAAAACATCGTATAGAAACCTGTATGTCTGAGAAAACCTAGCAAGTTTTCGAAAGACATGTGAAGTCCACCAACTTGCACTAGTCCAGCGTGGTGGACTATGTCCTGATCCCCCTCGTGTTGGAGGGAGGTCCGTACCCAGCAGTGGGACGTTAAAAAGGGCTGAAACATATACAACTTAGGATATTTCTTAATAAATATCCGATACAATTAAAAAAATATAATATGCATAAATTATAATGAAGTAAATTAATTTCAAAGAGATTCATACAAAGAAATACCTTTTAACGCCAGTTTATTTAAAAACCTCAATGAGGCCACAGTGCCTACAATGTATTCTACGAAGTTTCAAAAATAAACCTTTTAGAACCATACGCCGTAGCGAGTTTTATTACATCCATTCCATCATACCTCGTATATGCATTTCTAACATCGTAAATGAAAGTACGCTTAAATAATTTCGCTAATTTATGCAGTAAATTCTGCGTAATTATAATTAGCATATTATAATATGTATATCAGCTTTTAAATTTCATTAAATAAACGAATTTATAAGTAGGGATGCTAAAGCTAATATTTGTTTTTGGGTTTCGCGAAAGCTAGTTTATTTTTCTTTCATATAATAGAGTAAATTAACTTTATAGCTGAATTTTAAGTATAATAATATTGATAGTTGAATTATAAAGCGAAGTTTACTTAATATAAATACTATTTATATGTACAAATGCGAAAAATCATCTACTTGTACATCTGCTTATCACGTTACATGAGATACTACAATTTTATATGTATTAAAATGATATTAAACAAATTGGCAATTACTTTTTGATGATTTATAATACGTGGTTTGTATCTGTAAACTCTAATTAATTTGATCGATTGATACTCAATTTGAATTCAAAATCGTATGTAAGAAGCAAAGTAATAATATCAGAATAAAATAACGAAAAAATATGTTATTGTATTCGGTTAGAAATGTACTAATTTTAATGAGATATCCATAAGAAAAACTACAAAGAAATATATTGTATATTTTATAGTAGGTACTTGGGAGAATAATGAAATTCTCTTAGTCATGGTTCCGTAGAACTTTCTACAATGACACATTGTGCTGGTGTAGTATGAAATCATACTTTTACTATTAAAACATGAAGTCTTTTAATACAACTCTATTAAAAAAGTTAACATTATTGTACGACATACGTATATTACATTACTCTATCTTAATCACACTCTTAATTTGTTTAAATGTGCTTAAGAATGGTTTTATTTTCTTGTAAAGCCTACAATATTAAATACATGACAATTTATATTTCCGCTGCTTCTAAACTTCAAGTCAGTCATGCCTTATTCATCAAAATCGGTTTAATATTTTAACATACAATAAATTTTTAAGAAAACTTTGTAGTAGTAGTAGTGAAAGTTTGTAAACTTTGAAACTAAACTTTAGTGTAGATAATTAAAAATATTTTCAAAATCCTTTCACGGTGCGATAGTCAACATCAGCTTAGTTGATCTCTCGTAAACACTCTACACTGTACGAAGGCTCTCAGGCATCACGGGATTACGATGTTCCAAAACTAATACCTTCAACGGTTTTCCAAGTAAATGCTAAAAGCTTAAAATTCCAATATTAAGAACTCAATTTTAAATAAAACTATAATATTATCAAATTGCGAATTTATTTCAATTTTTGGTTCCCGTCGTTTCAAATGCTTTACATCAATGATGGTCTCGGTAGACAACTATTTAAAAGTCCGCAAGTAAACAGTAAACTGCAAAATATAAAAAAAGCTATTTGGAAAAGAAAGTTCTTATAAATGGTTAACATCTATCTATTTTTGTAATTATCACTATTTTATTAGTTTATGAAAATGACGCATATAGTGATTAAATTACTTATAAGTTGCGGCACCAATAACTGGTATTACCTTGAACTTTTGAAAAATAATCGTCTAATGATGGTTTCTGTCTAGACTTCGTCGTAAGTAACGAGTTAACTTCAAAACTTTGAATTTGGCGTTTGACAATATTATTTAAAATCAAAAAGTAAAAATACAATATCTAGAAGTAAAGTTCCTTCTGTTTCTGGACATGAAGAGAAAGATGGGTGTAGAAATTAACCATGACCGATTGCTTTACAACTCTTACACTATTGTTTAGCTAACGATCATTAATTATGTACGAATACGTCGAGGGTTCGCGTTTAATCGTCTATTCTATTCTAATAAATGGATTTACCTGTTAAATGTTAGTGAATTCAGTTAGTTTCAGTTATTCATAGTAATATGTAAACTTTACACCCGCAAAGTACAAGAATAGGACTGTTTCAAATTAGAGTGTTGCTTTGAATAAACAATATGTTATTTTAAGCACATAAATGCTTACTGAAACTTTTGGACAGATGAGGTCATGTTGACCAACTAACTAATTGAATGTGGTTACTTATAAAACCTTTTTGGATGGTCGACACCCATTTTTTGTTTTAGTTGTTGATATGTCATAAAATATTAATATTATATTTTAAAAATAGCAAACTCACGGTCGGTTTGTTTAGGTTTTGCTCTAGTTAAATTTTAATTGTTTTGAGCGGAATCCTAATTCTTTTTCTAGAATAAAAGTAGCCAAAGTTACATACGTGTACTTATATCATATACTTATATCATCAACTTATATCTCCAAGTGAAATTTCAAAAAAAAAACAAATCAGCCATTTCGCAGATAAGGCGGAAAAAAGCCAGACAGACAAACACTTATAAATAAAGTTGTGTTTTTCGTATAAGTACCATAAATAAGTTGACATTTAAAAGCTTTTATCTTAAGATTAATAAACAGACAGTTCAATTTAATTATTTATATGTTAATGTTACACAAATTATCATTTATTGGCAGTTGAAAGCTCTTTTAAAGTATTACTTACGTTTGAATGCCTTTCTAGAAGAGAATATTTTCCGGCAGCGGTAGAGTAAAATCGAATTAATTTCAAGAAGCTTTTTGTCAGGAAAATAATAAATAATTTTCATAGACTTTTTTAAGTGTAGAAATTTTTGAGCGGGTATTTACATCCTAAAAGAGCTACGCCGTAGTGCTGTGGCTTAATAATCTGATTTGTTTTTTTTAGGTATTAATTTTCACAATTTTTTTTGAAGGCGACACTGAACTGAACTACTAATTTCATTTATATAAAAAAAACAGTGAGTGTACTACAAGAAAACAATTTGCAAAATTTTTAAAACCTTCATTAGTATACTGTAATGTATATGAAAAGAAGTAACGGTAATGAAATTTAAGCGAATATACGTTTCATAGACATTTTTACAGAGATAAGGCTTTCTATATTTCATAACGCTACAGCAGCGTAAAAATGTTACGTAAAAACGGCAAAAAGTGCCTTTGATCCGCCAGCCGGTCAGTAATTTTTAATCAAACGTACAGAGCCTAAGCGTATGGAAGAATTACCTTCGTCCCAGATTATAACACCAGTTTTAATGACAATAATAATCCTTTTTATTTTTATTTATGATTAATAAATAATTAAAAGTAATTAAACGAATTACTTTTCACATGTTACAGAATACTTGGAAGGATAAACGCATTATGGGTAGTTAATAAGTTGAGATAGAATATAAACAATCAGTTAAAATATCGCGATTTTGCTCTCTACATGCCGTCGCTCTTCGTGCTGTATAGAGCTACTTGTATATACGGCACAGCTGTTTTATCAGACCTGGCCAAATCTGGGGTATGCACGAGAGAGGCCGAATCTTGCCGAATTTATGCAATTACGCTTGCGCATGGAGACTTGGAGAAAGGGACGCTTTAACCGCACATTCAGCTTGAACTCCCGTCATACCCCATTAAGGCTACAAAGAAACGTAAAAAGGCCAACGAATCATACCTAACTTATCATACGCCTGAGTTCGTTCAACTTATTTATGTTATAATTATTTATCAAAGGGATTACAGTTATTATCAACATTTAGAATTAATAATATGATTTTTTTCTATGTTGTGTGAAAATCTAATCTGTTATAGTTAGAAAAATAATTTAAATGCTAGAGGTGTACGCTTTGCTACGGATTCGTTACTAGTGACAAATAAAAATACTTAAAACAATACATGAAAATCGTACTTTGCCGGCAGATAACAATAATATATAAAAAAGCAACATATCATGGGATTATAGAGTATTTTAACGGGGAACATAGTTTCTATATTGAAGTCCTAAATTAAAAATCTCGTATTCATTCGCGAGCTTTTATGCGATCACATTTAAAAAGTACACTACCAATTAATTTAAAAATAGTACTGAATATTTTAAGCTTAATTTCATTGCGGGGTAGTTATAATTCCTGAATTTGCGGGGTATTAATTTTCATTTATTCCATAAATAGTCGTAAAATCCGCTTTGCGTTGAACCGCATGGAGTAACACGTCTCTCTTTTATTATGAAAAAGTAATATTTTATTCCGATTTTAAAATATAGTTTATTAATATCGAATATATAAAAATCTCGTGTCACAATGTTTGTTATCGAACTCCTACGAAGCGGCTTGACCGATTTTAATGATTTTTTGTGAATACTTTGTAGTTCTGAGAATGGGCAATTTTTTCCTTTGGTGATAAGGGTTTTTTTTTATTTGTAGACCAAATTTTTATTTTTTAACTATTTATGATTTGGCATCAAAAATACTTATAACCCTAAACTTTCATCCTTCTATCACTAATCCCTCTTTTTAATAGTGGTTAGAACGCGGGTGGAGCCTCGGGAATTTCTTGTATTTTAATAAAACTAAGGTTAATTTCTAGAAGTAAATACTAAAAAACTATGTACATGATGTGTAGCAAAATCACTTTTTACCTATAAAATTATGAAACAGTTTTCTTTCCGTAAAAATTATGAACCATACCATTTTTTTTAAATTATTTAAAGATGTTTCTAAAAGTCCAAGATGCAGAACTTCCTGCCTTTATTTCTTTGTACTGTGTTGTGTTTAAAAAGACTACATGTTAAGGTTAGTTCACGCTCAAGTACCTGAATAAAATAGTCTCCCCTCACGACTGGTGTGCAGCAGTGCTTTGTCTTCACAGTCTAACCGTACTATAATTTAAAAATAGTACTGAATATATCCTACTAACTGTATTAAGAATTTTCCTATTCAATCGTATCTGGTTATTTAAACTATGTCAAACTTCAAAGAATGAATATACAAGTAATATGATGTTTGTAAGTTATGTGTTTGCTTAATGTTAATAAAGTCCTCGGTTTGATTCCCGAGTTGGTTAAAATAATTATTGCTTTTTTTTGCACCATCGGACATTTGTCTTATTTCTCTCTCTATCTCTCTCTCTCTCTCTATCTATGGGTGATGCCATCTTAATGTGAAATTTAAGAAACATTGTTTTCCAGGGTTTCGTACACGTGTGCTTGTGCGATATATAATGTATTATGTACCTGTACATTGTATTTACGAGTGTGTATTCCAATCTGATTAACAGCGAACCACGCTGCGGTTCGTAGTCTTAATGACATTCGCCGGCGTTACCGAAATCAGTTACAAACGTTACGACATATTATAATGCCTTATAATTATAAGGTACTATAATGTCCTAATTAGTCGATTGTGTTATAAGCATAATTCAATGCATTTTAACGGCATGTGAAGTTTCCAACAAAGAAAGAGTTCTAGACTCGCATATTCGAGTCCGAGTAAGTCGTTGTTTGGAATTATTAAAGTAGCATTAATATATAACTATTCAAAGAAGCATTAACATACAAATTAGTAGGTAGAGTAATAAATAGTCTACATTTGTGTAAATTTTAGTTACTAATGCTTTTATTCGAAATTTATTGTGTTAAAAATTGGTATAAAACAAAGATTTATTATTATTGCGTAAGCTTAAAGTGCTTGAACCAAAGAAAAGAAGTAGTTTAGTCACGTTTACGGCTTTATATTCACAATTACAATTCAACGTGTAGTGCTTGTTAGGGCAAGCAAAGCGAGCCTTTCCCACAACCTGAGAATTTTGTGTTACACTTTACTGATATATCACGCCTATAGATTTGTGGTTTGACATAGTAATTTAACTTTATATCTAGATGTGTTATCTGTCAAAAAATATAATTTTATAAACATTAAAATATTAACATTAACAACTGTTTTTTACTTAAAATTGTACTTAAAAATTATTACCCGTTAGAAAAACTACGTTACGTACTTTGTAAGGGACAAAGCTCAGCTTTTTGCTAGTATATAAGTATAAGCTATATTACTGTAAAGTTTCATCAAAATTCAGTAGCGTTTGCGTAAAAGAGTGACAATAATACGTTTTTAAACTAGGCTTTCCACAATGAAAAATAAAAAAAAAATTTAATATACTTTAGAATTATACATAATACACATATAAACAAAAAAAGACAAGAAAATAAAGAAAAATAAAGAAAGCTAACTAAAAAGAAGAAAACAAGTGATTATATTCTAAAATATATGTACATTATATACATATTATGTATGTGTGTCGTACACAAGTAAAGCTTAGCTCATTATTTTTGCATTTGAGAATGCTACTAAGTATACATACTCGTATATCAACCATTGCCAATTAAAATTAAAAAATATAATAATGTGAATTATCATACAAATAAGTGAAATTTGAGTTACTTTACAGATTGGGTTCGATGCTTAACTTTTATCTGCTACATATAAATATGGCTTTGTCATTGTTGTTTGAAATGAAAACTAAAAAAAATATAAAACAGAACTTTTATAATTATGAAGTAACTCATTTTTTACTAAAAAGCTATCCCGACTCTAAAATCGCTTTGAATGTAATTATTCCTCCCCTGAGATTGAAGTTTTGTTGAAATTTACATCAAACCTTAGAGTATAACCCTTCAGAATTCACGCAACATAAAGACACCCAAATTGAATACTTTATATTATATATATTTTTATGTTTTTGACAACTTTGCTTTAGGCAATTATTGTGATTAGATTTGGTACACTACGCACACTGTACAGTCTACGTGTTGACGCATACGTTTAATTCTAATACAACGAGTTTCTGTGCGTTAATAGCCGAAATTATTCACAGGCGAACCTGAGTGAAAGAGGACCAGCTGATTAATTTTCCAATAAACTATATTATAACTGAAACTAAATAAAATGTATAAAACATTTAGTTATTTAACTAAATATTATAGTATATTTCGTAAATACTACATACTACATCATATTATTATAAAAAAAAGTACCTGATTTCTTTGTATCGATTTATTTCGAGCAAGGAAAATTATGTTGGATATAAATGATTATAAATATTAAATAGGTACATTGGTAAGCGCATCAGAATGATTTGTTTTAAAGTGTTCATACTATTCCATAAAATGTTATTGGGGTTTAAATGAGAAACTTACTCGCAACTGAAAGTGCTTTCCTGGGAAATCTTGGAAAGCTGAAAAGGCTTTTTATAGTTTTTTTATATGAACTAAAGGATTACATTTTATTGAAAGGATACTTGTTGATAGTTCCTATGCATTTCCTGACATAACGTTACACGTACTTCCGTACATACAATACTGTTACAGAACCCTAAAATGGACATAAATATGATGTATGTACGATGCCAACGATGTAGTTTGTAAGCCAATAGTGCCGTTTATTATTTAGGCAAGTTAGCGTAAAGCGAGTTAACGCGTGCATAATATGATTTAAGCGCTAGAACAAAACCAAATTGTGAGCTCGTTTTAGAGTTTCGGAACCTAAAAGCAAAACTAGAATACTAATAATAATTTCGTCTTATCCGTCCGTCTATATGTTACAGCTATTTTACTCTATGCAAATGCAAAAACTTCGATAACTTAGCCTAACCCAAGTTATAACCTAACCTTCCTACTTAAACATATTTAAATAATATTAAACGTAATATAGGATTCAGCAATGTCACCAGCATATTATGATATCTGATACATTATACATGCACATAATGATTAATCTTATACTAGTTCCTGCCAACATTGTTCAATATTGTTTGTCATATTTCGGTCAAACATTAACTCAATCCTCAAGTGACTTCTACTGAATCTATAGGTATTATAAGAGCCTCCACACACTAGGCAACCAACATAATATAAGGGCGTATGATAGCCTTCAATTCTTGTATGTATGCCGTATAGCAACTCATTCTAGAACTGGACTATCACTGACCATCGATTGGCTGCTATAACTGGTAGCCTGGCTGCCTCGTGTGAGATAAGCCTTAGATGTAATTGAGCATTACAGTGTGACGTATAGTAATCAGTTCTAAAAATCAAATTACATCCCACGCAGACTAAATTTTCAGTACGATTTCATTTTTCAATGTAAACATATCTTGTCATACATTATTTAATACGATAAAGTTATGAATAATTATAATTAATTAAATTATGACTTTATAATTTCTAGCAACTCAACCTCGCTTCGCGCGGGTTCGTCCTTAGGTGCACCCTGCCAAATTTCATTTTTATATGTAAAGCGGCTTTCAATATTTTATGATGACTATCAATCTACCTAATCTATATTAATTATATCTATATATAGTCAGCTAACACAAAATGTATTTTGATTTAGAACCAAAAAAACAGAAAATTCAAACTTGAGACTTACAAAACGTTAACTAAGGTATGTTTTAACGGTTATTGTAGAATATAGTAGGTACTTTATATTATAATTTAAATTTAATTTGAGAAATTATTTATTCTCCATACAAATTTTGATTCCTTTAAAATATTATTTTCGGAAAAAACTCTAATTTCCTTGTCAAACTATGTTAATGCACCATTTTATCTAAATCGGTATAGCGGTTTTTAGTTTATCCATTACAAATGATACAACAAACATAGACAATATTTTTTCTATTTACAATAGTAGTAAGTATATAATTAGGAGACGAGTATAATACAAGAATAAATTAAATAACCGTAGATATTTACCAGGTTTAGGCCCGATTTCACCAAAGTAGAATAACTATTATTCCTAGGATAAAGTTGTTATTTACTCTAGGATACCATGCTTTCATTTCACCAACCACTTACCCTGAATATAACAAAGCTATACGAGAGTAACTCTTATACCACCAATTTTGAAAGAATAACCGGCTTATTCCTCAGATAAAATCAAAATGGTGTCAAATTTTATGTCAGTAAACTGTTGATTCATATTTTTGCACATTTAATTGTAATTAGGAGAAAATATTATTAAAATGCAGCGTTTGAGAAGAATTTTATCGGACAGTGAAAGCGATAGTGAAGATATCTATTTTATTTTGAGACGTCCAAGGTGGTTTAAAGAAAGAAATGAGCATTTTTGCATTAGATTTCGTTTATCTTAAGCAGCAGCATACAATTTATTATTAAATTAAATTAATTATTAATTAAATTTATTATTATTTAATTTATTATAATTTTTAAAAAAACACATAGCAAACTAAACGAAATTAACTTGAAAAATAGCACTGACACATTGACATAAGTTCAAAGTGACGACTAAATTAAAAATGTCCTGTTATGCTATACTGTACTGAGATAATGACAAGTCTATTTAATTTGACTGCATTTACATTCAGTTCTCATTCAATGTGCCACAGGTAAAAAAAACATTAATCTAAGAATAGTTATACTAGGATTAACATTTTGTCTTTACAAAGCGGTGAAACGTACTACGAGTTATTCTGAGAGTAAATGCAGCGAATAATTTTATACCTGGCATAGTTATTCTTGGATAACGACATCATTGGTGAAATTGGGCCTTAGCGATACAATGTACTAACTGCCTAAGTAAAACTTAGCGTGTTAATTACACATAATAGTCAGAATTACACAGGCTACAATAACGGGCCTGCTATGAGTACGTCTCGGTAATTCACTTCTATTTTAGGTTACCAAGCATATATACAGAGTCTTATTACAGTTGGAAATTCACACCAGTGACCCAAATCTCAAAGAGTTAGTAACTTATGCAATAAAATAAAACCCTTCGAAATTATATTGAAAGTTTTCAACCAGACTTTTATATGGAAAATAAGAATAATGCAACGATCACTTTGCGGTATAATTTATAAATAAATCTTTATTTAAATGTACTTAAAACTTTTAACGCCCTACTGCTGGACTCTCCAATACGAAGGTAATCAATACATAGCGCACCACGCTGGCCTAGTGAGTGTTAATGGACTAATCATGTCTTTTAAAAACTTAGTTCTCTCGAACGTGTAGGTTTCCTCGCGATGTTTTCCTTTACCGTAATTTTACATTCTATTTCACGTGTCTGCCATATATGATGGAAAATGGCGGCATTTAGATAAACTAAACTAAATGTATACGTGCCAAATTTCAGCTAAATCAAACTCTCGAATGTGGGTCAAATTTAACTTGCAAGACTTGATTATAGACAGACAGGTGAAACTAAATAGAAGCTTGTAACAATATTTAATTTCGTCGATAAAAATATATGTTGTTTAATATAAATGAAAAAAAAAATGTTGTCTACACTAAATTGAAATTCAGTTTCATCATTTTCCTGACGCATTTTCCCTAAAGAAGTATAATTTTAAAAATATGAAATCCAACGAGTCCTTTCAAATATTAACGAGTTACTGCTCTGCATTAATCAAAATGAAACGGTACTTAAAGTATATACTTTACATACACGAGCATGACAGGCGATTTATGTGAAGACATTCTATCAATTATTGCCATGTCTTCTTTTTTTTCTTTTTGTAAAAGTTTAAATATGCATAGACACGTTTGACTTAGTTTGTAGTGTCTGTGCCAGCTCTTACTTCCTACTTGCTCCCTACTTGCTGTGCCAGCGGTCACGGATTCGAGTCCCGCTGGGGGCATTCATTTGTTGAGCACGAATGTTTATACTCCTGTCATGGGTGTTTTTATAATATATTCTTATTATTTAGATTTTAGAGTTATTTACATATATAGTGTATCTGATGTGCGTAACACAAGCCACGAGGCTTACCACGCGGACCTAGATGGCACTTTGTGTAATAATGTCCCAGCGTATTTATTTACGTAAGTATTTTTTCATACATATGTTTAATTTAAGAGTGTTTTCACGCCTTTACGATTTCATTAATTCCAGTTTACAGTTTGTTGTATCGGCAAATTTAATATACACGTGTTAATATTAATACGAATTTGGTTCGATTCGTTGATTCGGTAAACCTCGTGTATTTTGTGATATGTAAATATACATTATAAATGGCTTTTAACGACAATTTAATTATAGAATATATTCTTCTCTATGACGTAGGTAAATATTTGATAGAAATAATCAATTAGTCAGTTATCGAGTATCAAACTTCTTATACTTAACTAACTCATTTCTAAACGTTTGCAATCGAGGCACTGTCTAATGTTAAACATCACAATAATAATAACTTATATAATATGCTATGCTAAGAAAGAATATAATTCAAATAATGTAATTATAAATTATTATCGTTTCCATTTCATACTACTCATTAATAAAATAGCAATAAGGAGAAAAAAATAGTCACCTATTGAAATAAAATTACATAATATATGTATGTAAATATCGTATTAATTGGAACGACCTAATATATCATTATTTTACTGGTAAAATAGTGATGCAACTCTATTGATTTATTCAATTTAGAAATATTTAGGTAGTTCCATCTTATCCCTTAGGAACTTAGGATTATCGACCTATTAATACCATATAATACACAATATTTATTAAAACTAATTAAGTTTTTTTTATTTAAGTAGAGTTGTTTATGCTGATTGATGCTATAACTACTTAGCTCCTGACACCCAGTTCCCTAGTTAAGGCGCCAGCACTGTGCATTTGTTACCATTATGTACATGAAAGTCTCTTTTAAAAACAGGAAAAAATCTTTTTCTATTCTACTCTTGATATACCGGGATTTTTTTCTTTTGTAGTCATGGAGATGTTACATTAATTAATGATATCGTACTTGTTGTGTTACTGTGGCTCTGAATGAGTCTATATACAATTGTGGACTCAATGTTATGATGAGAACAGCTATACAGAATGCTATTAAAGCATCTTTGATTCGCAGATGCTGGGCAAATGTATTACGAATAAGCAAAGTTATAGGTAAAAAATGGTTTATTACCATTTAATTATATATACCATATTATAAGACGTATTGAGCCTATATTGAGTGTACTATCTACCAATATTTCAATATATTTCATTTATTTAAATATCATCTGTGAAAAATAATAATACAACTTACACAAATTATATACATTGTTATATATATACCTGATATGTATATAAAAGACATAATATGATAGATATCTTATGGAGTTTTATAGTTGATGAGTTTGAATTGAAAATATTATTAATGTACGTAGTAAGAACTTCAAGTCATTAGTGCGATTAAATTTCTTTGCTTATACCTGACCTATTTGTTATAATATAAATAGAAAGACTTAAGCTTTTATAAATATAATCTAATAATAAAAATACTTTATATAAAAAATATAAAGTTTTTTGTATACGTTTTTTGTAATTTCTACATAATATATAAGACTAAAGCTATTATAAGTAATATATGCATTTATAAAAATAATATATCAATTTAAGTTAAGCTTAAATTTAAAAAACATTTTTTCTTGACAATTTATCTATCGTAAAGAGTATTTTGCAGATTCTAATGACACTTCAGCATCCAGGTTAGCATTGAAAGGATGAACCTTGAAATAAGAAATTGGAAGGAAAAAAATAAGAAATAGGAAAGTTGGAAGGTGCCTATATAACATTACATAGTAAAATAATATGTAAAATCTACGAATTTGTTTTCCGGTGCTTAGAACACGTGTGGAGCCGCGAGAAATGCTAGTTAACCTACCATAAATAGTATACGCTCTCGAGTGAATCCATTATTTGATATTTTATTAAATACTAACTAAAATTAATAATAGCGCATTGGTGTTGATGACCGTCATCTAAGATACTAAGCCTGTGGAAATCTCTTGAATGGCGATTAAGCTCCGCGCAAGCAAGTCATTTAATCTAGCTTTAATAAAACTTACTTATAAAAAGCTAACATAAAAAGCTCTATTCATTGCTATATTCAAATTGAAGTGATACGATATACGAGTGTACGATCTTGGCCATAGTCCACACACGTTTTTCAAAAACTTGTAAGATACTCTCTGACATGCACGTTTCCTCACGATGTTTCCCTTCACCTTTCATGTGAATAATGATTTGAACGTAAAAATATCAGAAGTGTGAGAAATGGGATTTGAACCCGCTTCAATCAGTTTGCCGAGTGGGCTGCTTTTCTACTTTTTTCTAATTTCTCTTTAATTTTTATTTAATATCATTTTTCTTTAATATAACATTTGTATTTACGAGTAGCTTTTTATCTGATCTCCACTTTCTTTGCTTTTCTCAATAAAATCAACACAAACAATAGATGCAATATGAGTAAATGGGAAATATTTAATTTAATAAAAAAACAAGAAGTCGGTTAAGACCGCGTTATACTCTCGCCTTACTGTCAAGTCTGTATAATAATTATAGTATATTAAAAACCAAATAAACTAGAATTAAATTTGAAAGTTTTTGAAACTATTTATTAAGTGGTACCATTTGATGTATTCGTGTTAAAAGAACCAAATTGTTTATCTATAATAAAGAGCCATAGTATGTACCTACGTAGTAATATTTAATCAGCTATGTACCGTGAAAATCCCGTCAAAATCAGTCCAGCCGTTTTAGAGAGACAGACAAACATTTTTTTGTGTATATTTCTTTTAGTATATACGTGTATATTAATTTCATAAGAATTTTAAACTGTTATTTTAACATTCCATTTTCATTCATTTTATTGTTCTTGCTAGCGAGTAGACCGAGATATTAAAATATTATTTCTTTAATATTTTTTATAAAAATTTATCTTACATAAAATAAAGTTATATAATGTCGACAAAGGATAATATCCCTCTAAGAGATTTCTTCCAGAAACGCTTCGTATGTGACAAAATAAGTTAATTTAGTTCGGTGTAGGTAACATTCCTTTCGCCACCTAGTTTATTTATATTTTTATAAAGATTTTCGTGATATTAAAAAGTTTTATATCTTTCCGCAATAAATATGTTACAAAATGGATTTGATTAACACGTTCGAACAAACAAAAACAAATTATTTTAGGTTATGGGCAAACTCATGTTCGATTTTAATGTTTTTTTATCATAATTGTCAAGACAAGTAATCAACAGTATTTCATGAAGGTTTTTAATAAAAATTATGCTTAGTTGCTCCATGACAAGTTTAAAGTTTATAGTACAAAAAATGAATGACTGCCATACTAACTTGCGAGGGCTCTTAGACCTCCTTAATACGGCCATGTCGCAAAATCCGTTTTTAGCAGACGTCTACTAACTATAAACTACCTCCCTGCCAGAACTTGGCTTATACTCCAAGCGATATAATAGCGAATAAGTGAGTGAGTGACCTTTCGCTTTTATATATTTAATAATTTTTAGAGTATTGTGTGCTTATTATGTTACAGGTTATTGACACGACATATGCATGTTAAGTAATAAATGCATGGTCCGTTCAAAACTTACGTTCTTGTAATATAAGAATACTGACCCAGCATTTTCATTAAAATGTTGCCAGAACAAAAAGGCAATCAAACTAAATTTCGAATTTCAACTCATTTTTAGGTTACGTAATATGGGTGATAAATTTTTATTCAATAGCATTTGAATAAGATGATGTCAAACTTTCTATAATTCCGATATTGAACGATACAACCAATTTACTATATTAAATATAATAATTGTATGATATTATTCTCAAAAATTAAAAGCCTTGTAGGCTTTAGGAGAGTTCGTTCGTTACTATACATATCATCAATTTCCACTAGATAACTGGACAAAGGCTTAACTGTTGTAAAATAATACAAGTAGTAATTATAGAAAATGACGTGACAAATGTGGACTTATCTTTATTCTTTTATAAAATAAAATACCTTTAGAAATATAAAATATTTGGAAAATAGTGTTAAAAGGGGAAGAATGAGAACATGAAAAGAGACTATTGAAAAATAAACTATAAATATATAAAACAAAAATGAGGTAATTCAGAGTTCGTGGACCAACATCATAAGGATTTTTTAAATTATAATTAGTCAAAAAAAATATTTTTTTCTTTAGTTTTGAGGTGCAATATCATATAAAACTTAGCGTAATATGTCAGGTTTTCTTTCCGTGTGTGTTTTTTTTTGTGAAAGTTTATCACAGTTGCCTAAATTAACCACAATTATATATTGTAGTGATAAGTCATACTATAGACGCGGTCTTTCCGTACAATACTCGAGTAACAATTATGACATCGACTAGCGATACGTCCTTTCCGCAAAATACTTCATTCATGTAATACGATAAAAAAATGTATATATAACATTTTTATTCCCAAGTATACTATATTATGACTATAATATTCTAAAGGTAAAATAATAATTACTGTAACTAAAATGTTAGCAAGATCAAAGTGTTATGAATATTAACTGCTTAAACAGTGCAGTTTTACAGCTAAATGTGGCTAAATAGCGTGAATTTTGTTATGGCGCAGCGCATACTTCTTCTTAATTAAATCCATATATAGTCTACCGAGGGTGCCAGAGAAAAACGTTCCTCTAGATTTTGCCGGAAGAAAATAGATATTCCTATACGTTAAATTATTCTACTATACGATATTAAGATATTATTAATTTGACTGGGTTTATTGTCGCCGATCTGTAACCAAGAGGGAAGAATATTTCTTGAGGCAAATGCTAGAATTGTCTGTACAGATGTTTATCTTGGCCCGGAAAAGAGCGTGTGGTTTGGCCTTGGCCTCTATGTAAAGAAAACAAAGTAATGGAATTTGTTGCAATATATAGAATACGTATTTTATTCAGCATTAATTTACGTATATAGATACAAGTTATTTGTTGATATAGTGGTTCCACCAAGATTCACTCGCCACTATACTATGCCACGAGAACGTACATTTTCCGAAAAAAATAATGTTCTATTCCAGATTGTAATGTATATCTGTGTCAAATCTCGTCCTGAGCCGTTCAGACGTTCTAGCGCAATTGAGCAACAAACCATCCAAACTTTCTAATTTATTATATTTTATAAGATAAGATTTATCGATCTCGCTCGGGTGCGTTTCTTGGTAACGAGCACTGTTTAACTTCAGGCTGTGCTTCAGGCCTTATCACTGTCTGTCGATTAACTTAATTTTCTAATTCAGTGAATACTAAAATGTATGACGAGTACACATTTTTACTTTTTAGTTACTCTGTATTATCATTTTTAACTAACGAGAATTGAACTATTAAAATATTCATTTTCATAGCAATTTTATAGTGTGCAGCAAAAAAAAAAAACCTGGATAAGATATTATAGTAATAACTCAAATAATGAGATTGCCAATGATTGCGAATTGAGGATAAATTCATAAATATTTTTCAATAAACTAATGTTGTTATCAATTTATTTACAATTGGTAACCATTCACTTTTCCGGACAAATCAAAGTAGCATTTAATGAAAATGAAAGTTACTATTTCTCAGAAATTTATCGAGACTTCTCAGAATTATATTGGTTCCGTTTCGTTTTCAGTTTCCGCTGAAAGGAGCAACATAAAGGGAGGCTACCTACTATGATATTTATTGAGTTATTAGAAATTGATAAATACGCGAAGATACCTTAGAACGCGAGTGCGCGTTGAGCCAATATACATATTATAATACCATAAAATGTATCTATACTAATATTATAAAGCTGAAGAGTTTATTTGTTTGTTAGGTTGAACGCGTTAATATATTATATATAATAAAAATCTCTACCTACATTTCCGTAACAAAAGTAAAATGCAATAGCTTGTATAGGTAATAAAAATATATTTTGCTGGATAAATTTTCTATTTGTAAATTCATTCAATAACGGAGCTGAAGGGTGCTTGACTTAAATAAAAATCATTTGCGTTAAATGTTTGGAACTTTTAAGTTTTTTCAAATAAAAGGTTGGATATAAATACTAAAAGGTAGTAGTAGTAGTTAAGTAATTTGATTATAGATATACCTAATAAAATTCTAAACTGAGACTGTACATCAAATTTTTATGGAAAATTTTGTTTGAATTAATAGAAAATGTACTTAATACATATTTATTATAAAGTACAAAATGTTACAATCAACTGAACTAATTTTACGGCACAACGACCAGCCACCTGGAATATGATTTTCCTATTTCAACCAAGCTAAGTCAAATAATAGCTACGCTATTTTATGACTCGCTGAAGACATTGTAAAGTGTATTAAATATAGTACAGTTCACGTCACGTCAAAAGAACGCTGGAAGAAAGTGGTGGGGGGGGGGAGGGGGGGGGTGTTTGCGCATGGGTACATTCGCACACGAAATTACTAAGCCTATTCTTTTATTTCTGAACTAGCCTTTCGCTCGCGACGTATATTGGTTATTGGTTGCAAAATATATTAGATAGAATGTCATTAAATAGAATTCTATTAATTAATAAAATATGTTCGATTTAGTGTAGAATGTTTAATCTACTAACAAAAAAAATATATGGGTATTTTATAATAATTCTTAAATTATTAACCGCATTATTATCAGACTCTCTCTTTATAAAAAAAAAGCCGGCAAGCATGCGGCGCGTGCCCCGCCGTCCCGAGCCCCTCTCTTACCACCAAATTGGCCGATAAATCGCACTGCACAACTTGGCAGCCGGCGTTCTTTTTACACGACGCGGATTATACTTCGTTTAAAGTTTCTTATATTTTCTTATTAATTATATTGTATATACATAATTGTTTGTATATTTGTAATGCTTTAAAAATTGGAAAAGTTTATTATTGCAAAAATATATTAAATATTATTTTTTGATATTTTTAATTTAATATGAGAACATATCGGAATGATAACTGCGTAACTTCTAAGATGTAACTGTAATATTGAAAAAATGGATAAATAAACCAATTTTTAGCGAATACATATTTAATTCATCGCCACCTAGGCCATTTCGCTGACCTAATTACGCTGTAATTGCTACCCCGTGAGTACCTACTCATTTGATTGAATGTTTTCAGGCACAAAAAGCAAAGTTAAAATGTACCTATTTTATAATTTTTGTTGTGTAATTTCTGTCTGATGGCGGCAAAACGCCAAAAAAAACAATGCCGAAAGTAGGTGAGT
This sequence comes from Boloria selene, assembly GCA_905231865.2. Lineage (NCBI taxonomy): Eukaryota > Metazoa > Arthropoda > Insecta > Lepidoptera > Nymphalidae > Boloria > Boloria selene. The sequence continues at coordinate 15,049,126 of HG993131.1, forward strand.
TTTATAACAATATGTATGTGTTTGGACAATCCTACGTTATCTCGTAATTTCTTGATTACGAAATCTATTTCAATGGATACAACGTGTTTGTAATTTCATAATTGTTATCTCTTCGTAAACTTGTTTTATTTTTTTAGTTCGTGGTTTATTCAGTCGTGTCAGTCTTTGGCGTGGGTAGCCCTGGGGGAAGGATATTATTCTTGAAGGACTATTAATAATAATCACATTATTACAAAAGTGCCATCTAGTTCCGTGGTATGCTACGAGGCTTGTGTTACTGATATCAGATAGTTGATATACTACATATTATTTAAAAAATTTAAATACATACATCTTATAAATATGAACACCAATGACTGGAGTACAAACATTCGTACTCAACAAATGAAGCGGCAACCCTGCGGGACTCGAACCCGCGACCGCTGGCGCAGAAAGCAGGGTCACTATCACCTGAGTCAAACGTGTACTTATGTTACTTAATGTACATGTTGTCTCATGTTTAAAGTACGATTAGATAGTCAAAGTAAATGGAACTACCAATATTTATGAACTGTATATATGAACAAAATTATAGCTCTCCTCGATCTTTTGTAGCGAAAGCTCTGCTTTATACAATATACATACATATTCCTTATATGACTGTATGTTTATTGGGTAATGTTTAGTACCATTATAGACAACGTAAGATGGATCACTGTCTCATGTATGTCTTGTAATGTTTTCAAAAATTTAAGCTCGATTTTGGTATTAGCAAGAAAAGAACATGTTTATATATTGTATAGAACAGGAATATCCGCTACAAGTACTTGTCTATAAGCCTAATTATATTGTAAAAAAACACCTACTAGCCACTAAGCCTTCTGAATCTTATTTACATCCGTTAAGACAAGACTACGTACAAGTATAAACATTTTCCGTGCAATATACAGTGCAAATTGCCTTGTGTTAACTAAATTCCTGTAAAAATAACATTGTCCACTTTAATAAAAATGTCTCAACTAACTCTTTCTAAAGAAAACGTTATAAGGTTCTAATTTCAACACGTAGTCCGTTTAATTTATCGCTATTACTCCCGCTAACTTAAGCATCTTTTTACGTGAGGTTTATTTATTGCCTAGGTGAAGGTTAAGGCTAAAAAGGTAATATATGGTTGCTAGAGGTAATGACAGCAATGAACCTAGTTTTAAAATGAACTTTTCAGTATACCCTCCTGTCTGCGTCATGTCCTTTGTTCTAATTCCATGGGTCGTAAGATATAATTAACGTATACAGCAAATAATATAAGTATAAATTTAGGATATTTTGATTGCTTTAACAGATTTTTAGACACTAAAATCGGCAAAACAACTTTAATCTCATTATAATAAAACTTTTTCAGTAAAAAAGATAAGTATTTAAAATAATATGATTATTAGTCGGTCTATAACGTATACACTACAGATTTCCATTAAATTTTGAATATTAACAGTGTTCATCTCAGCATGTATTAAATGCCCTATAGGGTGGAAAATAGAAAATGTACTACGGGACGTGTTAATTTTAGAATTTTTATTTTTTGAAAATTAACAAGATTATCAAATTTTTCGTTGTGGAAAAGTTTTAAAAAAGTATTTTAATAATGCCAGAAATATTAATTGGCATGGCCATGGCTTTTTTAGGGTACATTAAATTAGGGACTAAATTAAGGATTAAATCGGACAGTACAAACATTCCGTCGCACTTTCTTCGCGCTAAGTCCATCCATTTTTTCGGATATAGGTATTATGTATCTGCTTCTCTTGGCACATCAATGAATATTTTATTTGGAATAGTTTTTGATGTTTTCGTACATTGAGGCACTACTCACAAACGACATTTTTTTCGTTCCATAACAAAAATGAAGAATCTAACCCACGTAACGAAACTTCTTGTGAAATTATACACTTGCAGCAGTTTGTTATGGCCACAAATGACGTCACGCGCTCTCAGATGACATAACATGGCGTTTTGGGGGCATTTTTAAACAAGCATATTAAAACTTGATTTTAAGTACCTTTTACCATTAAATAAAATGTTATTTTTATGGGAATAGTCATCCGCAAAAATTAATTTAAAACACTTTTTGAAAATTTGTCCGATCCCCTATTAGTGCTTGATTGATCCCAGTCCTTGACTTTCTTGTTGTACTGTTCTTCAAATAACTGAGTAATTTCTTAACTCAATGCGTGATACATATAAACTTTTAACCGTACTTAATACACACAAATTTTCAATAATCCTTTATTTTTTCACTTCGTACTTTTCTTATTCTATTCTGATGTATCTTTCTCCCCACTGAACTTCAACGGATCACACGACAAAGTGCACTTTTTCTTGAGTTTCAATAGAAAAAATAGTTTTCAAAATAGTAATTCAATTCCTTTCTGGAGAATTTTTTATTCCATTCACGGTTTTCATTCTTATAATTGATACGCTGATGTAGTGTCTGGATTTCAATCATTAATTGGCAATTTCAGGCGTTTGTTACACTTTCTCGCAAAAACTATTAGATAGATTAAAAAAGTATAATATAATCTACATAATATATTGTTTGCACATATGTATATCAGAGAAATAAGTACATATATATACTTTTAAATACGAGTATATTATTAAAAGTAGTAGTAGAAAGTAGGATGACTACCAATTGAGCCAAAGGTGTCAGCAATAGTATGTCTCGACTTCCCTAATTACGAATTGATACAAAGAAGAAAAATTTTAACAATAGATTTTCTCTTATATAAGCCTGGAAGTTATTAATCTTAATAATCGTAGCGTATTTAAGAATTCATGAAAAAAACTACCTACTGCTAATAAAGCAATAAAACGAAGCAGACATAAGCTTTTCTTACATTATAGTAAGAGAGCCCAAAGGGGGGATTTTGTAGATTTACTAATGCGCAGTAGATTAACATAAGGGGGATACCTTACACTCGGCTGAGTACCTCTACCATACATCGGTCCTCTGTATAGAGCCGCGGTCTAGAGAAGCCGATCAAAATATTTAAAAAATATTTTGACAAGTTAAAATTACTGGAGCGTGTCAGATAAAGTTGTGACTTATTACATGTTGCAAAGAGCGCTGTTCAATTATCTACCGATATTCACAAGGTGATGAAACAAAAATGGTCCATAGAGTTTATGGAGGATTTCCGTTTCTTCTGCTTATAAAATCGGCAGATTATTGAATGGCATACTTTACAAGAAGTAATTAGCCCGCCATCTGATAGCTTCAAGTATTTTTTCCTTATGAAAATACGTTTTAAATAATTTAATCTGCTGCCCTAAACGCGCTACCCTATAAAAAGAACTAATTTATGGCGAATGTATTCAAACAGATTGTAAAGTATCTCTTATGTTAATCTGTCGCGTTTGAGAAAATCCAAAAACACCCTTTTGATCTCCCCTACTTTTAAAACTTTGTCTATGTGTCTTATCGAAAGTCCTCTGAAATAAAAAATTATGGACATACATACAGATATCATATTTCTTATAAACCATCTCCCGTCATTTTTGCCTAAATATTTCATGTAAAGACGTCAATGTCTTTCCGATTTTATGATTATCCTATATATAGCGTGTGTATATGTAGAGAGTATATGGGATGGGGTATCACATAAATCTCCACCATTCAAACCACCATTCAAACTACCATTCAATCCACCATCTAAAATATGTATAAAACTATCCAAAAGTGTAAACTAATCAAAATATCCCAATCGTGCCATACAGGGTTGGGAGGGTGACAAGAACTTTTCGGTTTATAATTTCGGTTACGTTATATGACGAATTTGGAAATCTACTGTCCGTCATAGAAATGTACTGGTTAAAATCATCATCATCGAAATTATTTTCGCGAAACTTTACCAAACTTAATTGCGTAGTAGTTGTATACAATTACACTTTTTACTTTTGAGTATATTTACGGGTTTCTTTCAGCATCAAAATCTAAATCTTGCCTCTCTATGTTAGCCCGTTTAACATTATTATTCCGGTTTTAACCGTTAATTTGAATTGATGATGATGATATTCTCCCTACCAATTACGGCCACGGCGGCCAATCTCATTGAGATTAGCCATCTGTGCGGGAGATATTATAGTGCACAAGTGTATACGCAAACACAAGTACACTCTCTATTCCTTATCACTCTCATATTCCAATGAATTAACCATTATATTACCGAACCCTACATTAATGAAACCGATTTTTTTAAGACAGTGACGAGGCCTGTTGGTATAAGTAATGAGACGATGATTATCCACTCCCTAATTTTTAATGACAAATGTATATTATACCTTTTATATAAGGTTCTCGAATAATCAATAACAATTCGAATCTTTTTCTCATTATCTTTCATAGATCATTCCACCATTAGAGAACCCAGTAAGTGTTCGAAAGACATTCGAAATTCGCCAACCAGCACTTGGCCAGTGTGGTAGACTATGGCCTTATATCATTTGTTTTAAAGGGCCTTTGCCTTTGCCCGTGCCGAGCTGTGGGATTTAAAATGGGCTGCCTGCATGCCGATGACAAATATAAATAATATATTTATTTAATTTTAATTACTTTGAATATCGTTTTAACCTTTTTATATATATTTACTAGCAAACCCGTCACGCATCGCTGGGCTTAAGTTAAAATAAATTAAACTGTATAACTTTCTAATAAATTAAAAGCAGTTTAAGTTACTCCATATAACATTAGCTATCTGCGAGTGAAAGTCCCACCAAAATTGGTCAAGCCGTTTAAGAGATTAGCCGGAACAAACAGACAAAGAGACAAAAATTTTAAAAATTGATTTTTTGATGTAAGTATCGCCTATACTTTGACATACATTTATTGAAAAGCTTTTAATTTGAAATTAAAAACAGACACTTAATTTTTTTTATTGGTACTGATGTACTGATGAATTGATCATTTAAATTGGTGTAGCTGTCATTGTGTTGTGAAGGATTTCTAAAGTAATAATAGTAAGTAATATTATTGTTCATTGACATTAGAAAAATTTAGAAAATTAAATATTTTCACTGTATTACACTGCACTATTGCCTCTTTTTTAAATTCATTTTTAACAGTAGGTACAGCAAAGTAACATTATTATTATAATATAAAAATATACAATTCAATTATATTTGAATGAAGTTTTATACAATTTTCAATTGGAAGACATTTAAATTATACATCTGATTATATCGGTCTGATTATATAAAATATGATCCAATAAAATATCAAAAAAACTTCATTATTAAACTAAAATTATATAGCATTGACTGAAAACTTGAAGTGTTTTTACTATGCCAATTATTGAACTTAATGTCAATTATTGAATATACATATAGCTCAGAAATGTGCACAAATGGTAGCATAAGCATAGTATTTTAAATATCCCATTTATTCAACAGTCTTTCTTCGATACAATATTTTAAATCATGCTTTGACCGATACTGTGACGATCGTAGGGATTAAATTCGATCCCTTAGTAAAAATGTATACAAACTTTGCACTTAATTGCTAGAGTATAATTAAAGGACTGCTATACAGTACAAACAATGTTGGCCTGACATGTATGATGCCCAGAACGGCCTACACTAGCGCAAAAATGGGAGTAACATTCTTCTCCGGTAAAAAATATATCGCATGTGCTCCGGCCGCACCATACCGCCAGCCGAAATACCAAGAGTTAACACCCGGCAGTTAAGTGCGGCGTTGATAGGCTTCACTTAGACGATATGTCATTTTTAAACTGATATCGTTAATAGAAAACTAAATATGTTGTACATATTTATTTTCTATTATCTATATAGATTGTAGAATGGCATCTGGTCTAAGGAGGACAAAAATACGCAGATGATGCGTCTAATGATGTCAGTAGCATCGGTTAAATTCATTTAGCATAGAAATTGATTTAAATCAAGCTTTGGCCCATTTGAATACATTATCTGCAACTATAGTATATGACTGAATATGTAAGTTACGTTTACTTGAAAAGTATTTGCTTTTTTTATTTAATATCATGTTATAAACGGTTTTATAGTTTGATAATGAAGCAATTAATTTAAAACAAGATTTGATTTTATATCTTTACGTGTGAATAGTCATTTAAAGACCTTTTATTTAAATATCTTTGTAAACACGTATAAAAATTCTTTTAATAAATGTGAGAGAAATAATTTAATATAATATTATAATAATAATGATAAACAAATCTATGCATTATGTTTTATTTATTACTGGCTGCTAGTAATAATTTTCCCGCGTCTTCAGCCGCGTTCATGTTTTCAGTAGTTTCTAAACACCATCACACGCTGGTCTAATTCAAATTCAAATTCAAAATATTTTATTTAGCATAAAATTATTACAATATTTTCCTGAACGTCATGAGTCTACTACCAGTACGTAAAGAAGAAGCTTTTGACTATATTTATTTTTTGTCTTAGTCTGTTTTTTTTTTCAAATTAAGTTGAAGTTAATAATAATTCTATAGCTTGAATAATTCTTTAGCCTCCTTATATAGGCTATCACATCTTTCCCAAGGCGTACTGTCTTCTAAAAATCTACTGAAAATTTCATCAAAATCATTCCGGCTATATTTTTAAAAATTATGATATAATTATGATGATGTATAAAAATTCTCTAAGTAAGAAAAATGTTACGGTTTGAACAGGTATAATACAGTATACCAAATGATATATCTTAGAACGCGGGCGGAGCCGCGGGTACTGCTAGTTAGTTAATATAAACGATATTCAAAATAAGTTTCTAAACGCACGCATGTTACGCAACCCTTATGCCTGGGGACCACCTCGCGCGACCACCAACGTCGCATCCCGCGCCTGCACCGAGTCTTTCATATTTCGACATAACTTTTGTGAATTGACAGTTTTGTAATATCTCAGTTCCCTTTTAAAATACTGGTAAAGACTTTTTTGATCATTCCATTCGTCAAACTTCGACGGTGTAATCACCTTAGGATAATTAGTTTGTAAAATTAGTTTTATTAAAGTATTTTATAAGTAGAGTTACATTTCATTTGCATCCTCTGACTGTAACTTCTATAATTCGCATATAAATATTTGACAACCAATATATGTCAACCCTTTTTCATTACTGACATTATTCTACATATTTTTTTCAATCAAAAATACGCCATTAACCGAATATTATGGATATATCTTGTTGATTCGTAACCTTTATTTAAATATGTTTAATTTGAGGGTATAGATTACCGTATCGACGAGATAAAGGTTAAATGTTTGACAGTTACGAAACTCATGAACATTTTTGTAGTTCGATTATTGCCTTATCAATTTTTATATTTTAATTTTTTTATTTTTTTTATTGTCACATTGCCTTTATTTTTTTCATTTTCTTTCTTTGGGCAGTAGATTATCATCGACACTTTGTATGAAAAATTAACAAACAAAAATAAACAGCCTTCCTCACTCCCATTTACACTCCCACTCATACTCCCATTTATGGGAAACCCCATTCCAGATCCCTCTCTCTATACACACACGCACACATATATAAAATCGTTAGACATTGATTTCGATACATGGAATATGTAGGTCAAAAATTAACTGAGAGATGTTTTATAGAAATAGGATAATCTGTACACGTATGACCATAATTAAACATTCAGAGGAAACTTTCAAGACACATAGGCAACGTTTTTGTGCAAAACTCACCTTAATGGAAGAAAAGCTCACGTAGTATATAAAATAAAATTGCAAAGAAAGTTAAATTACGTTAAACACTAAGAACATAGAAAATAAGCGGTCATGCAAAAGAAATAGAGCCCTACAAATAAATGAAGAGTAAAATAATAATGAAATACTAAAAACTACTCAATTAACACTAAAAAAATAATAAAACACTAAATTATAACATGAATACTGAAATACTTTACGATAATAGTAAAAAACCAATATTACTTAGTAATTATTACTTACGTGATTAATATCTATTGTTACATTTCTTCTTCTTCAGATCACTATCCTAAAATTGTTTCCTAATTTTTCACATTTTAATTTTCACAATTAAAGTTAAAAAATATTTTCTTGAGGGGCCTAGCGGAGTAAGCATATGAAAACTGATCTTTAGTGGTTTACCTTATCTATATATATAAATGCGAAAAAAACTCACTCATTACGAAATCTCAGAAACTGCTAGACGTATAAACATAAAAATTGGTAGAGCGGTAGTTTATAAGTATTGATTTTGTAACAGGGCAGGATTTAGTTGGTCTAAGGGCTTTTTTATGGGATAAAGGGGCAAACGGGCAGGAGACTCACCTAATGGAAAGTGATCACCACTGCCTATGGACATTTGCAACGCCGCAGGGCTTGCAAATGCGTTGCCGGCCTTTCAGGAAGTAATACGCTCTCTTCTTGAAGGTTGCCAGGTCGTAACGGTTTGGAAAGACCGCCGGCGACAGCTAGTTCCAAAGAGTGGTTGTCCGGAGCAGAAAATATCTTAAGAATCGCACTATTGTGGAATGCTGGACATCGAGGTGGTGTGGATGGTTTTGACGCGATGTCCAATTGTGAAATTCTGCGGCTGGGATCAGTTCAAACAATTCCTCAGAACACACCCCGTGATAAATGCGTTAGAAGATGCAGAGTGATCCAACATTAGAGATGTTGCAGAGCTAAAGGATCAAACCGATCGAAGAGAGTTTGATCGTCGACAACCCGAGCCGCCCTACGTTGAATTCGGTCAAATGGAAGTTGGTCAATTTTGGTGCGGCCAATTGACCACGGAACTCGAACGTTGCTCGAAATGTCAACGCCAAGTATTCCGATACTGGCTGTGGCAAACAAGGGAGTGTCCTCAAATAGAGGAGTGACGACAAATTTCAACTTTTTAGGGTTGAATTGGACTAAGTTTAGTCGACCCCAATCCGAGACTTTGGTTAATAATGATTCGATTTCAAGCAAAAGCTTGTTGCGACACTCGTCGACATATTCCCGAGAAATATTAGCACAGCCAGTGTACAGGGATGAATGTTGCTGATTTCCAACATGTCATTGATATGCAGAAGGAACAGAGTAGGAGACAGTACGCAGCCTTGATCACCAGCATTGACATATTTAAGATCAGAGCAAGCACCGTCAACAACGATCTTGATGCTCTGATCTGCCAAAAAGCTGATGATCCAGTTGCATAATTTCTCGGGGAGCCCAAAGGTAGCTCCGAAAGAAGCGCTTTTTGCCATACCCGATCAAAGGTCTTCGCTATATCCAGACTGACTGCAAGCGGTTAGGCACTTGGTCTCAACTGCTTCTGCCCATCTATGTGTAGGTAAACTAGAAGATCACTGACTGAGCGACCTCAACGAAAGCCGTACTGACGGTCACTGATCAGCCGGTGCTCCTCTAGGTAGCGCAGGTGCTGGCAGTTAATAATGGACTCCACATGCCTATAGCCATTACCTCCTTGTTCTCCAAGATAGGAGAAGAAGGAGGTAATGGCTATAGGAGGTAATATGTAGGTAATGGAGGTATAAGGAGGTAATGGAGAGTGTAGTCAGTAAACATTTGCTAAGCACGGATTTCGCAACAGGGCTGCTTGATTTTTTGAGCTACAAACTTTAAATTTAGCAGGGAGTTACTTAAATGTTAGTATATTACTTTTTGAATTATGCAAATTGGACACTTCATTCAAAAGATATTACGAATTTAAAAATGTCTATCTAAACAAAATACTAATAGAAAAATAAAGTGCAGCACAACGGAAAATGGGGATAGAGAGGGGGTGTTAGGAGCGGTAGAGGGGAGGGCGGTTTATATGAAATAGGTAGCCGCGCGGGTCAGGAGTATATTTTATATCAATCTACAGATGAGCCCAGCGAGTGATCGAATGAAGTTTAGTAGCAAATAAATTAATGAATGTGGGCGAAGCCGCGAATACTGCTAGTATGTTACATTATATAAGTTCTTTATTGATATAGACACTCTAAGGCTAAAATAGCAATGAGTTCACCATGTAGCACCATGCAATAACAAATGATTAACAGTAGAATAACGAAATAGAAGGGATCTAACGGGACAAGGCTAACTAAAAGCTCGGTCAACCTTTAGTGCCAAACAAATTTATTGTTTACATACGATAGAGTAATGAGGTCGAATAAGGTCGATTAAGTGGTTTTCTCGTGATGCCAACAAACAGATAGCTGATAGATAGACAGACAGACAGACAAAAACTAAAAACTATATATTCGGCTTCTGCAACGATAATAAATAAATATTAATTTAAAATGATAGAAAATACTATTACATAATATTATACTTTTTAAATACTCTTACATAGACGCTGTAACAGTTTCCATATGCTTTTTCGGCTGAACCCTTTCTGATGTACTTGTAAAAGCAGAGAAATATTTGTAAGCCATTTTTGGATGCCTTCAATCATTTGTACAAGCTTTTTGCGTGAATTTGCTTTTACAACATTAATACTTACTATTTAGTGCTTTAATCAATTTAATAACCCTGTGTTGATCCTATAAAAACGCAGTGCTGTGATAGTTATGGAAAGCTTGCAAAAATAGCTTTAAATATGTTATAGCAAAGGCCGTAGACCGATAAGTATAATTATCGAATCGGCTCCGAATGAATATCAGGCTCATTATTTTCGGAGATGTCGGTACTAATAAGATACTTTGATCCCACTAGTTTCAGATCTCTATCTATTACCGTTCCTGAAAAAATCGAAAAATACTAAAATTCTGGAAAAAATATTTTCTCAATACCTTATGAATCGATTGATTTGAATGTTAAATATGTTTTGGGGGATAGTGGTAGCTTTTAGGAAAAAAAATAAGAGCTATGTCGGTCCAAGGTAAGATCTTAACAAAAACGACTTTTTTTAAATTTCTAGTTTAAAACATGACACGCTGAAATTAAGAAACCATTTTTTTGAATTCCTCATTCAATTAGCCATGAAAATATATCTTTTTCAATTTTTAAAAAAACGGGACGCCATGTTGAAAAAAAGTTTTTTAACTCATGACTAGTCCTTGTCACCATCTTCATCAATCACTGTAGTAATATTATATTTATTAAATAAAGTATTGAGTATTACAGCAGCTGGTCTAGGAATTTTAGCTAACTATTTAAGGAAACAATTCGATAGCAAAATGAGTAGAGTATTTAGATGAAGTTGTTGAAATTATAAAATCTCGAAGTAATACTGATAATACTTTAGCTGATGAAGTAGATAGAAATGGTTGGCAGAGAAAATAGCTTCCATTTGAGACCATCCTATTCTATGATTTTATGGATTTTCCCGAAATGACCGAAAATACTTGAAATTTCTATTTACGGGTTCCTATCAATATAAACAAGTGATATCATATTTAGCAGAGATAAAAGATGAATCAGATAATTTAACTATTCAGTTTGTCAAAGATAAAACCAATATATTGAAGGCTCAAGAATAATCTCGACATATCGGAAGGGAGGTTTACAGATATTTTGTTGAATATCAACTAAATACAATTGGATGGAGTGGAATATCAAGATACTGCTGTGAATGTGCTAATGGACTAAGGACAATCGGTTGCTGTTCACACGTTGCTGCAATAATTTTTTACCAAGCGCAGCGACGATTATTTAACTAAAATTCCTAGACCAGCTGTAATACTCAATACTTTATTTAATAAATATAATATTACTACAGTGATTGATGAAGATGGTGACAAGGTCTAGTCATGAGTTAAAAAACTTTTTTCAACATGGCGTCCCGTTTTTTTAAAAATAGAAAAAGATATATTTTCATGGCAAATCGAATGAGGAATTAAAAAAAAAAGTTTCTTAATTTCAGCGTGTCATGTTTTAAACTAGATATTTAAAAAAAGTCGTTTTTTTAAGATCTTATGGACCGACATAGCTCTTATTTTTTTTCCTAAAAGCTACCACCATCCCCCAAAACATATTTAACATTCAAATCATCAAAATTCAAACATTCAAAGAGAAAAATTTTTTTTCCTGATTTTTAGTATTTTTCGATTTTTTCAGGAACGGTAATAGATAGAGATCTGAAACTAGTGGGATCAAAGTATCTTATTAGTACCAACATCTCCGAAAATAATGAGCCTGATGTTCATTTGGAGCCGATTCGATATACTTATCTATATCTATGGCCAAAAAGGTAAATGTTTTTGCAAACTAGAATTAGGAAACAATTTTATTTTTCGTACCTTTTTAAATTTAAAAAGAAAAAAGGAGTTAAAAGAATTATTTTGTACCTATGTGCATATAATACATATACAGTATTATGTTACTAAAGGATCCTTATTACAGTAGAAAGTAAAATGCAACTTTTTACACATATTTAAATATTACCTACCAATTTCTGCGAACATTGTATGTTTCTGGATTATTTTATGCTAGGTCTTCATCAGCTTATAATCTAAAGCCTCTTTATCCATTAGCCATCTTATCTCAATCATGTAGACATTGTATCTTCTGCAATATGACCAAACCTTAACAGTATATTTTTGGACATCATTTTCCACACAGGTTTCGGGTGTTATAATTACTCAAAAGTGTTTAAAAATCTCCATCCTGTTTAAGATATATTGGTAACAGGTAATTTCGATTTGGCTCCCGAAAATGTGTAAAACACATCACCGGTTTTCTCTCTATTGATTGTAGGCCTCTTATCTCAAGAGAATTTAGACGCGCTAAGTGGTAAATTCGTTTGGCACTTCTGATGGCAGTGAGTAAAATTGTTGACTGTTGAGTTATGTTCAATCAAAAGTAGTTCCTTGATAGACTACCACAGTGGTTAAAATACCCATATATTTCGACTATGTACCTAAAAACTATCGGCTCTGCTAGTCTGCTCATTCTCAATTATTCTTAACTTCTCTTAATCCGGTATTAGTTTTCTGTATTAAAATGTATTAGGTACTAAGGAATTTTATTACCACAAATGTAGTTTTTTTTAATCTAATGTTTTTTTTGACACGTCCAATCTTTTATGTAATTATCCTACGAATTAGGCAATACATACAAGACAATCAAGTTATTTTTTAATATAACCTAACCTGAGCAAATATTAAATAAGTAACTCTTTGAGTATTCTTGAACTTTGAAACGCGTTTCATTTTTTAGTCTAGCCGAGTGACATCTCCAAATCACTACAGAAGCATCATTCTGTATTATGAATTTTTTTTTTAATTTATTTTACTCATGATCCATCATTTTCATACACAAAGAGCGTATAATCCGATTTTAATTTATATGAAGGTTACATAAGATAGCAGTCAGTGATCTTCATTTAAATCCGGGTTTTATTTTGAAGTCCTTCTTCATACAGTGTTTTTAGTTCTTAACTAGTGACTCACCCTCGCTTCGCTCGGGTTCGTCTCTAGGTACCCCCTTTTGGAAACAGTTTTTACAAACTGTTTTTATATTATAAAAACATTCCGTGGGCCTTAAGGAATATACAAAAAATATTATTCGAATTGGTCGAGCTATTCTCGAGTTATGCGCTTACCAACATTAATTTTTATTTATATAGATTAATTCAAGGTTTTAAAATGCATACATTCTTTTTATCGAAGTATCAGCTTATCAAATAAAAAAAAATATCTAATGTTCTCTCTACTAATTTTAGGCTTCTCTTCTCAAGGGCCTTTACATAATATGTTAAAAGTTTTCGTCTGGCACTTGTTATAATAAATTAACTAAACGAATCAAATGGCGAAATAATAATAATGAATAAATTGACATTGAAAATATGTTAAAATAACGAATACTTGATAGACAGCGCAAGTGATTATACTACATAATATATTTCAATATTTTATGTACCTATCTTATTGTAAAACTGCGACACATACTGTTTGCGCATGGGTACATACGCGCACGAAAGTACTAGGCCTATTCTTTTATTTTTGAACCAGCCTTTCGCTCGCGATGTATATTTGGTTATTGGTAGGTACATAGAAAAATATATTATCGTAAAATATATATCGTTATAGTACATAGAAAAATATATTAGATAGAATATCATTATATAGAATTCTATTACTTAATAAAATATGTTTGATTCAGTGTAGAATGTTTAATCTACTTACAAAAAGTTAACTTTATTCATTTAATACATGTTTTAATTACTAACTGCATTATTATCAGACTCTTTAATTTAAATAATATATGTCAAAAATATGTTTTCTCTCTTTTCTTTATAAAACCATTTCGTAATTAAAAAGTTTTGTGAGCGCGATGGTATTTTGAACTGAAGAACCAATAACGCACCAGCACGCATGCGGCTCTTGCCGGTGCGGCCGGCCACGCTCCACCTCTTACTAAATTGACTGATAAATCGCCTGCGCACATTTGCTATCAGACATAGAAAGCTGTCAAAATTAAACAAACAGATAGACATTTTAATAATTGTAATTTTTGTTATTACTATCTTATAAAAACCGCATGTCATTTCATATGCCGTTATAAAAAAATGATATGACTCCTGACATGTTTAGCGTGCGTTAGCCATGTTCTAGATGTCTTTTCTTTTTGCGTTAAAGTGCCTAGTTTTTGAGATATCGGCCAAAAAATAATTATATCCCTATACTCTCATTACCATTGACTTAAGTAAAAAAGAGAGAAACGTAGCTCTGATGATGTATTTCTTTTTTGTGTTTTATATCCCATAAAAATAAGCGTAAATAACGACATAGACCAGTCCCGAGTGCCAAATTATTTAACGCTCCGCCGCTTGTCATAAAATTAAGGAAAAATAAGAGTGTTGATATTTTTTTAAATGTTAATTCAATCGTATTCACGGTAGTATACGAAACGATACTGCATGACAATTCATTAATATTTTATACATTTTGGTATACGTGTGTAGTTTTATTGCTTTCATTTACTTAATAGTATGTTACCTACATACTTTTATGTAAATGAACTGGATATACTTTTAAATGTGCCCATGTTATTTAACAGAAAAGTAGTTTATGCTCGAGTGAGTTTGAAAGAATATAAATTATAAAAATTCAAATATAAATATTTTTAAACCATTTATTATAAGCATATTAAAAGTGCGGTCGATGATATTAGAGCATATCGAACCCTTGTTTTGCGGGAAGAACGTATCACTTGACATGTTACGGGAACAAGAACGTACACGGATAGAATATGTCTAGGGTGTGAAATCGTTATATTACGAAACTTATGATATTTCGAGAGTTAGTGTTAAAAATATATTTTAGTTGAAAAATACCCAGCTTATAACAAAACAATACGCTTGCGTCAGTTAAATCTTTTCTGTTTTTAAAGTTATTTACATAGATTTGTATGTAAGCTTACGTATTAATGCTGAGTGATCTTTATGTTTAATTGAGAATATTTTAGGCAAGTGTACTAACATTATTATGATTAATACATTATTATAAAAGTAATAGAGTAGACTTATAAAGTCTTGTTTTACTAATTACTTACTTTACTTGAAATATATAATATATGGGTACAAAACTTTATTTTTAACATTTTGTAATGCATTTACGGACGTCAATTGCTAAAGGCAATATGGGGCTCACGGTTTTCGCATGGGTACATGGGTATAAAAGTAACTGTAACAAACTAAGAGAAGAATAATAGAAAACTAAGAGAAAATATAAAATCAATCATGAATGAAATAAATCTCGCTGCTTTTATGGCAAACTTGCCAAATATATTGATTTATTAGGCATTAGTAATTACCGCGGCTCCGTCCGCGTTTTAATCACTATTAAAAAATAGGGATTAGTGGTAGAAGGATGAACGTATGTGTATTTTTTGTCAAAAAGTAAAAAATAAAAATCTGGAGAGAATCCTGGCATCTAGTAGAATAAAAAATAGCCTACGACCTATTCTTAAACATCATAAACGAGTTCGATAACAAACACTGTGACATGAGATCTTTATAATATGTAAGAGAATACAAGTGTTCACTATCCGGAATACGTACATAATTTAATTTAGAACTGTCATAGTTGTTGAAAAGTTACACATTTTTACTGATTCAAAGATATAATTAAATTTAAAGCCACTGCTTCGTTTTTTGAAACTCGTCATGGAAAGTGGAGTGCGCACGTGCTTGGTACGAGACTCATTCAACTTGTTGGCAAGTGCCCGCTTTATACCTTCAAGAGTTAATTTGAATTTTATTTTTATGAAACACAGTTGTTGATAGTAGTGGATCCTCTGAAACCACTCTCTTTAGGAATTATCTTGGTTCAGAGCTCCCACATACTTTGTGTCACTGTCATTGTACAAATGAAATATCTAAAAAAGTTCCGATTTTCTCATAAATTGTTACTAAAAGTTACTTGTTTTTATTTTCTTTGCATAGGTACTATAAGGTAAAGGCACCTAATTCCGCGGTATTTTCACCTAAACTAGAAAGAACTGTAAATATTAAGCATTTACTATATCTTTCTGCAGAATTCGCTATTTTTATCGGAAGTATTATTTATCTAACTCTTGAAATACTCTAACAGTTTAGCAATAGAAAATTTTATATTATCTTTAATTAATTAAAAATGTGAAGAAATCGAGAGCACCTAATTGCGATGTAAAAATCCTAATTCCGATGTATTTGGTTCCTAATTCCGAGTGTTCAAAATACAAAGAAATGGAGGTGGGGAGAATAATACATGGTGTTCAAAAATCAAGTCTATTTATTTACTCTGGTCTTTAAATCAGTCTTCAGTCTTTTATGATAAAATTACACCACAACATGTAATTTACTTAGATTAATAATATTATTCTAAGTAAAGATGTAAAAAAACATTTTAGTAACTAGTAACTATATATTATTAATTCGTTAACAGTATTTTTTGTTTTCTTCATAATATTACAAATAGATAAACTACTACCCTCATTGATTGCTCTAATAGCATTTCGGAGATCTTCTTCCGTGTATTTTTTTGGCTTCATTATCCTACAACAAAAAAATAATAATAATATCAATATTTAAAATACTATGAGCCCATACCTTATGAATTTCTATAAAAGCTGCGTAAGATAATGTAACAGGCAGTTTTTCAATGTGTCATGATAATTGATTTTTAATTTGTCAAATAGGCAGCGATTCGAGTACTAAGAACTATAATACAAACATTTGAGAGAGCAATAAATGAGATTGTTAACTGTTGAACATTGTTTTCTGGAAACTCTTCTGAACTTTTTAATAATTAACACACTGTATTTTACTTGTGTCAATACCACGAAATTAGGTGCTCATAGAACCTTATTCCGACTTACATACATCGGAATAGCGTTTTATAATACCATATCACATTTTTTAACTCCGATTATTAAAAACCAAGAGATTTTTTAATATTTTATAAATAAATGAATCTTTAATTGCAATATCTTCGAAAAAATACATAGAACACAAACAGAAATATATCAAATACATTAATAATACAGTTTAATGTTATTAGTCTTTCCATATAATAAATTAATAAAGTACCTAAATAGATAATCTTTGATCATGTATAATTAGTGAATTTGATGCCAAAACATACATCGGAAATAGATTTTTATATTTATTGGCCATTTAATTAATCAAAACCAAAACAGTAAATTTTGTAATTATTAAATTTCCATCAAAATTTAAAAAAAAGAAAACGTCTATGAAATCGCAATTTCGTGGTATACATCGGCATTAGGAACCAACTAAAATATTTGGCACCTAATGCCGTGGTATTTTTAAACATTATTTACTCATAAATTGTTAAGAAAAATACACAAATGTTACGTGTTTTAAATAAAAAATATAACTCTTTTACTATTTTAACCTAAACATGTACTCATTTAGCATTAAAATATCATCTAAAACACTATTTATTAAAACATAGTACTTACGTGCGTAAGGTCCAAAATGTATGGAGCGTGCGTTCAAGTCAGCTGCTAGCGCAAAATTTACGCATAATTTTAAAATGTACACACACTAACACACTCTTTTACTCATATAAACACGAACAGATAAATTATGAATTCAATATGGTATCTTACACACAAAAAGAACTTGTAAATCACTTGAAATCACTGTTTGTTTAAATACCTCGGAATATGGTGCCATTTTTAGAACCCCTCGGAGTTAGGTGCCTTTACCTTAACTATTATTTTAATAAAAAAGAAAAAACAATTACAAACCTAAAACCTAACTGTATGCTATGGACATCACAAAATCTAATATTATTATGAAATATACATATTACAGATAATAAGAAGTAAGGATTTTTTAAAAAGACTAATGATAGTTTAATTTAACGTAGGTTTTGATATTAACAAAATGGAAAACCCAATAACGTATGCGTACTTTTCAGTTTTACTAAGTTGTTAGCAGGTTTCTTGGTAGTACTGGCACCCAATACTTAAGTCAAGTGTCAAGTCACCTATCCGGGATTCGAACTCAGGAGCTTTGGATGTGCCGCGATACACACCTAAATGTACCATACGTAAATACCACACGTAAATAGTATCATAGACAATATTAGCCAGCTACTATGATAATACACATCGAATGGGGCCTCGATCTATAGATTGATTTTAATAAACTAGACACCGTAGTGGATACAGATCGACGAATTGTATTGCATAGTACTCCAAACATAATATATCCGTAAATGATGTACCTACTTAAGTTTGGATAAAATAATAGTACTTATATGAATTTTTATAGTTATTTTTAGTTTAAAATTAGATTAGCAAGTTAGATTTATTACACTGAGTAAAGAATTGCACGGCTTTTTTGTACATATTTGACTTTGTATTCGGTTCATTTCGTTTGATTGATTATGAGAAAACTATTAACGGGATAATAAAAATAGTGATATAGAACTAAACTTGTGTATTAAGCATATTAGTAACTGTAAAGAAATCATAATAAATTAAAATCGATAACGATAATACTATATAAGAGTATGTTATGAGAAATGTAAGAGAAAGAGAAATCATGCTATGAAATATAACTGAAATATTTTTATCCCAAAAAAATCCCCTTATCTTATCCCTAATTAAAAACTCCTTTAAATTCTTAAAAAAAGTTAAACGCTGTATGGCAAAATCTAGAATGGTAGCATAAAAAGCAAATCACGCTACTACTCGTAGCTTTGACATTGCAATAATTTGACGCACTCAGTGAAATTTTTTAATCGTAAGTCTGAGCATTAGGCTTAGTCTAATTTCGATTTACTTCAAAGGAACACGACTACTTTACCGGTTTTTTACTTCACAGGCACACTTGTACTACTAGTACAAGCCACTCCACTGCACTTACGAGTTCTACCTACTAAATAGCGCTTTATAGCTCGGAATAAGTTTAAAGGAATTTATTTCATTTCGCTCGGGTTCGTCCCTGCTTCTTGTCAAATTAAAAGTTTATAAAAAATGAGACACGATATAACAAACTTGCGAGAGCCTGTAATCCTCCTTAATCCTATCCTGTCGCAAAATTTTTAGCGGACGTCAACTAACTATAAACTAACTCTCTGCCAAATTTCGTCTTTATAAGTCAAGCGGATATTTCGTGATAAGTGAGTGAGTGAGTGAGTGACCTTTCGTTTTAATATATTTAGATATACCTATTGTTTTGCCTGGTTTCTTTTGCGTATTTTGTTATGTATGTACCTGTATTTTTTTAAAATTATTTTTTTACTATTTCAACAAACTACATAATATAATTATTATAATGTGAACATAATTATGAAAATATAATATGTAATCCATAGATACTGCTCAATTTCATATGCGTGCCACAAAGTTTTAAAAGCTCCCCTATATTTCTCTTATACTGCTTCAAAGTCTAATTAACTTTAACGAGTAGTTTAAAACAAAATTAGCTGTTAGTAGAAGTTAATTAGCGTTGTTAAAGGGGCTTTACAAGCTTCAATCTGTAAATAATATAATAAAATTGTATCAGACTGGAAATTAAATTTTAAAATTTTCAGATAAAACTTTTCAGATTCTTTCTTTATATACGGTATCATTAATTTTAGGAACGGCAACCGCAAAAAACGGAATGATTATTTTAGAGCAGTCGAGTATAAATGAAGGGTATCAGACTGAAAGTTAAATTTTAACAAATTTTTATGAAACTTTTAGATTAATTTCTATATTTTATACCTATTTATAATGATTTTATCAACAAACATTGGAAACTATATAACTTATTTAAATGTAATAATAACTGAGTTAAATACTACTATTAAACTAACTACGAGTAAGTACGTATCAACATATAGTGATATGCGATACATAATGTTATGAGAAACTTATCATTATCAAGATCAAGGTCGATCGAGTGAGCTCATACTTAGACAAGAGTAGTAGCTTCAGTTCAGTGATATCATGTTAAAGCAGGGAGAATATGATAGCCTTGAGATGGCAATATTGAAGCATGTCAGAATTCGCCAAATTCCGAGCAATTCATAAAATAAAATAAATAAAAAATATTTTTTGATATGTATAATTAATTTTTTAAGATTACTTCGAAAAAGTATTATAGACGTTTTAACATAGTTATCGGATTTCTGATTCGGATTACGTAAAAGAACTTTTTCAGTTTCAATATATCTATTTTTTTGGTATACATAAACATTTAAATAAATATGATTTTATGCTTTGGATCTTAAAAAACGATAGCTACTCAGAATGGAAAGCCAATATCAAGCTAAGTTAAAGAGCTACTCTTCTTATCAAATGAGCATCAATAGTACTCAAAGAGCCTCTCCATCGAGGGCCCTTAGTTTTGACTTCCCCTTTTATAGAATTTTTAATTCCCTAAGAAATAACTTTATAGCTCTTAACTTTAACCGATTTACTTCTTTACTACGTATTTTTGTATACCTATAATAGCTAGATTTTATATATAATTACCCAAATACTAACTATAACTCACCTATTCTATTTTAAATAAAACTATCTTTTCAAGGTTTTTATGCTTTTCTGTTGTTTAAGATTGCTGTAAAGCTTTTTAATTGTAAAAAGGCCGAAAAATACGAAATTATAGATTTATTTTACAAATTTAAATTTCAAATAGCCGCGTAATTGTTAGGAAGTACCTACGTTACTTACATAATATGTTTTAAAAACTATTAAATTACCAGTAACTTTAAAATATTCGCTAATATGGTGTGCCGTGTTATATTGATCATGCTAGTAAGGTGTACTTGCAAACAGAGTTACAAACATATTACCAGGGCCGGATTTAAACTCAATGCCGCCCCTGGGCACCGGAAAAGAATCCACCCCAATATTGGAACTTTACTTAAACTTATAGTTTATATATTTTATTTCTCAAAATTAAAATCTCTAATTTATTGCAGAAACTTTAATATATGTTACATATTCCAAAAACATAAATAAATACTTGTTGTTTTTTCTAACAATTATAAATTTTGCATAAATTTTAAAATCAATTTTTTCACAGGCAAACTTTTTGTATTGCGAATTGGTCGATTAAATCTTCGCAATCTAAACGTTGAAGTACGTCGGATTCGATGCATAGAATAGCTAAGTTAGTATATTAGCAGGGGCGTAGCTTGCCCTTGATGGGCCCTGTATCAAAATTTTGTGGGGGGCCCTTCTTCCTAACTGATATAAAAACATTTGTGTGTGGCCAGTATAGTCAGTGCTTTTTTGGTAATTTTTTGTAGTCTCAGAAAAATATGGACATAATATTTTTAAAGAAAAATTTGCAAAAGTAATAAATAATTAAGAAAAAAGAGGTTTAGTTTTTTGCAAATATCTCAAAAACTAATCGAGATTTTTGAAATCTAAAAAAAGATTCAAAAAGAGGAGGAAATTTCCTAAAAAGAAGTCCTTACTCCCGGAACAATTTGAAAAAAAAAACAAGTTTTACTTGCAAAACTTGAAAAGTTATAAACAATTAACTAAAGAAAATAGGGGTTTAGTTTTTTGCTAATATCAAAAAAAAACAATTGAGATTTTTAAACCTAGAAAAAGATACAAAAAGAGGAGGAAATTTTCAAAAAAAATGTTCTTACTTCCGGAACTGTAAGACCAATATTTATAATTTTCCTACGGCCGAAAACGAATGCTCTGGCTTTCGCAAGCCACATCTACTTTATCATTAAAAATATTTAAACATATATCTTTACCAACATATTATGTTGGGACGACATTATTAACACAAAAAGTACTAGACCAATTTTAACCACTATAAAATTTTACTTTGCAATTTTTATAGCGGGACTTGATGTTTTTCAAAGATCTTCATACCATTCCGAATCAAATGACACCTCATTCTTATTTCTCCGAGACTGCTCAAAAAATTTGACAAAACGCACTATAAATACTATACAAAAATTTTCAATTTCGTATAATATTTTCATTTTTCCCGGGAAATTAAGCGTATGGCCTTAGAGTTCAAGTGAGATTTTGAATAGCACTTTATAAATTTTTGCTTACACGGGTTAGGGACCCCTTTACCCCCGGGACCCCGTATAATTGATACGGCTGATACAGCGGTAGCTACGCCCCTGTATATTAGCAGTCATTGTAGAACGTAAGAAGCAGCACAGAGCACTCGAGTTTACTAATTAGGGGTCATTCATTTATTACGTAAGACAATTTAGGGGGGGAGGGGGATCACCCATGTCTTATGTTTTCTTACAAGGGGGTGGGAGGGAGTCTCGATAGTTCTTCCGTAAGATCAAAAAAAAGCGCAAAGTTAAAATTATACTTTGAAAAAAGCGCGGGCAACCGAGTGAAAAGTACTGTACCTTTAAAATTACAAACAAACATTTCAAAAAATTGTTATTTAAAAAAATTAACATTAAAATAAACCTTACGTAACGTACCTCGTACGTACCTTACGTAACCTCTTACGTAATAAATATTAAACAGGGGGGGAGGGGGTCGGCCTATTCTTATTTTTTTCTCATAATAGGGGCAGAGGGGGTCAACAACTAGCGAAAAAAATAGTCTTACGTAATAAAAATGAATGGCCCCTTACCATAAAGTAAAGTAATGTAACTTTAAGTCTATACCAATGGTCTATACAACAGCTTTGACATAAGAGACAGAATACAACAGCACCACGCACGGCCGGAAATAATATATACAAAATCTGTTTACGAAGACACTTACATACTATTTACGGAGACACCTTTAAATTTATGTATTTAACACTTGAATTATCAATTAAACAGAAAATTATTAATTAAAAGAATTAATTAATTATATTTAGCAATCTTGATAAGACTAAAAAAATTTTGTTTACTTTCAAAGTTTTGCCGCCCTAAAAAATTTGCCGCCCTGGGCACTCGCCCCGACTGCCCCTAGTGTAAATCCAGGCCTGCATATTACTTACACTACTATTAAATACAATCTATGTATATGATATGCAACTTAGCCTTAATCCCTTGATTGCCCTCACTATACTTAGTATTTATTATAAGAATTTCCAACCATGCCTCAGCGATCGCACGTTAATGTTAGTTATCAGCGTGAAAACGCAAGCATTACACACACGCGATACAAAAGTTACTTGATCGTAAATATTCTAAATAATAAAATATTCAATCGCCATACACTTTCTTGTATCTAGAGCCTAGTCTCATGTATTATGAAGAGGTTTTCTTTATTTTATCGATGGGAAAAGGAAGAAGTTCAGTTATTGATAATAGTCAATTAAGTTAGATCTGACAAATAATGGGGTATTTTACTCCATATTAAAACTATCCTTAACTATTATTAAGATAGCTTAGGTAAAAAGCATTCGGATAATGTTTGTTTTCGTTCATAAAACAAAAAAATAAATTTTAAAATTAAATTCAAAGTTTTAAGTTTTTTTCGCCATGTATTACCTACTTAATACGGCTGTGTAAACAAAAATAAATACATAATTTGTTCGATGTATTTACACTTATATTCTTGTATTCAGGAATATCACACCAACGATAAGTAGAAAAATAACTCTATTTTAAATTATAAACAATTATCAATTATTATACATACAAATTATCAGTGCATTACTTTACAAAACTATCTGACCACAGAGTAATAATGGCCTCCACTGCGTTCAGCGTTTTCGACCAACGAGGTGGGAAATTTGAAAATGTAAAAATTTAAATGCTTTTTTATAACACTTATCGATTGAATAAAAAATTGGCGTTTTTAGTGGTTTTAGCACTATAGAGACACTTTTAAAAAAATTATAATATACCCCATTTTCAACCTATCTAAACTGGGTCGAACCCTCTAAACTAATAACGTATATGAGTAATACACATATATAAGCAATGGTTCGATTAATAAACCAATAAGTACGAGTATCTATGGCTCTCGAAGAGGACTTTCCAATCGAGTGCTCTCCATCTTTAGATGTTGACTTTTATCCTTTGCAAGTTCAATGACTGTTGAAAATGTTTTACTTGCGTATTATAATATAATATTTTCAGTACTGATAATAAACTATAGGGACAATACGAGTATGTTCGATAAATAATTATAATTATAGATGTATGTGTAATATTAGCGTAGAATAGTTGTAGAATAATAACATGATTGTTAACATATATTAATAATATCTGACATTTGTAATTTTCTATGCATCTTTCTGTATCAGTTTAATAAAGTCCGATAGGGCCCTCTCGGATGAACTAATTTCAACGTTATTTTTGTTTGAAAGCGAGAGTTTGACTTGATCGAGACTGTTATTTTTATAAATCAAAATAATCCGATAAATATTTAGGCATTAAAAGGATTATTCATTATTTATCCTTTCACAATTTAGGACTTGTTGTCTCGTTTCTTTACTGACATTGTAATAAAATAATAAATAATAAATTTTCACAATTTATTGCAAATTCCTGAGAGGCTCGATGTCATGAATGTTACATAAAAGTTTAGAACAAACAGTATTTTCTAGTATAAAAGTTAAAGTAGTTGCCTCGGAAACAAAATAGTCGGTAACTCACGTCGTGCTTTCACTTATTTGTTGGAAACTGTTCAATTTTCTTTATCATTCTGATTATAATAAGTTTTTTTGTAATTCTGAATGCTTTTACACATGAGAAAGAAAAGATAAAAAGATTGTAGACAATTTAGTATTTAATATTTGCATTCTACTTTCTAGGGGCTTAGACTTAGAATTTCGATGAATGTGGTCAAATTATGACAACTGGTCGAACATTAGTAGATAAAAAAAAATATAACTTTGAAAATACTTTGTGAAATAAGCTGTACATAAACGTATATGTATGTAAGTAATGGTTGTGTAGGTCGCGGCCGAATTGCACACGATTAAATAAATAAAGGGTGATTTGTACGTATAGTATGTACGTTGTACAAAATAAATGTCTCCTAAAGACAATAATTTTATACAAATATTAATTTATGAATTGCTTTTGTTATTTCAGTTTACACAATTTAATTACGTATGCATATTGTTAGTGCACGAGTTCTTATTAAATAACTAAGCAAACGCTGTTTATTATTAATTAAGGTTAGAGCTCTCCCAGTGGTTATATGACAAAATTTAAAATTTAGAGGAAAACATATTATATGGATAGAATTAACCTATCTACACTATATTTGAAAAACAATGTACTAACCTATTTTCTTTTTGCATATCTTCTACTTAAAAATTAATGTTTGTCGTGTATGTGATACTAAATTATTAAGCCGGTTGTGACAAAATCTAGACAGGTTTTCTCAATATACGTCTGAGCAGGTCACTAGCACAAATAAAATAATTTTTGAATGGTCGTTCAAAACTTAAATGCCAAATAGCCAAAGCCCACTTTTCGTAAACAAAAACGAATTTATTGTAGACAAAACTAGTTTTAAATACAAATTGCGTAAATTGTTCTAAGCGGCTAAACACTATATCTGCGAGAGCTTCATTAGGCACTGGACGAGTTACAATTGAATTGCGAAGTTCAATGTCCAGGGATTTAGAATAAAAAATCTATTTAAACTTCTAATAAATTGCAAATATATTGTAGTTGAAAATAACTTGACTAAAACAGATTGAGGCAAATAACCTAATTTACTTGAGTGGGTTCCCTAGGTACTTTTTTTATTATTGCTCGTTTTACTCTCAGGATAAATGAGGCGAGCATCAAGTGTTATAAAATCCGATCCCGGGATGTAATTTATGTCCTTGTCCGATTTGATCGAAGTCTATTCTGGGGTTTATGAGAGAAAAGGTAGGCAGAAACATCTTAAGTTTCACATTTTAATAACAGTGTTAAAGTTATAAGTAATATTAATTGAAAGAAAACAAACAGAAAAGCCCACAGTTAGGTTCAACGTTTTATAATATAATGAAATACAACTTGAGTATTTTGATCCGATTTCTTTGACCGTTTTGTAAAGACGGGAGTATAACAAAGTATTTTATAAATATAATCTAAATTAAACCTTTTAATAAAATAAATATCTAAACTATCGCTTATTTCATCTGAAAACTAACTAGAGCGGAAATATCAAATTTCATGTTTTTGTTGTATTTAGAACAAGTGTTCTGCCCTCGATTGGTTCAAACCTAATGGCTCCGTAACTCCGGGTCGTTTAATCTTACTTGGATGATTCTTAAGAGGTGCTTTATAGGTAGGTATATAAATCCCCTTACAATTTACAAAACATTTTATAGGTGTTTTAGGATTTTACTACTTCTACTATTACTATTGCTACGCCTAAGATAATCATAATTATTATAAGATGGCATAGACAAAATGATGCACACGTTTCTTTTACTAAAAAATTTATAATATGTTTAACTCAAAGCTGTCCAATATGAATTATTGTAAATGCCAGAGCATGGAAATAAGCTTTGATACGAAAAATAAATTAAAATTGTAATTCGTAACACAAATAATTCACTGAAACTGTGCTAACTTGCGAAGAATTTCATTAACTATTGTGCTGAGAGTGTCTTTGTAGATAGCGTCTTCTAAAAGGACTAATTTTCTATATAAGTATTATTTTCTTAACAATTTTAGCGATGAAGAATCGTACGTTAAATACGGTAAATAGTTATACCTACAATGGAAAAGAATATGTAAAATAATTAATGTTTTTATTATTATTTTCATTTAATAAATAGACATTTAAATATATAAGCTAGAAATACTATGTACACTCGTAATTCACATGCATATAAGGTGTATGGTATATGAATTAATTAATTCGAAAGTGTTATTTATGTATGTAATAAGTGTGCCATACAAATAAACAATTAAAAAAAGTTCGATGAATGTAATTTGAGGTAAATACTACAATGTACTGTACATGATTGAATGAAATCTATCTGGTCATCAACTAAAGTGCTTCAACACAATACACTAACCTTAAAGACAAGCACAAGCCCAACGTAGGTATTGTATATACTAGTTCGTTACTTCGTAGTTCATACTAACATAAAAAAGGTAGTCGGTACAAGTCCATTTTTAAGATTCAATTATTATTAACTAACAAAAACCTTTTTACTTTATGTGATAACTAATGACTTGGAGATATAGTGACTTTCATAATGTGATTACTATTTCGAATACAATTACGATATTTTTTTGATTTTGAATTCGTTAGTCGAGAGTTTCGTATCACCAAACGTAGTGTTGCTTTTATTAACATGTTTACTGACAATAATATTTTTTTAATGTTTCACATTAATTACTTATTATGTTCAAATATAAGTTCGTACTTCATATCGTTATTGTTATTTCTTAAATATACTATTGAAAACAAATTTAATTTTAGTACTAGTAACTCAATTTATGGTATATCAAAAGATATTTAACGTGTAAATAAAAAATTGTACTTAATTAAAGGTAGTTAAATAACTGTTAACAGTTAAATAGGATAATTAGTTACTTAATTTGGAACCTACCTAAACTACAGTGAAACTTAAGTTATAGACCTAAAATAGACTTTTACATGAAGCAATTTAGAATTCTCAATTAGTGCATCTTTAATATAAATTTTATGTCAGTATGTAAGTCTGTCTAGAAGTTAGTTTTATTGAGAAGAAACGGCACGAAACTCGACGTTTGTTTTAAATATTAGAGAATAATACTAAATATAATATACTAGCTGACCCGTACCCACTTCGTTGGGCATAATGTTAATAATCCTTTTTTAGTACAGAGTGTTTAAATAATTTAAATTATTTTATTAATATTAAAAATTTAGAATTAAATTATATATTCTAATATTAAAAAAACTAATTTTTGTAACTTAAATATAAAAGTTAGACATATGCTGTCGTTGACTTTTTTGTAGGCATTTTCAAGCTCCATATCTTTTCTCTAGAACTCAAAAATATATCTTTAATAGTTAAGGCAGCGTTCGTAAGAAACGCTTTCATTCGACCGTTTTTTCTCCGATTCACTTTGCAAAACGGACTACCACGTAAAAGCCTTTTTATTTTTCGGTTTTTTATATAACCTATGACACTATATATATATGAATAGTATATATAGATGAAAAGCAAATAAGTATAAATCTTAAAATGTTATCGTAGTTACCAATGTTAGTTTCATGCAATTAATTCATGTTTACGAAGAGAACAATCCCTTCGACGTATTTAATGAATATTTGAAACATTAATGAGAAGATTTCCCTTAACTTCGCTCTATACTTAGACAAGATAATTTGATTAAAAATTCATTAGTGATAATGAAAATATAATGTTGGCGAAAACTATACAACAAACGTTTTCGTTATAACTTAATATGATAAATAAATTTAGCCTTTGTGGCAAATAGCTTTGTTGCATAAGACATATTTAATGCGTTAGAATTAATATGTACTAAGCATACATTGTAATAATATTTTTATTAAATAAAAACAAAGTTTCAAGTGTAAGGACTATGTTAAACTTTCCGTTGCACATTTTTTCTTCCACATTATGTTAAAAAAATATTTAAAGATAACATCTTTAAATGTATATGTATAATATTTGCTACGAAGCCGTCGGTATGCGACTCAGATGCATTTTACCGATTTGTTCATTTTCCTTTCATAATTTTATAAAAAAAAGGCTCATTTGATGGAAAGTGATCACCTTCACCCATGGACATCTACAAGCCAGGCTTGCAGATGCGTTGCCGACCTTTCAGGAAAGGGAGGGATGGAAGACGGAGGAGTGAGAGAAGAGGAAGGGAGGGAAGACGGAGGAGGGAAGGAAGACGGAGGAGTGAGGAAAGAGGAAGGGAGTAGGGATGGGGAGTGGGCCTCCCGGACTCTCACTTACCGTACGAAACGCGACAGCATAGCTGCCACTTCACGCCGGTCTTCCGTGAGAGAGTGGTACTATACGAGGCGTGCCGGCCCTTTCTACTATCTTTTCGGATTTTTGTGCGGACTTATTTTCGGTTTCTGACGTTCGAACGCTTTACAGCAAGGTTCTACACGTCGCAGACCTTACAATAAAATAACAATAATTGTTACTGACAATTTTTCAAATCTATATTAAACATTTTTCCTATACTTAATTTGTTTTATGTTATAATATTGCTTATTAAATTTTTGTAGCTATTATTCTAATTATTTTTCAAATACCTTACTTATTTAATAAGTAAACTTACTTGTGTTTTTACGTATTGTATTTAAGTTAAATCTAGACAAACTATCGCGTGTAAAAACATTACGCCTACATAATATAGCAACGTTATGTGATACGATACCCATACAAAATATAAATCAGTTAATGATTATTATTATGTGTGAGTGAGAGATAAGCAATTTTGTTGATTTACTCATTGTACGTGAGATTGGCGAAGCGTGGCTTTAAATAATATATAATAAATATAATATAAAAAAATTAATTTGAAAACGCTTAAATTAAATATTTAATCAACTATCTACTCACCCAAACAAACCTATCCCACAGGAACCATAATTTTTTCTGAAATTAAAAGTACCTTTTGTGTTGACAAACGAACATCCATCCAAACTTGCGCATTCTAATATTTATGTTAATTTTACCCGATATGTTTTAAACAAAAACGTATGATCCATGTAACCAAAGATTTACTGTAAAAACAAAAATTTCAAATCAATTTCACATTTGAAAAAAATATTTCATGTTATTTAAAGTGCACTTAGGGGAAAAGATAATGATGATATTTGAATATGCTTAATCGCCTCCAGTAGGCACTTTTATGACCTTCCATTCTATAGATGGGGCGATTCTGTATGACTATTAGCAGTCCGATTGACTTTATCCTCCCCGAAATTTGGTTTTTGTGTCAGTAGCATTTTTGTGTTAGTATTACTAATGTTGAATATAAAACAAATACTAGGTATGAGAGGGACAAACAAAAAATTAAATGTTTAACCAAATCTAGATCTTGTCCGAGATCGTCTGTCTAATAATCAAAGGTAGGTATCCATAGAACCTTACAAACACAATAAAATTGTAATAAAAATCGATCCAGTCGCTAAGGAGTTCCGTGGTAGACACAAGTACAGACTACGGAGTAATTATTTAAAAGGAAGATTACATATAGCTTTGTAAATGAAGTTTAAAAAGGCTTAGAACAAAAAAATAATACATTGTTTAAAAATGACATACACTAGAAAAATAATTGAATAGGTATTAACAAATTATTGCAATGTTTCAATTTACCAAAGCAATTAAATCTTTCGTCGTTTTTTTTCTTAGGAGTAGGGTGATATAGACTTTAAATAGGTCAATAAGTGAGATACTAAGAACTATATGGTGTGCCAATAAAATTCTACTTAGGTATATAATCTTATTTACGAAATGCTGTTATCGACTCTAGCGTGTAACTAAAAACAAGTAACAGCTACCAAGCTTCGTAATAATTTGTAAATTTCTATAGGTTCACGGTATTATTAAGCTACTAAAGCAGCATATGAGCAGCAGTGAGCATTGTTCTCTTTTTAATTAAGCTTTTTGCCTTTATAGTTAATTAAAAAAGTGATATCGACGCTGAATTTATAATGCATTAACGTCCTCGCAAAGATAAGTTAAATAAAAAGAAATAATTGTTTTAAATTATTTAACCACTTCTACTTTCTGTATATAATGTTGTATTAAAAACGAGCCGCTTTATGTATTAAATCAAAAAGTCCAAAAACGCTTAATAATTTCGAATTAATTACAAAAAAAGTTTCTAATAAAAGAAGAACCAATACATGTTAAAAATGTATTATTACATTTTCAAACCTTTCATAGCACGACTCACTTAATTTACACTACATTTATAAAAGCAAACTGATAAGTGAGAACGGAATTTGCCAAATTGATAGTAGTAAGCGCCAGACGAAACCTCAATTACAAAACATGATACTTCAATAATAACAGAATGTTTTCTATGTGCTGTTCTATTAAATATGTTTGTCTTTATATCTATGTATATTTTATATATTATTTTTATATAATATAGTTAAGAAATTAAAAAATGTGACTTATTTTTTAAATTTAATACACAATAGATATAAAGGGAACCAACTAAAATATATGCAATTTCAAATCAATATCACCTAAAAAATTTTGAAGCGTAAACAAAATGAAGTCCGATGGTTGTCGGGAAAATTTTTAAATCATATTGAAATTGTGAAAAAATGCCATTCTAATTAATGTCATTCCCCATTTGCCTAAATTTCCTTCATTGCTGCCATAAAAGCTGTTGTAGCAAACTCGTAATGTGTGTACTTACAAACTAAAAAATAAGTCATATTACTTACTTGATGGTATGTAGCTAGTACCTGTAACAAAAGTAGCTTTTAGAAAATTGTTATAATTATTAGAGTATACTATGTAAAACAATATTATTTTAAGATTGATATCAAAGCGACTAACTATTTGAATTTTAATGGTTCGAGAAAAACTATAAAACTAATTCTTCGACGGAAAATAAAAAGCGTACCGCCGCAGTTCCAACCATTCTAGTATATTTTTTTCAATAAAAGTTTACTTTTAACTTCTGAACGGTGATGTATTTAAATAATGGATCACAACAACCAGTGGAGAGCGCGTGTGGAGGCTATCGCGCTCACTAAACATATCATGCTTAAATCAAGCTTACGCGACGGAATTTTAGTCAATCGTTGCAATTCTATGCTTAAATACCACTACGACCAATACGAATCAGTCATCACTTGGTTGTCACTTAGTTACCCAATCACAGCTGGCGAAGCCTACCTCTCCCCCCGCCGTAAGTGACTTTGAGCTAATACAAAAACGTGCCGATGCTTTCTCCACTGGTTGTTGTGCTCCATTACTTAAATGTGATTTTATCGCTAGAAATTGTTTGGTAAAATATTATGATACCTTTTTCTTGACTTTCGGATAAAACATAAAAAGGGATGCTTTAATTGTTTTTCAACGCATTGCCAAATATATAGTTTAGTCGAAAGTAACGGTCTGCTTATAGATTTTTTTTAGCTAAGGGCTAGTACATATAGACAATAAATAGAAGATTTTTTATCTACAGTTATTATTATAATATGTAAAATGTACACTAAAATTTATTTTTGTTCACTAATCAAAGCTAAGCTGTCTCCATCGAAAAACCCATTAAGTTTAAAAATGCATGAGTAAGTTATTGTTAATGAAAAAGAATTAATCAAAATTTTAATACACAATTTATGTGAAAGTCGTTTATTATATTGAGCAGTTAGACAATATGATGCATACAATTTGATGCAAATATCAATGGACAGGTTATATTTTTTTTATACTCTTAGTTATTTACTAAATTGAAAACATAATATCATTGAATTTTTTGATTATTTGTCTGTCAATCGATCTCCATAGCGTCATGTGTGATAAAAAATGACCCGTAAATAATATAAAGATTTTATTTTAAAATACGTTATCTAAAAGATATTCAATAACCAATCAATCAATCAACCTCCATATGGACGGCCTACTTGTAGTACATGACCTTATCCGCGTAATTTAATAAGTATTTTAGGTATAGCTTTTTTGGTAACAATGAATATATTGTATCTAATTATTTACCTTAAGGAGTATTATGCTCAGTTTAAAATTCAAATCACACGCCTTTGTGAAAACAGATAATACACATATGTATATGAAAAATTCACGAACAATATATACAAGTATTATGTATCATAAGGAAAAATAATGGTAAAAATTTTCGACAACGGAACGAGTAATAACTCACTAGTTACCTAATACTTACAATTTTAAAGAACAGACAGAAATTTCTGAATTTTAACACTTTAAAAAGATACCACGTAAAGAAAAAGTAAATTTGATTTGAGAGGAATTCTATTCATTTTTACGTAATTTTCAGAAGGAATGCAACTAAATTAAAGCGCAGTGTCGTATAATCTCTACTCTTTAACGCAAGTTGATGACTGTTAAGATTAAAACAAGATTAAAGTTTGACCAAATTTCGTTTCGTAATTTCATTTATGACTTTGACAGCAGTTTTGACGATTAAAATATACTTTTCCAATGTTACAAAGAGTAATTGTATAATAATTAATAGTACACACTGTATGTTTGCATGAACATTTTTAATAATAGATACTGCACATGGTCTGACATCGAAATAAATAGTAATCTATCATACACCGTGATTTCCAAACAGGAGTACTAAACTCACGGAATTGACCTATATTCACCTGCTCTGTGACTAAACTCCTATTTGGCGCTTAATATTATTTGCAAGACACTTCTTTAATAAAAAATAGAAATATTAGGCATTATTCACATTGTATTACCGATCACTGCCATAGCGAGAGAAACGAATAATACCTTTATAAGTATATACATAAACAAATAAACTTACTTTACAGGGGAACCGGAGGAGGAGGAATGTTTGGTGATGTAAACATCTCGGCAATACTCGATTCGCTGAGTGTAAGTTATGACAAAAGAGTGAGACCAAATTATGGAGGTAAGTCATCTACATGTTTGAAACGTAGCTTGTAGACTTTAAAATAGAATTATTAAAGGACATTAGGCTTAAGCTTTAAATTAACCAATATATTTTGTTATTTAAGAACATTAAAACATTCTTTAGACGATATGTTTCATACAACGATGTTATATACCAACAAATATTTTTTTCTAATATTGTTTTGTATTGAAAATTTTGTAATCTGATAATAAAGGTTCATGTTTTAATCTTGTTACAAATATTGTTTATAGCCGTCTATAATAAAGGGATGCTGCGCGTTAATTAGTTCACCTTGTATCAAATCATTTTTCTCATAAATAAAACTTAATTAAAATGAAAATGGAACAAAATTATGTTAGCACGATGAATAATAATGAAACTTTTTAAAGCAAAGTATCCCGAATGTTTTATACTGTAAGATGATTTTAAAGAAAGTTGAATGGAACATTCAGTCTGCATGAAAATTTGATACATTGAATCAAAATTGTATTTAATTATTGTATAAAAATAAGATATTCAATTACAGAAATGTTTTGTATGAAAATTAGCTGTTAATTACACTTAGTTAAAGTTAAATTAATTTTAATCGTAGATTAGTGCAATTTTTAAAAAACCAATTTTAGCTTTTAGTTTTAGATATAAAATGCCAAACAAGAGGACGGTGAGTTCCACTTAACTAGAACGTTACGATATTTTTTCATAATACAATCCGCCATATTATTTACAATGATTATCAGATTACATGCATTTAAAATGTAAACTAAAATATAAAAACATACTGCTTGTAGTTTTCACCCTTGTCATTGGACATAATTTTTAATATAATATGTATATTCGAGTAGCAAATATACTCGCATGAATTTTGGTGCAACTTTGAGTTATAATGACAATTTAATATATATAATATTGCACATTGTATATTTGCATGAATATTTTTTTAATAATAGTGCGTTTGGTCTGATGTCAAGATTTACAGTAATCCAATATTTGTAAATTTTAGATTTAATAGCGTAAGCTTATTTGAATAAGATTCATATAAATTATAATATAGTTATATAAAATTTTTAATTGTGCTTAATGCGGCTAATGAGCTTTCTCATTTTAGATTAGTTAGGTATTAGTTTGCACTAAGTAAATATAGACATTATCCCGTTTCCTTACTTTTAAGGATTATAGCGACATATTAACTTATACATATAAGTAGTGTTTAAAAAAGTGATGATTACGATGATTTTTATAAGAAATTTTGTTATAATATAATTATATACTATCAATATATATTATATAGGAATTAATTTTGTACTTTACATATTTATATAATCGGAAATATTATTAAATTATTATGGGGGGCTGAAGGATAAACAATTTGGACTGGAATTTGTAGACTGTGTCACGTTACTGACTACGTGCCAGTACAACGTAAGTTTATTAAATTTTACCGATCTAATTTCAAGAAGGTAACTTATTTTTTCAAATAATCTATTCAATATTATAGTGAAATACAAAAAAAATACACAAAGAAATATAAAGTATAGTAATTATAGATGATTAGTTCGTCCGAAATCAATCGTCCGCGAAATAAAATTTAACGTTCGATAACAATATTTCGATTAATTTGAAACAATGAAAACATTTTCACAAAGTTTTAACAATAGATTCAAAAGTTAAAAATTAGTAGTAGTAGTATCTCAAGAGAAACCTCGTTTGAAAAAATTGTTATAAAAGTGTACGCGAAAAAAATCAAAATTAATTTTTAGTAAAAATTCGTAGCGGGTTAAAAGGTAAAAAAAGAACAAGCCAGTACATGTAACCGATATGATATTTCAGGACCACCCGTGGACGTGGGCGTCACCATGTACGTGCTATCCATCAGCTCCTTATCTGAAGTGAAAATGGTATATAAGAAACTATTATTAAGTAGCGAAAATAGTGAGGCGGATTTAGGTTAAGTTCTTTCGGTCGAGCGGTTTCTGCCGCTCGATCGTGCGAGGTTAAGTCACGTCATCGTCCTCTGGTTTGGTTTTCACGGCGCTCCACGCGCTATACTCATTTTGGGCTTGATTGCAGGTCCCCCAGTGGAGGTGGGCGTCACCATGTATGTGCTCTCGATCAGCTCCGTCTCCGAAGTGCTCATGGTACTCGCCACTGTCAGCTCTCGCTCGACACGAGTAGCCCTAGTCACAAGGCTGCGAGCATGTCGATGTTTGATGTCTTTACTTCGGACTACCCGGACGGCTTACTAACTCTTAACTAACACCACAAATTATTTAATTAATTAACAACTTTCTCGAAGTGTCATATTGGCAAAGAGTTGTGTGCCGTTCGGGTCGGTCGTATCGTTATTTCTACTTATACTCTTGCTATCAAGCATTTCTCCATGTGCTCTTCGTGGTTGCTCTATTGATGTTACTTTTTTTAAGCTTTTTATGTTGTTTAAATATCTGTGTTACTGTGGGGCTCTCAATACTGTTCCCCAATGGTCCTCTAACTTTCAACTTGCCACTTGCCAATTTACTTCTAGTGCTATGAATGTTTGATGTGTGTAGTCCAGTAAGTTCCGGTTGGACTAGGAAACTTTGTTTATATTTTGTGTTATATGTATTTTGTTATCAATTATATGTATATATTTTTATTAAGTTTACATCACGTTTGTTGTATATCGCGTTGGAGCGTTTGTCAGTGTCTAGTATTTTTTAATTCTTAACATACCGTGAAAGATAAATCTCAAAAATACTAACGACCTTTGATAACGGTTTCAACAAATTCCGTTTGAGTTCATGGTATATGGCCCCTTGTGGAAACCAAATCAAGGGGACATGTAAAGTCACTTCACGACGTGGCCTTTCCGTGTTACAAATTGCTCTATTGCATAAAAAGTACATGTAAATAAATATATTTTAAATTCGGGTTCTAGTAAAATTTAGATGACTTTTGAAATCGTAATACAATCAAGTGGGTGACTTTGAGCTTAAGTAAGATTCTGCATATATAAAATTCAATTCAATCGTAATAAATACTGCTTAGTAGTTAGATAGTAATTAAATCTTACACCAATTTTTTTGTTGTTCGAAATATTAACTTCGTTGACATATACCTAAGAAAAGGCAAAATTGTAAAAATATATATATTGAATGTTACGGTTAAACTACTTGATTGTATTTTTTCGTCCCAAACATCGCAATTTGATTTTCATTAATATTCAAAAAAACTTACTTGTACCTTTTATAACTGCGATTTTATTTTGTCTTTGTGTGTAGAAAATGTTTTTCATAAAATTGCACTTGGCAGCAAGCTATTCTCTATCTATACTTCAAATCTAATTTTCAAATAAAAAGTCATACGGTTTAAGTTTGTATGCTTTTTTAAATCGGAGAATTTTAAATTATTTAGTAAATAATTAGTTAAAATTTTTGTTTGTGGAAAATTCTTAATAAAAATGCCTTAAGCAAAAATAAAATTTTGATTTATTTACAAAAGAATATCTCAATTTTCATTTCCGATAATTACTACTCGAAATTTTTGCACGATATGGTGTTACATTTAAAAGTTCAAAAATACGTTAAAGAATACTATTACAAAAAAATATTGGATTTACAATCGAAGCTGTAGGCAGGAGCTAGTTCATGACTTTAATCGGTCTCTTTCTCTTTGCTTTTTTTCTAAATGTGTGTATGTATATAATTGCACAGTACTATGTAGATATGTTGTAATTAACAATTTTTAACAGATAAAGTAGTATTGGTGTTGTAAGTATATTTGTGCACTCTAATTTAAATGTGTTATTAAAAATGAATGTTATAGTGAAGGTTACCTTGCTGCTCTGTGTATAGCATTAAGACAATACATGTCTCAGTGACAGGCAGAAAACCATCAAAATAATATATTATAGATAAATGAAACATGCATTGTCTTTAAATTTTTTAACTGAATGTGTTTTAATAAATTTTTAATTAACAGGATTTTACCTTGGATTTCTACTTTCGACAATTTTGGACCGACCCCCGACTCGCGTACAAAAAGAGGCCCGGCGTTGAAACCCTTTCCGTAGGCTCAGAATTCATAAGGAACATCTGGGTGCCGGACACCTTCTTCGTGAACGAAAAGCAATCTTACTTCCACATCGCAACTACGAGCAACGAGTTTATTCGGATTCATCACTCAGGCTCTATTACACGGAGTATAAGGTAATCCATCTATTTGAATAAGAATTTAAATTACGTCTTACAGAGAACCGATATTTTTATTAATTGTTAATTTTGACACAAGTATTAAATGGAGATTTCTAGGGTATCAAACTTTCCTTTAGGTTTGAAACTTAGCAAAGCTGTAACGTACGGAGTAAGAACTTTAATATTACTTAAATAGTTAAATTGAATTCAATAAAAATTTAAATGTTATTTTCCTTTGTTCCAGATTAACTATAACCGCCTCTTGTCCTATGGACTTGCAATATTTCCCCATGGACCGACAACTATGCAACATTGAAATCGAAAGCTGTAAGTACTTAATATCACACTACACAGTTAACTTTTATTAGAAATCTAACATTTTTCTAATTAATTTCCGTATTTGCTTAAAAAGAGTGTCAAGACGGCACAAAACTGTAATATATTATAAAATATGCACGACGCGTGCGCAATCAATGATGCTTATGATAGACAGTAAAAGCAATACGCTTAAAGTTTTCATATACGACGCAATTATCTTTACGTCGTTACACTGAGCTTTTGGTAGTTAAACTCGTTCATTTTGAACATTTGAAAACCCAGTGCGATGGGTGTATATTTTATCGTTCCATATCTCTGCATGGTACAGTTGGCTACACCATGCGGGACATCCGGTATAAGTGGAATGAGGGACCTAACTCTGTAGGCGTTTCGAGCGAAGTATCCTTGCCCCAATTCAAGGTGCTCGGCCATCGTCAGAGGGCTATGGAAATCTCATTGACGACAGGTACAGGCACAAATCATTTTGTTACTCTTATTGGTTGTTTTTCATTTTATCATATCTCCTTCTGCACGTTTATCGCTTTTCTTTTCCCATGGCCACATTAAACATTTAATATATTATGTAAAACTAGATTGTAAAATTTCATAAAACGATTTAAATTCCAGGAAATTATTCTCGCTTGGCTTGTGAAATTCAGTTCGTGCGCTCAATGGGCTACTACTTGATACAAATCTACATCCCGTCTGGATTGATTGTCATTATCTCCTGGGTCTCCTTCTGGCTGAATCGAAATGCTACACCAGCTCGAGTTTCTCTGGGTGTTACCACCGTGTTAACTATGACTACTCTTATGTCTTCAACGAATGCTGCCTTGCCGAAAATTTCATATGTGAAGTCCATTGACGTTTATTTGGGCACCTGCTTCGTCATGGTCTTCGCAAGCCTGCTAGGTAACAATAGATGTCCTTAATTATGTACGAAATGCAATTAGCGTTTTCCGATTTATCTTTCAATATGTATTGTATGCGATGTGTTTTAATTTTACTTATATTTGAGATATAAATATTATAGATGATGTTTACTATCGAATAACTGCTCCGCGTTAAATGTATGTCTTCACTGTGTGATCAAAAATGTTCATTACAGAGTACGCGACTGTAGGATACATGGCGAAAAGGATCCAGATGCGAAAACAACGCTTCACTGCTGTACAGAAAATGGCGGCCGAAAAGAAACTGCATATGGATGGACCTCCTGGAACTTCTGGACCTGAACCTTTGCCTCCACCAAGGACTACAACGCTAAACCGACCAACACCACCGAGTCGATCATCTGTGAGAATTATGATTTCTCTTATATGTAAAGTTGTTTTTTATAAAGAACTAATTTCTACGTCTAATTTAGTCTTATAATCCCCACACCCAGGAAGTACGATTCAAGTTGCAAGGCCCTAAAGTGAATACTATCAACGGAGCACGAGGCGGACCTTCAACGGCACCAGTACCTGTATCCGTTCCGGTACCTGTTCCACCAGTTGACGAGGAAGCTGCTGCACATTTACTTCAGGCATCTAAGGTTTGTAGCTTAAGAATTTTTGATGTTTTGTTTGTAGATGTTATTTTATGCAATGCGAATGTATGAGCAATGCGATTGTTATAGCAAAAATTTTGGCGAATTTTAAAAATGTTGCTTAGCGCTTTTGTTTCAATTTTAAAATGAATATAGGCCAAGATAAAAAATATTTCAGGGTATCAACAAACTTCTCGGAACAACGCCCTCGGATATCGACAAGTACTCTCGCATCGTTTTCCCCGTGTGCTTCGTCTGCTTTAACTTAATGTACTGGATCATTTACTTGCACGTTTCTGACGTTGTTGCCGACGATTTGGTATTACTTGGCGAGGAAAATTAAACACTGTTTGCTAAGAATACCGATTATTGTAATAAAACGTCTTACCGAGTATATTCGGCACTTACTAAGTGCTTTTTTAAATATATTGACTCTTGCTATTTGCAAATTCCCTAGAAGTAGGGAGATACAAAAAATAAAAAAAAATTGCATTGATGAGACAGTCATAATAATATTATGTAAGTTATTATTCTATTCACCAAAGAAAATCAAGTTATATATCATTAAACAGTAGTATAAAATAGATAAACCTAACATCACTTAAGCCCTGTTTCTGAGGTGCGTACGCGAGTGAGTGTACGACAAATCCACATTTAATAAAATCGTCAAATAAGTAATATCGTTCACTTTATATCTGTTTTAATAACACTCGTTTATAGTAAGTCTTCTTCTAGAGGACTTTCATAACTATTTAATATTAAAATAAAAAAATGGACCTAAAATTAGATTATACATTTGACGGAATTAATTCCCTATAGTTCCTCTATCCTTACTTCTAAAGGTCCACATTATACACCATCGCGAGGAGTTGTTGTGATTACTGAAAAGTGGATGTGGTACAAAACCACTATATACTAATAAGTATCGTTTTTGAACTTTTTCTTATAAGTTAAAAAAAAAACTTAAATCGAATGAAGGAATGACCATGGGTATAGTATAGGTGTAAATATTTATACGTATAGAACGCCCTGATATAATTGTTCCATTTAACGCTTGCATCAGTTATTATCAATACACACAGACACACAGTATTAAATTTTTTGCACAGTTCACTTTTTCTACATACATAACATACATTATTAGTATCAGTATTACTATAGACAAATGTAGTTAAATATTTTATTATTCGATAAGTATAGCAGACGTAGTCCTAATCATTTGTTTCAACGGAGTTGCGTTTTAGCTATTTGGTTCCGTAGATGTTTTGGATATATTTTAATTACAAGCTACACATATACTTAATTTTTGGAAAACATAATATAAAATAACTTTAAATAGTAATGATTATAAATTGTTGCAAGATTGTCAAAGAGATTTGAAAGATACTGTAGCAAGTACTTACGGAACCTTCAGCGATTTAATATAGAAAATCTGATAGTTATTTTTCAAACATTCTGGAACTATGTTACGCTCTGCCAAGTTATTAAAGATTCCCTTAACCGCAATTGTATGCGACTCAATATGCGACTCTTGAAAGTATATCTCTTGAAAAATAACCACTATAATAAAGTTGAAGAAATTATGTAGATGTTAAACATATTTTAAAAATATTATATATGAGTATCAATATATGTGTTTTAAACAAAATTAGTGTTATTGCAATAACCAACCTAATGTTAGACTTGTTAATTAGGTAGACTACTACTTATGTTTGGCTCAAAGCCTACAAATTACAACAAGTTATTGCAGATAAAAGTTTTTACGTTTGTTTTTATATGTAAGTATTTATATATTATTAATTCTTCTATGAAATATAAATATTATGCCTATAAATAAATTACGTATGAGGAAGAAAAAACCACAATGAACATAAAATATAAAAAAACTTCCAAATAACGATATATAAACTAATTTCTATATTTTTTTAAGAATTTGCTCAATATTCCTTATATGACATTAAATAATATTTTACTTATTGTAACGTTAACACGTATCATTTATCAATAACGTTTAAAAACTGTTATACATATTACTTTATGTATATTTAAAGACTGATTTATTTTGAAGTTACAACTATTACAATTGAATATTTTACTAAGTTTATATTATATGGCGTGTCTATAAATAGCACAATAATAAGTACCTGATGAGACCACTTGCAAATCCTCGATATGAATCATAAAACAAACAAATTACACGAAGATTCAGAATCTATTTTAGATTGCTGGTTTTCATTATTGAATGTGCTGTTTAAAATTTAGTTGAATTATGAAGTTACGTATGATACAGAAATATAATTTATAATTATTCTTGAAATTCATAAGAGATTTGGACTATGTATCAATTATTGTGGACATTATGATTGCACCTAGTATGTAAGTAGCGTAGTAATGCAAGAGGGGTTACGGACGACGAGCGTATATTAAAGAACGACGCTTATAAAAAAATGACATAAAAACAGTGCGTTACGAAGGTTGTACTTTACAAACTCTATATAAGTAGTAACTTCGTAATCATTAGTATACTAAGATTTAGAACAATTAAACCCAAAATAGATATAAATATACAGTAGCCAAATTTGATGGTAATGTATTCGACTTTGAACTTTTACTTCGATCGTATATGTAGATTATAACGTCCATCGTCCGTTCACCCTGAATGCCCAACCAAATTCTAAATCACACTTAATAAACCTAGTATTAAAATATATTATATAATACTTTAGAGAAAATAAATAAATTATTTACTATTTAGATATCTGATCGAATGCAATGTATTTTATCAGCATTATTTAGGTCAGTACGTTTTGTATATAGCGAGAGTAGAAAAGAGATGACACTGCAAGTGATGGTCAGTTTTTTGTTAAAGATGATATTATATGGATTATGGACATTAATACGTTACATTTGTAAAAAATATATTTAAATTATATCGTCATAGCATTCATACATATACAATATACATGGTAAATAAAAATCAATATTAAGTTCGACATAAACAAAAGTAGTTTTGAAGTTTTTGGCCTGCAAAAAGCACAATTAAAATGCAACATCATTGAATTATTGTTTTGTGGAGACTGGTCAGGGGTACGTTGGTGAACGGAGTAGCAATGAAAAG
Source organism: Boloria selene (assembly GCA_905231865.2). NCBI lineage: Eukaryota > Metazoa > Arthropoda > Insecta > Lepidoptera > Nymphalidae > Boloria > Boloria selene. The sequence goes on from HG993131.1 coordinate 15,092,161, forward strand.
AACGCCTAACCAAATTAATGCATAACACCACGATAGGATACGTAACGAAAGATAGTTATTTTTATATTGAATTTTCTTGATTTTTTCCGATATAAAAATACTCGGAAACGGCTCAAATTAGCCTGTTTTAAGGATACGGACATACAAATTTCCTTAATACAAGGCATAGTGTTTTCGAGATTAACGTGAAACGTGCTTATGAAATTCCCGTAATAGAGTATTAATCGATCAGATGCTTTCTAAAGGGTAAGCGCAGTTTCACACGTGTTTTATTTTACCGAACGATTGAAAGCAATATGGATTGTCTATATCACGTAATGCTAGCTGACGGTAATATAGTCTTTAAAGCATCGAAATGTGATAGTGGAAAGTACAATTAGAGTAGATTTTTATATCATAGAGGAACAATGGTACATGATAATTTATATTTTATATATAAAAAATAACAATATTAGTACTTATAATTTCTTTATCGGTTGTTAAGTTTGAAAAATTATTTCAAAATTTTGTTTACTGATCAAATTTTTAGATGTACATTTTGTTGACTAGATTTTACTTCAATATTTAAAATGTACATTGGATCGTGGCATTCCAGCTGTCGGATACGGGTCGATTTATCACCAAATAACTATGATATGCCAGGATTATCCGAAATCTAGATGGTGTTCCCATGCACAATGTTAGGACGTTAAGTAGATTTTGTACTCTGAGCTGTTCTGGTTGGTTTGACATGACCTGCACATGGCTGATTGGTATCAGATATCGAAGTCATAATTTTACAATTTTGTCGCTTTAGTAGTCTTAGAATTAGAAAGTAAATATTATTGGTGTTTAACGTCTCATAAATTTGCCAGTCTCCTGTAATTAATCAAATATCTGGATTTAATATATTTCTGTATCTATTCTATCAAGATTTAACTGAACTAAGCACCGTGGGATAAATCAAAATCAATTTAGTGCCAAAATTTGAGATTTAACCGCAGTTTAAATATCTTACAGAAATCGTATCTGTCGTTACTGTCCCTTTTGATATCCGTTTAAGATACACGATCCTTATCTGTTCTTGAACTAAATGTTTCATAATTTAATGTTTTAGATCTCGATATTACGTACGTATCTGTAGATTGCGGAATAATGGTGACGTCATTAACCGTACTTGTCGAAGTTCAGACTTGTTGGTTATCGACTTTTGGGTCTTTAGGTCTACTAGGTCTTTTAGGGACAATCGACTTATTAACAGTAAAAAAAGACGAAAACTAATTGTATGTTTCGCTTGAAAATTATGTTTAGTCAATACAAGTAAATAAAAAGATAATTTATTTATTCAATTCCATTTTAAAATCAACTATAATGAAAACGACTTACTAAAATTGACTAAAACGGAAATATAAAATATTTTTTAAAAGCAAAATTAAACACTAATTAATTTAACTTTCTAAACATAAAGCAAAGAATATTTAATTTAATACTTTCTTAGGCTTACGCAGGTATTTGACATTATAAATGTTCATATCCCGTGACTATGATTGCTGTAAAGCATTCGAAACGTTCGGAACCAAAAAAAAATCTGCGACAAAATCCGAAAACATTTGATTGATTATTTTATAATATTTGATTTACTTAGGAATTTAGAAAAAAAATATTAAAAATCGATAAGTCCCTGCCAACAAATTCTTTAACTACCTATGTGCTGTTTGCAGTGCTATTCTTCTTGACTGTTCAATAATCTATTCACTTAATTGTAACAATATCCATTTTCAATCATTTAATACCTCGCATATATGTACATGACTTCTTGTTCACTATTAATTTCTACTATGTACAGGTACATCCGACAATAGAAAAACTAAAAAACTATCTAAGCTTAAAAATTATATATTTTATTTTAATGCGTTATATAGATAGTTGATATTTTATTACAACTTCATACGTATATATCATATTATGTAATATTAAACAGTAATTATTTTTGAAAGACGCGATAAAATCGAGTCTACGACTTATTGTCCGCCTAATTTGTTAACTTTTTGTATTTTTTTTAAATGTATTTTTCATATTTGTTAAAAGGGTTCAATTATTTTAATAAATTAATAAAAAATGTAAAGAATACTTTGTAAAATAAGAAAGAAAAAAAAATAAAACTGATGTCGGATCCTCCACTAGACGTAAATCTAATCTAATCACACTTAAGTATTGTTACTTTTAAATCTTTCTCTTGTTTAAGTACAAAATTAGTTTTAATATTCACTACTTAAACCCCTTAAATTATAACATCGTAAAAAATAAAAACATTGAATGAATTCAGTAACTAATATTGTTTTTATTTAATTTAGTTAAATTAATGAAAAATCGTTTTTACCTAATATTACTTTCTTTTGATATATTTTTTTATATTTACGATGTCATAAGCCAGAGGGTAGTACACATTTCATCTATCATTATAATATTTGTATTTTAACTTCATTTTTATTGCATCGGCGAGGTTAATGATGTTGCTCAAACTGTATTACATTGTATGTTTAGTTTTGTGATCTAATAAAATTGTATGATCACATTTTCGTTTTATTTTTTTGACAATCTCTTCCCAATGAACTGGACTTTTTAATAAATATAAAAATATTGAAACGATGTTTTATTCACTCATTCGTCATCCTTGTTATTCGAAACGAACGAACGTGGGCAGTGAACTTTAATTTTTGACTTCGGCTTTTAAAGCTGATGATGATTTTAAAGACGATCATATATTTACCCAATTATAACGTTTTTTCCTACAATTATTACACACTTTAAACTAAGAGAGTTTTTAGAAGCTTCTAGGAGCTTTTTACTCGAGGACAATTAAGCCATAATAATTATCAATTTCATTTAGTACTTTTGCGTAAACATTAACTTGATTCATAAATTGATTATTTATTTCTTTTTACTTTATTGTTTTGTTTTAAATTTTTACTTGAAGATTTTTTTCGAAACTATGCAGAATTACGATACGATTTTAAATTTAGTTTAGTTAGAAAATATTTAATAGGTAGGGTAAAGTGAATAACAGCTGTACGAGTTAATATATTTTGTTATTTAGAATATGTTTTCAATTATTATTTATCTATTCTGTTTCCTGGTATAAAAATAAAAAAGTAAGAATATCTATCTAGTATACATATTAGTATTATAATATAACTTATAAGGATATATAAAGTGATATTTAATAATAATAAGTCATTGTTACAAATATATTTTTTATTATAATAATAATATATTATATTACCATGTTACGTAGGTACATACGTACACTTGTAAAGAACAATACGACAATATATCTTTCTTATTAATATAAATATATTAAAATAAATAATAGTGACATTTCAATTTAGTTACATTATTGTTCCTTGTAGGTGTTATTCAAACAATAAAGTATGGATAAAAGTATATAATTTTTATAAAGATTAACTCTTATCTTAAACGGATTAAAATTACATATTCTATATATAAAAGCTATATTCCGTTTTGGTGCTTATGTTGAAAACGATAAAATATAAAGTGGAATAACCGTAGCTGCAAGTTAAATCAATGTCTATTCGCTATGGAAGTTGGCAACTGTTCAAAAATTTCCCCGGATCCGCATTACGCTTTCGAGTTTGAACTCGGCCTTACATATTGTGGCCAAAAGCAAAGAAAATCTCAGTATATTTAAAATATTTTGTTCCTTGATTATTTAAGCTCAAGCTTATTTAAGCTCAAACGCTAGCTTATTAAAGCTCAAGCGATAACGACAATAGAAAATTCAAATTACTATTTGTAGTTAGCGATATTGTAAAAATGTTTTGTGTACAAATCATTTTCTAATAATTAATGGGCCTGTATGTGGAACTGAAGTCATACAACTTTATTTTTTTAAAATATATAACACTTATAAACACATACGACCCCCTTCCCCCCAAAAACTTATACGCCGTATACTCTTTTATTACCTATTTGTTATGTAGAATGTTTTTTTTAAGTAATTAAAATAATTTAAATTTCATTTTTAACTAATTAAGAAAATATTATATATTTAGTTTTAAGAAGTCTGCTTTAATGTAAATAAGTTAAGTGGCAAAACGACGAAATAACATTTTTAAAGCGCTATCTCGACACCAACAATTTATACTACGCTAACTCGAGTTTTAGGTAAATTCGTTTTTTTATGCCAAATTGCTTAAAATGTGGTTTTTTATATGTAATAAAAAAATCGTGAAGAAATACACAAAAATAACGAAGTTACAAATTTGATACAACGCTAAGTAGAGGTACTTTTCGAAATTACTCGTTTTAAATTACGCTAACTATTATTAGCGGAGTGTACACGGGAAAAAGACAAATCGCTTACTTTTTAAAAAATTTTCAGTAAATCGTAATCGATAGCGTCATTCTTACAAGTTTATTTAAAATATTGTTAGTGTTTTGTTAATATTATAAAATTTTTACGAAATTGATCTAAATATTAAGTGGAATTAGCCAAAAAGGAGAAATATTAATTGAGGAGTTTTGATAAAAATGTTGAAATTCCGCTTCATACTATCGAGAGAGGCAAATTTAATGTATTATTAAACATTATAGTGTAGGTTAAATTATATAATTACGTTTTATACTAATACACTACTTTTTTTAGAAAATTTGAGCCACATAGATTAAAGTCCGTGTAAAACTACGCTAACATTTAGTTAGCGTAGTTTAGGGCGTTTGTGTATACTTGTTCGTTTGTAAAATGCACTACTTAGCGACTTTACTATTGTAAATACTTATGTTATAAGGTATTTTAATTAATTTATTGATATTACCTTGACAATATTCTAAATGAAAATATTTTTTTATAAAAATAATTATATGATTTTAATATATTATACCTTTGGTTATAGAATCATTACCTGCAAACGTTGATAATACTGAATTCGTGGCTTTGTATGACTCATTAAGTTCTGCAAGCCGAGATATAGTCAATAACGAAAACGATGTAGGTACTATTATAAAATATACATTTGAATGACTTGGGGGCTTTCAATACTCCACTTAATATATTTTAATTCACCAAATGTATTGAATTAAATCCAAAAACCTTCTCCATTGACATTAACTCCACCAAGTGTCGAACTGCAACGTTCTATGGTAGTGACTATTCTGCAGTATCGAAAAATAATAAACGTAGATCTAATAAAAAGGACTGATGTGGGTCTCAAGTGTTTTAAACTTGAAGATGAGTGCATAGGTACAAAAAGAAAACGTTTGTGTAACGAAGCATTAGAGTATTAATACCACATCAAAATGAAAAACTAAAGCAGGAAGAATCAATAAAGTTAGTTGTAATACTTTCTAAGGTTTATGCGAATATTTAACATTATAAATGAAACTATCTTTTCGGATTTGGTCGCAGCTTTATTTGGATTTTTGGTTCCCGAGGTTTCGAATGCTTAACAGCAATCATGGTCACGGGAGAGACTAAGGTATTTGACGTCTCAGGGCGTTATATACTTGTTACGCTTACGTTATTGTGGGTAGGCACTGTCTGTAATACATCTAGCCCTACAGACGAATTAAAAGAAAAGTTCATTAAACATTGAACAGAAAAGGAAATTTTCCGTAAGTTAAAATTAGAATGCAAATAGCAAAATGTCCTTAGTGACAAAGTAGCTTGTATTGTATTTAATTTTCAGAGAGTTTTAAGCTCATCACATGGTAATATGAGCGTGAACGATAAAATCATATGGAATAAAGTAAAAAAATTGAAGTTTCTCCTGATAATTTGTCGGGTATATAAAGTGTCGAGAATACAAGTAGGTATAGTTTAAGTGATAACGTAAGCAATCAAATATGTATAGTGTTTCTTAAGAAATCTACTAGAATATCCCACTTGGAACCCTTTCCCGAAAAAACATACAACACGTTGTTAAATTTTTTATTAATGTTGTAAAATTTAAGACTTAAAATATTATTGTGATAAAAATATGAACTTATTAACTACTGAACATGATAAGAAGAACTTAAGTGAACGTTTACAAGTACCTAATGATTACAACCTAGGTATTAGGTACTATTTAAATTATGTTGTTTATATTTACCAATTAGAAGTTTGTGTTTTTATTAAGAATACAATATTATGTGTAATCTAGATTAAAATATAAAAATCAAAGGCGAACTGTGATTGATCTGACCTTTTATCGTTAATAGGTTTACCTTTGTACCTTTACCTACTACACGAGATTTTAATAAATAATCAATTGCTGTACTATTTTTGTTCAATGATATATTTATACTTACAAAAATAATATTATCCACAGAATTTTATCAAAAAAATATAAAAAATCAACATGTATTATAGTACAACGGAAAGTTAAACATACGCTAACTTATCGCACAGGTCGATGTATAGTCCGCTATGTATAATTTGACGCCTTTTAATCCGATATCCGCCAGTGGCGCATGTACCGTTTAAATAAAGCTAACTTTAATAACTTGATATTCAGCATAAGAATTTATAATAATATATCTTGTGATTATATATAAAAGCCTAAGGTTATAATAAATGCATAATATATTTTAAAATTATTATTACAACACAAAGAAAAAAATACTTTTTTAGCGCTATGATGTCCCGTAATAAACTACGCTAACATTAGTTAGACGTGTATAATATGTTAAATCTTAGTAAGGAATTACGTGCACACACGGCTAACTCGCGCTAAATCAAAAAATATAAATAATTTAGAAAAAGTTTATATGGTAAATTATAATGAATAAATTAACTATTATGGATACCAAATTTCAAAAAAGTATCTAAATTAATATAAAAGTTATCACGTTTTTCCCTTTCTAAGCCTCTACTGTAAAGTTCACTTTTATGAGTTAGCTTAGTATAAATTGCTGGTGTCGATCTATCCGTCAGTCCAGTCCATCAGTTCCAGTAAACTGCAATCTAAAGCTTCACTAGGCTTTTGAGGGAGGACAAAAACTTAGTTATACAAGGTACGCCCTCTATACGCTTTTGGCAGCATTATTTTAAATGGTGAACATTTTTGTAACTACATCCTAGCTTGCATGATATCGGTTTTAGAAATAGATGGCGTTAGAGGGATTCAAAACTCAAATATGAAACAGATGGCGTTGAAGTCGCTGCCTTATGATAAATCAATAACCACACCTACAAAATAATGATTAAAAAACCTATACGATAACAATTAACGTAACACTTTTCTTATAATAAGTATAGTTTTTAAAGATATGCACGAAGAAATGCTTAACACACACAAATATTAATTTAAAAGTAGAGACTCACTCTCGCTCAGCTTGGGATCTTCACTACGTACATTACACGTACTTATACACAAATGCACTACTTTACAAATAAAAACAAAATTTAATCAATATCTAACCATCAAAAGCCACATAAACGGAAATAATATAAAAACTACTCATTTGGCTTCTGTAGAACAACTGCGCATCAACCATTGCACAAATCAATAGTCTCTGGGCGGTCAAGGAAGTAAGAGTATGAATTATTTATTGTTTAAGCCGTATAATTTCGTCATGAGCACTTCACAATACACCTCTGAGCTTTATTATACGATGAAGACAATTTTCCTTATGAATTATTAGCACAAAAAAATGTAGCTAAAACCTAAATAGAATAGAAATTCTATACATATAGAAAATTAAAAATATGATACTTACAGTTAGATGAAAATTATAGCTTAGTAGTAAGCGTCTTTTATATTACTGAGCATTGTTATTATTATTGTTATTGTAATTTAATAGCGTCTTAAATTGAAGTGCGCCACGAACATCCTTGGTCTTCTGCCCGAAAAGCCTCTTACTACGCAGACGCAGAACGCCTTGGAGTTAGGGAGATAGCGGCCATATTAAATGCTCACAATGCTCATAATATAATCAATAAATGAAAATTGCGAAAATAAAATAAAACATATTTTACCATTTATTCTTTCCCAAATTCACCTCCAGATTTAATTTTTAATATTGATTTAATTTTTGCTCAATATAGGATTTAAAAATAAATAAATCCACATAACAAGTACCTGTATTACACAATTTAATTTCTTTGAATATTAATTAAATAAATTATTTAAATATAATAAAATATCTACATATAATAAATTATCTAATAACACAAAATGTCTTACAAGACGGCGATATCAACAGGTTGCTGGGTTTGCAGGCAGCTACGATGTTCCTCACTAGACTAACCGCGAACAGGTAAATAGAAAATTATATACTATTAAACACTTTTTTCACTGAAATTATTTTAATAACGCAATACGGGCACTCCCGGAGTTATCTTTCATATCTAATGAATTGATTACAGTACCTACAGCGCAGGTTCAGACAGGTAAATTCAGACAGGAAGTGCAGGACAGGAAGTGCAAATGCATATAAACAATGAATCATTGCCGTCAAAATCTAAATTGACATATTATGTACATGCACAATACCAATTTTTGCAGTTTCAGTGTAAAAATATTTTTAATTTCAATAATATTACGGCAATATGAATATTAATTGCAACTACTTTTACTATAATATAGTTAAAACTGTGTAAATAAACAAAAATTTAACTTGTTTCGTATTTGGCGGGTAATTTCATGTGATAGATGTTTATCTCATTTATTATTCATATATGATTTTACTGTGTATTATACATTGGGAAATTATTATTTTTTTAATTAAGCCATAGGGCTTAATTAGAGATTATAAGTACGCTTACAGTTAATTTTGACAATCAATTGACTTGAAATCAATAACCAGATTTTTACAGTAGTAGTAGTAGATAAAGCTTTTAGATGAGCATGTAGAAGTGTAAGTTATTGATTTATGTCTAAGTTTACTCTATGAAAAAGTATTGGCCTACGAAAATTCAGCCTATGTTTATGTTCCATAGATAATTATTTACTCCATGTTATTTATCAACAGCGTTCTTTTAAAAAAATCTCTTTACTATATTTTTTTATAACGATAATAAGCTCAGGTGTAATATTTTTAGTGTATTATACTACTCCATATTTTCACACATATGTTATCTGTACAGATAAACAAAATTAAGATGAATTGTGTCTATTTTAGCATCGAAATAATTTTTTAGTAAATTCATATGGAATGTCATATAATACGGTACACACAAATATATAAAATGTTGTCCGTCTGTTTGACCGGCTAATAGCCGAAATGGCTGGACTGATTTAGACGATGTCACTGGCAGATGGTTGAAGTTATAAAGAATAGTTTAGGCTACTTTAATTTTAGAAAAAGAATAAGTGTTTTGTTAAAAAACACGATATCTTGAGAGAATAATCTGGATGAAACGAATGCGAGTCGCTTATTAGTATTAATACATCATGTTTTTGATCTACAGAGCATTGCAAGACTAAAAATCTAATATTTTAATACTTCAATTTTAATAAAAGTTTTTCAAAAGTGCTTCTAACGCTACTTTTACTTTAGCTAGCTTGCTAGATTTTATAAAAACCATGATAAAAATATGGTTATAAGAACTAATGTGTATTAAATCGCATTGCTATTATATACTAATATAAAAAGATACTTTTAAATTCGCAAGCACACTTACCAGAGTAACTTACCCATAATATTAAATTTCGGAAGGAAAGGTAAGGATAAGGATATGGACTGTGGTTTGATTTTTAGTGTACATAAAAACATCATTTTACATAATATAATTTAATGAAATACGCTACAGTTTTGGAAAAATAAATATGATTTTTCCTTCATTTGGGTCACAGCGATCACGTATTATGCTGATATTAAGATAAATTTATTTATTTTCATAGTAACAGCTACATTTATGATATCAAATGGTTTTCTTTTTTAAGTCATATTTTGTTTTGTATTATTCATTATGAACTTAATAATAATCTGGTTATTTTTAGTATTCTAAATAAATCTAATTAAGTTATGATACTAGTAATATTTGTACAGCACGACCGATAAAATGCAAACAAAAAAGTGAAGTGAGACATGCGCTAACCCGCATTTGGCGAGCGTGGTGAATAAGGTGTAGGGAGGCCTGTACCCAGCAGTGGAACGCTAAAGAGGGAGAATACAAGAGACATACGCAGAGTAAAAATGTTAAAAGTGTTTTAAAATATATCAAGTGATATGCAAGAAAATATTTAAAAGCAAAGAAGTAAAGAACATTTTAGTACAGGCAGTGGGCAAAGAGCAAATTTGAAACGATGTTAAAAGACGTAAAAGTTTGAAATACGAGAAAAAACATTGTTTCTTGTTTTTCAGTGTGTATAATTATATATGTTATATTATATATTAATATACAGACTAGTATTTCAAATATTTACGTGGAATCTGAAGTAAAATAAATAATAATAAGAAAGAAAAAAGAGAAGAAAGATGTGTTAAAGGTAATAAATAAAATAAAACTTTACTATTCTATGGGATGTTTTCAAGCTTAACTCACCAGTTATGTTGAATTCTTCAAAAAATTACAAAATTGTTAATAAAATTTAATTTTCTTAATTGTTATACTTAATATAACTATATATAATATAATAACATGATTTTTAAACAAATACATATAATTATTTAAATGTTTTAAATTTCGCAATAATACATTTAAATTTCGGAAAGAAATATTGAAACAGTATTCATATACATACATAACAAAATCCCTATTGATATCGTATCACTTTAAAGAAACATTAAATTTTACATAGAATGTAATGTTATTGTATACACGTTAAATATTAATACATATTATATATACTTATACATATTTAATTATTACTAATGTACATAATACGTTACACAATACAAAATATATGAAAACAATGCATTGTAAAATTGCAAAGGCCTACAGAAAGGAGCATCTCGTAAGTACATTCACAATAACTATTTTAATCTATTTTCAACATACACACTCATGCAAAACGTAAGTAAGTCGTTAGAATAAAATAAAGAAAAAAAATAATATAATAGAATTCATCAAGGTTTAACATAATTTTTATTATACATTTCTCTATATTATGAATGTGTGAGTTAAATAAAAAGAGAATTGTTAACATTTATTTCACGTTTGTTACAATATTGCACAGATACATTTTGTGAGTGTTGAGAAGTTCACAAGAATTTTTTTCCTTTTTTCATAGATTAATAAATTATCATGCTTATTTCTAATCAATGAAAATCAAAACAATGCCATTTTACTAAATTCCTATGGAATTATATATGGTATTCCAAAGAAAAACTGATATTTTAAATGGTTTGTTCGTCTCTTTCTCTTTTTATTCCGGCTACTCTTTATAAGGCTGGATTTCTTTGTAGCTAGAGAACGTCGCTAGTATTAAAAATATAGTACTCGTGTTCTTCGTGATACATATAAGGACTTAAGCTTTATTCTTTTAGCATAATATTGAAGATTGACGAACTTTTAAAGAATACCTTTGTAAAATAACTATTATAGCTTCATATAACACGGTCGATATTCAATTCTATGTGTCCAATTCATCTATTAACTTTAATCATTTTGTTACTAGATATCCACATTTAAAAAGTTTCGATTTCTTTAACATATTAATGATATGTTTTAATTTTCTATTAATAATACAAATTAATAATTGAAATACTTAGCCACATTAATAATAATTATTAAAATCTTTAAATACAAAATTTTCCTTTAAGTATCACCAATTTTTTTTAAATTAAGTGAGTAGATAATGTTATTTATGAATAAAAAATATATAAGTTAGAAGTAAATTACATTTATTGAAAAAATGGTCAATTAAAACAAATTGTGCTCTCACTATTATTATTGCTTTGTAAATTGCATTAGAGGGTCATCGAACTGATTTCACAGATGATGTAGTCTTTTAAATTCAATCAAGGCGAGTTCAAGAGAACGATTTCAATGCTTACCTTAATAATATCATAAATGTAACCTTTTCATCTAACTATTTACAAAATGTTGACGATAGTTATGTCAAGTTTAGTTACTAATATACAATATTGTTATGAAATATAATTATTGTTCTTATACGATAATACTCGTGAAGGCCAAATCAATAAGCAGATCACTCTATTAGAAACAAAATAAAGATGCTTACTCACATTTTTTTTTAAATAAATTATTAAAATATATATAACTATTTAAATAAGTATATTAAAAATATATCGAAATAATTACGACTAGAACATTGAGCCCTACGAAGATAAACATTGCTACAGAGACAGGCCAGATACAATTCTGAATACTGTCTTCTAAATAATATAATCGATAAAAACATCGATACAATACCTAATATCGATTATTTATATCTTAAATCTCTAAAAAAGTTACAAGCGAATTACCATACGAATGAGATTTTTAAACGAATATTATTTCGATTTTAGTGTAAAGTGGTCTACTTTATGGGCTCGATTGGGACAGTACTCCTATAAATCATAATATCATTGTTAATCTCATCATTAAAAATGAAAAGGCCTTTTTCCCTTTCCACCTCAGCTTGTAACACGCAAGTGTTAAGCGCTTGATTGATGCATACAGGTAAGCAATCTTTACTTTTTACTCTCTAATCATATTTTCAATTAGTTAAATAACTAAAATAAATTATTGACATCAAAAATCAACTGCAATATCACAGTGCTGAGAAATTTCAATCGATACTTGTTCACCTATTTTGGCGATATGATACCTTAACCTAAGAAATTACAATCTTTTTAATACTAATTACAGTACAGAGTTTTTAAGTACCATCAAATCACATATAAACAGGCTTAATAGATAAAAAATAAATAAATGGGTGTTTTTATTTTTTGAATTGTAAGCATGAAAATGAAATTATGTACTATTTTAGAAGTAACCTTATTTAACATAGATTGTTGCGACGAAAATAAATATATTTGTCTATAGACGCAGCTTATTCAACGAGAAGAGATATATTATAATGTATTATAATTACTAAAGCTGTATTTCTGAATATAATTGAATATTTTTTATGATTTCGTAATAACTATCCCATGATATGCACAAGGTTGCACTAAAACTTATATGGGTTACATTTTCTTTAAAAGGAATAAAGGATTTTATAATTTATAATGGAAAAAATCTTTTGACTAAAATATTTTTGACTTTGTATTTTTATTTCCGTATTTAAATCACAGTGTAAAAGGAAATAAAATTGAAAATGAAAGCGGGTCGGTATTTTGATAAAAAAATATCAGATATCATGGAATAGAGTATATAAAATCTGAATTTGTAAAGGCTGCAGAAAAAAAATAACATACCATCATAAAAAAACACTTGTCTCGACTTTGTAAAATACACATTCGTGATATATTCGTTTTTTCTGCCAAATTAGCTTGAATAATTCGCACAATATAAGCTACATCTACAGATCATGTATTGGGTTAATGCAAAAAATTCTGTCCCTTGAAATCTTTTATTATTATTATTTGTAAATAAAATATAAAACTGTGCATTGTATGATCAATTTAATATGCATTCTCAAAAGCTGTATATGAAAAAGTAACCTTACCTTATTACCCTTTTTCAATAGTTACATATAGGTATGACTGTTAAAAATTATAGGTGTCCACATTTTTGATAATTTATAATTCTTCGTTTTAAATTCAACTCACAAAGCATCAAGTTATTAAAATGCTGTGTGTTTACTTTTAATACATTAAATGAGAGGTGTTTTCATTAAATTTTAAAGATATAAAAGAGGTAAGGTCACTATTTCGTTATAAGAATAGCACCATTTGATATCCAATCTTAAACCTTGCTTTATGCTTAGATCTTAACGGTTCTTATATTATGAGACAGTATTTAATGCAGAACCCTGAAATTTTCACTTCACAGTCACTTAGCGTTTAATTTGTTTTGAGCGTATGAGTAAGTATGTACAGTAAAGGCATACAGTTGAGGTATAAAATGGAAACTACTTATTAAATTATCTAGTCTTAAACCACTTAAGCTGTTTAATTAAAATATTCCAAACTCATTTCTTGAAGTATTCCTATTATTTTAGTAAATATATAATAAGTACTCACACGCTAAGAGCCTGTGAAAGCTTCTTATTAGCAGCAGATCGTATAACTAAATTTAAGTTATTATTCTATATAGATATCTTCGATGGGATATGCTGTTTCAATAAACTTTTGGTAGAACCTCTGGAACGCTCTCCTGAAATTTTAAAATAAATATGTTCTAAAATCATGCAATTAAATACATAAATAAGACGCTACAGGGATATAATTGTCTATCGCATTTGCAGCATTTAATTAAAAATACAAAATCATTATTTTATGCCTTAAATATTTTTTTAAACATATCTAACATCTTATATAATAAAACACTAATCTATACAGATAAATAAAATTAAAGAGTCTGTTTTTAATTTCAAATTAACAGCTTTTCACTAAACGAATATGAAACTATATACGATAGGTACTAACAACAAAAAAAAAATGAAATTTTTGTCTGTCTGTCTGTTTGTTGCGGGTAATCTTTGAAATGGCTTGGCCGATTTTGACGGAACTTCCACTCGCAGATGTCCCAACATATTTATAATCTTACCGTGGTAAGTAAAATGCAAAAGCTAGTATAATATTGATATTAAGTATTTTAATAAGATTTGACAAAATGGTAACTAAGTATAAAAATAAAGAAAAATCGTTATTACCCGACAGCTTCGGCCACAGGCCTTGTGGATTCCTGTCCTCTAAATACATGACAAGCAAATCTTTGGAGTGTTGGATGCTTCGTAATAAATCCCAAGTATCGGTGGTCACGGGGATGAAAGGCGCAGAATGACACGTTCTTCAGAGAGTAGAAGTAATCGATGCATGGACCGCTTCGACTCCGCTGCGTAATTAAATTAATATTAATTTTGGTCACATTCACTGTTTTCATAGATAAGCTAGGACGATATATGGATGGATATAATACTGTAATTTTATGGCTTCGTTTAGTAACTTTCCGTTGAATTAATATATAGTCTACGAAGAAGCCAAATTCGACTGATTGTCCTGTGGCATTATGTATGCTATTAAAGAAGAAATCAACATTGTTTAATGGAAATTGTCTGGAATGAGGCAGATAGAATGCGTTTCTTTAAAATATTGTTTACTTATAAATAAAATTGAAGCGTCTGTTTTTAATTTTAAAACAGCTTTTCACTAAATCCATATTATTATTAAAAATTTTATCCGTCTGCCTGTTTTTACCGGCTAATCTCTGAAATGGCTGGACCGATTTTGACGAGACTTTCACTCGCAGATAACTAGTGTTATAAGTAGAAACTTAAGCCACATTCATTATATTAAAACATTATAAAAACGGTTTAATTTATTTTAACTTATGCCCAGCGAAATGGGCCAGGTTTGCTAGTGAAAAATATAATTTCACGCTGCACTGGCTGGCTTTAGACTTCGAAATTTTTAACTGCTCAATCTCATTATATTTTTCATCAAGCCAACCATTTTCAAATTACTTTTATACTCAATAGCATTTAATATGTGTTATAACATAAAAAAAGGTCTTACGTCAGGTTTTGATCTATCAACCATCCGGAGACCTTGATCCGAAACTTCCAGAATACATGGCTGAGTACTCGGATCACCGTTGCTTTCTCCCACAATTTTCTTAACCGCTTGGCAAACTACGCCTGTACCCTTGTGTGCTAATGTTTCAACTGAACCCATATATCTAAAATTCGAAAAAATATTTTAAATGTAAAATAGATCACATTTGCATATATGAATGATGTATTGAAAAAACTGTAGCCTCCAAGGTTATAAGTCGGTATAATATATTGCTCGTTTGCTGCGTAAAGCGAGGACAAAACAGGAATAACACTTTAGATTAATAAATGATTTAAATAGACTTCTTAAATAAAAATAATGTACTATTTAAGTAAGTCATGAGTTTTAAACTCACCCTAATAAATATCGTTCCCGTTTGACTTTGGCATTTGCAGGATCAAAATCATTGTAATCCATGTCTACAGCGTAAGCTGACGGAAAAATACCTTGTTGACCGGTTCGTAAGTTAACACCTGTAATTAATAATATATACATTTTAAGATGCGTTTTTTCAATCGTTCTAAAATATATTTTTGTAGTACACTTGTTGTATCTAAACTTCGTGAAATCATCAATATGTAGAGAAAACCGGCCAAGTACAAGAAAAACATGTACCTACTTGCTAAAATTATTTTATTATTTCTTATTATTATAAATATTGTTGTGTTTATAACGACAAAAATACACTTCCTGAAAAATACTACTCTTTACTTATATGGCACATTAGATATAGCGCGCTGACAAAATTACAGACTGGCAAACAGCGGTAAGTAATCGAACCCCGTTGTCCCTATTACACTAATAAGGATGTTGATCGTAGGTATTAATCGACCGTTGGTAACGATACTTTATTGTATAACATCAACTGACTAAAATAATAAGGTTTATACGTACTTTTTGGCTGTGGCAATGGCCATATCTAACAATTGCCAATAAGCAAATATATATTCGAAAGACAAGTGAAGCCCGCAAACACGCACTAGGCTAGCGCAGCGGACTATGGCCTGATACCCCGATCGTATTGAGGGAGGCGGTGCCCAGCAGAGGGAAGTTAAAAAGAATTTAGGTGAGCGTCAGTAATGGAGGAGGAGGAGCACTTGGAGAATAAAAAGATACTTTTTGGAAGATGAACAAATACTTTCCATCGTAAAGCAATTTCCGTATCAAATAATTAGCATTGTTTTATTTGATGCTTTTATTTTAGTATACTAAATCGATAATAATTTATAAATTATAACATCTAAGCATCTATTTTATTTCTCCGTCGCGAGGTATGTGAACAAGGAGCCTGATAAGCTTTTATGGTAGTCTTCAGTTTTGTACGTATATGTTAAACGGATACTAGACAATAGATAACAATTATTTTAATAATTAAAAACTAATTATAGTCATGCGTTATCTACGTTCATCATAAATGCATGCTGAGATATTGTACATACACCGAAAACCCGATTATATATAATTATTAACGTAATATTAATATCAGGAAATAAAGTACCATTTCTTAAAATATAATATAAAGTACATAGATATATTTTACTAATATGGGGTCTAACTACAACATGGAGTCATTTAAGGGGCGGACCAACAAATTCTTGTAAAGCCGGCAACACACTGGTGGTGTCTTTGGTACTGAAAATGTTCATGGGCGGCGGTAATCACTCAACATTAGGTGACCAGTCTGCTCGTTTTGTATAAAAAAAGGACCTCGAGAAAACTTCTATTGATTTTACTTTATAGCTAATAGCGACTCGCCCTCGCTTCGCTCGGGCTCTTCCCTAGATTTAGCACAGGCAAAGCCGCGGGATCCGCTAGTTATGCATATAAACCTTCCTCTTGAATCACTCTATCTATTAAAAAAAACCGCATCAAAATCCGTTGCGTAGTTTTAAAGATCTAAGCATACATAGGGATATAGAGACAGAGAAAGCGACTTTGTTTTATACTATGTAGTGATTCCACGTTCATATTGAGCCCTAGTTTCTATGACTTTAATCAATTTCACGTTATATTACCTTCACACCATAAGTCATCAGCCTCTTTCTGAACGTATATGGGGTCACCGATTTCAACTTCTATCTCATCATGATGCCTTGGATTGAACTTGTGTAAGCCTCTGTGCGTTGCTTCTAACATTTCCAGTTGATTATGAGGAACAGTTGTCATATTCCCAGAAAAGTTGATACCACTAATACTGCAACTCGAGGAGGGCGAGACTGTAATTATATAAATATATTTTAAGTTAACTACTAGGTCTATGTGTGATACTTGTAGCAGGAACCATTGATTAATTAAAGTTAGTACGAGCACTACTACGCAAATAGTAATTAATTTACAAAGTTATTCGCAGTAGAAAGTTTTCCTTATTGAAGTTACGCCGTAACGCTCGAAATATAAATCTAGAAGCAAGAGTGACATCATTATAATTTTGAGATTAGTACGTAAGTTCACACCCTAAATAATTTAATTAAACGAAATCTAAGATCCCAACTCAACAATTTTAATACAATTATACACCTGACTGGTTTTCAGCGCGAGTTATCACTGTTACGTCTAGTTCTGGATGATATTGATTTGTCTATAAATAAGCTTCGTCGTTTAAGTTATAAAGGTATAAAGGATTTGGGTTATTTTAAATTTGAGATTTGCTATTCAAAATTTCACTACGCCTAAAATTATACGTATTTTTCCAAATGCCTACATGTTTAACTCTTTATTACGTTTATGACTACTATAATACTACACTATGCCGTATATGCGAAAACCTAGACGAGCTTCGGACGTGAATTGTGGACGCAACAACAAGGATTCTGACACTGTCGCTATTGATTTAGACTATAAATTTACGCGTAGATATGTCTACTGGAATTAACCATATAAGAAAGCCAATACTAATCACATACGTAGGTCAATTTTAGTCCTACATAAATTGTATATTATATTTTATATCAATATTATTTATATTGAACTTTGTCACTATACTAGATTTTATCAAAGTTAATATTTTGAAAGGACCATGGCAGCCCAGCGATAACTGAATGATGCGGGTTCAAATCCGCGTCTCGCACCTCTGATATTTTCATGTGCGAATCATTTCTACCATGATTACCACTTGTCTTACGGTGAAGGAAAACATCGTCAGGAAACCTGCACGTCTAAAGAAACCTAGCAAGTTTTCGAAAGACATGTAAAGTCCGCCAACACGCACTAGGCCAGTGTGGTGCACTATGGCCTGAACCCTCTTGTATTAAAGGGAGGTCCGTGCCTCCGGGAGCCTCCGCCTCGGACGTTAAAAAGGGCTGATGATAAATATGATGAAAAAGTTTTGAGGTAGTGCTAAAGTACTATATCTGGGAAAAAACACTCTAGTTATACAAAACCAACCATTAAATGAATATAATAAATGTATAATATATATTTTTAAATTCATTTAATATGCTATATCCATGTGGGCTGTATGATTTTTTCAAACGTAGCAAGGGCTAGTCTAGACTATGTTATTTTCACAGTTATATGCTGCTTTTAACATTAGGCTTGCACGAGAAACAGTCACTTATTTCTAATGAGACAATTTCATTTATGACTTACTCAAATTCTCAAGTAACTCAAATTTACCCGTACTACTGCAAAAATTTTAATATAAAATGTACACACATTCATCATATATTATTTTGTCTAAAGTAAAATAGTCCCTCCCTGTAAAATATGAATTTAAAAGAATATCGTTTCTATTTTTAGTTTGTACGAGTAATATAAAATTTTCAAAGTTTAAATTAATATTAAACTGACTTTTATATAGTTTATAGAGATCTAATAAAAGGGTAAAATCCATTTTTTTTCTTTAAAATAATTTTAAACGGAAACGAACAAGACTAGAACACAACATTATATTATACTCGTATAATAATGATATACAACTATTTCTTAAGCGTTAATAAAAACGTCAACAACCAAAATTAGATATTTTTTGGTGGCCGAATCATAAAGTACGTAATGTTCTGTATTATTGGTTAACTCTTTTAGTACATATATTAAATAGTTAAAAAAGTTGATAAGTGTAAATATAAATATTCTTATTTCAATAGTTCAAATGATTAAAGTCATCAATTGATCGGACGTTTACCCTAAGAATTTTTGGTTACGGTTACTTAATGCGACATCAATACTTCGAATAATCTCATTAATAATAATATTATACTCATATAGGTATATATGAAAGTGTGCGTGGGTGATTCTAACTCAATCTTTATTATTATTATACCAGATAGATGATACACTACTTATATATATATATATAATTTTAATAACATACATGTAATAAATAGAAACACCCATGTCTGGACTACAAACGTTTAATACATTAATGAAAATCCAATAACTTATAATATTTTACCACCTGTAAATAAATCTAAAATACCGTCGATGAGGCTACATAACATCATCAACAATGTTCACATTCGCCCGTATAGATTAGCGAGGTTTGTGAATTTATCGACTGGTAATTGTTAAAAAAAAAACTCATCCAACTCAATTGGAACGGCTGGACAGATCTAGATAAAATTTGGCATAAGGGATAGAGTATAGTCTGCATTAACACATAGCTATAACATATATTTTGATCTCAAACATATCAGGGGAAAGTATTCCCGTGAAATAGTATATATTTTTGACTACGGTTCTCATTTTTTACTTATTTGGTAAGCCTGTCTTTCATTATAAGAATAGAAGTGCAATATTTTTCTTTAAAAAGTGAATTTATTTTTAAGACCTATTCTACCTTGCTGTTAACTGGGTTTTTATTTTTAATTTGATATATTGGCAAAAAATAATCAATATTTTTACGTAAAAAATACGGTTTCAGTGATATTTTGGTTATTTTACAAGTAATCATTTTATTTCAAGTAATTATTTTTAGCAAATAAGCAAATCATACCATTTTGTTGCAACGGTGTTGGTGATAAGCTCTTGGGGCCTGTGTCAATAGGAGAGTGCGCAGTACTATGCCCACTGTCAACATCTCCGAGACTCTGCAGTCTTTCTGAATCAGGGCTGGAATCTTCATCTAGAAGATAGCCGCATTTGAGTACTAGCAGTGGCCTTTGGCACCCTGGCCGGATAAGAACACCAGTTAAAGCTCCCAACTCATCAGCCAAGGATGAAGGCTGATTTGATGGAACTACCGCCGCTGGAAATTATAAGATATATTTAATCGATCTAAAAATAAATTGAATAAAATATGCAATTAATGGTGAAAGTTCATATTATGAAATTAATATAAAGCGTCTTACCAAAAACTCTTTGGAGGTATGATTATAAGCTATGATATAGCTTTTATTCAAAAGAAAATAACGAAAATAATCAACATTTTAATGACATACATTATAAAGTGCAGGATAATCAACAAAATTGTGCTGTATTATGAACACACTAACAAAGTACTAAGTAGCTTCCAATGTATGTAAATATGTATACTTTTCATAATTCTATCAGGTATTCATTTTATTTTACATTGCTTAATTTTAAGAAAATTCTCAATAGACGTAGATTATAATCATAGCTGGTTTTTATATAGTATTTATTTGATTAAATTAAAACGATTTTATTGAAGTTAAAATATTAAACTTATCAATATATGAAAAAAATATATTATAGTACATAAAAACCTTAGCTTACGAATTCAAATTTAATATTATGTTTTTTTGTTTTACTTTGATATAAACAAAGTGCGAAACAATGAATAAGTAGTTTTACTAGTAACAGCCTTTAAAAATAAGTCATAAACAATTTAAAAAAAAAAACAATCGCTCAAGCGCAGTCGCATTTATAAATAGATTCATTATATTTATACATTCGCTACTTATATATTCGCTACATTATTTTTTTTGAGTCCTTACTAAACAATGACATGAATTTATGTACTCGTATATATTAGTATGCACTACTTACATTTTCTGTTTTTAGGTATTTCTGGTAACTTTCGTCGTCTTCTTTCACCATTTGCAAATGATTGGTGAAGTGGGCTACTTTGTGCGTCGGTCACGTCTGCTTGGTTTACAGGCGATGGCTCTTCTTGCCCTGCGTTCCCCGTTTCAGTTTCACCAACTTCTTCATCAGGCGTGCCCTCACTTTTTGAGGATGGCGAATCATCTTCAAGACCCACATTTGGCACTAATCTGATTAGAAATTAAATGTCATTATCAAGTTTTAAAAATATACTGACGAAATAATTAGTTATGACATTAAGTCTTTTTGAAGGTTATACTTTTTGAGTTAATAACATCGACTTACGAGTAAAACGGCGTAGGAGCCTTTATATGTTGGGGTAATTTGTCAAATACTCGGCGAAATTCTTCAAATTCGCTGTCCGCCATGTCGATTTTGCACCTGGTATTCCGGCACAATGGGTGCATGCGTGACTCTCCGAATTGAAGTTTATCGACCAAAGTTCAAAGTTATAATGAATAGTATATCCTTTGCGCATGCTCACACAACGTGCGCGCGCATCACAACCCCTCATTTTATGGATATGTCACCCTATTTCTTACGTCACGAAATACAATTTGTGAATCAGCGGGAAACCCTCAAGATGTAATATGGATTTGAGTATAAATTATGTTTTTTAAAATATAACACACATTTTTGATACCAATTATAGTTTTTGTGTATATATGTGTGTAGGTAGGTATTAAAATATTTCTGGCGCTAAGTGAAATAAATAAAAAACAATAATTATATGTTGGGAAATATTTACAAACGCCATCTACTTCCGTGGTAAACTATGATGCTTGCGCTACGGATACCAGAAGGTTGATATGTAACTTAAAATACATTCATACTATAAATATGACTGGAGTACAAATATTCGTGCTCAACAAATGACTGCCACCAACGAGACTCGAATCCGTGAACGCTTTTTATTTGTTTACTTTTTAAATCTCATGCAACAAGTTACATAAAAGTATTGGTTACTTATAATTACAAATATTAAAATATCGAATAATAAGCTTTGTGGTTTGTTTTTAGTATGTAGGTAATTATTATTTGGATCATTTTCTATACTTCAGTATTTAGTACACTGATCAAGAAATATATGATGATGAATGATGATTGGCGCTTTCTGAATCGCGCTGCCAAGATACCCGAGCGTATAGTATAAGGCAGCCGACGTGCCTTTAGCCGGTAAGACTGATCATTAAGACTGATCTATAAGAGTAAAGAGTACCCTGTCTCCTATTCGGAGATAATTTTTGTAAGGGATTGATGTTTATTCAATCCTAATATATTATTTAGCACAAAATTTGCTCGTCATTTCTGTGATCAGCAAAACCTCGCGGGAGAACTGATATTAAGCAGGTTCTGCGAGACAACTATATATTCAATTTCAATTTAATTTATGTAGTATCAAATCTATACTTAATATTATAAAGCTGAATAGTTTGTTTGTTTGTTTTTTTGTTTGGTTGAACGCACTAATCTCAGGAACTACTGATCCGAATTGAAAAATTATTTTTGTGTTGGATAGTTCGTTTATCGAGGAAAGCTGGCTATGTTACATCACGCTACGAACACTAGGAGCGGAGTATCAAAGAAAAACGGGAGAAACATACTTGTTTTGAAAGCTTCCGTCGCGTACGCTGCTTAAACGATTAAAGTTATGCAAAAATCATATTTAACGGAATTGTTCCTCTTTAAAAGTTCTAAAAAAAGTCCACAATAGCATATCTTTTAAAATTGACTAGCTATAACTTTTATTATGGTAATCATATTTGTTTTAAGATAATGCATTTTTTGCCGAGGTGTTTTATAAACATGGTACTCATCCTTACCAAAATAAATAAGTTACTCATCACAATAATTTAATTTTGACCAATAAATTTTGTTGGCATCTTTTGATTTCAATGAATATCTTACGAGATATCATAGCTTTAAAATAACTCCGCAACAAAATAATAATCACCGCGTGCAAGACGGGCGGTCGGGCGGTCGGGGTAGGGACGCCGGTAGCTGTGTGAGGTATTTGGTTTCCAGCCTTAAGAACGCGAGCAATGCCGCGGAAAAGAATACACTATCCTATATAAGTATATACTATTACATAACAGTTTAATTGCACATCATTATAGCATTAAGTTCAGCTTAAGAATTCTAGTTCAAATTAATAGTACCATAAGACGTTATAGTGTGTACATGCAGTTGAAAATTTTAACGCCTACTGCTTTGGAAGGAAGTTTTGTCTTTATCATTTGTATGGGGTTACGTGACAGAGAAAGCGCTATATTAACTTTTCTCCGCAGATAGAGTGTACCTACCAATAATTTATTCCTCTTTTTAAATTCCACCCCTCTTATATAAGAGGACTTTTCTAGAAAATCAGTTATTGTGATTACATAATAAATGATTCTTATGTAGTATAGGGTATTCTAAACATTGACCCTAGTAATTAATTTAAATTTAGTTCTAATCGGTTAAGAACTTTTTCACTAAGTTACGGTTTTTATACGTAGTGATAAAAATAGGTATTGCGAGAGTAACTTAAGAGATAGAAATTTGACATTGTAAACTTCTGTAGGCATTTTAAGGCCTGCAATTTCCTATTACATTGTTTTGATGTATCTTGATTTTGATTTAGCCATCACTACCTTTCTAAGAACTACACAATAACACTAGTTATTTTGTTTTCCAGTACAAGTTTATTTCAGCAATAAAAGTTTTTTAAGTGACCCGAGTAATAAGTAATAATACTTTTTGTGTCAAACGATAATATACACATACAGACAAACATACAAAAATTTTAATAACTGTTGTTTTGGGGTGTATATTCAGTAGGTACATATATAATCAGTTACAGTCGTTTTTAAAAAATGTTTTTTCAAAGTAACAGTGTTATTGTTTATATTATGTATATAGAAATACTCGCATAGAAAATTAAAATAGATATAAGATTTATCTTCGATACATATAATAACATTCTTCAACCTTGAATATTTTTTTGAAAATCTAATTAAAATAATAATTTTTAACGACACTGAGGCTGAATTTATAGTTATGTTTTTTTTTCGGTTTGTCTGAGAAACCAAGTAGCGGGATTTTAATGAAATGGTATGGTGATAGCTACGGTGATAGATAATCTATACTAAATGCTAAAATCTATGGTTACAAATATATTCTTAAATGCATTTTTATACGCATGTAATATTATCAGACATTAAAAGTAAAAGTATAAAGGAATCCAATATTGCACAAATGGTATCTAAGCAGGACATTTTGTTAAAGAATGTTCGGCTTAAAGATGCTTTACTTCTCAAAAGAATTACATTCATTTAATGAGAAATTTTACAAAAAGGTAGTTGAAAATTATTTACATCGTGATTTTTAAGTAACAACTTATAGGTAGTATAACTTACTACAAACTTAAAACAAATACAATATTATGCTATACAATCATCTAATATAAGCTACTTATTATAACTACAACTTAATTTTTATTATTTTTATAAAATTTTGCGGGTAGAAGGGTATTTCAACTAGAAATGTTTACGTTCGTAATTTGTAAATACAAAGATGTAATGATTGAACTCACTTCCACTGCAGCTTTGATATGTAGTTTCTAGAGTGTTGCCCCTCCAGACTGTAGTGGTTTTATACAGATACTAGCCTCTCCCGCGGCTTCGCTCGCGTTCTAAAGGCTGGGAACCAGATACCTCGCAAAGCTACCGGCACCCCTTCCCCCTCACGACCATTATTTTGTTGCGGAGTTATGTTAAAACTATGATATCTCGTAATATGTTCATTCAAATCAAAAGATCCCGAAAACAATTTTGTTCAAAATTGAATACTTGTGATGAGTAATATATTTATTAAGATAAAAATTAATTTTTGTTTATAAAACACCTTCGCAAATGATGCATTGTCTTAAAACAAATTAATTATCATAAAAAAGGTTATAGCGAGTCAACCCTAAAAGATAGACATATCACATACATATAATATTTCTGAGTTTTTTAGAATATCCCAAGAGCCAGCAATGGCCAGACCTTCGTCATTTCATAAAAGCTGAAATTTTTTCTGGGGATGTCCCCTATACAGGTAAGAATGACCAGCGACTATAGAGTTTGGGTAGTGGTTACTTTGGCAGGTAACAAGTATTAAAGGTGTATAAAATAGTACCTTACTTTCGTTAAAGTATAAAGCTCAATCTTTTTATATTTTCTTCGGGATAACTTAAGAAATCTCGTCACCCAATGCCGGACACTTATGACGGTTGCTACCCCCTGCCAGACACCCCTAAACATGAATAAATTATAATTATACTTTCGTCATAGTATAAAAGCTAAATTTTATATATGTTACTTGGGGGCCTATGAAAAAATGTTACCCCAACAGCCGTTTTAATGGTTTTTTAATCCTGCCAGACACATTGAAAGTCCGCTGTAGGTGCGAGCGCGAGTGCTTAGTCGATTGCGATTTTTTAAGATTTCCAATAAAATAATTAATTTATTACGTTCATAGCCATTTTATATAATGTAAAAAATGTTATTTTATTATTATAAAATACAAAAAAAAGGATTATTACAAAAAAATATATATTTAATCGTTTTTATAAATCATTGTCGTCGATATTTTTATTTTCATCGTCACTACTCCAGTCGATGGCATCATCGTCGTCAATATCGCCTTCTTTGTCAGTTTCTGAAAAAAATAAGCAAGTTTATACAATTATGAATAATTCAAAAATTATGTCCAATAATTTATCATAATAAATACATACCTGATTGAGTTTCGAGCGAATCACTAACATAACTTGGTAGTTGATCCCCTTCTAACAATTTGAACTGGTATTTGTCATCTTTCAATACCCAGCCGTTATTTTCTGGTTGATATGTGGTTGGATTTTTCAGATGAGCATTATTCCAAATGGTACATATATAATTTGCTCGCAGAAATTGCTGCAATAGCTCGCTTTTGCAAGGTGGTAGAAGGAAACTTAAGGAAGGAAGGAAACATCGACTGGAGGAGTGGTGAAGATGAAAATGCAAATATCGACGATAATAATGAAATTTATAAAAACGATTAAATATTTTTTTTGTAATAATACTTGAAGAGGATTAGAGGTGTCAATATTGAATCTTAAAAACACGTGTGATGTGGTAATAGGAAAATAAAAGTTAAACTGCTCGGTCCAAAGCTTTAATAGTAAGTGAGGTGAAATACAATTAAAATGTACAATATAACAAAGCGCCTGATGATTTGTACAGGCAAATAGTTCTATATAATATTAAATGGCTTATAACTACAGGAGTTTAAATTACTTTAACGGAAGCGTAGACAATACTTTTTTGTATTTTTTAATAATAAAATAATATTTTTTACTTTATATAAAATGGCTATGAACGTAATAAATTAATTATTTTATTGGAAATCTTAAAAAATCGCAATCGACTAAGCACTCGCGCTCGCACCTACAGCGGACTTTCAATGTGTCTGGCAGGATTAAAAAACCATTAAAACGGCTGTTGGGGTAACATTTTTTCATAGGCCCCCAAGTAACATATATAAAATTTAGCTTTTATACTATGACGAAAGTATAATTATAATTTATTCATGTTTAGGGGTGTCTGGCAGGGGGTAGCAACCGTCATAAGTGTCCGGCATTGGGTGACGAGATTTCTTAAGTTATCCCGAAGAAAATATAAAAAGATTGAGCTTTATACTTTAACGAAAGTAAGGTACTATTTTATACACCTTTAATACTTGTTACCTGCCAAAGTAACCACTACCCAAACTCTATAGTCGCTGGTCATTCTTACCTGTATAGGGGACATCCCCAGAAAAAATTTCAGCTTTTATAAAATGACGAAGGTCTGGCCATTGCTGGCTCTTGGGATAGAACTTTTAATGAGGAACAATTTTGTAATAAATGATTATTGCATAACATTAACCGTTTACGCAGCGTACGCGACGGAAGCTCTTAAAAAAAATATTTTTTCCCGTTTTTGCAACAATATTCATTGATGCTCCGCTTCTATTGCTCGTAGCGTGCTGCGTGATGTAATATAGGCTCATATAGCCTTCCTCGATAAACGGACTTTCCAACACAAAAAGATTTTTTTAATTCAGACCAGTAGTTCCTGAGATTAGTGCGTTCAAACAAATTATATAGTATAGCCTAGTATAGATTATTTTTTATTTTTTTATTACTTTATTATTTTTGCATTGATTATGTTTATAGCTAGCCAGTGGTATAAACCTAAGTAAAATTCAATTATCTTACAAAAATAAAATCGTATTACTAGAAAATCTGACCTTAACAAGATATTAAGTTTAAGTGATGGAGACATTCTGACGGCTGGTAAGCTTTACTTATTTACTTTTCTCGTCGGACGTGCGCTTACTCGTCTCGAAGGGATAAAGAAAGGCCAATGCAAATATTAAAATATATTGTCTTTTACTATTTTTCTTTGGTGTTTAAAGTTTTTAAAGTACACTATCTTAAAATGACTATACTATAATATAAATTAATAATTAATTCTTATTTTGTATTTCTCGGAAACGGTTCTATCGATTTGTATATGAATTCAAATATATTTTTATATATAATAATTTTTTAATGGTTTATCAATACATATAATAAAATACTAACCGAGGCCGATTTTTACTTTAAATATTTTTTGGAAAATCTAATTGAAATAGACATTATTATCGATAGAGAGGCAAAATCTATAGTTTTTAGAATTTTTGTCTGTCTGTCTGTGATCGCATCACTAGAAAACCACTGAACGGATTTGCATAAAATTTGGTATGATAACAGCTACCCGTTATCCGTGATATATACAACACATAGGATACTTTTTACTGCGGGAAAATATATCATTTCTGAGAAATCTCATTTCTCAACTAACCGTTACAAACCGTTTGTAATTTTTTCAAGCTTTTATTACAGATTTAACTGATGTTTTAATTATTATTACTAGCATTTCCCGCGACTCCGCCCGCGTTCTAAAGACCGGAAACAAAATAGATTTTATTTATTTATTTATTTATTTATTTATTAGGATAACCAACAAAAGTTACATTAAATTCTTGCCTTGTTTGCATTTACAAATATAGAGATGAATGTACTTTTTTTATAGGTTACCATCATGCAATAACAAATGGTTAGGTAAGATATGTGAATTAGAATTAAAATAGTAAAATTACATTGAATTCATAACAATAAATTATACATTCATATACTGTGTGATGTTTTATAGCCGGTTTGTAAAGGTTAGTTGAAATTTCTCAGAAATTATATAATTTCCCTCGGTAAAAAGTATCCTATGCATTGACCTGGGTAACCAGCCATTATCATACCAAATTTCATCCAAATCCGTTCAGTGGTTTTCTCGTGATACGGTCACAGACAGACAGGCAAAAATTCTAAAAAACAATAGATTTGACCTCTATATTGATAATAATATTTATTTCAGTTAGATTTTTCAAAAAATATTTAATGTACAGATTTGTCTCGGTTAAAGTATGTATAGATTATGTCATTAATTAACATGGGATTTCGTATTTATTGATATAATATAATAATATACTTTAGTATTTATTAATAGTTATCATCTGTATTTTGTATTTAGATATAGATAATTCGTTTGATCTTTAAGTGCCAATGAAATGGGACAATAGGGTATTGTTTGTAAGTAATGAAGAGTGAATCGCAACAATCAACGAACGCTTCTCAGCGTCTCGAAGGAAATTGAGTTGAAATCTCTTTTCAATTCCTAATTGTGATATTTGTATTTTATCTTTGCACGATTTTAGCAGAATGTAATATAAATAAAAATGAATGTTAGATAAGATTAATTTGTTCTAAGATTAATTATATATAAGTACGTAAATCTTTTTTTGAGAAAAACTTTGATTTTACACAATAATAAGCACAGATTTATCATTAATGATAAAATTTCTAGGAAACTTACCACATTACTTTAAAACGTTAAATTAATTGTGGTATCAAATACAACCCTTAGCTTGAGATGAATGCTTTTCCTTCACAAAGGTATCTGACGTCACTGGCATGTCCAGTTTATGCCTCGTTAACCCACATTTCATGTACGTACATATAATATAAATAAAATATAATACTAATGTGTTTCATGCTTTCTTATTGTTCGACGTTCGTATATCAAAAGATTATATTTTTGAAGTGAAACTTCTTTAGAATCGTTGTGATTTCAAACTCGATGAAACGAAAAAATAAGTCCATAGTACCAGGCGCACTGAGACGGGGAAGAGTTAGCCTTAATTTAAATTTAAGTTTTACTTCTGACATGTGTACTTTGTACACACGCACTTTTTTTAAAAAATTTTACATCACTACATAGTTTAAAACAAAGTCGCTTCCTGTCTATCTGTCCCTATGTATGCTTAGATCTGTAAAACTACGTAAAGGATTTTGATGTGGTTTTCTTTAATAGATAGAGTGATTCATATTGTTTATATATGTATAACTAGCGGAACCCGCGGCTTCGCGCGCGATAAAACTATTATGTAGTTCAACAATAGATCTGTTGCACCTTGGTTTTGGTTTAATTCACAGTACCGAGTAGTATTTAACTACTATTAAACCGTTGATCTGATTTCGATGAAATTTGGTAATAATACATAATGAGAACGGACATAAGCATCTTCTAAATGTACACTGTATATATAATATACTTGTAAGTTGTACGGTGTACCCTATGTATGTATGTTAAGACTGTACTCATAATAATTATGGGGCTAAGATAATGATAAGATAGGCGATCTGCAGTTTTCGGAGGTAACAACAAAGTTCGGAGCGAACTTACTAACAAAGTAAGAGTAAGTCAAGTTAAATATAATCTTTAAAGAAATATAGATATATAAGATATATGTATAAGTTGCGCTCTTTTTGATATAAACACATTTCATAAATAATTTTCAGTATAATGTCTAAACATTATGCTGATGTCTTAAGTGAAGAAAACTTGTTTTACTTAGTGTAGGTACAATACAATTGCCTATAAAGGGCAGTTACAGCTTTTGCGATGACAAAGAAGCTATTATTCGAGGAAATGTAAAGCGAAACTGTATTTAGTTATAGAAATAGCAATCCCTTATCGCCTTGTCTGCCCACATGTCATGTCATATAAATTTGATATAACATTTTCGTCACTTTTGTAATAGGATAGGATAGGCGTATGGAAACATCTTTAATTTTTAATTTTAAAGGTATTGGTAGCCAGTGGGAATGCGCTCGCTTGGTTAACCGAATGAAGCGGGTTCAAATCCTGAACCTGATCTACGGCCTAATCCCCTTCGTATAGATGGGACGCTCGTGCCCAGCAGTGGGGCGTTAAAAACAGTGCTGAATACACGATCAATCATCATACAAAAGCAATCGTTTCCCCCGTGACCATGATTGCTGTAAAGCATTTATAACGCCAGGAACCAAAAACAAAATAAATCCGCGACAAAATCCAAAAAAAAGATAGTTTCTTTTATAATGCGACCTATAATTAATATTGGTTCTACATGTGAAGTGCAGTTTAAGTTTCAAAGTAAGGTATATAATATAGAAATAAATAGCAAATTAAATAATCTGTAAATATAATTTTTCTGGTAAATCTTATTGAAATACTTAGTATTATCGATACAGAGGCCAAATCGATAGTTTTTAGAATTACTTGTATTTCTGTGACTACATCAAAATATTTATAACCATTGGACAAATTGTATCATCATAGCTGGATAAATAATAAGGGATATTTTTTACTGATACTAAATATCACAATATCTCTGAGAAATCAATATTAACTCTTTAAACGTATCTAGTAAAGTACCAGAGCGGAACAAGTGTAAGTAGTTAGTAAATATCTAAATTCATTTCCTGTCAAACAGCGCACTGTATAAAGCTCTAGGTCTAGAGGCATTCAACTTTAATCAGAAGTCTTTCAAAAGCTACCCTATAAAGGATTATTAGAAAAGTTAGATTTGTTTTAAACTTCACACGAATCCTGTCAAATGCTCTGCTATTATTTAAATATTTTATACAAATAACAAAAACAAACCTGAAAATAGCAATAATTGAATAAAATATTTGTAACTCACATAAAAGCAAAATAGCGGGTCCGATAACGAATGGTACGGATGCCCTTTTTGCTAAATAATGGTAATAAATACAGCGACTTGAGCGCTTAACGCCCGTCACTCTGAGGTGGGTGGGTTACATACGCGTATAGGTATAGTTTAATCAAACTAAGAACGTATGGATGCACTACATAGATAAGTATTAAGTACTTTTCATCGCAATAAATTGTTAGAAGAGATTTTGTTGAAAAATCTTTTAAAAGTTGCTATTTGAAATTAATTTCATACAATTTTTCTGTTGCATTTAAAATTAAATGATTAAACGTGTTTTTACTGTATTTATAATTATAAACGTATTTACAATACCGATTTACCTAAATCGGATTATTTTGTTATTCTTTCATAAAATAAATTTCAAAAGTATTCATTAATTTGTAGAGAAATGTTTTAGTTTTAGTTTAATATTTTAAAATAATTAAAATATAATTAACAACATTAAAAAAGTTTAAGCAGAAGGTCGAAGTGTGTCCGTGACTTAACGGAATGAAAGATCCAAGTAACACTGAACACTTGATTCAGCCAATCAAATAAACCCACCCTCCTGCGATCTCCCGCGCCTCTTGTCTTTATAAGGCGCAATACGTAA
The DNA here is from genome assembly GCA_905231865.2 of Boloria selene. Classification (NCBI taxonomy): domain Eukaryota; kingdom Metazoa; phylum Arthropoda; class Insecta; order Lepidoptera; family Nymphalidae; genus Boloria; species Boloria selene. Next base: position 15,124,490 of record HG993131.1, read on the forward strand.
CGGGCACGGCGCAGTTTGTCCTAGGCATTGCATCTGATATAACCTAGTCCCATATACCCCTATTGAATTTTACCATAAAAAAATTAAAATGAGTGGATCAGGCAAAGGCCTACTTGGTTTGTGGCTGTATAGAAATGGTGCTGATTGGCAAGTCAAAAATGAATCTCCTCATCATCCTAAATTGGGAGAACTCCAGGCAGCACAGCAAGCTCAAGAAGGAGAAAGAATATCAGTGATTTTTACGGTAAAAAACCAAGTTGGAGGCCTGGTGAAGGTTCTGTCGGTTTTCCAGGATCTTGGCATAAATGTTATTCATATTGAATCTCGGAAGTCTGCTATGGAGATATCTGCTGTGAGTTCAACTTCACCTAGCTTGAATACTGTAAATCATAGATCAGTTTATTTGTTCGTTTTTTTCACAATCAATGCAATAGATTTACATGGGCTTCCTCTACATCGATATATTATGTGGTTTATGTTATGTTGCACTTTAACATAAATATAAAAAAATTCAATCACTTTCGTATTTTAAAATTAGTTCATAGGTCCTATTTCCTTTAAATGTTATGTAATTATTTTAGTCTGACATCTTGGTGGATGTGGAATGTGATCCTAGAAGGATGGAACAGCTGAAGCGAATGTTGAAACGTGAGGTGCATGATTTCGAGGTAGTTTCGTCTCAAACGGGCGAAGATTTTCCACCACCGACACCACTGTCAGCCGCTGCCAGCTTCGGTATGTTTTCATTTTACATATACATTTATTATAGTTCACCCTTTTGAACGTCTTGCTGCTTTAAACATATTGGCCATTACGCTATCCAGTGTGGAGTACTTCACTACATGATATATATCGTATTTCCTAAGCTAGCTAGTTTTTTTCAGGTTAGCATGTTTCTTCACAAATTTATCCTTGTAGATTTGTAAGCGAATGGTGTAAGAAAATATTAGAATGATTTCTACTTAATATATTCAGTTCTCCCTTATTTCTTAATTACTATACTAAAATAGTCTTTGTTAATTTTAATGACACTTTCCGTCGGATACTGTTTGCACAAAAAGCTACACAGTTGCGTCAGATTATATCATTTAAAAACAAAACTAGGTAATAACTTCTACTTCTAACTTCTAACTACTAGGTCCTTACTTCTGTTATTATGTTATTAGTTAAATCGAGTTAATATTAAAAGATAATTTTCAATAAAGTAAAATACTTTATTCGTATTAGCTGCTCAATTATTAATAGTAAAAAAAACAGAACTGAACTTGATATCATTACTGCATAGTATAAAAACAAAGTCGCTTCCCGCTGTCTGTTTGTCCCTATGTTTACTTAGATCTTTAAAACTTCGTAACGGATTTTGATGCGATTTTTTTTAATAGATATGATGATTCAAGAGGAAGGCTTCGGTCACGTTAAATAGTAGTAGAAGTACCTAATACCTTATATTTAGAAACGTTTTTCGGTTTTTCTAAGCACTTTATAAAAATTTTAGATTTTGGTGAAATGCCGTGGTTCCCTCGCAAGATTTCAGACTTGGATCGAGCTCAAAATGTGCTCATGTATGGCTCTGAGCTGGATGCTGATCATCCCGGATTTAAAGATCCGATTTACCGCAAGCGACGGGAACAATTCGCCACTATCGCCAACAACTATAAATAGTGAGTATGAATAATTATAGTTGTATCGGTCTGTTTATGTTTATTTACTACACAATATTAACCAATCAATACTGTTTAATAATTAATTAATTCAATATTTAAGATTTTATTTAAAACCTATTTACTACAAAACCTATATATATATTTATTTAAAACCTATTTACAACAATGTAACATTATTATAATTAAATTATATACCTGCTCCAAATTTTCTAAATGAAAATCATAAATAATATATTATTTAGCTTAAGCAATAATATTTTTTCTCTCATTTGTATAGCGGGCACCCTATTCCGAAGGTGCAGTACACGGATGTCGAAATAAAAACATGGTAAGCTAGCTTAGTTTATTGAAACAAATTTATCTTTAGGGGAATTTCACGGTTGTACACGTACAGTGCTTAAAATTATTAGAGAAAATCAAGATATAATGTTATAAGAAAGATGTTTTTAGTTGAATTTTTGCGAAAGTTTAATACTTTTTAAAAGCGAATTCTTATTTAAAACTTTAATCAATTTACTAAACTTTGAGTAGGTATTTATATTTTATAAATACTGTTATAAAATTGTATAATTAGTTATACCTAGTATAATGATCGGTTCAATATAGTTTTTTTCATGTATATTTCATATAGACGAGCGAGCTATTATTATGAGATAACATATCGTTTTCTTTTATTGAGGACCATCAGGCTACCCCTCTGGCTAAGTACGTTTTCACCTATCTTTGCAAATCTTACTAGGTTCTCTCAGCGCATGAAGGTTTCTTCAAGGCACTTTCCTTTACCGTAAGACAAATGGTAATTGTTGGAAATAATTCACACTTGAAAATGTCAGAAGTGCAACACCCGGAATTCGAATCCGCTTCATTCTGTTTCAAGGGAGCGTATTACCACTGGCTTAATACTGACTTAATACAAAATTATCAATTACATATAAAATAATATTTTTTATTATTATTTAATATTCCTGGCTCTTAAAAAACTTCTTAAAAAAATTTATTGACCTTATAAAATCACTTTATTTCGCCAAACATCCTAAAAAAGTTTAATTAACAATTACTTTGTCCCGCATAAGTAATTCTATGTAAATTACTATGAGTTATAAATTTTGAATATAGATTACAATTTGTAATAATGTTTTATGTATTCACATTTAATTGGTTTATTTTTAATACATTATATAAATATGTATATATTGTATGTATAAAATTCAAAAATAAAAAAGCCCTACTACATGAAGTTACAACTAAAAAGATGAGGACATAAGGTGACGAAGGAATAAAATTCAGCTAAAATTTTTTTATTATTATTTAACTACTTAACTCTACTCACTATAGCTCCACTCGGGATTGACCCTAGCTACAATTTTATACAATCTGATTTCTAGGATAAAAATAATTTCTTAGAAACCATATTACCTATATGCTTTTCCCGAAGTAAAAAATATCCTATTTGTTGACCCAGGTAACTATCAAATACCAAATTTTATTAAGATTTGGCCAGTGGTGTTCTCTTGATGCGAGAATATAAAGACGGACACACAACACTTCTAAAAACTGTAGATTTGACCTACGTATTGATCGATATAATAATGAATACTTCAATACGATTTTACAAAAAGTATTTAATTACATTCTAAATACCGTAAACCACTTGCATATGAACAGGTTATGTGGGACTCACCGGCTAAAAAAGCGAGTACTACCCACTTAAAGCCAACAGAACTGTCTTATTAGGGCATCGCAGGATCGCTTACACACTCAACTACGACGTGACGCTCCTATGGCGGGTCTGCCGAAGCAGACCACAACAGTCATGGGGTTGCTCTAACAGTCTGCTATCAGTCTTCATCAACTCGCATGACACCCATCGATGTGGGCTGCCTCCCAGAAAGTTTCTTTACTTCACGGGCGGTTAGATTGCAAGACACTAATGAGACTGCTTTTTCATTTACATCTTTATTATTTTATTTTTGATATTTTTTGAATTATAAAATTATGAAATTTCTAATAAACGGTCACCGTAAAATTAACAAATTATCTGCTTCTTAGAACATTACTTTCAGTACTTTATCCCAATTCTGGGTATGGATCTCTATTACTTTTCTGCCATTAAATATTGCCATAATCCTATACAATCTCCCTTCATAGATCATTCTGGTCATGTGCGGACAGGACGTAGGCGAGTTTTAGCGATATCAATAAAAAAATTACGGTGAACGTCGACCACTTCTTACATATATTCATATTTATGTAGAGATTTGTTTATTGCTTTATCGTTTTCACTAAGCAAACGAAACAAAACAATATTTAGAAAAGGTTTACTATACATACTTTTGGTTTCGGAGCGTTTTGAAAAATACTTGTACAGTTAGTAGGTACTGATCGTAACTAAATTACAATTAAAATGAAATTAAAAAAATTAAACAAAATAAGACATGTGGCCGATTTCAGGCTCCTTTAATGTCTGAAATACTCAGTCGCTGAGTTTATGTCCCACTTATTCTGCGTATCTTAATCTAAATTGGATAGACGAGGTGTAATTATAACTACCTATTAGGTACCTACTCTTAAAAATATTATATATTAGTATTAAGTATTTTTAGATTATAGGGAGAGATATTTTGAAGTTTCTAAGTTAAGCTTTTTAAATATATATTATCAATAATAAATAATCTCAGAGCATCTATAAACACAGATCGCATAATACTATTAGTACTGCAGTCCCTTACAGATAAATTGGATAGATCCAATAGCACAAATATTCTAAAGTATCGACTTTTAAAGATACTATAATGTATTATGTATAGTAGTTTGCTACTCCATACTATATGGCCTTACAAAGTCCTGCCGCTTTCAAACTAAATTAAACACTGTACGATCTAAGTTAGTGGAATATCCTACAAGATACAAACCACGAAGGATGAACTTTCATGTTTACTACAGAATTTAGTTTCTTGTCATACGGAAATTCATTTTCCTTATGAGAAACTTCTATATATTAAAGACCTAACAGACTATTGACACACTTGATCTGCTCGGATTTGTCCCTAGTTAGTCCGCTTTAACGATTAGTGTAGATTTCATGGAAATAAGATATTTTCTCGGCTTTTTTCTAATGATATATGCATATTAATGAAAACCGCATTAAGCCGTTGTGTGGTTCAAAAGGTTCAAGCGTACACATAGTGCGATTTTGAATCGAATTCAGTTTTGTGCCATACCGTGTAAAGATTATTAAATAAATAATATATAATTTCTACATTTACTGCTACTTAGGACTAAAATATTACCTGTTTCTTAAAATATTACATTCAGCCATTTGTCTCACTTTTTTCCATAGGCACAACACTTATCAAGTATGACTGGCTTTCGCATAAAGACTTCTAATACAACCAACTTTATTTTATTATAATATAAAAGAAATACAAAACCTGGGACCACTTGTACCAGAGATGTACTAAGAGCTTTACACTAAAATGCTGTAGCGACACTGTTAAAGTTTAATACACTACAAATCTGTTTGTTGTTTTGTTGTTCTTTACAACATTGTAAAACAATATTACAGAATTTACAAAGTGCTTTAAAATATATGCGAAGAACTTCATGCCTGAGTTGTTATACAGGCGCCGAAATGTTAAAAAAATACTTGTCAATTGCATCAGCGATAGTAAAATTGTTTCTAAATATGCTCTAACGAGTTAAAATGGTACAATCACTCATAAAATGCAATTAATTGTATTTAAACATAATATACAATCACTACATAGTATAAAACAAAGTCGCCTTTTCTGTCCCTATATCCCTATGTGCGCTTAAATCTTTAAAACTACGCAACGGATTTTGATGCGGTTTTTTCCAATAGATAGAGTGATTCAAGAGGAAGGTTTATATGTATAACTAGCAGATCCCGCGGCTTTGCCTGTGCTAAATCGGGAAGAGCCCGAGCGAAGCGAGGGCGAGTCGCTAGTAATACATAAATGCATATGGCGAATAGAATATCTGTTATTAATGCCTAATATCCCTTTGAAATAATTATATTCAAGTATTTTGAAGTCTGTATACATTTTTAGTTAACGAGACGTAAAATTTTAATAAAAGTATGTGACAGGATATACATTTTTTGCAGGGGCGTCATTTTTAGGGAGCTATTTAAACTCTACCAGAAGCATGCTTGTGAAGAATATCTCGAGAATTGGCCCCAGCTTGTAAAATACTGCGGCTATAGAGAAGACAATTTGCCACAGGTACTAATCATATATTTTTTTAACTTTTGACTAGCTTAATTATAGCAATATAGGGATAAATCATATTTTACAAACTTAAAAATAAAAAATAACAATTTTTTTTATAGGTACCTAGTAATCTTCAACATTTACTTGTACTGTTAAAGTGAGGTTAATAATATCGTCAAGCTACGCCAGATTGCTACGCGGCTTCCTACGATTAATTTACACTATGCACATAATAAGGCGGTAGTTACATTTGGTTCTAAATTTTCAAGTCAAATGATTGATAGGTAAATTTTTATAAGCGTATTTTTATTTTAGTTATATTTGAAATGAAAAAAAACTGAAAATATTTAAAAGTTCTAATCTAAAAAAAGCAAACAGGAAATAAAATGAAAATTGATGAAATTAAAATTTTAATAACTACTTTAATTTACAATAATTACGGTAATTATTATTAATTATGAAAATATTTAAAAGCTGATGATACGTTTTTGTTTTCGGCAGTAATTACTATAAAATTCACGACCTCTAACGCCAATACTATAAACTAGATCATTTATTTGGCAAAATTAACAAGCAGCGCCATCGTAAGTCAAAAGAGAAGAAGAATACTTCGTATATTATATTATTCTAAGTGAGTTTACTTATCGTCGCTAGATGGCATAACTGTTTAATAAAACTGAAACTTTCGCTAGATGTCACAATGTCGTAAAATTTTTCAAACTTATAATTTATTTTTTAAAACAAAAAAAAAACATATTTTGTTGATTGTTTAAATGTGTATTAGTTAGTAGTATTAAAGTAGGAAATAAAATATAAAAGTGACTTAGCTTGCTGAAACTTGATACAATATTTACTTAAACATTAGGTAGGTATAGTTCTACACTCACCCCGTACAAAAAATTGGTCAGGTTAATTCTAAAAATATATGCTAATGAATAATACATGAATTTATTTTAAAATTGCTCAATGACTTGAAACGGAGAAAAAAACTGTGATGTTCAAAATTTTTTTTAATTGAGATTATTTGTTTTTATTTTTTTCTTATTTAAACCAAGACCTGTTAATATACACTACAAGCCCATTGTCTGTTTGCTATTCTGAATCTATTTGAATTATAAGTTTCACTTACAATATATTACATTATTTTTATTTAAACAACATTAATAACAAATCGATATACGTATTATTATGTATCGTTAACTATCAACATTATTTTAACTAAGTTTTCTTTGTTCGTGTAGAGACCCCATGCTATGTGAAAGAAGTGTGATAAAGTGGTTTAAGTAGTATTTGAATGGACTAGTTATACTTAATAAAAAAAAAGCTATTGTGGCAGCGGTCGCGGGTTCGAGTCCCGCTGGTTCATTTGTTAAACTCGGATGTTTGTACTCTAGTCATGGGTGTTTATATTTATAATATGTATATATTTAAACTTATGTATGTAGTATATCTGGTATCCGTAACACAAGCTTCTTTTGTAGCTTACCGCGGAACTAGATGGCGCTGTTATAATGTCCCAACATATTATGTATATTATTATATTATTATTATATATATAACCTATTAATACATAATATTTTTATACAGCTAGAAGACGTAAGCACGTTTCTGAAACGTAAGACCGGATTTCAACTACGACCTGTCGCTGGGTACCTCTCTCCTAGGGACTTCTTGTCTGGCCTCGCCTTTAGAGTGTTCCATTGCACTCAGTACATCCGCCACTCGTCTGACCCGTTTTATACACCAGAACCGTAAGTGAATATTCACAAATCATTATACATCATCATCAACAATCATTATACAGCTACGAGGCTCGTGTTATGGATATCATATACTAGATATGTACATAATAATTATAACTAGGTCTAGCCTCAGTAGGACTCGAACCCGTGACCGCTGGCACAGCGAGTTGTGTCAAAGGTGTCGTCCTAAGTAAATTATTATATAAAATTAAAAGTGACCACTTTTGCACAAGTAATTTCTGTTTACTTAAATATTAATAAATACGCTATAGAAAGTGGTCTTACCCTACGTAAAACGATTTAAATTTTTAATGGATAGTGAGATTCTCAGTAAAGACCTTTTTAGAACCTTTTAAAGAATTAATGTTTCGGACCAAAAGATACAAATTTATATAAATACATATTGAACAATTTCTAAGTGAAATAAAATATCTAAGTGCTGTTGGAATCGACTACATAATACGTAATGAAGTAACTATTTTTATAATTGACAGTGATTGTTGTCACGAGTTGCTCGGGCACATGCCGCTACTCGCAAATCCGAGTTTTGCACAGTTCTCCCAAGAACTTGGCTTGGCTTCCCTCGGAGCGTCAGATGAAGACATTGATAAACTGGCAACGGTGAGATTAATATTTTTAATTTAAAATTCTTAGACATGTTGTGCCAAAAAATTATATGTTACATAATAGGTTTTTTAACATGAATTGGCATAAACTATATCTATCATAGTAGACTGTAGTCTTAAAATTAATATAAATGTAATTTAATTACTTTAGTGTCTAGGTGTTCGTTTTAAATTATATGTTGTAACTTTTCGTTGTTTTCAAATCTAGTTAAACGACCGTAAAGTGTCTCCGAGAGCATAATCAATCTGCCACTCAAGTTAGTTGTGCAGAGTAGTTCGCCATTAAACCTAACTACGTCCAATCGATGTCCTTTAAAATAGTTAAGCTATTTATATTACTAGTTTGAATTTTAGTTAAATTTTAAATATGAAAGTAAATGAAAAAAATGCCTTGTTGTCATCCTCACTAATATATGTTATTTATTGAAGACTAAGAACTTAGCCTTTCTAAATTTTCGAGTTTCCAGCTGTTATTTTCCATATTTATATAATTTAAATAACCCTGACCCAAATGAAAAAAATAATATAGAATTATTCAAATTGGTTCAACCGAAGTTTTAGCGAGACTAACGAACAACAATTTGATTTTTATACTTAGAAGAAAATGAAAGAATGAAAATGTGTCAGTCTTTCTTCTTTTAACGAAGACAGACAGTGGGTAGTTTTTATTGTATCCTGAAGGTGTAGTGACAATAGTTTAATTTCTGGGAGAACCCTAGTGTAGAGCCATAACATTAATAAAGTTTCATGTTTAAGAGTCATAAAAATGTTCTATTACAACAAAATAGCAAATCCTGAGATTTTAGGAATTGTGAGTTAAACCTCAAGAAGGTTAAATGTGCCGTAAAATAACGCTACTACTAAGTGGGCACAATGAAAGATCTTGACATAATGGAGTGCTTGCCGTTCAGAATCACAAAACAGTAATTACTCCCTGTAATATATGTAGAAGGTGTATTTTTAAAATCCAACTTTCTAGCGATTAAGGTAAATAGGCTTAGAAAATCATACGTAGGTATACCTTATACAACTGTAATGAGATAAAATATTTTAAAGATTTATTAAACATGCCAAAAATTAATAATAATAATTACTGTAACTTTTTTTGTTAGCTTAAAGAATTTCGCTCTATACAGAATGTGCCCATATTTTTAGATAATGAATAAATAAGAATTTTTGTTTTTGTTGTTACCTCGTATAGAATTTTATATAAAAATCAGAGAATAGCAAACAATGATGAAGTTAATAATAAACATTTTTATATACGAAAATGTAGATTTTATTTATAAAAGTACTTATCAATTCTTATTTGAAGTTTTACACAACTTTGGTAAAGCGTTTAAAAAAGTGTGAAAGTGGAAGTAAAGATACTGAACGGTTGTTATTCAAGAAAATGTAATGTACCTATACCTGTATTATATACCTAATAATATACAAGTTCGTCGTTGTCAATTTTTCATACTTCTCGTAATAAATTATTTTCTCACGAACAAACAAAGATGTTGCATTGTTAAAAAGTTCCATTACGTTTCTCACTCCGTCACTAGAATAAAAAATATAGTTTTGTTGTACATATCATTCAACGTACACACAAGATATGCTCTTTTTCATATTATGGCCGGATACCTAAAATTATCAGATTGACGCCACATTTAAAAATACTCATATTATTTGTGTAACATTATCCAAAGTATACATTAAATATTGAAATACTTTTAGGTCAGTCTGAGAAGTCAAACATTTCAGGCGTGTTTATAATTCCTATAAGCATGGAAATTATTTATTACTTTTGAAAGCTCAGTCTTACTCACGCTTATTAAAAATTACATGGTGGGCTAGAATTTCAAGAAAACATTAAGAAGCTTTCACATTAAATTATACTTTACATACTTTTAAAAAGCTTTTTAAACAGTTTTGATATGTGACTGCAAAATAATAACAGATTCATTTATTTTCTTCATATTTCAAACCGACCCATTTTCTAAGAACAACAGATTTTAATTGATTTAATACCTTGTTAGACTTATTTAACTATATTTTATCCGAAAATAAAATTTTATTTAAAACAACTGAATTAATGGAAAATTCAATTTTTATTTATGTACTTTATTATTATGAATACAGTTTGCCAATTTGCATAGACTTTCAAATTTAAGTTCATCTACAGTGTTTGCAAAGTGTCTAGTGTTAATGCTACAAAAGTATTACATTATATTATTTGTGACGTACTTGACAGGCTATTAATATTTTTAGTCATTTCCTAACGGATGCATGTTAATGTGGTTGTTGTTTAGACTAATCGATTAGGAAAAGTATAAAGAGATATATTGTATTTATTTTCCAGGAACATGATGTAAGAAATGTTATAGACGTTTTAAAATAAATGTACTTTATAACGGGATTTAAAGTTAGCTAACGTAGTGGTAGCTCAGTGGTAACGTAAACAATTGAGGAATTGAGTGAAGCGGGTTCAAATCCAGACGCACTTGTACCTAATACTTTCTTACTATCTATTTCTAACTATCTTTTCGGATTTTGTCGCGGATTTATTATGATTTTCGGTTCCTGGCGTTTCGAATTCTTTACAGAATCATAGAAAAGATAGTTTTATTTATAACACTTGTACCTTTTTTTCGGGAAGGAAGGAAATGCATATCTGATAGTAACTAGAAGGTTTTCGGAAGACATGTGCAGTCCGCCAACGCGCATTCGGCTCATTTGGTGACCATGGTGTGATCCCCTTCGTAATGAAGAGAAACCCTTGCCCAGTGGTACGTTAAAATGCTGAACACAAAGTTATCTTGTTACTGGAAAAGTCGTTAGTTTTAGTAGGATTTTAATTAAATTTAGCCGGTTTGTGTGAAATAACTTTTTTTTACTAAAAGGTCATCGTATGACACTTTAACAGTTATTGTTTAACTTTTAAGTTTGGAACTTGCGCTTTAATCTAAAATATTAACTTACTGAGTTAAAGTTTGAGTAGACTATTTATTAAAAATAGAATTAATATAATTAGTTCGCAATTTCGCAAATTTGGAATGACTTACTATATAACGTTATGAAATACACTTGTAACTTGTAAAGTAACTTTTGAAAAATATATTTTTATGAATCGTTTATAACATTAACGAATATTATTATTATTTCGTATTTAGTCCTATTTAACGCCATACGGGCACGAGCGACCAAACATTCCACATATTGTCTTTCGATTATGTTCCCTCAGACATATACAGGTTTCTTACGATATTTTGCTTCACCGCAATTTAAGTGGCAATCGTTATGAAAATATTCATAAATGAAAATATCAGAAGTATCACTTGAATTTCCAAGCAAGCACGTTACCAATGTGCTACCATTACTTCTTTTTTTAGAGGAGAAATTCTTTTGATGAATAAAAGAGAATATTTGTCTAATATTTAATAGTATTATTTTAAACTATATCGATTATAATGTAGTTTTAATACCGTTTAGAAAAATAATAATTATGCTAATTGCTCGCAAGTAGAAAGTTATCGGCTTTTGTTAATCGAAGAATCGTTTCACCAATTACATTAATTTATTTATCCGAATACCGCTGTATTTCAAATGTAATAATATATGTAATATTAATATTTCGAGATTAATTTATATCGAAATATTAATAAATAATCCGAATAATCGGATAATTATTTTATAGAACTAACAACTCCCTCCAGTGTGAGTGTGTTTTGCTTTTAGATTCATCCCTAAATACGTTTTAACGGTTAGTATAATTTTTTAATAAATGAGATATTTTCGCGCAGTAAAAAGTGTGAATAACAAGCTATGCATTCAGATCCTTTTTTTAAAGCCCGACTGCTTTGCACGGGCCTCCCTTAACTAGTAGGGGGATCAGGCCATAGTCTACCATGCTGGACTAGTGTGGGTTAGCGGACTTCATACGTCTTCGAAAACTTGCAAGGTTCTCTCGGAAATGCAGGTTTTTTCACGTTTCGCACATGAAAATATGAGAGTTGCGAAACTCGGACTCGAGCCTGCATCACTTGATTGTCAACAACACACAGCGCAACACAAGCGAGCGCATTACCACTGTCTCAATTTATAATCATGATAAACAAAAATATAAAAAAAGTTCAGGCAAACAAAAATTCAATACTGATAATAAAGACTCGTAAATAAGACCCATTTAGAATGTAATAATATGAATTATTGATAATATAAAGAGAAATGAAAAATATTTCTCGTATTAATGTCAACATGTTATGAAATATATTATTAAAAATTTTATAAAAATGTATTGCGATAGCAATATGTGATAAACTTAATATTGCGAAAGCAATTTGTATTTTTCTCATAATATAGTATTATCAGTCTAGCTCCTACATGATATTAAAAATAACTTATTAAATACCTTATAATATAGGAGTATTTTTAATATAAATTAGGACGATATAACGAGTATGTGCGTCGTATATTATTGAGTTACGCCCTGCCTGCCCTTTCAAGGTTCTTGTGAATTAAAAAATATGAAAGTTAAGTCGGTGTGCTTCTAACTTGTAAAAAATATTATAAATTACTACTTAAAGCCTATCTGTAGTTAATCTGTACTGATTTCACCGAGTTTTAGTTGTTCCAGACTATTTTTAGCATTAAATATCGTGAATACTATATAACTTTATGAAGCATAGCTATTTAATATCGAAAGACAAAATGCAATTTCATTGAAATAGTACCTATATTGTATAATTTAATATATTTTTTGATTTGCTAGCTTTATTTCTTCACTGTGGAGTTTGGGCTATGCCGTCAAGCTGATGGCTCCTTCCGCGTATATGGAGCTGGCTTACTCTCATCTGTGGCTGAATTGCAGCACGCTTTGACTACGCCTGAAAAAATAAAGAGATTCGATCCTGAAGTGACTGTGAACGAAGAATGTATAATTACGTCTTATCAAAATGCGTATTATTATACTGACTCCTTTGAAGAAGCGAAGGAGAAAATGAGGTCAGTTATTTTGATCTTCAATGAATTATTATAAATATTTGTGGATGAGTTCATATAGTGTTATTAGGTTGGGTTTATTATTACTTTACTGTTTCTAACAGTCTGTTTCTAACAAACTGTCAGTATTAAAAAGAAATAACGCTTTTGTTGAGTTTTTTTAAGAAGAAAATAACATGTTACACTGCTAAACGATACCGCTTTTTATTTACCACTTTCTGATAAAATTTTTGAAAATTATTTTCTGCTACACAATGTACCTACTACATAATTCAAATATACATACATATTTAAATATATATTTTTTATTTTTCTAGAGCGTTTGCAGATAGCATTCAACGTCCATTTGGTGTTCGATACAATCCGTATACTCAAAGCGTCGAAGTGTTGAGCAATGCTCAAAAAATAACCGCGCTAGTCCGCGAGTTGCGTGGTGATATATGTATCGTGTCGTCCGCGATCAAGAAAATATCCGCTCAGGATTCTACTCTTGATGTGGAAACAATTGCGAACATGCTGCATACTGGATTACAGGTGAAGTCTTTATATTTACATCTATTTATTATTTATCTATCTAACATACCTATTAATATCAAAATCTCAGAAATTATGAATGCTACAAACTAGTTTGGTTTATAGACTAGATAACCGTCCTAAAGAAATGCGAGTTCTATTTAAACGATAAAAATAGGTGGAACTTTGCAAGCAAAAATGCAAATGCTATTTTATACACAAAATCACATTCTGAGTCCAATCTGTTCATTCAATATTTTTGGAAAGGATACGAGAAGAAGAAATAATTACAGATACAAAGGTTGAATTTACTGTGACCATAATTAGGACACTTTTTACGGTAGGAAAATATTTAATTTCTGAAATATATCTGTACTATCCGTTGAAACGTGAAAAAAAAACGTGTGGAGTGAGGGTTCGTTACTAGTGTAGTAATATGATCCTTATTGACTGTTGTACAGGAGCGGCGATGACTAAGATGGAATAAATTTAGAACCAAAGCAGGAAAGTTTAATAATATTCAATCTCAGCTCGAGATATCCAATAAATCTTTTCATTTTCAGTGAAGTCGTCTCGAATCCTTGTCAATATTGAAATATACTAAAGGGCAAGGCTATGACTATTTATGACTTGTCACCTACGCTCGCTTGTGAACAATCAGCCTCTGCTGGTGTGGGTTCTCTTTAGTTTCTCTAAAGAGAAATAATAAAATAAGCAGTCTTTTGTAATTTCTTTTCTCTCAAATGAAGTTTTGTTTCAATTACGTAAAGTTCTTAAGAACTCAATTATTGGCAACGTAAGTCTTCCAGTGCAATTTCTTTTACAAAAGTTAAATTTTCATCGACAATTTCTCGCAACCTTGTGGCAAATTGTAAGGTTTAATTCTATTTCTTGTGGAAACATTCAAAAATCAACTTTTATTCGACTTATTTAAACTGAACGGAAATACTATTAATGTTCCCGACCTAATGAAACGGACTCAAGACTTTACAACATTGTATTAAGATGCCAGAAAATAGAATGTCGTTTCCAATTATATGGCTTACTAGTGACGTAGGCATTCTTGCTTCGATCGACTGCGTTCCTAAATACGTTTTATATAGATATGAACAGTTATTGCAAGTGTATCTTAGGAAAAAGACTTATGCTCTTCTAGATTTTTCTGTAGGTCTTATTAAGATCTACATTGTTTATTTAATTTTTTTATGCATGTCTTAAAATTTAGCCAGCGCGGCGTTTTCATTTGAATTATTAGGTCCTTCCTAACTCTTCCTTCCTGGATTAAACGAGTTATTATATTTATTTTCTATAGTAAAACGTATTCTAAATATTGATTCAAGATTTAAATCACCACTACACAAACTTAAGTTAAAATCGGTCCCGTACATTTTACTTGAAACGCAGCATTGATTTATCTAAGTATTATATTACATGTATAGATGTACTGATACTATAAAACCAAAACCAATTTTAGCATATTTTATAACTACCAGTAGCCAGTTATAATCTACACATGTACTTTTCATTTTAATCCGTCCAGCGGTTGAAGCGTAAAAGAGTACAGTCCCAGTATACCAAATCTCGAATTTTTGGACGACTAACTGCCAGTTTCTATAACCTATCTACCGATAGACCGGTAGTTACTTTCATACTATTTTGACACATTAACTGCCAGTTTCTATAACCTATCTACCGATAGACCGGTAGATACTTTCATACGATTTTGACAGGTTGTAACTTTTAATGTGTCAAAATAGTATGAAAGTAACTACCGGTCTATCGGTAGATAGGTTATAGAAACTGGCAGTAAAAGTTACAACCTGTCAAAATCGTATGAAAGTATCTACCGGTCTATCGGTAGATAGGTTATAGAAACTGGCAATAAATTATAAATAAACTATCGACTCGCTCTCACTACGCTTGAGTTCATCCCTAGATACCAAGGTCAGATATGTGATGTGATATTTAGTCGTAATAAAAAGTGTCCTATTTGTATTGACCATTTCCTATTTATTTGTTTTTCATAGAAAACTGTCCAGTTGTTTTCTTGTGACGCGTTCAAAGACAGACAGACACAATTCTAAAAACAATACATACACAGATTCGGCATCTGTGTCAATAATATATTTTCAATTCAATAAGATTTTCAAAAAAAAAATTAATGTACGTGTAATTCGACTAAGTTACCATTTTATTATACATACTATATATATATATAGATATAGAAAATTAACAAGTACTTATTTCTCAGATGCATGGAATAATAATCAAAGTGATTTCAAAACAGCTTTTACTTCTAAAATTATACCATTTATTTTCTTATAAGAGATCATTAAGATTTATAGGCACATTCACTTCAACAGAAGCGAACAACCGCCTTATGAGCAAATTAGTTTATGAATGATACTTCGTAAGATTTTAACTAAATCTTGTGTTTATCAAAATTGGATATTTGCCAAGCGGGTTATTTATTTTGTACTAGCCAACCCGGCCCGCTTGGCTGGACGTAAGTTAAAATAACATAACGGTTTTTTATAATTTAGTTATGACTATGGTTTTATTTATAACGGTAGCTATCTGCAAGTGAAAGTCCCGTCAAAATAGGAGATTAGCCAGAACCAACAGACAGACAAAAACTTTTTTTATGTATGTACTGTATATACCGTACTATGCATTTAGTTTAGATGTTAATTTTTATTTAAAAACAGACACTTCAATTTATATGTACTGATATATACACTTCTGAAGACTGTTACTCGTTTCCGAATCTTACATTAAATGAAAATGTAGTCTGGAGCGGTTTTAAAAACTTTATAACGAAACTCTCTTAACACAAACCATTTGAGGGTAACTGTGTAATAGTAAAGTAAACAATATGTTTCTATTCTGAGTTAAGAGGATAATATTTTTCCCAATATCATAAAACAACTGAAATTTTAGTTACAAGTACCTTATATTCTTAAATAATACAGGCGTGATACAATTTAGCAAATGAAGTTTAAATATTATATCACTAATAATTACTAACTTATCAAATCTACGTGGTTTTAGACACTTCTGTCACGCTTCGATGGGAACGAGTAAAGTTTTTTGACTGTTTATTGTAATTGATTATGATTATTAGGTTGTTATCATGTTGAAGATGTTTTAGAAAGGAATTAACGTCGTAATTAAAAGGATTCTCTCATAACTACCGATCAAGGGCACCATATTGGATAATTATTTTTTATATAAATTATTGTCAGAACAAGGTCTGTATAACTAAAATGTTAAACAATAAAAAAGTTTTAGCACAGGTTTTAGTCACATGAAAAGCAATTGAAGAGAGAATGAGACAGAAGACTGTTGTAGATCTTCAATACATTGACAAAACATTGACGAATAACAAGAACAATAAAATTTGGTGTGAAGATAGCTATCAGGATCCACATACTCGTAGCTACACTTTATATTGCGGGCAAATTCATCATTTCTAAGAAATCTATAAGAACTGTCTAATGTATCTAGTTATATTTATGATAGATTGATATTCTTATCTAACTTACAGGTAAATGAGAGAAGTCCCCAAAGCACTTCGGGTGGCAGTTCGCCGAACTCTGACCGAGCCGTGTCTCCCAAGCCAGAAACCTCTAAATAAATATTTCGCGCTGACATTATAATCAAATCAGTGTAGTATATCTTATTCTATTATATACTTTAAATTATAAAATATCATGTTATGCTATACTATAGTTTAAAAGAGATTTCTATTATTCTATCAAATAATATATTAATGTAAAAGCTTTCTTCAAAGTATTCAATATTTCTATTTAATACTATTTGAGCTTTTAACGTTTTAGCGGCTTAATATCTCAACTTTTATCTTTGTAGTCAAAATTTTATAAAGTAGAAATTGTATTGTATTTGATTATAACATTATTCATTGTTATAAAAACTATAAAATATATCTTAAATTTAACATTTTATCTCAAAAATTGTATAACATAAACTTAGAAATAAAGCATATTTATTCTAGAACTAAATTAATAAAGTTAATAAGTCTCAGTTATCAAGTTTTATTTAAATACAATATACTCTAAATCTCACCTACCTACTTATATATAAGTATCCATTATTTTCATTTCAAAAATGTTCTATTAGTTGATGCAACGCAAGAAATATATTAATAATAATAAGACAGTCTTAAATAAGCTTATTTTCTTAATCTATCTACTATATCATATCGTACGATTAAGTTTAACGAGGTAAAGCCAAAATTTAATATATTAAATTTTTCTGTTCTGAAATAAATTGCAACCTATGTGTAATAATTCAAATATTTACTTTTAAACAGGTACATCGATTTCAGAATGATATAATATCACTAAAGTGAATCTCTGCAGCTTATACACCATACACTTATATAAAGTCATTTTGCATATAGCGATGTTCTCGCCTAATACACACACACACACACACACACACACACACACACACACACACACACACACACACACACACACACACACACACACACACACACACACACACACAAGACGCGCGCGCGTGTACGTTCGCGCATACCCACCTATACATATTATAATAAAATTCTAACCGAGTCAAATCTGTCCATTAAATATTTTTTTGAAAAAATCTAATTGAAATATTTTCAATACAGAGGCCAAATCTATTGTTTATAGAAGTTTTGGTCTGTCTGTTTGTCTGTCTGTGACCGCATCACGAGAAAACCACTAGATGGATTTGGATGAAATTTGGTACCTACGATGCTAGCTGGTAACCCGGGTCAATACATAGGATACCTTTTATTGCGGGAAAATATCTCATTTTTGAGAAATCTCAACTAACAAACTGGCCATAAAACATCACACGGTATGTGAAATCTACTTTTTTCCGGTCTTTAGAACGCGGACGGAGCCACGCAAAATGCTAGTATAATAATAAAGTAGGTACATACCAATTCTTTTTTTAAAACGCTGAAAATTCAGACTCGACAGATGATTTTCTACAATAGAGGCAATACCAATTACTGCTGATAGACATTTAATAAGGTATGGGTATGACATATCTAAGCATTACGTCGCTTATACGAACTCTTCGTTCTCATTATAATGTTTTTCGTTTTTCTTTTCTCGGTAATCTCAGGCGTGTCGTAAAAAAATAAATCATATTAAACATTTTTCGACATTCGACGACTCATTTTGTTCAGTTTGTAGTTACCCTACCTGCTGTAGCAGCGGTCTTGGGTTCGAGTCCCGTTTGGGTCAACCATTTGTATAATACGCTCACATAAGTTAATCTTTCAACATATATTATTTATTTATATGGGTTCATCCATATATGCTACTTAGCAAACATCAATAGCTACTTAACAAAATATGGAAAAAGGTACTAAAATATTTGTCTTTATTTTTTAACACAAACACTGTATTTTAAACTATAGGTATATTCCATTCTTAATTAAATTATTGCTCAGTGCATCAAAGGCTCGAAATGTAGGTTGAAATATCTAATAAGTATTCTCGCTATATATATCTTTATCGTGTGAAGATGTTGTGTTACTAATGTCATATTATGTTCCGCTTCAATGAATACACCTACGCATGTAGCGTTCACTGTTTGATATATGAACATATCAATATGAAATAGATCAAGCAGTAAATTCAATCCAACGTGACGACAGAACTGATAATATGGTAGCATTGTATAAAATAGTAAATATATATGGGAATTTTTCGTGCGTGAAATGATTGAAATGACAATTTTGATACGTCTAAAAACACTAACAATATCTGAATATTACCAGGCATCCGTCACACACCTACCGTGCCGCGATTTAGTGTTGCGATATTTCACAACTCTGAAGTTTAATAATAGGTTCTTCAGAGACGATTTTTAATTTACTTTGCTGTGCGTATAACCCTGACGCTTGAGCTGTCGTGTAGGTAAATTCTAAACACGAAGGAATTGCGTTCTTGTGAGCGTAGTTGTAAGGTGTGATTTAAAATGGACTAGGTACGTTAAAAATGTAGGTGTTTAAAAAGGCGGCTTTCTTCGAGATCAAAGTAGTGAAACTTCTGGTTTAAGTATTATATATTCTGTGCTAATAGCACATTAAATACTCTTACTACAGTACACTATTAGTCTCACAATTCTTTGAAAGTAAATCCTTAGACGTAAAATTATATAAAAAAAAGTTATTTGCCTCTTAACATTTTTGCTCCTTAGTAGGTATAATACTGGAGCGTTGCCGCAGGCACGAGATATTTATTTAAGATTTTATGTGTATGTTTTTATAAGTATTACTTTATATAATTGGGCAAGGACCCTGCGAGTGGCTGACATTTAATGAATTACCAAAATGAATAATGCTATTTATTTTAGAATTTGTACGTTTGTAAAATTTGATGCCGATAGCCTAGGTGAATAGATCAAGGGATTTCTGCTTGGCTTACAGCTAATTTGAAGTCTTTAGAGCAAAAGGGAATCAACCACAAGGCTTTCACTTGAATAATCGGAAAAACAACTGTCGAATTTCCAAGAAATTCGAACCAATTACAGTAATAAGACTTCCTTCAAAAAGAAAATAAATTATTTTCTAAGTTTATATTTGAACGGCATTTTTGGAAACGGAATAAAATTTAATAACCTATTTGTGATTTTATTAAATACTCGTACT
This sequence comes from Boloria selene, assembly GCA_905231865.2. NCBI lineage: Eukaryota > Metazoa > Arthropoda > Insecta > Lepidoptera > Nymphalidae > Boloria > Boloria selene. The sequence goes on from HG993131.1 coordinate 15,144,926, forward strand.
AGTGATTCACCCACGCTCCGCTCGGATTCGTTCTCTCGCTCTCGGTGTGTTTTAACAGTAAGTATACATTTAGAGCTGTGATATTTTCGCGTAGTTAATAGTATCCCACATGTTGACCCGGATAACACAAACTTCACCAAACAAACACGATCACTCGTTGTGCTAATCTATAGATTGCCTGAAACTTCAATCAAAATCGCTCCAGGCGAGGCTTATTCTTACTTATTTCATAGATGTCCTTGTGAAAATAATGCGGGTCACAAAAACAATATTAGATCAAAAGCAAATTTATAATAGATGCAAAAGAAGAGTTAATCTGAAGTTAGTTAGTAGGTCAATCTGAAGATTTCTTGACGATTTAATTTAAATTAAAAACAGATATTTTGGAGTATAGATAAACTAGCTCAGTATAGTATACGCTAGAAATATCATCCGCTTCTTTAATAGGTATAGAAATGTTTCTTCAGTAAACAATTAATACAACAATATATAACATATAGGTACCAACGTTTGACGACACATTTGGCTCAGTTTGCAGTGACATTACCTGCTGCGCCAGCAGTCGCGGGTTCTAGTCCCGCTGAAGGTACACTTGTAAAGTACACTAGTCATGGGTGTTTATATTTATAATATGTATTTAATTAACGTTATATACGTCTGTAGTATATCAACAATCTGATATCCGTAACACAAGCCGCGTAACGTCTTGGAACTAGATAGCGCTGTGTGTAACTCTGTCCCGACATATATACATATTTAATATTAAAAAAGAAATTAGTACCTATGTGCAATCAAGAATATAAATTATGGTTCAAATCGGATTATTCGTTCGTGAAATTTGCTTGATATATTTTTAATGTACTTATACAAAATATGCATGTCTTTTACAAGTAGTTAAAGTACCTTTTGTGAGTGATTTGCATAATTAAGACTGAGGAATGCACGGTATTTACACACAACATTCAACGTTTCAAAAGCAAAACTTTGAGCGCTAATTATTTTGAATATTAACTTTGTACCTACCTAAAATAGATTCGGTATTAGCAATAATTCAGTCAAAAATAATTATTATTTAATGTTTCTGTTGATTTATAATAAAGTATGGCAGTTTGATAAGCATGGCGTTGATTTAGGTCTTTTGAAGACTTAAATCCACATAATCTCACTAATATTACACATCTTGTATTATATATGTTAGATTTTATGGAAATCCGATTTGAAATATAAGAAGAATTTTATATTAAAAATCCAGTTTTTATAGATCGTCGCTCAGTTGAGTGTGTAACGTCATAACGCCATAAATAAGAAGTAATAAGCACGTCTAAAGCATGCTTTATATATCCTACGACAGTTGCCAATACCTTAGATTTATATAATGTACCTTTAATCTCTTTGTGCTTTTTTTGTGTATTTGTCTTAGAATAATAATACATAGAAGGTGAGTAGGCCCAAACGAATTGAAGTCATTTTAATGCAGCTTTAAGGCCCAATACGTTTCCCGCCTTGATAAATCTTGAGGACCGGATTAAGGAGGGTCTAAGGGCTCTCGCAAGTTTTTATGCAAGTCCTTAATCTTTTGTGCTAGAAACTTCAAATTTGTCAGGAAGGTAGTTTTAAGTTAGTAGATGTCCATTATGATCGAATATTGCGATTGGGCCGTATTGAGGTGGTTCAAGGGCTCTCGCAAGTTTATTTGAAAGTCCTTCATTTTTGTGCTACAAACTTCAAATTTGGCAGGAAGGTAATTAATAGTTCGTAAATGTTCGCTAAAAATGTATTTTGCATCAGGCCCGGATTAAGGAGGTCTAAGGGCTCTCGCAAGTTTGTATATGAAAGTTCTTCAGTTTTTGTGCTGCATATTTTAATTCTTGGATTCTTTAAATTTCCAATTATTTCATCATTAGAATGCTTCATTATTTTTGACTAATTAACATTGTCTTACATTTTAATTACTAGGATAAATAGGGATTCGTACTAAAACTTTTTTAATATAACCAACGGTGTAAACTAATAAAGTGTCTTTAATTTATAGAACTCAAAAACTGTTACAATATGAAAGAATATCAATATATACATAAATCTTCCCGACACCATATTATGTCAACTTATTTTAGTTACTATAATTATTTTTCACATTTTAAAAGTTGATAATATTTGACGACCAAAATATAAACCATGTTTTCATACCTATGTATCATAGAACTTGTGATATATTATAGGCACTTATAGGTATAGAAATGTCTTCGTATGAATTTATTTGAAATTACTTGTAGTTTCACTGACGCAAATGTAGCTCCCATTCCTTCAATTATTTCGCACATGCACAAATTAAAACTGAATAACACTTAGTACACAACACTCATGTACCTTTTATGCTAAGAAATAAAAAACCTTATTAGTATAAGATATGTAAACCAATCAATGAAACAAAATTAGTCCGTAAAGTTAAAAAATCTGCTCAATACAAAACTATATTATTGTAAAGAAAAAAAGAAAAGGATGAGTTCTATGTCCGTTTGCATGTCATGTTTATTTTATAAGAATGTTGACCTATTTCTCGGAGACAGCTCAACAGAAGCCCCGAGATGGTTGTATATTTTTTTTTATATTTTAATAGGCTGGGAGGTGTCGTTACGTTTGTAACTACTGTGAGAGTTTTACTGGGTAACAAAAAAAAATAAAAGCAAATGGCACATTTCAGATGACAATTTGCGTGTCTTTAAAAAAACTTCAAAAATTAATTGAATGGGGTATCTAATTAAAGGTTTTTAAAAGGTGATCACACAAATGTATGTAACTTATATACTTAAAAGTAATTAGCAAAAACTAAAAAGCTGTAAATAAAGAAATTTATTATAAAAATAAAATACACCACTGCATAAAAGCTAACAAAAAAGATGAAAACAAGTTGACAAAGCATTACACTATTATGCAGTGGGAGACAAGTGTTATCCTTGTCGCGCGATGTACTATTGTATGTCTCCGTTTGCGTGTCTAAATATTTTTTTTATATTTTCCACTCCACTTTTCGACCTATCGTCCATCACCTACGCACACATCGTTTTATCTATCCGATATTCAAAGTTATCATTGTGAAAAGTAAAAACTATTAAAGTGAAAATCTTTCTATTTCATTTAGATCACAAGTACACCTTCGGACGAATCTTTTATAGACTATCCGGATATGCGAGTAATTTTTTTAACGTCGGAAAATACTATGACACATACCACCAGGTGTTTATGTAAGACTCACTAGCTTAAAATAAGCCAGTACTATCCATCGCTTGCGCATTGAAACGACGACGATGTGTCATATAAGCAGCACATTTAGTAGGCCTACCCATATTCAGACAAATTAGTTTGTGTGAGCTTCAGATTCACTAAAAATAAAATGTAAACAATTGTTTTAAAAAAAAAAACGAATTTAAAGAAATACTATTCCAAGCCAAATTAATATGCACAAAAAAGAAAAAAATAATTGCGTATTGTTCTACAACTTCAATCAACTTACTTTTTATTTTATTTAGAGTTCTACTAAATAAAATGAAATAACAATTATTGTTATTTTTGAAGGAGACATAGATATCGATAGCTTCGATAAACTAAAATGAAAGCCATCTCTACTCGATCGCTTCTTTGCCCTTCACGACACTTATGCGTCACGAGCGCTTCGTTTACTAAATTTTCCATTGCAGTGAGCGGTCGCTGTATTGTAATTCAACAAGCAATGAAAATGAAAACCAAAATGAACAATATAATGAAATCGTTAAAATTTTATAAGAATAGAATAATTGGATATAATTTATTTTACATCATGTTTAATTATAAGATGAAAGGGTTTTATTTTCCTCACTATTTAAACATTTATTTCCTTAGACGAACTATGTATTACCTTTTCCCGAACTATTATACATTACTTTTTGAATTTTTCATATCGGACATTCTAATCAAAAGATATACATATCTTCTTACATGTACGAATTAAAAAATGTAATCTAAACAAAATAACAATAGAAAAAAAATTAAAACCGACTTCAAAATGTTACAAAATAAAACTAAAAAGAAAAAAATAATAATTTTAATTACTTAGTTATTGTTGGAGTCGGTGCCAGCCAAGAAGGACAGTTTTATCCTGCCTTTGCAATGAACTTTCGGACGGATATTTTGATTAAATTTACAAATTGATACATTAATTAAGTGGCATTAAGATTATTTTGCTTTGGCTGGCACCGACTCCAACAATAACTAAGTAATTAAAATTATTATTTTTTTCTTTTTAGTTTCGATTTGTAACGTTTTGAAGTCGGTTTTCATTTTTGTTAAAAAATAATTTATTTTTAATTTTTTAGTGGAAATTAGATATTTTGTTTAAATATTATACGGATAGGCTAACTAAACTACTGCTCCAATAAGTCAGCGAAGTTTTGGAGTGAATAGTCAATCGAGATTTGTCCACGTCTATTTTTCCATGTAACTCCTAGACGCTAATAAGATTTACCTTCTATTAACAGATCAACCTAATATCCTGAAGGAATACAACTATCGGTTCATAAGTACGTATAGTATTAAAAGAATTTTCTTTCAAGTCCTAACCATTGAGGAGATATACCTTACATCACCACTAATTCTTGAACAGCTTTAGAAAATATATGAAAAACGTAATAAATGCCTATAAAATTAAAGAGTTGCCCTCGATTTCCCTAGGACCCCTTCATCAGATCCTGACTTGGTGATAATATGAATATCTTGGAAGTATACCCTACCGAACAAAAGAAATTGTAATCGGCCAAAATTTGACGCAGAAATTAATGAACAAACATAAAAAAAAACCGTTGAGGAATTGTACCTTTCATCATCAGCTCATCCACATGAGATGATAATTTTCAGACACAAATTCTTGAACATCTTTAGAAAATATATCAAAAACATAATAGGTGCCTATATAAATTCAGAGTTGCCCTCGATTTCCCTGGGATCCCATCATCAGATCTTGACATGGTGATTATGGGACCAACTGGAAACTATACCCTTTCAAACAAAAAAATAATTTTCTAAATCGGTCCAGCCATCGTCGAGTAATCGGGGAACATACATAAAAAAAAAGTCCCCGACGAATTGAGAACCTCCTCCTTTTTTTGAAGTCGGTTAATAAAAGCGGGCAACGTGACGAAGAAGGGTTATGAAATAGGTTTTAATAAAACGGCTGGAGCGATTTTGATGAAAATTCTAGGCAATCAATAGATTACCCCAGCGAATGAAGTTTAGTAATTATTGAAAATATAAACGCGGGTGCAGCTACTGCTATGTAATACAACGGTAGTGGAAGTTACAATAATGTTATCAATGTTAACGAAATAATGGATCAATATCACACTGTACTCGCGACTTTGTCTCTTGCCAGCTTATGTGTTAATACTGGTCACCGAAATCTGGTTAAGGTTTTAATTTCAGTGTTAAAAATATGTGTTTTACAACTTCAATTAATGATATATAATATCCAAATTTAACTATACATAGGTACATATTAAATAAAACAGTAATAATATAATACATTAAATATTAAAAAAACAATGGCTGTAACGTATTGTGTATTGAATATAAACCTCAAAACAATAGTTATTAAGAATTTTGTATGTTTATTTATTTATTTATTTTATTTATTTATTTAATATTTAATACATGTATGACAGAAACAACATAACGATAATAACTGCATTAGTATAAAACTGTGTCGCAGTTATTAACGCCCACCTCGCAAGCGTCATGTATGACAACAAAATTTCTTACACATATTAAACTAAAGTAAGGAAACATAACAAAAATCTAAGTATTATTATAACAACTATAAAAAAAAATAGGAAGCTATATAATGAAATATGATGACATCGAATATACATATTAGTGTGCCATGTGTGTTTGTGTGTGTGTGTGTGTGTGTGTGTGTGTGTGTGTGTGTGTATGTGTGTTTGTTTATGTGTTTGTGAGTGACTGTCGGACTGAATACTTGTGAAATACACAAGTATTTCATTATGAATGAGTGTGGAAAGATTATTAGGTTATTGATACCAGTAAGTCTTCTGTTTGGTCATAATTTAAATGAAGGAGCCAACTGATTAGTTTAAATTTACAGTTACGTGAAGAAAGAGAGTAAATATTTAATTCTTTATTAATTTTATTGTAAAGAATGGAGCTAAGATAAAAGTAATGTCGATTTGAAGAAGCTATTCTACGAGGTTCTATTTGACAGACTTTATCACTTCTGCGTTTGTTGGATATGAAATTCGGATCAAAACAAGTATGTTTATGCTTTCGTAGTACAGAATGAAGGATAAACAATTGTCGAACCGTTAATACCTTAGATGTTCGATAGATTTCGGCTGTTGGAAAACGGATATTATTTGATGTCATTACTTTCAGTATACATCTTTGTGCTCTTTCTAGTTGAAGCAAGACTGATTTAGATGCACCTCCCCACGCTGGTATGCAATAGGTAAGTAAAGATTGTACAAGGGCAAAATATACCATCTTAAGTATATGCATATTAGCACCAGATCTGAGTTGCTTAAATATATAGGCAAGTTTTCGTAAACGTGATGCCATAACTTGAACATGCGCTTTCCAGGTGAGATTTTCATCAAGAAGTACACCAAGGTATTTCACACTTCGAGAACGAGTAATCCTGCTACAATTGCAACCATTGTTTAATTCTTGGCATGTATGAGCAATGATAGTGATAGTTTCTATGGGTAAAGAGGTTTTGTGGCCAAATGTTAAAAATTGTGTTTTTTCTAGGTTTAAGGTTAATAGGTTACAAGACAACCACTTCAGCGCAATAGTAAGGGCTTGCTCGCTACGTTTATGTGTTTCTATCCAAGTGCTACCTTGAACAAGCAACGCAGCGTCATCAGCATAAGAGACGATTTTACAATGAGGTATTTTAAGTTCGCAAAATTCGTTCATATAAATTAAAAAGAGGGTGGGTCCTAATACGCTACCTTGGGGTACTCCATATGAGAGGTTTTCTTCTCCACTGACATTCTTATTTAAGATAACAGCTTGAGTTCTACCCGATAGGTAACTTCTGAAGAGATCTAGAGCAATTCCTCTGACACCAATTTTATCCAACTTATTATATAAAAGAGGCAAGGATACTGTGTCGAAAGCTTTTGATAGATCTAAAAAGATACCTAAGGTCTTTCTTTTTTTATCAATATTTTGGACAATATCGTCTACCAAGTGCATGAGTGCGTCCTCAGTTGATCTGCCAGCTCTAAATCTAAATTGGTTATTGGCAAGCAAACCGTATTTATCCAAGTAAGACATAAGTCTCTTGTTCATTAGCTTTTCAAGTATCTTAGATAATGAGCTCAGAACAGAGATAGGTCTGTAGTTATTAAGGCAATCCTTACTTCCTTTCTTATAAATTGGGTGTACAATTGCCTTTTTAAACACACTAGGGAATATACCGTTGGATAAGCACAAATTACAGACTCGAGTTATTAAAGGTGTAAGAATGTTAGCCGCGGCTTTAAGAATAGAAGTAGTTATACCATCCCATCCTACAGCACATTTGCTTTTAAGACCAAAAATTATGGATCTAATTTCTGAGTCATTGGTTTCATTAACTACCATCGAGGTTGACATTGATTGAGAAACCGTGAAACGAAGATTTTGCTGAGGATCACCTGTAGATTGATTTGCAATGGAAACAAGGTTTTTTCCAACGTTAGCGAAGAAATGATTGACTTTGTTTACAGCCTCGATTTGGATCAGTAGCTAAATTTAATAGATTGCTTGAGGTTTTTATGTTTTTATTAGGCATATTAATAAATTTTTTAACGAGATCCCACGTTTTTCTAGTATTTTTGCCAGCTTTTTCAAATTCATTATTTTCGTAGTTTGCTTTTATCTTCTTTAATAGGTTATTGCAAAAATTTTTATAGTGAATATAAGTGGTTTTCGCAGCTGTGTTGTTGGGCTCTTTTTTTGATTTTTTATAAAGCTTATCACGCTTTCGAATGCAACGAAGCAATCCAGGCGTGATCCAGGGCTTTATGGTTCTTTTCCTGCTTGAAATCGTTACAATATGAGTGTTATTTTGAATAGCCGAGGATATTACTGACACCAACTTCTCCGCTGAGTATTCTGGATCTAAAGAGGTCAAGATGTCAGAAAAGTCAGCATCTTTAAGTTCGGCAACAACTGAAGGTTCATCTATATAGGTAGAAGTTTCATTTACTGGTTTAATTTTCGATTTCAAGTCAAAACACATACAAATAGGAGAATGGTCAGTAAAAGGTGTGTCCAAAACAAATACTGCCGACTTCTTCTTAGTTCTAAGGACTATATGGTCTAAACAGTTTTCATTTCTAGTAGGGAATCATTGCATGTGCTGCACAAAGGTTTAAGTACTCGTCCGCGCGTGCGTCTTCAGTCGATGAGCTTATATTAATATTAATATCGCCTATAATAGCTATGTTTTTAAAGTTAGTTAAAATGTTTAAAACGCTATCCAGGCTATTTAAGAATGTATTTATATCATGGTAAGAAGGTGATCGATATAAGGCAATTATAACACGTCCAGAAGAGAGTTTAATTTGCAGGCAATTTGCCTCAATAAAATGAGGTTCAATAACCTCGCATTTCAATGCGTTTCTGGTATATACTACAACACCATTATTTTGATTGCGAAAACTTGATCTGTAAGACACATAACCAGGCAATATAGGTATATTTGGGGCTTTACTTAACCAACATTCAGAAAGAACGAGTATGTCAATTTGATAAGTTAGTCTATTAAGCAAAATTAAAAGTGAGTCGAAGTTACAGTTAATGCTGCGTATATTGACGTGGAGGATTTTTATTCCATTTATTTCTTTTAGAGATTCATTGCATTGCTCAGGAGAACAGATTAGCGAATCAGATGTCGAATTATCATTGATCTCAAAAAGTACTGCGCGGATTTTAACAAAATTTTGTGTGTGATTACTTATTATTCGGGTCTTGACTTAGGATACTTTTTATTGCAAAAGAATATTCCAATAATCAAAATTAATATAATAAAATCAAATTTTTCTAAACCATGTAAGTAATAGGAGATTGTAGGTTTTAAAAAGCACTACAAAAAGGTCTTTACTCTTGCTAAAACTTAAGAGATTATATCAAAAGAAGCTGCGGGTCCCGCTAGTAGTAGATACCTACATGTAGCAGAAGCACTTAGAATATTGTGGTGAACATCATGGTCTTTACATAATTAAGATTCGATTTAACTATGATTTTAACAACCATGAGCGTGAGGCATGTATATATTCTTCAGCCCTTTTTAACGTCCGACTGCTGGGTCTGGGCCTCTCTTCGGTACGAAAGCACTACTCTAGCCAAATGCGTGTTGGCGGATTTCACAAATCTTCCGAAAATGACATGAATAGAAGTTGTTGATCTCACGATGGCTTCCTTCATCGGTAAGACAAGTGGTAAACATGTAACAAATGGAGTGCTAGACCAGGATTAGAACCCCATCAGTCATCACTCGGTTAATGGTTATCCAAGCGACCGCGTTACATAGTTATAATAGGACGGAATTGATTGCCGTCTTCAAAAATAAGATAAGAGAGTGAGAGAATCACAGAATATGCACATAGAACGACATCGATTGTATTTATAAATTCTAGGTGAACCAAACGCAAGCGCGATCTATAATACTACTAGTGGCATCTATGGACAAAGTTTGGAACCCAAAATTAAATGCAACATAACGGTTGGAAGCATTTTGAGTGTTATGCACTATGCATAAGTAATAAGTTTTTCAAGAATAAAATTATGTAATAAATACGAGGTCATAGTGATTATAACTAAGTACTTATTCTAAATAGTAAGTAAAGAAGAAGTTTTAAAACCACATCAGTTAATTGTAAAATTATTAGTCAGCAAAGTATTTTATTATACATCTTAAGTAGAATTGCATGAATATTATAGAATACAATATTAAAAATAAACAATTAAAGAAATGGAATAAAACGGTAAGTTAAGTAACGTTAAGTGAGCGCGGTATCCCTGTGGTAGGTAGCACTGTCTTATTACAATTTATTTGGTAAAATAAAAGACAAATGGAATATCTTAATAAATTACATACAACTTATTTTCGTCCTGTGGTCGAAATTCAACCATAATTAATCTATACTAATTACTAATATTATAAAGTTAAAGAGTTTTTTTGTTTGTTAAAACTATGACATCTTCCAAGATATTCATTGAAATCTAATGATGCCAAAAGTAATTTTGTTCAAAATTGAATACTTTTTACGAGTTACTTATTTATATTATAAGTAAGAACTCGTATCATGTTTGTAAAACACTTTCGCAAATAATGCTCATCTTAAAATAAATGAATTTAATTACCATAAAAAATGTATAGCGGCTCAAATTAAAAATATAGACATATGCTATCGTGGAATTTTTTTAGAATTTTTAAAGCGGACAATTTCGTCACACATAATCTTTTCCTAACATAACCATTTATGCAGCGCACGCAACGGAAGCTATCAAAAAAATTCCTAAAGGATTTCAAACATTTTTCATCGATGCTCCGTTCCTATTAGCCGTAGCGTAATGTAGCCTATAGCCTTACTCGATGAACAGACTATCCAGTACAAAAAGATTTTTTTCAATTCGAATCAGTAGTTTCCGAAAAGCGCGTTCAACCAAACAAACAAAAAGATAAACAAACTCTTCAGCTTTATAATATTAGTAAATATAAAGGCACCAATTCTATAGTTTTTAGAATTTTTCTTTCTGTCAGTGGCCGCATCGTGTGTTCTTTGTTTTGGGATATTGAGATTTTGTGAAAAAAAATAAAGTAATGTGATTTAGTTTAGAATTCGGTATACATACGGTATACTTATATTTGGTGCCAATATCATAGGAGAATAGATCAAATGATTTCGGTTTGGCTCACAGCCAATTCGGACAATTTAGAGCTAAAACAAATCGGCCACAAAGCTGTTAGTTAAATAATATCAATAACACCACTTTCAAATCTAATAAACAAAAAATACGAACAAATTATAGTAAAACACATTGAAAGTACTGTAATTTCAGCAATAAGTAACCATCGAAGCATGTTTTTAGTTTTGGGGTAGGACTGGTCGGTCTTAAATTATATAGCATATAATATACTTAGTTAAGAGAGACATAACCTAAACCAAGTCTTTAAAGTCAAAAGTGTTAAGCAGAAGTCAGATCACTACACATAATAGTCCGAAAGCACCATGCAATAGAATAAGTGTAGATGGGTAAGAGTTTGCAATTAATTCAGATATTTAATCACAGAATAATTAACGAGTAAGTATATAAGTCCAGGGCGTCGCGTTGGAATAACAAGCGACACGGGCTTAGCGTTAGAACGTCAATCTCTGAGTGGTGCGTGCGCCATGTACTGTGTGGACTGTGGGGAGAGCAGCGCTCGCGCATCGTCCGGAATCCGGATCAACTTCCTTAACTAATTACATGTATAAAAAGAATTAGAATAAATGATAGATTTCACAATATTACAAATTTTATATTTAATATATTAATATAATAAAGTAATTTGTTTAATTTTGATTTCCAAAGCATACAAAATGCTTGGGAAATCAAGATTATATTATCTCTGTTCAAAACATATTTTATCTTACTTTTTTAACGTTGACCTTCATGAGTGATTCTCATTCGCATTCTCAATAAAGAATACTATTGTAATAATACAATTACATAATTCCTTTATTTATTTTACCTCGTATTTATTACATAACCATGAGAGGCCCTGAGAGACTGTTCGTATTAAATGAAATATTACGTTTGAATTAATGTAATGGCAACCCTAAGCCGATAGACGCCACTATCTTTTTCTGAATCGCGCCTACGTTTGGTTCACCTAGGAAGTATAAATACACCTGTCGCGTTAACTACTGTTTGTCAGATAAATTAAGTAAAATTTTATTTTTGAAGGCGGTTATCAAGCCGTCATATAAATTAACATTACATATCGGAATCTGTTGATATTTAATTCTAATGGCAAGTTAGAGCTATTGGCAGTATCTGCGCGAGTTCTATCAATTACAAAAAAACAACTGTCTGTCTGCCTGTCTGTATGTTATAACTAAGAACTAACATTTAATGTCTGTGAAATTGGAAGTAAGTGTTGAGTATGATTTTGACTGTCCATCTAGGGTTACGTGCCGAATAATTTTGTCGTTTTCTTCATATACTTAGATACATATAATTATATAATATTGATGTTTTCGCATTTCATAATTTATCATCTGCAGAAATAAATTCGGTTTTCGAATTATTTTTAAAGATATTAGAAATCAAATTCAAAGTTATGAGTGCTACTGAAGTAGGTACGTTAGGTAGTCGGTATACGGTAAAGCCAATATATTTCGACCACTTTCGCACTATCCGGCTTCTTAATTTGTATGTATTTTTCTAAAAAAATATATGTAGGAAAAATTACTTTAAATAAGAGGGTTGATCAATGATTGGTTATTAATATTTTTATGAAGAATCAATTTTACACATTTTTAATTTTGTATTTCAACAATTGTGATAGCTGGCGTGGTTTAACTTAAATAACCCGGATTGGATTAACATATATGATATTTTTACTGTTCTATGAAATCTACATTAATTGTTAAAGTGAACCTAGGAGCGAACTCGAGTTAAGCGTGAGTTGCTAGTCTTCAATAAAACCATGAAGGCAAAGCCGAAAATCGGCCGACTAATCGGCTATTTTACTAAGTCATAGTCGGCACCTCTTATATTATTATTATGGTTATTTGGACACCCTCCTTCGCCATGCCCCCACGGGAACCACGTATTCTTCTTCAGTAAGGTTCTCCAGTCCAACGCACACCAGTAGGTATATTTTGTTATAAATATTATTTTAAAATATAAATAATATGTTATATGAATGGCAGGAAGTAAATAACATAAGTTTTATATTTAATATGTCCTTATTCCACAGAAGAAATATTTCACATTACACAGAGAATAATCCGAAAGCACCATAGAATAGAATAAGTATAAATAAGTATGACTTTACAAATCAAGAGTACACAAGTTTAGGAAGAGCGATAAGTATTGAACAATAATATAAAAGTATAATATGTACAGGGCGTTTTGGTTACAATACAAGCGACACGGGCTTCGCGTTAGAATGTCACTCTCTGAGTGTTGCGGGGAGAGCAGCGCTCGCGCATTGAACAGGTTACTTGCACTTACAACGTGAATAAAAAATGATTGATCTCACTATAATACAAATATAATTATTAAATATAATAATTTAATTTAATTTATTGTACATTTTGTATGTTAGTGAAATCAGGATTACGTATATCTTAGTTCAATATATATTTTATCGTACAAAATTTTTTTTTTAACTCTCTTGAATGTCTCAATTTAGAGTTAGGTCTACTTATTATTTTTCAATTGTCCCTTATTTCGTTGAATTCTATTATATTATAATCTTTATTATATTATATAACCATGATCTTGAGAGACTCTTCGTATTAATCAAAGATGAATTAATATAATGACAACATTAAACTACCTACTACCATTGAGTGTATTTTATGGGTTCCGCACTTCACCAATAGATGTCACTGTCCTCTTTCTAAATCGCGCTTACGTTTGGTTCACCTAGGATGTATAAGCTTAACCGTTGCGTCTCTGCTGATTGTCAGATAAATTAAGTAAAATTTTATTTTTGAAGGCGGCTAACAAACCGTCATATTATATATTATTTATCGTCAAGCTAATTAAAGGCCTAATCCGCTGTTGAGTATGCTTTTGACCAGCAATACAAAAGTAAATAGTTCTTGGAATCAGAATTCCATCGTTTGAGAGAACTAATAGATACAAAAATATTTCAATGACAATTTTGTCTAATTATACGCAAATAGTTTTTTATATACAAAATCGGAGTAAAAATGCTTTAGTACAATTTAGATTATAGTACCAGGGCAACCGAGTTTAGCTCGTTTTTTTTAAGAAAAAAAATAAACAAAAAAAAAGGAAAAAATATTCCTACCGGAAACATCTGGACTCGAACGAAGGAGCGCCTTGATTTCCCACCTGAGCTATTATAACCTTGTAGATTGTGGCATTTACCTTCGTATTTTATTGATATCGGAGCAGTTCTTCATTGCCTTATAATACCGATAAAACGTCGTTTTCGAAGAATGAAACCTAGTTGAATCGATTTATAGCCCCGAAACCCCCTGTGTGCTAAATTTCACTCAAATGGTTGCAGCTTTTTCTGAGATTCAGACTATATATAATAATAATCGCCCATTTAAAGGTATTTAGATTTAGATTCAATATCTTCGTGTTTTGTATTCAAAACTTTCACAAAATATTCTTCCGGCTCCAGTACAAGTTCGAGGGTTAAAAGTGTTGTCGACACACTGCACCTAATTGACAATATGAAGTGTAATTTAATACGAATTTCCATTTTGTTTATACATTTGGAACCAAATTGATATGATATTTGAAAATAAGTAGATTATATAATTTTAACTACTAATTATTACTTACTCAGTCATCTTATTGCAATAATGTATTCCAAAAATAATATAGGCAAGGGAGAATAAATCTCTCGGGTACCCTAAAAATCAGATTCCACAAATAGACCTGACCAAACAACCTTACAATTCAGAAATTTGTAACTTCGAGTTTATTTTCATATTTTACTCACAAATTCTTCAATAAGATTTGGCTTAAAATAACAGTACATAATATATTGATATAATTTTCAACAATATTTTAAAGAAATAATTACGCGTAAATATTTATACATACATCAATATAAGGCCCTATAATTGTAAAGTCTCCCTATTACAAGGGGAATCTGGCAACAGTTCACCATGCTTATCTGTTCCCATCTACATATTGACTCGACTCGACCGAGTAAATGATTCGATACCCACTTAAATGCAAAGTTTTGAATCGATAGATAGAAATAGATTAAATTGAACTTCAAGATTTGTTTCATACTCGAAACTTCATGAAGCAAGTAAGATGTTAATTAAGCGCAATAAAATAAAATTAAATTTTATTCAAAACATAATTACCCTCATTAATATTTTTAAATATCAGTGAAACTTATTCCATCAATATTTTATTAATTGGTTTGGTACTATTATACGGCTTTCCGAATAGGTCTCCGAAAGGGATCTACCCTTCGTATTACATCAAATATACTCGTACAACAATACAATGACAACCCTAAACCATCTACCAATAAAGTTCGAAATGTTTTAAAACCGTTGAATGCATTTTATGGATTCTAAACTACGCCAATAGATGCCATTGCCACTGGGATATCCCTTTTTAATCGCGATACAATACAACCGTTACCTGAGAATTAAGATATACATTTGTATAGAGCCCTTGTCAGAAGAAAGTACCAGTTTTTAAAGACGGTAATCAATTCCGTCATATTTATTATTCAGTGGCAAACCCGTAAGTAAAATAAATTACGGTATACCCATCGGTTACGCTCGTTTGAATAAGCAAGTAATGCGGGTTCAAATCCGGATTTCGCAATTCCGATATTTTCATGTGCGAGTCTTTTCTATCAAGATTACCACTTGTCTTACGGTGAAGGAAAACATCGTGAGGAAACCTGCATGTTTGAGAAAATCTAGCAAGTTTTTGAAAGACCTTTGAAGGCCACCAACACGCACTAGGCCAGCACCATGGACTATGGCTTCCTTGTACTGAGGGAAGCCGGTGCCCAGCAGTGAAACCTTAGTTACTTACTCCTTATTACATTAGCACTCTGTGAGTGAAAGTCCCTTCATAATCGTTCTAGCTGTTTCAGAGATTAGTCGGAACAAACAGACAAACGAATATTTAAAAAAATTATGTTAATAACTTATATAGGTACTTTCATTATATGCATTTTGTTAAAAACTGGTAATTTAAAAATAAAAACAGACAATTCTTACTTACTATTTTTATTTCTTTTATTTTGGTATATTTAGTTAATTATTAACTTAATGTCTGTAATAATTTTCAAAGTTAGTGGTGAGTAGATATGATCCTTTGACAGGGGTCTATGTCATCGAATATTGTGTTGTTTTTACTAAGTTATCGCAATAATGGTTTATCACTTGCAAAAATACTTACGTGTTTCATATATTTTGCTTATTATGTTAAGGAAAATAAAATAATCATAATATATTTGAATACCTCAACCAGAATCATAGGAAAACGTTATTTACTTACAAACTAATTTAACTACATATACAAGAACAGATGTTCAAAGTTACTTTGTAAAATAGGTACGTCTTTATAGCAGATAAAACCACAAATGTAAACTAACTATAAAACACGCTGCTGGGTTTCCTCTGTAAACCGAATAAGTTTAAAATAACTATGATTTAATGATCTCATAACTATAGATGAGTCATGTAATTCATTTCAGATCTAGTTATTTTCGTCTGCATCATCATTAATGTAGCTATAAGTTAAGGGGAAAGGCTTTAATTATACTATTTTATTAATAGTTTAGTCTTTCTATTTAGTAAGCCTCAGTAACAGTCAGAAGTTGGGCAGTTTGGGGTGTTTCACCCCCGTGGTCATCATCACTGGTCGTGTCAAGTAGTCGTCCCACCTGAATATGAGAGTAACAGTAATAGAGAGAGCATAAAATACTTTAGAATTAGAAAAAAATACTTATGGAGTAAATTTTAAGTTGATATACCTTTTACTATTATAAATTAATTATTATATAGAATTATTTGTACAAGGTTTAGTGAATGTCGAAGCATGATGTGTTAAATTCATAATCAAAAGTAAAACTTTCATTTCATCTACGTATAATGTATATCTAAATATATAAATGCAAGAGGTCACTCTTGAAAACCGCTTAGTTTAAAGTTAGTAGACATCCGCTAAGATTGAATTTTGTGACAGGGCCAGATTGAGGAGGTCTAAAGGCTCTTGCAATTTTGTATTAAAGTCGAAACTTTTTTTGTGCTACTTTTAATTTAGGTTCTTAGGGTGCACCTAAGAACAAATCTGAGCGAAACGAGGGTGATGTTGCTAGTATAGTATAAGCAAACGAAGGCAAAAAACTTCAGTATGTTTTGTAGTCTGTTGGTGAACCATCTTTTTGTTTAGAGTAGTAAAAGTACTCTTAGTTAAGTATGTCAAATGAAAAACTTATTAACACCTAACAGCTTTCCGATACCTTAAAAATAATATTATTAAATGTAATATACAAAATAAATATTTAATTTTAAATTCCATTGCTTTTTATTTACAGTTCTTCTTTCATGTCTGATTATTATTTATTAGAAATGTAATAAGTTTGTTTTATCGAAGTTCTTTGATTTTTAAAATTGAATTTTTAAAACCTGTTGGTAAATGTCAGTTCGCATAAGCATTTATATTACACAAAGAAAACGTAAAGAAGTTTTGGAGCAAAGAAAGAATGTTGTTATGAAATAAATTGAGAAAAAATGCCATATAATTTTAACTTTTTAATATTTTAGATTTTTATACGGAGGAAAATTTTGTTTTTCTATGGAACTGCTGGAGCTTCATCAAAGGCAGTAATCTAATCGCTTTCAATTAGGTATAGATAGTCAAAAGGCCCCGTTCTCAGAATTTGTTTGATGTTCTTAGTTTTTTTTCGTTTAGTTTTAGTTTTTAAATAAGATGATAAATAAGGTATGAATAAAAATTATAAAGTTAGTTTAAGTTTGGCACAGTTTTTCAGTTTCCTATCAATTGAAACCTGGTAGGGACCGTTATCAAGCTTTCAAATAGAAGAATCGTCACTATATTGACATTTGATTGTTGTATAACTTCAACACACGATCTAATAGTATAAAGCATTATCCCTGAGCAATATAAGTTATTTGAAAAGTACTACGCAAGATATAAGAGGATAAGAACTTTTATTTGCTGTTGAAAGAAAAAGTATAACTCGTATAATACTTTTGTAGAACAAGTCTGTCTAGTCTAAGAGGAAGGTCAAGAGATTAAGATCCCTTTGGCTCACGTAATGTATTCGTACCTATATTCTATTTGTACGTTTTATGTGTGTTAATGTGCTAGTTAATATTCTTACCCGTCTTATCATATTATTTTAACTTTTAACCTTAATTATCGTAATTATAATGTTTAATGAATTTTGTGTAGTTATAACTTATCTTATAGCCCTTTCGACCTTTCTTGCAGAAAAATATTTAATTTCGACAGAAAACAAAATGGGCTTTATACCTACGAGTACATAAAATACATAATATGTCAATCTCCTAAGTTAAGAAACGCGCAATAGAGGCCCACTTCGGTGGGCGGTATGTAATGCGGGTTGCTCCTGGTACTTCTCTGGATATCAGGGTGGACTGTGGAGCAACCCTCTTGGCTGTGTGGTCTGCCTTCACACACCAGCCGGGCCGTCGTCATGCAAACAATCACTCAACAAATTATTAAGCGACCTAAACTCGTTTTTGGATTTATTTGTTTTTACATAATTAAAACTTTTTATCCCGCCCGTCCACCCTTTTTGAGCCTGCTGACTTTCATAACACTAAACAAATATATTTTGATTTCAATATGAATTAATCGACCTGAAATGATTATGTGATTCGCAACGCTACCTCCCGGACAAAGTGCTGAACAGATTCCCGGCGGATTATATTATAAGAGGTGCGACATTCTTTCTCGATTGAGTCGTTTTCCTTCAATCTTTAAATATTATTAAGAACTTGAGGCTCAATACTGTCAACCTGTTATAGCGGTAACTACTGGTTTTCATAATTAAAACAGTAAAAAGTAATAAAGCAATTTATACTTAATTTTGTGAAGTGATAACTTATTACGCGGACCAACATTTAGAATATCTATTATCGCAGGAAATTAATTAATTCCTATGGGAAAACATAACAACTTGTCGAGACAGAAATTCAATTCAATTACTCAGAAATAATGGTTAGCTCTTGCTGAAACTTACTAAAATGAATTAAATAGATACACCAAAAATATGTAGGTTGCCTTAATATATAGTACGGTCACAACAATTATTTTTATCTATGCATATCAAGAAAAGCACCTAACAACAAGTTATATAATCGATGTGCACGTTCATTAGTAATAAGTATCATGTGAAAGTTAAGAGCTATTCTGTTTTTCTACAAGAAAATCTTTTATCCTCACGGGAAAACAATAGGTTAGGTTGGAAGTTTAAACGGGAAAAGTCGCTGCTACATTATAATAACATAAATCCAAGATTTAATTTTGTATTTTGGCGAATGCTCTGCACTGCAAGTATACAATAAAGTTTTAATAAGTGATATGATGAAAACATGTAAATTTTATTCTCAATGTCAAGCTACTTACATTCATTATTGTATACAATATTATGCACTTCTATTACCAGTAGTTTAAGTATTATACCGCTTTGTTAGTGATTTGGATGATTGGGACTTTGGAATGTTTGAAATTTATACCCAACATTTAATGTTTAAAAGCAATACCAATGCTTGTAAACTAAGAGTACTTCGAGCGTAATATATTACGAATATTAACTTGATGCCGAAAATAGTTTCGGTATTAGCAATAATTCAGTTAAAAACTATAAATCTTAACTGTTTATGCTTAGAATAAAATACATGACAGTTTGAAAAGCTACGGTATTATTTAGGTCATTTGATGACGTAAATTCACATAATCTCGCATAGGACTTGTGTGCTTTTATTATATTAGATTTTAACCTTTATAAGTTTATTATTTACTAAAATTCATTTTGGACGGGTATTATTATCTACGAACATTACAAAACCTATATCTATTTATGAATTTTGCATAAAAAATCAAAGTATTTTAATTTTTACAATTAAATGTAGTTTTGAAGTCACAGAATATTTATACTATATTATAATTCATCTCGCATTGATCTGACTGAACCACCTTACTATTCAAAAATAAAAAAGAAGCAGATTATCCAAATTCAATTTTTCCCTTTGATGGCTTCCAGGAAAGCAGTATAGATTGATATAATTGGTTGCCAGTGTTTTAAACTAGATGGCAGAATAATTGCGCGCCCATATGGCCGTTGTATTTCCATACATACCTATAGTGCTTTTTTTCTAACCGGACTAGGGCCTCAATATACTACAAGGCGAATCTGTCAATAGTTCACAGTGAATATTTTATAAATTATTCACTGTCTTGAAAGTCACATTGTCAATTTATAATAATTATAAACATTATAATTAATTTTGGAATTTGCCCCTTCCTTCTTCGTTAACCTCGTTTTTAAGAGTATTTTAACCATAATCTTGAAAATGCTTCGCGTCAAATAAACTATTAATGTAATTATAATATTAAATTACGAGTAATGCTCGAAATGCCTGAAACCAATTTTGGGTTCGAAACTTTACACCAATAGATGCCACTAGTAGTATTTTGAATCGCGCTTGCGTTTGGTTCACCTAGATTGTATAAATACCGATAAATGCCGATAAACGTGTAAATTAATTCTTTGTCAGATAAATTAAGTTTTATTTTTTGAAGACGGCTATCAATTCCGTCCTATTTGGGTATTATAACTTATATGCGACTCACCCGCTCTCCGCTCGGGTACGTCCATAGGCAGTAGGCAATAGGCATGTTTAAACATATCTCAGATATGAGATACAATGCCGCAGTAAATAGTAGATACCTCCTATACATACATACAAACATTCATGTAAATTATAGATTCATATAAAATCGAAAGTTCACTCACTCACTTGCTCTTCACGAAATATAGAAAACCACTAAATGTAAAAAGATGAAATTTGACAGGACGTAGTTTTTGAATAGATTTTTTGACAGGGCTAGTTAAAAGAGGTCTAAGGGCTCTCGCAAGTTTGTATAAAAGTCCTTCATTTTTAGTGCTAAAACTTTAAATTTGGTAGGGAGGTAGTAATTATCAATTATCAGGCGTCTGCCTAAAACGAATTAAGTGACAGGGTCGAATTAAGGAGTTCCAAGAGTTGTCAAAATTTTGTCTGAAAGTCTTTCATTTTTTGTGCTAGGCAGAGAGTTAGTAGTTAGTACCTAGTCGTCCGCTAAGAATGAAATTTTGTGACAGGGCTGGTTTAAGGGAGTATAATCGCTTTTGCAACCCTATGTGCTCAACAAACATTTATTAATGACTTATATATAACAAAAAGAAAATGCAACTAAATGAAATTCAAAATTACTTTTTGAATTATTACAAATACAAACTAAAGATTTTTTGTGTCTGTCTTTTTTCGACATCACGAGAAAACCACTGGAGAGATTAAATTTGCTATTATGATAGCTACATATAGGATAATTGTTCTGGGCAAAAACCGTTGAAACTTACCAAGAGGAACGAACTCAAGTGGAGCGAGGGCAAAGTCCTTAGTATCTTATAAAAATCTATTTCATTGTGTTCAATCGTATTTTGGTTCACTTTTAAACTACTTAACATAAATAATATAATATCAGAGTAATATTATCAAAGTAACAAACATAGTCAAATGCTTCCAAATTCTAGATATAATATATCGAATTTTATGGTACTTGTCAATAAATTTGATAAGAGTCCCATATGCTATTTAATAGTTGACTGCTAAATGCGTAGCGTCACACCCATATAAGGTACCTATGTACAGTTACATTTCTAACACGACGCTAGTGGAAGATTTATCAAATGTAATTCCTGTGACCGGATATTGTGAATGAATAGCGCACTATACTAGCGACTTACGCCTACTTCACTCGGTTAACTGTTTTAATATGAGAGAGCGAAAGGAGTTATAAGATTGTGGTCATCTTCTCCGCACAGGATAAGAACATTATTTAATTAATCATAAACAACCATTAGCATTAAGCATGTTTACATATAATTTGGCGAAACAAATGAAATTTATAAATAGATTAAATACACTACTACATACAGTACGTCTCACCAGTTGACATTGAACAGATTTAAATACAGAACATAGGTGTTTATCAATCAGCGTAGCTATAGTTAGAGCGCTTTGAAGTAGCCCTGTCTGCCTTGCGTCTCGCCCATGGCGACATGCAAATAATATGTATAACAAGTTTATATTGTATTCAGTGCTTTTTAATTTATCTTTATTGAGCACATTACACGTCTGGCGAAACCTGGCGAGCGCGTAACGACTGGTCTGTATGTATTCGAATTTAGCAAAAGTCCGTCAACCCGGCTAAACTATCCTGATTCCGTCGTATCGAGGAGAGGGCCGTGCCCACCAGTGGTAAGTTAAAAAGGTTGCATACATATTAAAGTACTATTTTCTGTTAGTAAACACAAATCTTTATGAGTCCAAATATTATGTATTTTATCATAAATAAGAATTATGTTAACCGGAATTTGTTAATCTCTCCGTGAAATCGGTCTTTGGCAATGCTCCCCTAATTTAATTATAAACCACGTTCTCGTATCTGTCAAATCTGTATAAACGTTGGCAGAGCGACACGGCTGCGGCTATTTAAAATTAGACTTTAACATTGAAATTTCATGTTTGACACGCGTCGGTCACTGTTTTGCCTTAGTTAAGTAATTTAGTGCCAATAGTTAAAAATAATTATTTATTGCTATTAGTTTTTGTATTTATATTTTTATATTCAGAAAAATGTTGGTGCTTTCTTTCTTATTATTTAGAGACTTTTAATGCTTTTAGGATATGTCAATCTCAGTCGTACTATCGTACATTAACTAAGTAACTGACAAACACATATATTATGAACAAAGGGCAGATGGATTCAATGTTGCAAAACTATGTCTACCAAAACTTTATCAACATCAATACTTAATGGGTTCGCTAATATACGAGTACCTACTTAAGTATTTCGAATCGTCGAGGGTCCAACATCATAGCTATTAATATTAAGTTTGTGCAAAATTGAATCCCACGCCTTTTATTGTGAATTATTTTATAATTAATACATAACGGTGAATTTACCTTTTTTCGTAAGGTACGCAAATTTATTTCTGAGTCCTTATGTCTAAGAGCCTAACAAGTTTTTGAAAGACCGAAAACTCGCACTTGGCCTGTGTGGTAGACTATGGGCTATGGCCTGATACTCCTACTAAATGGAGGGCTGTGTTGATAACATTATTATTTTTACGTTAAGTTTAATTTAACATTATCCAATACGTAATAAATATAAAAGCATTCATATATTTTCATTGGAATTTTCGCAAGCTTTAGCTTTAGCTTTTGTAGCTTTTAAATTGGTTTCTTTTCCAGCCAGCAAAGATAAGTATGTTGATGATACCTGAGCGATCGGTCTCATCGATCATCAAGATGCCCTCCAAAACTTCAACAGATTATTAGTTGCATCTACTCAAGTGATCGTAGGTTCGATTTGAAACTTGTATAACATTTATACTATCAAGTCATGCCTATTTTATTGGTAAAACCATTATATATTTAAAATTTAATTAATATTACTAATAACTTACTGTAAAACAGTATTCTAAATATTAGCGTGAATTCGATAACCTCGAGCGCGGCAATATTAGGCATAGAACTTTATTTAATCTTGAGTGAACTCTGTTTAGAAACATGAATTGTTAATATAGTTTCGTTAATTAAGGATCTTTGACATTGCTTTAAACTTTTGAAACTAACAATACTAGAATATTAAATAACTAATTAACAAAGTACGTATATATCTTCTAAAATTTATTTAGTACTACTCGTACATATTGATTTTATAGGCAATCTTGCTTCGCTTCTTTTATTTAACTTAATTTTTGTATTCCATACAGATAAATATAATTGAAGTGTCTGTTTGAATTATCAAAATATTTTTTTTTACAAAATGCATATGAAATTGTTTATAAGAAAAAATCCTGAACATTTTGGTCTGTCTGTCTGTTTGGTGTTTGTTCCACCTAATATAAACTGAATTTGAAACAGCTGGATAGTTTTTAACGAAATTTTAATTATTAAATTTAACTGTCAGATAGCTGATTTATAAGGAGTAACTTAGGTAAGTAATTTATTTTAATTTAGAAAAAGAATTAGGAGTCGGTTAAAAAAAATTAAAATTAACTAGGGGCGAAATGAGGGTGACTCGTTACTTAAAATAATATAACTTTTAACTGTGACTTTGTCCGCATTACATATCATAGATACTAGGAATTGATCAATTAAACAATTGTTTGTAAATGGTATATGAAAGTAAATTTTAAAGTATCCATAAAATAAACTTTTTCAAGTTCTAATTAATAAAGTAATTTTATACTAACTTCTGAGTTTAATGTTTAATTTATAGAATTACTTAGCAAACTATAAAGGTTTTGATTCATATCAGTATGTACATAAAATATTATTATAATACAGATTACTAGCGACTCGCCCTCGCTTAGCTCTAGGCCTAGGTTTAGCGCGAGCGAAACCGCGGATTCTGCTAGTGTATTATACATACAAACCTTCCTCTTGAACCACTCTATCTATTAAAAAAACGCATCATAATCCGTTGCGTAGTTTTAAAGTTCTATGCATACATAGGGAAAGACAGACTTTATTTTTTATACTATGTATATGTATAGTACCTACAGTATACTATGTATAAAATAAAGTCGCCTATTTTATTTTATACTATGTATTGATGGTGAAATACGCCTTAGTATTTCTTTTTAACTTGTGTTACATAAAGACTGATTTTCTATACTGACTGATATATTCGCTACATAACTTTTATTTTAAAACGTGGGGTCTTAGTAAAGTACATAAATATTTGAGACTTTTTGACGACACGTTGGGCGCAGTACTAACAAAACAGCTGTGAAAAACTGCTTTTAATATTAGTACAAGTACAACATTATAAGTACCAGACAAATAAATTGCACGTGACACATCATCTTAGCGTTTTAAATAGTTTTGGCTCACATCATGACAATCGATTTAATTATAATAAAATGAATAGTTGATTGTGTAGTATCGTATACTTTAATGAAAGATTCTAGCAGATCAGTGTAAATTTTGTATTTTTTACGACATATTTATTAACCTCTGTTTGCTTAATAATAAAATAAATTATTTAATATATTCTAACTTGTTTTACGGTTAATACATATCTTTACTGATTTTGTTGTCTCAGTTGTGTAGTGGCTAGCATGTACGGCCATACATCGAGAGGTCTTGGGTTCGAGTCCCAGGTCGGGCTAAGTTTAGTTATTGAGGCTTTCTGTTTAACAAGTCTCAGTAACAGCCCGGTGTTGGGAAGTTGGCGGCGTGATGCCTTAAACTCTCACCGAACGTGGCAAATAGTCGTCGAGAGTGATAGAAATAGAGAGTGCACTAGACAACGTATTTATCGTTGGTTTACCTTACTTTCAGAAGTAATTTCAGTATGTTATAAAGATATTCGTATATAATCAAGTCGTTAAAAATAATGTAACTGTAAATTATGAAATAATATTTTTATATTTTTCAACTTTTACTTAGGTAATATCTTATAATAGTTTGTTCTAATTATGATAGTTTTACTTGATAGATTAAAAGCTTAAACTATAAGTAACAAGACCCCTGGTAAATTCACCTTATATTGTGAGGATTATTTTATATTGTGATAATTAAATTTCGGAATTAAATTTGATCTTCCTTCATACCACCTATTCTTTTAAAAGTAAACAAATACGAAATTGGATATTTGAAGCCAAATGTTGATGAAAAATATAATAAACAATTAAAGCCTTATAAAATAAGCAAAAAAACATTCAATATAAAACTTAAGAAACACGTAGAAAATATATTGGATTTAAATATAATCTGTCTTAGAAAAAAATCATGAACTATCAATTAGCAATCCAATTTAAAGTTTTCAAGTTTCAAGCGTTATTTGAGTAAATAAATAAATATGTTGGGACATTGTTACACACAGCGCCATTTAGTTCAATGGTAAGTTACGAAGCTTGTGCTACGGATACCAGACAGTTGATACACTACATAAAATATAAGTTTAAATACATACATATTATAAATATAAATATAAGCACCCATGACCCGAACTCGTACCAGCGGGACTCAAACTCGCGACCGCTGGCGCAAGAAAGTGGGATCACTACAAACTGCGCTAAACGTGTCGTCGATTACCTGTTTATGTTGGGACATTCTAACAACAGCGCCATCCAGTTCCGTGGTAAGCTACGATGCTTGTGTTACGGATATCAGATAGTTGATAAACTACAAATATAACTTTAAATAATTACATATTATAAATATTAACACCCATGACTGGAGAACAAACATTTGTGCTTAACAAATGTATGTGGCCAGCAGGGCTCGTCCAATCGAGTCGTCGTTTACCTACAGGTTGTTTTGCGGCATACACCGGCAAAGAAAGTCAGTACTACACAGCACATACTAAAACAACCTCACGTTTCAAATGTCATCTGTCCATCATGCAGGGCGTCAAACATGAACAACATGGCGTCAACAGGGATAAGAGAGACCAATGTCCATGGGGAGTGTTCCCAGTACCACGAAACGTACTAAGTTCCCATGTTAGCATGGGAAACAGAGAATTTCAGTGTTTTAGTCTATAATATATAGGACAGTATTTTTTTATTTACTTATTTTTTATCATCAAGTTTTCTTCAATTCTCTTGTTAATCGCTTCAAAGCTTGCCAGTTTAGCACAGATTACTTCGCCAATGTCACGTAGAATGGAAAAGACTCAAGTTTTCTTCCTAACTTAAACAAGACGGCACTGACTATGGAACCTTTGTCGTTGTAATATCTTCTAGTAATAAAACTAGTGATTATATTTGTATAAACGGTGTGCAGTATTATCATCAGTGAAAACTGAAAGATTGCAGCAACAATGGTTACTGACCGGCTCAAAAAGCGTTATAACTAAGAGAAATAAGATATGTAGGATAATTCAAAATAATTGGTTGCCTAAAAGTAAGCTATTTCATGTGCTTTTTACACGCTAAAATAGTTGAATAAAATATTCAAGTTAAGTCTAAAATTATAAAATGATTTAAAAAATGGCATCAAAGTACCTTTCAATAAAACCTTATGAAAAATTTAAAATTGTTTGTAGATAACTGTGAGACAAAAAATTATCTTAGTCTCATTAGCGACAATGTAGGTAGTAAAGGATTCTAAACAGCAGAAACAATGAGTCGAAATAAATGCAGGAAAAAACTAGGAAATATAATCGTATGGAAATTATGAATAATCATATTAGTATTCTTAGAGTAATCCCTGTTTGTGTATAAAATGAGTTCATGATCATTCCACAACCTTGTCCTACTTCGAATATCCAGTTAGGACATGCTTATTAAATTTAATACACTGATGTGTCGCGATCAAAATAACTGTGATACTTACAGTTATAGGACGTTATTTTTGTTCGCAAGTAAGCATCTTTGGATTCGTATTCATATAATTTTATGCGGTTTGATGCTAAAAGTGATCTGCTACACTTATTTATATTAATGATAGTTTAATTGTTATATTGTAATGTGTAATGAAATTGTCATGGCTTTATGAATGTTTTGTTTAAACGACGACGGCAATACCAATACCACCAAAGGCCATATAAGATTGATTTTATATCTTCACTCTTTATAATAACTGTTATAAGAGATTGCTCAGAAATTAGATATTTTCCCACACTATAAAGTATTCTATATGTTGACCTCGATGACCAACCTGTCATCATAAATTTTTTAATCAAAATTTATTCAGTAGTTTTCTGGTGATGCGTTCCAAGACAGGCAGATAGACAGACAGAGAGGCAAAATTTTTAAGAACCATACGTTCTTTCTATCAATATGATTTTAAAAAATGTGATTCAACTGGGAATCAATAATCTACGAGTAGATTATAGATATTTGTATAGATCTTAAATATACAGCTTTAAAAACTCGTGGAATATTCGTTTGTACAAATGAGCCCTGAGATGACGTTTTGATTATCTAATATTTCATATACTTTGGTGGTATACTTAAAATCCTTTGAAAATATTGCCTATATTGAAATTTACTATTTTATAAGCTGTTTTTCTTGTTTTAAACAGTATGAAATAAAACCTTTTGCTAGAAAAATGCATTTACGCATACCACTTGTGCACACACATGTGGGGATTGAAGGGCAACGGCATAAAAAAGCCAGTACTACTCACTAAATATTATATACCTTTCCGGCCTTAATGGGGTGTCGCAGGATACCTTACGCATTCAATCACGACGCAACACACCCAAGGTTGTTCACTCTATTATGAGAGAAGTACCAGTAACCCACCGAAGTGACCTCCTTGTACATTTCTTGGACTCGCGCCCGGCTGGATTGCCGGACGTTACTGACGAAACAAGGTGAACACACGAAATATCAAATTACCTAAGCTAAGGAGATATTAGCCATCGATAAATACCTATATATACTTTAAGATTTTAATGAATAGAAGAAAAATGGTTACAATAAGTTTTTTGTCTTGCAATGTTGTATCGCACCTCAGCTTCAGTTCCCCAGGTACGATTTTACGGTAAAAAAATTTGATCACGTTTTCGTTTTATTATAATATTCTTACTAACATTTGGTTTGAAAATACCTTTTCAAATTCCACTGCTTTAAATTTGAGCCTTATCTGATTAATTTTTGGGCGCCCTTGACGCATTGCAGAGGAAAATCTTATGAAACTTCTAATATATTTAATTACGAAAGCTATGTGATTATTTGAAAATATAGAAAATTAATATTAATTTCAGATTTTATGGTCTATTAATATTCTATATTGATTGATTTTATCGAGACTTGTTTTGCCTAAGGACACCACTATGAAGAATATAGTGAAATAGTTCAACTTGAATACATATTATCTGTAGCTTTTTCTCAAGTGAGAATTCACACTGATTTGTTTATATTACTATACTAACTACTATTGACTTTGCGCTATGACGTACAGCTTAATTCACCTGGAAACTACGTAAATCAGCACGACACTTTACAATCTCTGGAACTTTAGCTCTAACATTTTTGTGGACAGATTTATCATACAAGTATCTAACGTATAGTTTAAAAGCAATATAATACTATCATAGCCTTAATATCGGAAAAAACTTCTATAAAGGTGTACTTCTATATTATGTATTTGTATTCAGACCTTTTTAATGTCCCACTTCCTTCATTAGTACGAGGGGTTCCTTCCTTCAGTACGAGGGGTAACAGGCCATAGTCCACCGCGCCTGCCAAGTGCGGGTTGGCGGACTTCACATGTCTTTCGAAAACTCTCTTGGTTCACTCAGACATGCAGGTTTTTTCACATTTTCATTCATTATAAGACAAGCTGATCCGGCTTCGAACCCGCACCACTCGTTCATCCAAGCATGCGCGTTACCCCTGGACTTATACTGTCTATTTTATGTTTATATTGAAAGAGAATTCACACTACCCATAAATAAGAAGTAATGTTATGATTAATCAAAATAGAGTGTTGTTTCATATTTTGAAGTGGTAACGAAAAAGTAACCTTTTTCTTTAGATGTTTTTATGAATAAGTGATATTACTTAAAGTTAATGTTGAATAAAAGGTAAAATATTACTTTAGTTGTTTGAGGTCAACATAACTTTTAGTCAAAGTGAATTTATCTATTTTATTCACGACACTTAGATTATTTTTATAACGGAGATCCTTTTTTATATACCTTCAATTACAGGTGAAATAAGTTATTAAATTATTCGAGGGACCAAAATGCGAGGAAGATAAACTGGTGACTTCTATGCTTTATTTTAAGCCATAATTTTCTTAAGCGAATACCTGGATTTTTAATACGAGTTTTTGCCTGTGGCTCACAAAAATATATTATCACCAAAATTATAGTAGAGACAGATTACTTTTATTATTTATTCCTACATGCTATAACTTAAGACAATAACAACGACTCTATTTTTATAAAATCTATATAAATAAAAATGTAGCTAAGCGCAAAACTCAATGATGGCCCATCCAATTTGGCTATTTTTTGTATGTTTGTCCTAAGGCACACGAAAGATTTTAATTATAACAAAAAATTCAAAGTTTGTAAATAACTTATACTAAAGGCGCACCTAGGGATGAACCCGAGCAAAGCGGGGGTGAGTCGCTAGTATAATATAAAAATCTCTTGTCATAGCGACAACCTCGAAGTCAAAAAGTTACGATATTAATTCTTTAGTCTAGCTTCAGTAGTATATTCTCGCTGTAAACGCTTGATGTTATATAAATATCAAAATAACTATAGACATTACTTTACCATAATATATATTATCTCGGTATTACGCTACAATCCAAAAGAAATGATGATAATGAAAGTTGAATAAGTACTAGTAAGGATGCCTAAACGAAGCCCAAAACAGCTAATTGACTTGCAAACTTTTATATATATTTCAAGTTTGTCTATCATTGTTCTTAGGTATAAATAATTATATTAGACAGGGTTTTTCCTATGTACAGGAGAAACAGGAAATATAATGAAAATGCCTGCATGTCTCAGAAAACCTGGCAAGTTTTCGAATTCACATTCCGCCAACACGCACTAGGCCAGCGCGGTGGACGTGGGGGTACTGAGGGAGGCCCGTACCCAGCAGTGGGATGTTAAAAATGGCTGAAGACAAGTACATAGTAGATTCTAGAAAAATAAAAAAAGCTAAAACCTTCGATACAAATATATGTTTTTTTACCACTTTCTCAGTAACTTAGTAACTATTTAATAAATAATATTAATTATAATTATGTTTAGTAATATGAATAGGTTTTAGCTAGGTTCATTTTATAAATGTCTATATGTCACAATTAATTTAATCAGTAGGCCTTATACCTCATGTGGGTTCACCTTCCCATGAAGTGCCCATGTAGTAATGGGCGAAAGGTTTCAACTACAAAACTGGACATATTGAAATCAGCATTTTTTTAACGTCCTACTGCTTTGCACGGGCATCCCTTCAACGATGCAGATCAGGCCATATTCCACCACTCTGGCAAAGTTGCTTGATTCTGTGAGACATGCGGGTTTCACCAAGATGTTTCCCATCACCGTAGTACAAGTAGTATTCATGTTGGAAATGATTCGCACACGAAAATATCACAGGTGTAAGACGCGAATTTGAACCCGCATCACTTGGTTATCTAAGCGAGCGCGTGTAACGCTTCCTCCCTCCTTCCTCCTTTGGCTTCCTCCACCTTATACAAACCAATATTTAAATAAATATAGTCATTATAATATATATTATTAGGCGATCTAAAGAAATGATTATAATAAAAGTTGAAAAGTAAGAAGGTCATGTAGGGGACACGAAGCCCAAAACAAATAATTGACTTGAAAACTTTTCTATATATACCTATTTTAAGTTAGCCAAGCCTTATCAATTTAAATAATTATATTAAACAGACTTTTTCCTATAATAAATACACAGAAGTCTAGAAATTAAAACTCATAATCCTTCGATACATATTATCCTTTTTTTATTTGTTCAATAGATTTTAAGGCATTTTTGAGATACACGTGAGTCGTACCACTCGTACGTAGTATCTCACAATTTTTTTATTAACTTTGTTAACAATTTATAATTATCATTCGGCTTAGTAAAAAATAGATGCTTTTTGCTACGTTTTTTGATAATTTTTTACTGTAAGACAATTGGTGTTCATGTTGAAATTATATCTTATCAATATCAAGCTTTAAAAAAATCAAAAATGGAAATTTTGATTACAAATGTACCTATTATACAAATCATGACCTCATTAAATAAGATATTTAGGTGTTATATAACTTGAAATACCTAACCCGCATCCTATTGATATACTAATTATTTGGGCAAAAGTAAACCAGCCATCGTAACATCAGTAGAAGAAATATTTATACTAAATATTTTTTCTTGCCTCGGACCCATGAAGTAGAAGATTTTAACTACAAAATGATATAATAAGGCAAGGAGAAAGCTTAAATTATTTACAGTAATAAATCTACCAGCGTAAAAGTTTTATAAAGCAAGTAAAAGGTAACAAGAACTTTCAACTAAGTTTAACTTAAGGTTTAAGGCGTGTATCAAAGAAACAGTTTAAAGAACAATTGTTAAATACTTTCCTCTTAAGGACATTGCTCGACTACAATCTTGTTCTTTAGGTATCTACAGCTACAATTATAATTTTAGGTTATACATTGTAAAATTAAAAAAAAAGAGTAACGTAGTTATTATAAATAAGTACAAAGTTTCTATGTGTTTCTCTGTTACTGCCTCAGACTGACACGGCTGGATGGTTTTGGATGAAATTTTTTATAGATCTTATAAATACCACAAATGCGAAATTTGGATGGATGTTTGTTAATTAATCAAAATGGCTGAAAACATCTGATTGAAATTTGAGATGAAGATAGAATATTGTACTTTAATCCATGTACGTATAGTTTGTAACAGTAGTGACAAACCGGACTGAAGTAAGAGTGTAACAAACTTTCGCATATATGTATAATAATAATAGTAGGCTACAAAAAATACTAAACAAATAATAAACAAAATAAGCCGAGGTAAGTCGCTAGTATTAATTTTATAAAACTTAATTTCTGCCTACGCTTTGAGTTCAGAAACAACTCTTTATAAGCGTTTCATATAATTTTGCACAAAACATTTTTGAACAAAGGGGTGTATGATTTTTTTTTTAAAATTCATCTCCTAAAGCAGTTAAATGGGTATGTAAGTATTACAGAAGTTCATCGCTTTATTATGTATATCGTTAGAATTTTGATAGTCAACAGTTCTTTAATAGTGAGTTTTCGATCTAGCTGATTTTCAGATAGTGGAAATTTCATGTTTTGGAAAACATTTGCTCAAGCATTACTCAAATACTATTAGTATTAGTAATAGGGGAGAAAAACTTATGATTTTGCTAACTTAAATATGCATATACGGGTATATATAGGAGCACTATGAACTTCAACTCGTACTTTCAAAAACTTACACGCTATAGTATTTGGTCGAACGCGTTATTGAATAAAAATGTATTGCTTTTTCTGACTCAAAAAGTTGAGGGCTTAATGAACAGGCAAGCGTGAAATACCCGAAACTTTGGTTAAATTTAAACCTTCTATGGTTAAAATTACATTCAGAACCTTTTATTCTTATAGCTCTGAGTTAAATATTTTGTCTTATGAAAATAAGAAAAGGTTTTATTTATTACACATATTTTTTATTTCAGAATTATTCTTTATTTCATCTGTTATACATGATTAGTGTAATATTCAATAGAGCTGTCTAGTTTCCAGGCAACTGTGAATAATATTTCGTTAAATTTTTGTCATAATCTGATTTGTTTTTGGAAGATAACATGCTTTATCAAATGACAGTCGTTGTCTCTTTGTAGCCACTACATATATTGGTATCTTACAGACTGTATTAGTTCCGATTGGATTCAATTCTTGCAAAAAAACGAAATATTATAGCAATATGATGGCAGAAAATCAATACAAAGTTGGATAATAAGTATTTTTCGGTATGATCTTAGGCGAAAATGAAAAGGAGGTACATATCCTTACAGGGTTTTCTTGAGATTTCCCGCTTTGTAAGCCTCAAAAGCAGCTCGGAGTTGGGATATTGGCGATGTTATACCCTTGTGCCTACGATTTAGCTCATTGGTCGTGTCGAGAAAAGAGAGTGCGTACTAGTACCTATCGTTGAGCCAAAACTTACTTATTAATTTAAAATCAATTAATATTTACAATCAATAGATCATTTTGATGACACGTCTGGCACAGTAGTTACTCTACTTACTACGACAGCGGTTGAGTGGCGATTCGAGTCCCGCTAGGGTCATTCATTTGTTAAGCACGAATGATTGTACTCCAGTCATGAGTATGACGTATGAATGTATAATATAATAGATGTATTTAATGTTAAATATATGTAGTGTATTAACTATCTGGTATCCGTAACATAAGCCTCGTAGCTTACCACGGAACTAGAAGGCGCTGTGTGTTATAATGTTCCAACATATTTATTTATAAATTACTTTTATTCATTTTCATTAAGTCACTCGTAATCATAATTATTTCCTTTCGTAATAGACCAAGATCTCAGGGACGCCCGACTTCATTTATTTTCTCAGTAATGAAATGTATGGGATTAAGTACCAATCGAATTGGATAGGCCTAATATACACAAGAAGTATTGCTATGAGTGGGAGCGTGATAATGCCACTGCTTTAAGAAAAGTAATTGCTGTACACCTATGTATATTGTACACCTTTTAATTATCCGTCGGCCCAAACTAGCAGATACGCATACACTTTAAGTACATACTTAAACTACTTAATCCCATACAGTAAATAAATACTGAGAAAATAAGCATAGTCTGACGGCCCTGGGATCTTGTGTAAGCATGTGTTCGGTAGACCGAAAGTTTCTGTACGACCATTCCCCTAATCATTAAAGGAAAATAACTAATCATTATTCTCGCCTTGCGTAAGGTTAATTATATCGAAACTTATATTTCAAGAAAAATAAGATATAATATAAATAATAATAACCGTTATATAATTATAATATGAATGTTGATATATCTTTTCAGATTTGGTTCAAGCATTTTCTTAAATTACTTCCATTAATAATATGATATTACTTACTTACTTTATTTTTGGTCAAAGCTGTCCTAATACGTAGGACACATAAATATTGCGTCGTACAACAAATTTGGTATATCTCATAATTGGACCCACATCATGCATTTATGATTATCTTGTAATTCGAGAACATATTCTGAGAAAGATAAATAGAAGTAGAAAAAAGGATATTTAAAAATAAAATCTTTTGAAGACCAACCATGAATTAAATCAAAGGCACCACTAATTACAAGATGAATCTAGATTACATCATACATTTATGATTATTTCATA
The DNA here is from genome assembly GCA_905231865.2 of Boloria selene. NCBI lineage: Eukaryota > Metazoa > Arthropoda > Insecta > Lepidoptera > Nymphalidae > Boloria > Boloria selene. The sequence continues at coordinate 15,179,846 of HG993131.1, forward strand.
ACTTCGAAAAAATATTCTCAGACGAAAAAAATGATAAACATTGGTAGAAAAAAGAAAATGAAAAATCTTTTGAAGACCAACCATGTGTTATTTCAAATGTACCTATTAGGTACCATAAGGTATAACGTACTAATTAGTAGTTGATATCAACGAAATTCTTGGGGTTTTATAATTATTGTTAGTACGAAGTTTGTTCTTTCCTCCTATTGCTATCGATTGTTCAATAAAATAGTAAATTATTTTTTCCATCTTTAGTCGGCTCGATTTGTAATAATATTTGAACGCTAAGTGTATTAAACAATTAAAAAAGAACGGAGTGTCTCCTTTTAGTGAAAATTATTATTTTAAATATTTAACATACTTTTCTTCTGAGACAGGTCAAATCAAAAGTTTGATCTCCTCTAAATCTTAAATCTTGCATGAATAATGAAGTCGATGTCAGGGATTTACTATAAAATATATAAGATTCGTCGTTGTCATATAAAAGGTTTCTCATAATGAGCTGTAATTTAAAAAAATATTTCTGCGAATAAATTATCTCGAATTAAAAATCTTATACGAGTACTTATTAAATCAAATTTTGAAATATGAAAAGAAATAAACTAGTCTTTTTGTCCTTTATTTCATAAAGGAAGTAGGCGTTCTTAAATTTTAAATATAACTGGTATCATCTGAGGTTGATTTCGACGAAAAACGACGAATGCCTACGATGAATCATTTTGATCAGATCAAATTGGTCAAAGCGTTTTGTGTGTGGGTTTATGTGACAGCAAAGTGTAATTATATTTCAACGTGTTTTAAAGGCAAAAAAAACACACTTTACAAAATATTCTGTACACAATATTCCCCTCCTTTCTAGGAATTGTAAAAAACAAATAATTTTGTCTCGTGATACTTTTTAAATGTGATCTTGGGATTCACATATTATTCTATTCTTATACTTTAAGAATACTTAAAATCATTAAGTCTATATATACAATACTTTTTTTTATTTTCAGTTTTAATAAAAGTGAAAGGAAGGCAAGGTCTTGAAGAGCAAATACACCAAATTTCGACTCAATTAATCAAACATAAAAAAACATTTAGAAAATGTGTACCGTTTCCTTCACAGTTTTAATTAAAACGATTTTAAAATCCTGCAAGCTACTTATATTTTACACATGGATTTAGCGAAACGTAAATATGCACATCATCCTGGTAAGAGTTAAGACGAATACGCAGTATGTAGGTCAGTGGGTCCCAAGGATTCGGCCACTTTTATCATTATAACACAAACAATGAACGTTGATTCAAAAGAAAAAATGACATTGGAGCCATGAAAAATACCTTAGCGCTTAACACTAAAAAGTTTAAAACATAATATGAACCTATGAATATTTAAATATTATATAAAACAATTATACCACTACCCGATGCGTGGAAAAAGTGAAAACAAAAAAAAATTTTTTTGTAGTCGTGAAATAGCAATTTTTGATTTGCTTATATTGTTAAATTGTTCTTTGACGACTCAGTTGGCCTAGTTTGTGTAAGTGACCTGACTTTCTGTGCCAGCGGTAGCAGGTTAGAGGCCAAGGGCATTCTTTTGTGCGATGAGCACAAATATTTGTTATGCTTTTCACTTATGAGTAGGCATTAGTTTAAAGTGTTTAGCGTTTAGCGTTGTTACATACAATATAAAATGTATATTATATATGTGTAATGTAAGTATACATTTAATTATATTTCAACATATATATGTATCTTCTTTAGACTGAGGTAAAATTAATATTACATTCATATCTCTCTTTGAGTTATTTGGACTCATAAAATTTGCCGACGAGTTAGATACAAAGTGGCCAACTTTTTAGATAGTGAATATTTATTTCTTTCATTTATTAATACCGTACGTAATAAAATTTATTATATTATGGGTTTTCAAGATGTTTATAAAAAGGCTAAGGTAATGATTAATTAAAAGTTCAATCAAGTTCAGTTAAAAGCCAAAAAAATCAGCACATATTCCTCAAAGAGTTTTGTGTTTATCTATACATACTCGTATAATAAAATTTAGGAACCTTGCCTAAAGTGACTTCTTTTAACAATATATTTTAGTTATTATATTATATTTTTTAAGGTATTTAAAATCTTAAATGTTTAGTTCTATATAATATGTATAATGTATAAAGTTTAATTGTATTTTTTAGCTTAGTCAATCTGCAGATGAAATATTTTTTGGAAAATCTAATTGAAATCTATAGAGGACATATCTATTGTTTTTAGAATTTTTGTCTGTCTGTCTGTGACCGCATCACGAGAAAATGATTTGGATGAAAGGTATGATGATAGCTGGTTACCCGGGTCAATACATAGGATACTTTTTATTGCGGGAAAATATCTAATTTCTGAGAAATCTCAACTAACCGTTACAAACCGGCTATAAAACATCACATGATATTATGTGAAATCTATTTTGTTTCCAGTTTTTAAAACGCAGGCGGAGCCGCAGGAATTGCTAGTTTGCTATATTTTTCTGATTTATATAATGCCAAGAAAAAAGCTATGTAGTGCACGGATCTATAGAATTTATAGAAAGATAATATATAGTTAGGTTTCTAATTTAAATTGTCCGTCTCAGTTTTTAATAGATGTAGATGGACTTATAAGTAAATTTGTTTTGAATTTTTAATAAGTGACCTTTTATCCGTACTATTTATGTACTTAAGAATTATCGGGGTCTATCTTTTAAGGCGAAAGTGGTCATTATATTATTTATAGAAGTAACTTCAAAAGAAATAAGTGAAATAAAAATGTGTTAACGTAAGATTATTTTACCGCGAAGATTTGACCTTTGCTAAATATTTTATTTTCTTAAAAAACCACCGTCATAACTTTTACTCGTGGTTTATGTGGGTGTCGCGTAGATTTTACCCTTGACCTATTAAGATGAAAGGAATTGTTAACGAAATAATGAGATTACTAACGAACTTAACTATACTATAATTACCCTCGACTGTGTCTTTGGAAATACTTTGAGTTGAAATCTATACAGACAATAAAATTAAAGCACCTGTTTGTAATGTTAAAATTGGATACTTATATAAAACATTTTTTTTAAATGTGTCTTTTTTTACTCTGGTTAATCTACAAAACGGCTGAACTGATTTTGACGGGACTCTTACGGGCAGAAAGGAGATGCTACAAGGAGTAACTTAGGCTTATTTTAGAATAAAAATTAAGGTTTCGCTTAAAAAATGTACGCACCCGAGCGAAGCGAGGATGAGTTGCTTGTATTAAATATGTTATTTGTAACGATGATAGTTGCGGAAGTATAAGAGATGCCAATGAAATAGAACACGGGTAATTATAACTATACTTTTAAACCAGAATCACCGATATTGCAATGTATTGCTATAAAATAAAATGTTAATGTAACATTCTAACGCCACTTTACTAGGTAATAGTTATTATTCGATTTCTTACACAAATATTTGTCAGAACGTTCTTAAGTTTTGACATATTCTATTGAATAACATGAAAATTGTATTATAAGTTTAAATATTTGCAAAAAAGGTACACTGATTTAAGCACATTCGAAAAGATACAAATATTTAATGTATAAACCATATGTTTGTACAGTACCTTTAGGGGTATTCCCCTGCTCCATATTACAAAGTAGATAAGGATTATGAAATGACGAAGACATCACAATCGATGTAGAAACTAGATCACTTTAACTTTTAAGCCCAACAAGTGTTTGAATATTCATCATCTTCTCGTGTTCACTGAAATATGACCTGACAGAATCTTAATTAAGAAATCATACCAAAAACATTCAGAATAAACAATAAAAAGTATACAGAAAAGTATAAACGTAATAGCCTCTAGTAAAATTTAATTTGTTGACCTCATGAATTAGTGGTAGGATTGTATCAAAAGACCCCGAGTTCGATTAACGGGCTGGGTAATATAATATTGTCGCTTTTCAGGATACAAAATGGACTGAAGTAATATAAAGAATTAGGAAGATATTATAATTTAATTTAAGTGTTATTTAATGAACAAACGTTAAATACTTAACAATTAAATTCTGATATTTGTATGATAATTTATTTATATAGCACTAAAGATTCACCATTACTCCGTTCAGACCTTGTCCCTAGATACCTTTGACTGTTAGTATAGATTTCTCAGAAATTAGATATCTTCCTTCAGTGTTCTTCAGAGTCCAGTGTTTATCTCGTGATTCAACCACAGACAGGCATATTGCAAAAACAAAACATCAAAAAAACAATTTTTAATTTTCTTGTCTACTATCTGTCTGCCTTTTTGTTCCGGCTAATCTCTGAAAAGGCTGAAGCGATTTTGATTTCACTCGTAGATAGCTAATGATTTAAAAAGTAACATAGGCTACTTTTATATTAGATTTCTTTATTATTATAACTAGCGGAACCCGCGGCTTCACTCGCGCTAAATCCGACGAACCTAAAAGAAACGAGAATTAGTCGCTAGTAATTAATATTCAATAAGACTTTCCAAAAATACTTATATTACATACGAATAACTCATTAATAATTTTACTATATGTATAGGTAGATTACGACCTATTATAAGAAAACTTTACGTGGGAAATGAAAATCAGCGCTTATTATCTAATAGCTTGATACAAAAAATCTAATTATGTGATTACTAATCGCCATTAGTCGAGTCTACAGTATTAGGCAATAAATTATGCACTCAATGTCGCGCCACCTGAATGGTAAGTTAGAATTTCCTAAGTCGAACAAATTAGAATTAATGTTAGGACAAATTAAAGTTTTGTTTGTATTAGAGTTAATGTTAGGGACTGAAATTGTATTTATACGAGTAGTAATGTATATTATCACTACTCGGTGTATAATGAAATAACAATATTGTAATAATTGTCGAATCTGCACATTATTTTTTAAATATCAGAGGTGCGAGACCCGGATTTGAACCGGCATCACTCGGTTATCCAAGCGAACGCGTTACCGCTAGCACTGACGGTAATTAAGTTAGTTAATTAATATACATAATATATTATATGTTAAACTTTATGTATAAGTAAGATTCAGCTGAGTCAAATTAGTTTAACATCCCACTGCTGGACCTCCTTTAAATATCAGGGAGATCAGACCATAGTCCACTACGTTAAATTTGGGTTGGTGAACTTCACGTGCCTTTCGAAAGTATACTATAATGTTCTTTCAGACATGCAGGATTCCATACGATCTTTTTGAATCCATATGATCTTCTTTCTGAATTTGATTGGATTTGAACTCGTTACTCGTTAGTACTGGGCTACTTCATGTAAGTTTATATAATAACAATTATCTCGTAAAATAATTATGTATTATGAAAACAACTATTAAATAAAAGTGACAAATGTGTTGATATTACAGAGATATTCGAAGTAAATTGATTGATGAGTGAAAAGACGTGCTTAATAAGTGTTCACTAAGCAATATGAATACTCAGATCCTAAGTAACAAAAGGTCGTTCGAGTATAGGCCCAACAAGTAGAAAAGGAAAGAACTAGTTCAACGCACTGGTTACCAGTTGATTTTTGTTTGCAATGTTTTTCTAGATTATTATATAATTAATCATTCTAGATTAAACCTATTTAAACCTATTAAATCCAGATAATTTCCTCTCAATAATTCAATTTTCTAAAGGTCGCTCATTATTTTTTTTCAAAGTACTAGTACCTAAAACGTTTGCAGACGACCTCATTAATATAAATTTAATATGAACGAAATAATATTTTTACTATTTGCTTTGACGTCAAAAAATGAAAATAAAAAATGACGACGCAAAATCGTCACGCTAAGTACACGTTCGTCCTCTTTTATATATAGGTATACATTTTAACGGATTCTCATAGATGGGATATTTTCATGCAGTAAAAATTATCTTATAAGTTGACCCGGATAACCAGCTATCTTCATACCATATTTAATTAATTTAAGACGCTTAGTCTCTACTAAATATAAATATGTACGTTTGTTTGTCAGTAAAATTCCTAAGAAATCTATCCATCACTTATAAAACATTAATAGATCGTTGTTACATAGAAAGGCTTTTAAGATGAAAAGGCGTTATCTTGTAATAGGTAACATATCATGTACCATATACAAAAACATGTACTAGGATATCCTTACTATATTCATTTCGTCCTTAGTAGCCTAACAATTGACTCTTGTCTTGCCCAGATATAGTCTATCTGTATATAAAGTTTCATTCAAATCGGTCCAGTCTTTTTAACACGCACACACACACACACACGCACACACACACACACACACACACACATAGATACATACATAATTTTTCACGCACATGAACACGTATCTAACCTTTTGCAATTATATCAATATTTCGATAACAATTTTCATATATTATATCCATCCAATATTAATAATGTAGTTATATTAAAAAGAAATTTAGATGTAATAAGTACTCGTATATTAGATTAGACTTTTCAATTGAAATCTTATTTGTAGGAGTAAATCCAATAGCCTCATATTACAAACTGGTTTGGTTATCTGCAATGTGATTATACTAATCGTATCTCATTTGAAGAAAATATTTCAAATACTGTAAATCATGAAAATCAAAATATTTTATACAGCATAAAAATTGTTACAATTTCTTACTGTACGTCATGAGTCTACCACCAGTTTGGAATACTCTCTAACCTGAGAATAACTGGCGAAAGAAACTCAGCGGGACTATATTTTTTTTATCTCTCTTTTTCAAATTAACAATAATTCTATATTTTGAAATAGCCTGGCGGCGATCACATAATTCCCAAGGCGTACTGTCTTTCAAAAAAATCGTTAATCTAATAATAAACTTTAGTACACAAACGTTCCTTAACATTTTTTTTAAATTTGGCAATAGAAGGTTTTTTAACGTTTTCTGGGATCCTGTTGTATAAGCGTGCACATTGTCCATAAAAAGGATTCTGACTGATATTACTGACTCGGCTTAAGCGAGTCATAGGTATTACAAGTTTATGTTTGCTCCTAGTATTAATGCTATGCATATCGCAATTTCTGGGAAATTCGTGTAGAAGCAACAGTCAATATTTTTATTTCTTTAAACTTTTCTCTTAATGAAAACTTTAAAGCCTAAATTATAAATGACACGAATATCTCTTTTCTGCAGGACAAAATGGTATTAATGGTAGCTGCTTTTCCCCATTATATGTTTCCATAGGACATAGTACTATGAAAATAACTAAAATATACTACGCGAGTTGTATCTACGTCTGTAATAAGTCAATTTTTTTTAACCGCAAACGCTGCTGAGCTGAGCCTATTTGCCAACCCGGCAAGGGATGGAGGAGGGAGGGAAGTGGGAGGGAGGGGGGAACGAAGGCGGAGGATGAAGGGAAGAGGGAGGGGGGGGGGGAGTGGGCCTCCCGGACTCTCACTCACCGGACGAAACGCGACAGCATAGCTGCCACTTCACGCCGGTCTTCTGTGAGGGAGTGGTACTAATGAACTATACGGGGCGTGCCGGCCCATTCGGTTGCTACCCGAAGGTAACAATCATGGCACTTAAATGTCCCATATAATGGGTCCTTAAAGGACTTGTGATGGAAAGTGAAGGGCTGTATTATTAATTCATATTAATTTATTTTTTTGTAAGGTCGATAAATGGGTAAAATATAAGAGTAAAAAATTAGTGGTAGCACTATAGTATAGTCTATTCGTATAATAAAATTCTAAGATTCGAATCTGTATATTGAAAATTATTTGCAAAATCTTTTTTTTTATGGTAAAAAGGGGGCAAACGGGCTGGAGGCTCACCTGATGGGAAGTGATCACCTCCGCCCATCTTAGGCGGATGTTAATGTTTCTTGTGATGATAGATGGTTATCTGGGTCAACATGCGATGGAACACTTTACTTATATAATACTTAATCTTACAGACAAGAATTACTTAAAAATACGATAAATAACAATAAAATGAACACTCATTAAATGTATGGAAGCAGAAAGTAATTGTTAAAAGTTGTTTAAGCAAAATATCAAGTTTTAATAACGTAGTTTCCCAGAATTGTTATACTCGTGCTTACTGAAGTATTCATTTCTTTTTCGTTATGTTACGATTTCTACCTATTAACTCCTTTCACACTGAACTGCGAGGCCTCGGCAGATGCTCAATCAACCATGGGTTGCTCCAAGAGTTTTTTCAGATAAGTAACAGGAGCAAACCCCATAGTACACTACCCCCTTTGCGTTTCAATCAGCCTGTGCATCACAGACAATTAAACCTAAAGACACCGCTTTCAATAATTTTAGTACGAAAACTAAATCGACAAAACATGGCGGGTTGCAGGGGAGGTTAGCTATTTTTCATTGGCTCGTTTAAACACATGTCAAACTTAACAATGTCAGGGACAATTCACTAGTGATGGACGACAGTGATTTATTAATATTGATAACTGAGCCGAATCGATTATTGTATAACGGTATAATAAAATAAAAAGACATGTTAATTGTTACACAAATTATTTAATAAATTAAGAATAGTAAACATCTCAATAAAGTAAAAAAAAACAAAAAGCAGTCATGAGGACTGCGAACAGAAGTGAAAACTTAAAACTATACATAATCAGTTGTTATTTTAATCAAATGAATTGGTACATATTAAATAAAAATTTGTAAATTAAAACTGTTTAAATTTATCTGGTTTTGACATCTATCGGCACTCTTGAGTGTTAGTGGCCATGTCGATGACGACTTACATGAATTTACTCGCCATTCAAACCTGCCCATGGAAGTTTTCACTTCATTGTCGACTATTGACCTTTAAAATCTTAGATTATATACATGTCTAGATACAGTATTGGACCGCCCTGAACGGCTCAAGAAAAGTCTACTAAAAATGGTAGACTCGCTTCTCACCTACGTCAGTGTCATTTGAGTCACTAGTGGATAACATGCTCGCGAAAAAAAAATAATTATGCCGGTTTGTGCTATCAAATTGTGTTGAAATTATGTGGGAAAACCGTATAATAACACCAAGATCACTTTTCATCGGTAATTTATGTTATTTAACTACTATTTTTTAAGAAAACGTGGATTTTTAATTCGTTACTATTTAGGTAAATTTGACAAGCCTGTGTTGCCAGCTTATAATTAGGGAGACTTAGCGAAATTATTGGAGATAAATTATAAATATTATTATTTATTTACGTATTTATATAGGATTACCAACAGTGTATATAAGTAATATTTTTTTAAAATAATAAAATACTAAAATTATATGACATTGAACATACATAATTAGGTGTAGTTTATTATAAATTATTTAATTAGAATAAGTTTTTACAAAATAAAAAATAGTTTTAAATTTCTTTTGTTTTTTTTATATTCAATATATTGAATTTTTAAATTCTTTCTTTCTTTTGAGCCTTTTCCAAAGCAAACCATTTATTTTTATTTTCGGCGGCGTTTAAATAAACATCATTACACCTTCGTAAATCATCAAATGATGCAATAGTATATATTGGGTTCTGCTTGTTACAAAACCGACTTTAATAACAAACACTAGAAATAACAACATAACTGATTGGTGTAATATAGTCGATAGTAGAAAAATATTGATTAAGCATCTATAATTAATGAAAACTACCAATAAAGTATTTTTTACGTTTTAGTGTTTTTTTATCAAGACGTTTTTTTAAGTTTTAGTGTATATTTGTGCACTATAGTAAATTTCCTGCGTAGTTGACTAATCTTCGTAACAATATTTGATCACCCTCACCACCACCTATATAAAATAAATGAAATCCATATGAATAAATGAAATCCGTAATATGGCAGTACTAGTAGTTTTTTATATTCTCAGGTGTAATTATCATAAAATATGAATTACATTACAAATTATATATTTAATTTTTTTTAAATAATTATTTTATTTCAACTTCATCATATTAAATAATGGGAGAAAGATTTGGAGCAGGTATCCCTAAACACGCACACTTTGACAGTTTGACTACAATAAGTGTACTCACACATATCACGTAAAGTGAGGACGTTTTCTGCGCGTCGTTTGTTCGCAATGCTCAATCTAGACATGTATATAATCTAAGTTTAAAATATATTAATTTTGTATAAACTCTCCTTATTGATTTTGATTCGGATTTTTTGTTAAATAAGCCAGTCGTATATCAATATATTTATCAATCTCGCATTTTATTAAATCAATTAAATGATTTACTTTTTCAAAATCAAATCTATTTTAGTTGTTTTATTTGTATTCCTTATCCTAAGAAGAAAGTAAAACTTATTATATATTACACCTTATTTACATTTATTTCTATCGATTATTTGTAATCTGTGGCACAATCGTAGTAATCGTTATGTTGTGCCGTGGCACATCAATAAGGAGGCGGTACCCGTCCATGAAGTACAATATTATTTGTATGACATTGTATCGTAACGGTTAACCATTAAATCCGAAAGTTCATGGGCGTGAGCTGTCAAAAAACTATAAACGCGAGATCTTTTTATATTTTATTTTTGTGTTATTATTTTTTATTAGACTTATCTGTGAAATGTAATACCATATTTGGTGAGACTAGACGTTGTACTACACTTTTCACGCCATTTCACTGAACAATAAGGCATTATAAATGTAATTCGGACAATGTTATCGCTGTGACTCTCGGCGGCGGACTGAGGAACGTAAAGGGGCGGGGCCGGCTGTTATGAACTGTCAGTTCCAAATCTTAACTAAAGCATATCCCCAGTAAAGCGTCGTCTTGAGGTTAAATTGTCTGTGCTGTGCATGCACATCTCATACATGTGTAAGACATATCAAAAATGTTCATCACACGTACATTGAAAAAACATTTGGTTTCCTAAGGGTACAATCATGAAATTCCAAGTCTATGTCAACAGCACTGGATTTACACTATAGGCGCTCGAGGCTACTGCCTAGGGCGGCGAGTTTTCAGGAGCGAAAAAATTCGGAAGGTAACAAAAAAAATCTTTAGTGTCATAAAAATGCTATTTTTCTATTTCAAAAAGTCTATTTAATAAAAACAACACCAATATATTTGTCAAACAATTTTAATTGATTTTTTAATTAAAACAAATTAAAAAAATATATAATATCTATCTATCTATCTATTTTATCAATTTTATATAAAAAAGTATTTAAAATCTATTTAAAAAATATTTTTGGATAAAAATAAAAACATTATACAGGATATGCTAAACGCGAAATCGAGTAGCTGTGTACTTTAAAAGATCGGCGCTAATATCTGTCAGATCTGACACTCCACATCTAGCGCCCTATCTTTGTGCCTCGTCCAGATCACTTCCACTATTTAATAATTAGATAGAAAGGCATTTCCTTCGAAATGCCAAAGGACTATTCCAATAGCGGCTGTCTAACTGAATAAATACTGGTAATGCCGTTCTATTTCATGTATTCAGTTGATAGCCTCTATAAGTAAATACGTTTGAAATTTCAATATCCTCCGTCTCCTATAAATGCCTTTGAACTAAGCAATTTACACTGGAAATATATAGTAAAATTAGATAATAAATTTGAAGCTTGTAGAATGTAGGCATATTATATAGATTAAATGTTTCTGAGTGTTTGTTTGCAGCACGAATGTATTATAACAATACTTGAGTTTAATAGAAATTAAAGTTTTATGAGTTAGTCAAGTTTAACGTTATTATAACAAGTATAACTAATATTTACGAATACTTGGTCTATATGTATAATTTTTTACTATCTGAGAAATGTAAATCAAAATCCCGTTTTTTTTTACTGTGTCTGGAATTCGTGTTTTTAATTTTTTAAGTCTGGAGATCATTACGGAGACATATTTACAGGTCACTAGTACTTGTTATTTACATAAATTAAGTACTTTGGTTTATTAATTTAATATAAACTACAAGTCAAAAGAATACCTATCTACGAGTATACTAATATAAAAAAAGAGGAAAGATTTGTATGTAAGTATGTTTATAACGAATTGGCTTAAAAAGCGGTTTCCGCTGGTCAAAATAAATAAGATTTCTAAAATAAAAGCAACATTAGTGACATCTTATAACGTTAGCTATCTGCGAGTGAAAGTCCCGTCAAAATCGGTTCAGCTGTTTCAGAGATTAATAAAAATTAATAGTTTTTTTTTAATATTTTATCTAATATACTTTCATATGCATTTAGTAACTGTTAATATAAAATGAAAAACCGACACTTCAATTTTATTTATATGTACATTGATTATTAAATTAAAATTGTAATCAATTATTACATTTTTAAATTGGATTATTATTGAGATAGTTTTGATAGATGTATATTGTATATATTCACGAACGGATCAGATAACAAATTATACTGAGTAGAAACAAAAAATCTCAATAAATCTGCAAACCTTTTTAATACATCGTTGGAAGTAGAAATTGAGCTACCTTAAAAATACAAATATTCATTTCTTTGTTACTTTCTCAGTTTTCTACTTTCTCAATATTTTTTATTTATTCACGAATACAAAATACAAATACGACGAAACTAAAAATTTTGATTTATCTCTAAAAGAAATCATCCAGCTGAAGAATGTGATAAAAGTACAATGCTGAAGACTGAAGAGATTTGCTTTAAGATTTTTCGGAGATTGAAAGTCAATTTTGCAGCTTTCATATTTATGATTATGTTTATTCTTCGCATATCTTTCAATATGTGCCTACGTTTGCATATCATTCCACAAGGGTTTCCATTGTTTCGATAAGATTGATCGACCCGAATTTTCTACGAGGTTGTTCTGAAAAATCACAATTGTTTATCTTATCTGAAATAGAAACATTAACGTAGCCTTAGGCGATAATTAGTTAATTTATAAAATAGTCTCATAAAATGTTTTAATTAATCAGAATTTTAAATGTGTTTATGTAATTAGTAAAAAATATTTCGAATTGACTAAAATAACAACGTAGAACGTAGAACAAAGAAGATGGAAAGTGGGAGTGGATATACTCAGTTTCAGTTTAATTCTCACTATATTTAAATTTCATTTATTATAAAATAGTAAGAAATAAAAAAAAAACTGTATATTATCTAAGCCTATTTCATAAAGCCTTAAAACAATAGGCCTGAGTATTTTAGTTTGCATATAGAAAGATATCGTGTTAAGCACGAGACCGCAGATTTCAGATGACGCTGTAAGGTCAAGTTCAACTTGCCGTGTCGTTACGAAGTGCTTAAAGTTAAGGGATGCAAAGGCTCAAGTATATTAATTTTGTGGAAGTTGAATATATTAATTACTTTATAATATCATTATACGATGATTTCAAAATAACTTTATGCATTCGAACCTTGGGAAACGAAATTAAAAAAATAGGTAAAATCCGAAAAAGCAATTATATTCAAATATAAATACAGAATTTTACATCTAAGCTTATAAAATTTAATTTGCAGTGGAAAAGATTTAGCACTTTATACAGTAAATAAAGAAGTAGATTGTAAACGCCCTTAATTTTACACGCGCTCTCAAACTACCGGGAAACACGCCTTAACCAAAGCGTTCTTGGAACATTATATTACTTTCTATCAATTCTGTTGTGATTGGAATGTTAATTATTTATAAACAACGTACGCAAGAATTCTGACAGTTATATTGTTTTCCTGTAATATTTAATTAATTTTCTCCTAAAAAATATTATACAATATTTTATCACTACATAGTATAAAACAAAGTCGCTTTCTCTGTCCCTATATCCCTATGTACGCTTAAATCTTTAAAACTACGCAACGGATTTTGATGCGGTTTTTTAATAGATAGAGTGATTCAAGAGGAAGGTTTATATGCATAACTAGCGGATCCCGCGGCTTTGCCTGTGCTAAATCTAGGAAAAAGCCCAAGCGAAGCGAGGGCGAGTCGCTAGTTATTATTATTCTATATTTTAACCAGCGACTTACCTTTAAATCCGTCCCAAAAAGAAACATGTGTTCCTCTTGTCGTGGTACTGGCTCAGCAGCGTCAGGCAATCCGGTCGGGCGCGAAGCTAAGAAACATGGATGTAGTCCACTTTGGTGGGCGATAAGCCATGCGGGTTGCTCCAGGTATTTTGTTGATAGCAGAGTGGATTGTAGAGCAACTCCTTGGCTGTGTGGTCTGCTTTGACAGACCTGACGTCAGGGTATCCCGGTTGTATAAGCGATCCTGCCATGCCCCATTAAGACAGCGGGGGTTTGGTTGAGTGTAAGAGAGTAACACTGGCTTTTCTAATCGGTATATTATAACCTTAGGCTTTATTTCATTTTCATAAATTAAAAAATAAACATTTATTTTACTAGAAAATATTATTTAATTAAACCGATTTATTGTCTATACAGATAAATAAAAATGATTATTTATGCGTGTGTAAAACGTAAGTAAGTGTAAGTAAAACTTAATTTTACTTATAAGAAAAACTGTCTGTCTCTTTGTTCCCGCTAATCTCATCTCGCTATCTAGTTAATAGCTGTACAACGAGTACAAGGAGTAATTGAGGTTACATTTATTTTAAGATAAAAGTATTAGTAAAAATCTATATATTATTTAGCAATTCACTCAAAGAGAAAGATTGTCTGTAATCCACACTCGGAAGAAGTGAAACTATTAAATCATAATGGTGCTAAAGAAATTATACTTAAAAAAACTAAAACGAACCTTGGGAAGAATTCGAGTGAAGCAAGGGTGAACCAATAGTAGCGTTAAGCTGCATAAGAAAAATATAGTTATTGCTTTTAACGACCTCACTTAAAGTTCCTTTCTGCTGTAACTTTTGAAACCACTCCTAAGAACGAACTCCTCTTGGAACGCGAAAGATATTAATTGGCATTGAAAGTGAAGTTATGGACTTAAGTGTTTAAGAAAAAGTGTACTTACTATAGAGTGCATGTATTCTTGAGTTGCGTTTGAAGAAAACATCGTTGGTGCTGTAGCTGATAGGGACCGCAATTAAAACGAATCAATATTTCTTTAAAAAATAAAATACAATATATTCTTCTTTTAAATTATTTTAAAATTTGATTTCCACTTTCGTGACACTTATTTTTCCGATGCATGAATTACCCCTAAAATTGCTTTAAGACGTCTTCAATATAATTATAACATTTAAAAGAGTAATTAACTAAAACAATTTTAAATTATTAGATCATAATCTGAAAAAATGTATCTAAATATTAGGTTCCTACAATAAAGACCTGCGCGAATTGATATAGCTATAAATATAATATAGATGCATCAGTCGACTGTGAGGGAGTCAGGACGCGCTTCTCTCGGGAAAGTCCAGAGACGGCCACAGTCGCGTTACGATCGCCGCCTCACAACGCCGCGCCTTGCTGAACTGATAGCACCGCCGTTGGAAACTCGCAAAGATAAGCGATAAAAAAAATTTATTTCAACATCATATCATCACCAAATAAATTTTCCTTTAAAAATAAAAAAGTGTTTTAAAATTAATTTGTAATTATTAATAATTCAGTGTATATTTTTGAGTATTTTTGAAATTTCAAACGTGTCGTGCCGTCGTGAATAGCCGTCGCGATCGTCGCGAAGAAGGTCACAGTTTACGTATATTGGCAACGGCGCGGGCGCGTCTGTTAGACCGATCCGATTCGAACTGTAAGGATATTTTGTCCTTATAATGGACTATCAAAGTGTAGTTGTTTACTGTATAATTAACATCGAGGCCCCCTCATTTTCTGAAGAAATCCCAGAAGGGTGCATCGGCTGGTTAAAATACAAACTCAAAAGGCAAGTACTTAGTATAGTCCCAGAGAACTTGGCGAAATATTTATATTTTTTGCAAAGATTATATGATACTATGTACAACGCGAATTAATTCAATTTTATTTTTGTCAAATATAAAGTTTTTTAATACGAAGTAATATCTACACGCTAAATGTATATTTTTTAAACTTTTAATTTTTAGTACTAGCTTATTTTATGTTTTTATTATATGTGCGTTTTTTATTTTTATATATAGAATTGAATATTTGTAGCATTTAAAGTAATTGTTTCTATCTATTAAGTGTACTTATATTTTAAAGTAGCTTCAAGTTGAGCTTGTTTTCAAAATATTTCTATGTAGAAAGTATTACCTTCCCACTGTTTTAAGTTCATTTACTTTCAATAAAACTTTCGAAAAACATACATCCTTTTTTACGCGTAGATTAAGATAGTAAATAATAATAATTATCCAGCATAAATTTGTAAAATGAAAAATTTTAAACTAAAGAGATTAAGCAACAAAATGAAACGATAATGTTCGTAAAGTGAAAATATGTAGGAATGTTTCTAACAAGAATACCTACCTAATTTGAAAATTGTCTTATTTATATAAGACTCGTATAAAATATTTAATACATACTTTTAAACAAATCATTAACGCAGAGAAAGAAAATATTTCTTTGTTTCGAATCCTCCTCACATTAATGAAAATGACCCGTGGTGTTAGTCGTATGAATAACTCCAAAACTACTCAATAAACTTGCCACAGAATCACACGGCAAGTGTGTACTTTTAATTTTAATATATAAATTATTAATATATAAAACTGTAAGCATTATACGAACTTCCCGTGTCCCGACGGCATGCAGTCCACGATAAACAAGCGACTTATCCAATCTTATAATTAATACATTTTAGGTGTATAATTTGTCCCAACTTAAAAGAAGGATAGTTTTTTCCGGTCAAGTGATATTATTTTTAAAAAGTCATAATATCTTCTAAACGATTCTAGACTGAGAACCTGGGAAACATCTACTCTCTAGCTACGAGTTCTTCCTCCATGCTTAACAGAAAAAAGTTTGATAAACCAAAGCGTATCCTGGTCTGCTAGTAATATTTTAAATTCCCGTGGCATGATGTTGGATCGCGATAAATTCCGAAAATAATTATTCAATCTTAACGTACGTTTTGTTCCACTTCAAAATACAATGTAGTTTTTTTCAGAGATGGATCTAGTACACAGAACTTGAGAAACCTTTTTTTAACACAGAAATATGTATTTATATATTACCACGTGCTTCCCTAGCAAAAAAAACAGTACAGTAGTTTAGTGAGTACTTAAACCCTACAAACCCAAAAAAACAATTTTTAAATTTTTTATCTGTATGGCTGTTTGTTTGGTTGTTTGTTCCGGCTAATCTCTGAAACGGCTGGACCGATTTTGACGGGACTTCATCTCGCAGATAGCTTAGGCTTCCTTTAGGCTTAACTTAGACTACCTTTTAACCGACTTTAAAAAAAAGGAGGTAGAAATCCTACACTAGTGGAACCCGACGCTAAACCAAGAGATAAACCCGAGCGAAGCGAGGGTGTGTCTCTAGTATAAAATATGATTGAAATTCTTTTAGGTAGGTACTTGATGTTTGACCTTTGTATAAAATATATAAAATTTTAATTGAAAAAGCGTCCAGTTACAAAAAATGTGTTTAATTATAAATAACGAGGCAGAGATGGGAAGCTAACGAAAATAAAACAAATTAATTAATACTTATACCTAAAATAAAATTAAAATGTCTGTTTTTAATTTAAAATCAACAGCCTTTCACTAAATGCATATGAAAGTATATAAGGTACTTATAACAAAAAATCAATTATTAAAATTTTTGTGTCTGTCTGTCAGTCTGCTTGTATGTTCCGGCTAATCTCTTAAACGGCTAGACCGATGTTAACGGGACTTTCACAGGTAGCAATTAATGTTATAAGGTAATAATACAGAGAAGCATTTTCATAAGATGTTATTAAACTAACTTTTATAATTGTACAAGCACTTTGTACAAACGTACAAGCACTACAAATAACTAATATTAAAAAGTGTAAAATATTTAGTGCAGATTTGGCTAAAGCTAAAATTAGTATTAAAGTACTTACCACTTTATAAAAATGTGACCCGATCTTCTAATATTTATTATTTTCCATAAAGTCAAACTTACATGAAACTAATAGTACTTGATGGAATATGCCAAAATGTGTGATAAATGTATAATGAGAAATACTCAAAAATAAAAAAAATACAAGATTTTATAGTATTAATTTATTTATCGCCTGATAGAAAGTTCGTCGATAGCTAATAAGCACATAAAAAAAGAAAATTGGTTGTCAATCATTGGAGAATAGGGTGCTAATCTATTTCGGCTTTGCGTATATACAGAAAATAGGCGTTTAATCGCCTCTTGCCTAAAACCTAACTATAATCGAGACCATTGATTACCAAAAAACAACAATCGTAAAATATTTACATTAATATAAATGAGAAAATTTATGGATGAGAGCGTTACTTTATCATGCTTGACCGGCCTTAATTAATTTAGGAGTTTGAATTAACATGGATTATATTCTAGATTACCTTAGTATTGAGATACTTATAGGCCAGTAAAATAGAATTTAACCTCGCACTAAATTTCCGATCCAATTTTTTCTATTTATAAGGTAAAGGGTCATTGACTGAGCATAAAATCACAAAATGCTGACAGATCCAGAAGGAGCTTCCGGCGCAATCTTGAAACAAAGCTTTTGGTCGATATCTCGGAAACTATGCACTTTAAAGCAAAAGTTATGGAAACTATTATTGTAGAGAATAAAATTTTTCATCTTTTATTTTCTATAAACTTTTTTGTTAAACTTACCGTTTACGATTTATTGAACACGCATTTTATTGATAAGATTATTATTTTGTTAAGTTGTTGGCCGAGACAGAAAAACCAGTTCATTAAATGGACCATAGAATGACCAAAAAAAAACGGCTATTTTACTGTAGTATCATTTACTACTGCAATTAAATTTAATTACTTCATATATTTAACTTCTATATATAAAGTACTAATTAAATTCTTAGAGTAAAAAAATAATGAAAAACAATTTAAATTTCGGATTTTGAGGTTATAATGATTGAAGGAACGAAATAGTATTTCCCGATAGTAACCTTAGAAAAATATACTTAAGTATAAAGTATATTTTCAGAATCCTGGGTGTAGCCTAACTTTACCAATTGATTGGTAGCTAAGCTGTAGTAAGCTAAGTAGATTTTGGTCGCGATTCCTATGCTCTGCTATGCCTGTCTGTGCATCATCATATTATTTTAGATATTTTTGACATTTTTATTAAATCTATGAAAAATTAAGAATTGTGCAGTGCCGAGATGTTAAGAAAATGGTTATCATTCCTACTCAAAAGAAAATATTGGAGAAGGTTGTGGGCTAACTCAATAAAACGGCTAGAATTGAGATATTTATTGAGACAGCCCTTAGCAAAAAAAGGTATCTATTTTCGTATAAAGTTATTCCCTTTATTAATCATTGACTGCATCTGAAATAATTAAAATTAATGTTTGAATAACACTAAATCACATTACACTAATATTACAAATGTGAAATGTATATGATTACATAATATTATATTTGTTATCCTTTGATTAGCGACTCATCCTCGCTTCGCTCCGGTTTGTCCCTAGATCTAGCGCGAGCGAAGCCACGGGATCCGCTAGTAATAAATATAGCCTATTTAGGTGTCTAATGGCAAAAGAATTTTTGAAATCGGTCCAGTAGTTTTTGAATATATTCGTTACATACAAAAATACAAATTTTTCCTCTTTATAATATTAGTATAGATAGGTAAATTGATTTCGAAGACAAACACGGCATATTATTTTATTCCTAGTAATGAAAAATGATCTTAAAATAACACAAAAAGGTAATTAAATATAATACAAATATACTCACTCTCCAAAATACGTTTGAATTTGATGTTTATTTAATGGCGGCAATGGGGTATAATTGCTGTTTATACCTCTATAATAACGACCTTTTAGTATGACCATAACATTGCTTTTGTGCTGTTTCTGGGGGATACGATTTATCAGTGAAATTAAAATTTCTGTCATACGCCTCTAACTAAGATAGCTTAGAACTTGTTTTTCACAAACAGTGAACGAAGGTTCAAATAATTATGGTCAAAAGTTTAATGTTAATCAGTAAAAACATTCACCAAGAAAATATGGAATACTGCAGTATTTTTTTTACTTTTATTTACTTAACCACTACAAGGTCTGCCTTTGTTCCTCTACAAGACGCGTCCCTCTTGTTTAATTCTTATTTGAGCTGATTTTGGTTTTCAGGTACAATACATTGCACAGGTAAATGTCTTGACAATAAAATATTTCTTATGAACTGCTTCGAACCACATAATGTAAAGATGATCCGCGCGCCCTTTGATCACGAAATCTACCCCATTGTAACTTTATTGAAATCGATTATTGGCTAAACATCGATTGCTTGCGAGCATCAACTCGAGTTAACCGCAACACTACATCACGCCGAACCAATAAAGTAATTGGCTATTAATGATTTAATTAATGAAAATACTTGTTCAAATGTTATTATTATATGGAAATGCTATATCATTTTATATTAATTAATTGACAAATGATTAATTATGATATTGGTATCGTGCGTATTCATAGGCAAGATGTGGGTATATCCAAACTTAAACGGAACTGATGTCGACTCTTAATATTTTTTAGGTAGTATATTATTCGGTTATTTTAAGTGTTAGAATTTAAAGATAAAACATTTTAATTAAGCAGTGTTTGATTATTACTGATATACAATGCATTGCTTTCATATTTTAAATGTAATGAAATAGATATTGTCTAACATTTAAGGTTATACAAATAGTAACAACAAAGCTTAATTTTGCTCAACAACTAATACTCTCGAAAATTATATTGGCAATATATTAAACAAACATGAATGTAATTGAAATATTAAAAAATCTAACTTTTCTAAACAGATTTCTAAAATTTTTTGAATTAATTATGTTTATACAGTGACCTAATCTATAATTTTAGAACTTTTGGTTGTATGTATGTGACTACATCTTGAATAAATCACAGAACAAATTACGATGTGACTTGGTATGATGTTTGCTTGTTATCCGGGTCAACGCATAAAATATATTTAGGAACGAACATGCCGAGTGAGGGTTAGTCTCAAGTTGATAATAATTGAATTATTACGAGCGTTGAAATTTAAAAATTCTTATGTGTGCTATATCAACACGTAATAAAGATTATAGATCCGTACTACCTATATAACTTATTCCATATACAGCCTGAACTTTGAAAGCTTGCTTTGTTTATTACTTGCTTGCTTGGTTTATTACTTGTACTCGTATTTGAAGTCAAATTTAGTTCACTTAAAACGTACAGTTTGTTACTATAGTACATAAAATATAGCTTTTATCCCTACACATACTAATAGATAGACAATCAATGCTTAAAATATTTTTATAAAATCATATAAAACAGGTCCTCTTTAACACAGATATGATTTCACAGTTTAAAATTGCTAAAAATCTTCATGAATGATTATTAAGGTGTCTAGTCATGTATCAAAAGTATCTATTATTGACATCAAATCAGCTTTAGGTCTTCGAATTGTAATCAGTGAAAGAAATCCGTAGTTACAATTCTTTGTTTAATTTTAACTTTACTATAGGGTTATACCTAATTAGTTTGTATACTAAATTTCAACAGCTTTTTTTAAGTAGTTTAAGGAAGCATGGTGTTTCGAACGGTCATAGTTTTAAAATTGTATTTGATTACTCGTAAATTATACATGACGACAACACTTGACGATAAGTTTGTAATGAACACGTCACAGTGGTCGCGGGTTCGAATCCCACTGGGGGCATTCATTTGTGTGAGCATGAATGTTTGTACGTATTTGTAATATTTATACTTATATAATATGAGTAGCGCGTCAACTATCTGGTATCCACCACATAGCATACGAGACGACGATATATAGTACGAAATACTTTGGAACTACATAGTGCTGTGTGCAGATGATATTTTTATTTCATATTAATTATTTATACCTGTACATATAATATAATTTTAAGTTAGTTACCTATAGTTACTTCTACCGGCATCTTTTTCTACTCTGCATTCATCCATTTCTCTTTTCTTTTATATAACTAGGTTCAGCAAAGATATCTTTAGCACATATATTTTCCTCCATTTTCAATAATGATTATTATCGAATTCTCGGAAATCTGTATTATTATTGCGAAACTTTTTCAACTTATTTATATGTTCGTTGTCATGTTATAAGCTGTGTGATTAGACCCAATTTGATCGATCGAATCTCAATAACGTTCATTTCATATTGCTATGCGACAACCAAACGTAAATAGGTATTTCAATATAATTCCAATATAATGACATTTATACAGCTCCTCCAAAATAACTTTACTTGTTATATAATTCTTAATAAGCAAAAGTACCAGAATTCTATTTCATATTGCTTTCAATTATTTATCTTCTTAGAGGTCGTTATAATTCATTTTCAAGCAAATGAAATCAGCCTTGCTTATCCCACTGCTGGGCACGGGCCTCCTTTCTATACAAAGCAAAATGAGTTTCATAATATTTCTCCCCTCAAAAAGCCTCTGTATAAAATATTTTAAGCCTTTTCATTACGTGTACTCTAAATGTATAAGAGTAATCCGATTACAGTGCCATATGGAAAATACATATCAATTTCTTGTTTTGGTTAATTAAAATATTATTTATATAAATATTTGTATTTTGCGGTGGATACGAGAATGGAATAACAATGTTTATTCAAAAGCAACGTTCACAAAATGTTTCATATTGTATTGAATATGAAATGCTAAATTAAATTTTAAGTTAAACGCTGTGACACAAAAAGTTACGCGTAGAATAAGTAACTCGTTCGCTTGAAAAAACATTTGGAGCAGACTTAAACCTATATATGCGAATTATGTTTAACATTATAAATTAATAATTAAATAAATTTATACAATAATTTAAGTACCATGTAGTTCCATGGTGAGTTACGAGGCTTACGTTATGGATACCAGGTAGTAATCGAGCGTCAGTGGTGTAGTACTTAGCATGTACGGCCACACATCGAGAGATTATGGGATCGAGTCCCGGGTCGGGTCAAATTTAGTTATTGAGTTTTTCTGTTTATTAAGCCCCAGTAACAGGCCGGAGTTGGGAAGTTGTCGGTGTGTTACCCCCGTGCCTCGGAGTGCACGTAAAGCCGTCGGTCCTGCTCCTAGCTCTCCCTGGTCACGTCGAACAGTCCTCCCACTAGAGTATAATAGCGATAGGAATAGAGAGTGCACTTGTGTTTGCGCGTACACAGTACACTTGAGCGCTATAATATCTCGTAGTTGGCTAGTCTCAATCAGATTGGCCACCATGGCCAGAATCGGTCGGAGATTATTATATTACATTACATTCATAACTTTAGATATATACAAAGTACTAAAAGCCATAGCCATATATGGCCTGTATATGGATAATAATCGATAATAATTACTATTACATTAAGAATTTCTTAAAATATTATAACTTTTTAAACTTTCGCGCTTCATAACTATATCATATATCGTACCTACTACGGAACTTAACGCGTGTTAAAATATTGTTAACCCGATCAAGGATCGCTAGTAAGCTAGTTATCAGATAGGTACATTAAAAAGGGCTGGCTGAGAGTTGTTAAAAATATTTATTTTTATTCCATTGTACACATGTATCATCGTATATATGAAACGATGATTTAGCAGAAACAATAATTTTTATTGTTATTTAAAGTGTCCAAAGTTTCGCCAATCCATCAGCATAATAGCACAATGCTATTATAGGATCAAAGTTATAACAAATAATAGGTAAACCATTATATTGTTGTAATATCGAATGTTTTTTTATCAAAGTGCCTTTGTTTTTCTTACGCACCTTTAAATACCTTTTAGCGACAAATATCTCAAGGTAACGAAGGGGAAGGATGGAATTTTACGGGAAAATGTACTGAGATTAAGGTATTATGTCGTTCACAAACTAAATATTTAAAATTAATGCCAATCATTTGCTTTATTTTGCAGGTAATTAAATTAATATAACAAACAAATGAGGCATAATATTATGATCGTAATTTTAATATTCGTCATACAGTATTAAGAGAAACGCCAGGGTAGTCCAGTGGTTTCGCGTTCACTTAAGTTACCAAATGAAGAGGGTTCAAATATGGGTCTCGCACCTCTGATTGTCTTTCGTGTGCAAATCTTTTCTACCATGAAAACATCTGCAAGTTTGAGAGAATCTGGCAAGTTTTCGGAAGACATGTGACGTCCGCCAAGTCAATAATTTAATACTTGCTTGCTGGTTCATTTGATAAAACGTTTGGCACAGTTTGTAGTGATCCTACTTGCTGCGCCAGCAGTCGTGGGTTCGAGTCTCTCTGGGTGCATTCATATTTTGTTGAGTACGAATGATTGTACCACAGTCATGGTTGTTTATATTTATAATGTGTATGTATTTAAAGC
Organism: Boloria selene; assembly: GCA_905231865.2. Classification (NCBI taxonomy): domain Eukaryota; kingdom Metazoa; phylum Arthropoda; class Insecta; order Lepidoptera; family Nymphalidae; genus Boloria; species Boloria selene. Next base: position 15,204,225 of record HG993131.1, read on the forward strand.
TATATATTATGTGTAGTATTTCAACTATCTGGTATTCGTAACACAAAGACTCGTAGCTTACCACAGAACATATTTATTTATTAATTATTTACTTCTCGCTTGTATTACTATACTCGTAAATAATAATACATTATGCAATGTGGGTTGCTGGTAGGCGTATAGCTTCTCACTGGTTGATATGGACTACTAAAATTGAAATTGAAATTATAAAAAAGCTGTTATATTTTATTAAAAGAATTTTGATATTTTAATTTTTAATTTTTAATTTTGAATTGAAATGAACATCTTATAGAAGTATGTTATAATTTGGCAGTGGCGGCTCAGTGGTAACGCCGCGTTTGGATAACTGAGTGATGGGGGTTCAAATCCGGATCTCGCAACTCTGATACTTTCATGTGTGAATCATTTTCTATCATGATTACCACTTTTCTTACGGTGAAGGAAAACATCGTCAGGAAACCTGCATGTCTGAGAAAAACCTAACAAGTTTTCGAAAAACATGACGTGAAGTACTAGACAAGCGCAGTGGACTATGGCCTAATCCCCTTCGTACTGAGGAAGGCCCGTGCCCAGCAGTGGGACATTAAAAAAGGCTGAAGAATGAAATAATTTTTATTATGAAAAGCGTTTTTATATGTATTATTTATTGCACTTAAAAATGTTACAAAAAATTAAATAATAATGTAATTTGTAGTAATAATATTTTAGCTTACTTTCTACATAAGCTTAAATATGGGATAAAAGACTTTGAGTTCACTTGTGACACAATATGTTATATATATTTATTTCCTTTATATATTTTATGAAATACAATTTTAAGATGTCAAAGTTCGTTTTAGGTTTGAAATACGCTTACATTTTGCAGATTAGCAGCTTATAGCTGAGTAAAAGCAATAACCTGAATATTTTAACGGTTTTATTTATTGTACGAAAAAAACTTTTCCTTTTGTTAGTGCATGGTAGAAAAGATAAATATAGCGTGTAGGCACTTATAAAGCTTTAAAGTACTTTTATACTTAACATTTTAAATTTCGAGAAATGCTTTAAAACTAGGGCGTATATGACGCGTTGGGGTGATCAAAGGGTAGTTGCGGTGTAGTCACTAAGCCCTTAGCTAAACTAGAACAAGTCACAATTTCAAATTAGAAAAATGTAATTACTATAGCTCATACTTTCATTTTAAATATGAAAATTATTCCAAAATACTTGTAATATTAGTAGTATAATTTTAAATCAAGGTTTTAGAAATTATACTTCTTTCATATAATACAAAAGTAAAAATCTTTATGTTGCTGAAGAAAGAAGAAGTAATCGTAAAAATCGGAGTTTACTTTTAGTTAACGCTTCGATTACGTCAAATAGATTCATAATATTCTGATGTAAAAAGTATTATAAGATGTTTTAAGGAGCTTACAGATAAAAGTTCCAACTTTCCATCAGTTCATAATAACACAAAGGTTCACGAGATCTTTCTTTATATATTGTCATAAAGTTGTTGTTGATATTCTCTTCTCATTGTACGACTTGAAATAAGATGTAAAACAGAAATATTGAATACATTAATTCAATTTAATATTTCATTTGATATTTCGTAAAAACTAATTTTGAACAAACCTTTTTCCGATTTCCATTAAGTATTTTCAGATTAGATCCCGTTACAATTTGGGGGCATGGTAATGGACCCGCCAAGACGAGCCAAGCGAAGCACAATAAGATTGTTTAATATAAATCGTCTATTTGATATGAAAAATTTTAAACTGAGTACCTACAAAATAAATTTAAATATTGACTGTATAGTTCGAAGTGTCTATTCATCCGCTAAGCAGACGAATAAATTAAATATTATTCTATTAGTGTTTGATATATCGCGACTGACACTTTTGCTTCTTAAATGGCTCAAAGAGAAATCAATTTGTTTTTTAAATTTTCAGCTAGGTAGGTTAGGGTTATTTTTTTTTAATTTTTGGCATAGGTATATCCTGCACATAAAATCGCTTATTTTATATTAGAAATCAAAAAAGTGATAGATATTCGTACAAACCGACAATAGTCGGCCGAATAATATATTTTTATTCATACGATTACCAGATGACTAGCAACAGCCATAGTAAATATATATAGTACATAATATGTTGCTCGGGCCTAAAATCTAATTAAAAGCTCAATTACTAACTATTGACAGCTTATTGTTACAGGGCTGCAGTATACCTCGGTTTTTTGAAGTTTTCGGAAAACAACGGCATCCTACATGGCAACTTGGCATGCCTGTACTATAGACAAGGTTTAATAGATCTCGCCATAGCCACTTATCGTGAAGCAATAGAACTTCACCCTCTTTTTCCTGATGCATATTGCAATCTTGGTAATTTATTTAAAGAGAAGGGATTGGTCGAGGAAGCTGAGGAGTGTTATAACAAAGCCTTGCTTCTATGCCCATCTCATGTTGAAACTTTAAATAATCTCGGTAATGTCAAAAGGGAACAAGGTAAAATCGAAGAAGCCAAAAAATTATATGAGAAAGCGTTAAAAGTATTTCCAAAGTTTGCTGTAGCGCATAATAACTTGGGAACGCTTCTACAACAGCAAGGTACGATAACTTCTTTTCATTTTACTTTGGTTTTGTGACTAACATATTATAAAATAGGAAAATATTATAGCAATTGTTATCGATATATCTGTATCCATAATATACCGAATCTATAGTTAACATGTTTGTCCTTCTGTAACTATGACTTATAAGCTTTTTTAATTTTGTTGATCAGGGGCGGTTGCAACATAAAAAAGGGGATCACCCAACAAAACATTGTAAATATCTGTGATTTATTACACGTAATGGGAATGCCTAATTTCAAAACGTACCTAGGGGCAAACCCAAGCGAAGTGAGGGCTATTCGCCAGTCTTATACATAAAAATAACTATTGTTATTTAATTAGGCGTAATCAAGAAAGTTATCGTCATCATTCATCGCTAGACATTGTCATGAATTCTTAAAATACTTAAAAACACCACAAAGTTTTGACCACTTTTTTGCTATTTTGTTAGAAAATATCAGCATCACTGACTGCCCGTGTCTATACTAATATTATAAAGCTGAAGAGTTGTTTGTTTGTTTGTTTGTTTGTTTGTTTATTTGTTTGTTTGTTTGTTTGTTTGTTTGTTTGTTTGTTTGTTTGTTCGATTGTTTGTTAGGTTGAACGCGCTAATCTCAGGAGTTGCTGGTCCGAATTGAAAAATTATTTTTGTGATGGATAGTTTGTTTATCGAGGAAGGCTATAATTCATATTACATCACGCTACGGCCAATGGGAGAGGAGCATTAATGAAAAGTTTTGCAAAAACGGGAAGGGCGGGTGTTAGTTCTGCAAGGATACCGCGCGGATCAAATAGAATTTGATTTCTAGTCTTTACAACGCGTGCGACGTAATAATAAAATAGTACATAATAATAAAATGGTCACCTAGCCGAACTTATACATAAAGTATTTCTTGTAAATAATTATTGAAATAGCCAATTTTATCAGAAACAGAAAACTGTAATAAAAACTGTTTTAAATCTGCCTGAGACCGCATCATGAAAAATAATTTGACGGATTTTTGTCACAAAATTTCGCAGTGTGTTGATGACATACAAAATAGTAAATTAAATTCTATGACTGATTATAATCTCGATGAACATTTAACTCGACATTTTATCGATGAAAATAATGAAGTTTTGTTGTATACATTCTTCTATTCCTAATTATTATACATATTAAATTACCAGCTTTTCATTAAATGCATATCAAAGGATATACGATACTAGCAACAAAAACATAATTTTAAAAATGTTTGTCTGTCTGTATGTTTGTTCCGGGTAATCTCTGAAACGGCTGGACCGGTCTTTACGGGACTTTCCCCGTGCAGATAGCTAATGTTAAACAGCGTAACTTAGGTTACTTCTAACCGACTTTAAAAAAGGAGGGGAAGTTATAATAGAAATTTAATTTAAACCAACGGAACCGGTGGCTTCCCTGACGCAAAACTAGTCAAATTCTAACTAGGTCGAATCTGCAAATTCAATATTTTTTTGTAAATCTTACTGTAATAGACATTATTATCGATACAGAGAGTGAATCTATAGTTTTTATTAGAATTTTTATCAGTCTGGGAACGCATCGTGTATGAAACTATAAGGCAGATTTTGATGAAATTGGGGATGATTGCCGGTTATTTCGATCAACGTATAAGAAACTATTTACTGCGAGATATCTCATATCTGAAAAAGCTATAAGTACTAACCATTTTAAAATGACTAGTCATTAGACGAGCGTTCTATCGTTGGTTTACTATATTATGTGAGAAGTACTGGACATTATGTTTTTTTTAATATTTTATTATTTTTATGTATTTCAAAGTATAATTTTTTATATTTAATTTTTGCATCCTTCATATGCTACGACAGTAACTTCTTGATTTAATTTGCTCTAAATCATAGGAATTTTTGCAGCAATAAATAGTAATGCAATTAGATAAAAGTTGTTTTTAGTCTAATTATATTTCATATTGATTAAGTAAATTGTTCTTTATTCTAATCAATTATGAAAAAAACAGCTTTTTACTAATTACTTGTGATGAGATAAAATTTCTGTTCACTTCTTTCCCTTTACTGGCAGATAGCTGTTATCATACATAGTTACTAAGACTGCTTTTATGTATGATTAAAAACAAAAATGTTGAGACACAGTTTGCATGTTGATGTTTGCATGATTTTGCTAATATTATTTTTTTAAATGCACCCCTAATATTTTAATTTCTTTCGTACTTAATTTTTAATAACTTAACATAGAAATACTTCTATAAATAAAATATATTTTCAGGCAAATTTAGAGAATCATTATTGCACTATAGAGAAGCGATTAGTATTCATCCGAAATTCGCGGACGCCTATAGCAACATGGGGAACACTTTACGAGGAAGGCAGGATAGAAGTGGCGCTGAGAAAAGTTTTAAAAAAGCCATAAATTTAAACCCAGAATTCGCTGATGCCCATTGTAACTTGGCTTGTATTTATAAAGATATAGGTAATATCCCCGAGGCCATTCGATCATTCAGAAAAGCATTAGAAATTAGACCCGATTATCCAGACGCTTACTGTAGTTATGTTCACTGCTTACTATTGATTTGCGATTGGGAAGAGTATGATGAACATGTACAAAATATAGTAAATATATTAGAAGTACAATTAAAAACTACCACATCAAGTTCTGTCCATCCTCATCATTCCGTATTATATCCAGTGACAAATAATATAAGAAGAGAACTAGCTGCACGATACGCCAAAGTATATTCAGACAAAGTAGCAGCTCTTGAAGATGATTCAAAATTAGCTTTCTATCGTTCTATAAAACCTAGAAACGTTCGACTAAGAGTAGGTTATGTTAGCAGTGACTTTGGTAATCACCCTTCATCTCACCTTATGCAATCAATACCAGGATTGCATGATCGAGAATTTGTTGAAATATATTGTTATGCTTTAAATCCAAACGACGGAACGTCATTTCGTGTTAAATTAATGGAGGAATCCGAACATTTTATTGATTTATCACAAATACCCTGCAACTTTGAAGCTGCTAAAGTAATATATAGTCACAATATAGATATTTTAGTAAATATGAATGGATATACAAGGGGTGCGAGGAATGAAATATTCGTTTTAAGACCTGCTCCTATTCAGGTAATGTGGCTTGGTTACCCAGGGACCAGTGGCTCAAGCTATATGGACTACATAATAACTGATGAAGTATCAAGTCCTTTATCATGTCATGCTGATTTTAGTGAAAAATTTGCGTACATGCCGTACACATATTTTATTGGCGATCATAAACGAATGTTTCCACATATAAAAAATTGGTTTAATATTAAAATAAGAAATGAACGCACACAAGGTTTTATTGGAGTAATAAATATTACAGATACTTATAATATTGATGAAGTTTTAGACGTAAGGTGTAAACGAGATATTTTATTATACGAGAATTTAGAACCATTACCTGTAATTATTAGAGAAGTCAACATTCCTAGACATTACATTAATTCCACATCTAATAAAAAACTGGACAAGGTATGTAGTTTTATGTATTACTAGGAACATACATTTTTTTTATATTTAATATATATTTTATCTAACAACTTTTTCTATTCCAGTTATATGTACAAAGATCACATAATTATATAGAAAATGGATTAACGATTCAAGAAGGAAATAGAAAAATATCTTCAGGGCAACAAAGATTTCACAATAGTATGATAATAACGTCAAGGAAACAATATGGCCTTCCAGAAGATGCAATAGTATTTTGTAATTTTAATCAATTGTACAAAATTAACCCTCATACTTTAGAAACTTGGGTTAATATTTTGAAGAAAGTCCCAAAGAGTGTTCTCTGGCTGTTGACTTTTCCAGAACCTGGTGAACCAAATTTAAGAAAATATCTTCAAAAATTAGGTATGACAGCAAATTTTTAGAAATAGAATTAACCAATGTTATATGTATTAAATATTTTTTTGACTTATTTTAGGATTTCCGCAGAAGCGAGTAATATTTTCTAGTTTAACCCCTAAAGAAGAACATGTACGAAGAGGTCAATTGGCTGATATTTGCCTAGATACGCTACTATGTAATGGCCATACAACAACTATGGATTTATTGTGGGCTGGCACACCTGTTGTGACTTTGCCGGGAGAAACTTTAGCATCAAGGTAATTTTTATTTATGTTATTATACACACATGTATATTGTACATATATATTTTATTACATTTTTGGTATTGTTTGTCTGATATAGGTTAAAATATTTGGCGAAAGCTTATTTCACTTATTGTTAGTATAAAGTAAAAAATGTCGTTATTTTATGCATTATTTAACTAAATACACAATTTAATATAAATAAATAAATATTACAGAGTTGCATCATCTTTACTGGTTGCTTTAAATTGTCCTGAGCTTATAGCAACAAGTAAAAGAAACTATGAAGAAATCGCCGTGAAATTAGGAACAGATAGAAATTAGTGAGTATAACTATTATTATTTATTGATACTGGTTAAATAGTAGAATATATAAACAAGTGTAAATGACATTTTAATATTTTTTAATCTTAACAATTTAATTAAAAATTGTCTGTTACTATTCTCAAAACATTTAAACGTAAGTGATAAAATTAATTAAATAAAAACAAATAGGCACTTTTAATTTAAACTGTTTAAACTTCTTGTAAAAGTTATTTAAATGTCTGCGTAAATTTAGTTACTTAATTTGGTATCTTTTTGACTGACAGAAAAAGATGTTACCGTAACTATAACAAAACAGAGCAGTGTGACAAACAAACAGTGATTCATTTATTTATAGGGTAGTTACCTCATTAGGATAGTTACCTCAGTGGGACAGTTGCCCTGGTTTAATACACTATTTTAGATATTATATACCTAGTTAGCGGTCTCCAATAATTTTAGGGTTTTACAGAAAGCCTTTAGCGCCATGTTAATAGTAAGGCAGGATGCACTTGTTATTGCATAAAAATATTGCTCGTTTAGAAGCACCTTAAATTATACAGATTTAGTTTAGACTCTTCAAACTAATTGCTGATAAAATCCTACTAAAAGCGATTTAGTCTTAGCATTTTCAACCAACTTCTAAAAAGGAGGAGGTTTTCAATTCATCTGTATTTTTTTGGTTACATACAGATAGTCAATTTTAGGCGTTTCTATATTTTTAATTAGTAGATATTTAGTAAATTTCATAGTCATTACTTATTACAATTGAAATAAAACAGCTACTACAATATGCTATGTACGTACGCCTTCTGAAACCCTATTCAGCGTTAATTAAATTATTGAAATCTCACTGACGACTCAGTGACGTATAACATGGGACTAATCGCCATGCGAAACGCTCTAGTAGGTAATCAATATGTACAGTGCTTCATTGATACATAGATTGTAATATAAGTTTTTGATTTGAGTTGGAGGGAGTCCATTATTACGAATATGCACTGCTCTTAGTATATTATATGTATGTCTAATGTATGTATAAAATGTATTTCTATCTATATCTATGTCTATATATTTCTTCGCGGTTAATCCCTGAACTGAATCCAGTAGTGTTTTCACAATATTTGTAAACAAAAAATCGCTAAATTTATTAAACTTCTAAAAATAATTATAGAAATAATGTTCTTTAGAAATACTTAATAACGACAAAAGTTCAATCAACACTCAAGAAGTATGCGGCGCGTGCCCTTCCACCCAACAACACCCCCCCCTTTGCCATTAAATTGACCGATAAGTCGCCTCTGCCCAGCTTGACAGCCAGCATTCTTTTTACATGACGCGAATTATACATGTACTTTTATGTTACAATATAGGAAATACTTACATACATGATACAAATAAATAAGGTATTAATATAAATAATATATATAAGTTAATAGAGGACTATACGACGATAAGCAATATAGGATAGATTTGATTTTGATTGAAAATCGCTTCTCATAAAATAATTTCTTCACTTTTTCGTGAAATGTCAACTTGATTATGTATTTTCAATCCTTTCAAAGTTTCCGCTTATGTGGAGATAATGGATAGTGGGTGTCGGTTTACAATCTCGCGTCCTTATTCACATTAGTTTTATCTTTTACTTTGTCGTATGACTTTATTACTTTTTATAATTTCTTTACTATATTTTTTGGGGTTCGAAACCGGTCTTGCAAGTTTGATATTTTCATGTACAAATCATATCATAATATGAATACCACTTGTCTTATGGCGAAGAAAAATATTGCGAGGAAACGACACGGCAAGTTTTCGACAGATTGTGAAGTCCGTCAATCCGTACTTGGCCAGCGTGGCAGACTACGGCCTGATCACCTTCGTATTGAGGGGCCTCCCTTCAATAGCCCGTGGCATTGAAAAGGGTTGATTATAAAAAAGTATAAATACATAATGTATCTCACAATCGTTATTTTTAAAAATGGGGGATGTAAATAAAATCAAATTATGTTGATTCATGCAGGGATTCTGCACACTGCACCAAACATTTCACTTCACTGCACAACACAAAATATCTCATTTCGAACTAAATTACTAAGAGTAAATCGTTAGTCTACAATATAAATGGATTCTCTAAGTTAACCTTGTCTGCGCAAGTCCTACTGCTTATTAAGGCACATTCATAGTTTTCAATTTAGGAATAAAATATTGTGGTCTCTTTTAATGTACGAGCCACTTCAAAACGGTATATAGATATACGATTTCAGGACTCGTTAGGTTAGGTTAGTGAAGCCTTATTTGAAGTAATAAAACTTCGTTTGTGAAGAATAGTAAGCTTATAATTCTGAATGCAATATAACAAAATTTGTGAAGAGCTTTGAAGTAAAATAATTGTAGCCACTATAGACCACTTTATTATTAAATATTAAGATTATATATTACTAGCTGATACCAGCGACTTCATCCGCGTTGCTTGAAATGTTAACAAAGTTTTCCGCATGCGCGCTACGCCGCTTGCCCCACTACTCCGCGAGAAGGAAACATACATCACTGAACACGCAGTGCATATACAAATCGTTGTTTCTTGAAATTTTAATAACTTTTTAATTAATGAAGATATCGCAATTTGATAAGGGCCAAGTGTCTAAGAAATAAAACTTAGAAAGTTTCTTTGAAATCTATGCAGACCTCTATCATTTTATTTATATAGATTATTTTCACATATAAAAAACATTGAAATATTATGTATTTTTTGGCGTATTTATTCGTAAAACTTAAAATAGTATGAGCTTAGGGTTGTTACAAAAATGCAAATTGTTTACGAAAGAAATACCTAGTATTTTTCTATTATTATTATGTTTTATTTATTTATTTATAATATTCAATAGGTACATGTATTACAAAAATAACTTAACGATAGTTATACTACACTAGCAATACCCGCATTCATTTTCTAATCGCTACTAATCTTCATTCGATAACTCACTGGGTTTATCTGTAGATTGCCTGAAAGTTCTCCAAAATTACTCTAGCTATTTCAGAACCCATCGTTAATATACTCTTGTGCCTCTCAGCTACCTAATTCATATATGTGCACGCTCCTCTCCCGATCTTATCACCCCCTCCCTCTCCCCATTACCCGCTGTGTTGCGCTTTATTTTTTCTATAAGTATTTTGTTTATATTGACATTTTTAATATCGTAATATTTTTTGAAAGGAGTGTCCAATTTGTATTATGCTAAAAGTTATCAACTAACTACAAACTAACTGGCTTCCAAATTTAAAATTTGTAGCACAAAAAAGAAGGAATATCGTAAAAACTTATGAGAGCCTTTACACCACACTATTCCGGCCCTGTTGAAAAACACATTTTTAGCGGATGTCTAGTGACCACACATTACCTCCCAGCTAAATGTATCGTTTGTAGCACAAAAAATCAAGGAATTTCATATATACAAACTTGCGAGAGCCGTTTCTAGTTCTTAACCAGCCCTGTCGCAGAATTCGTTCTTAGCGGACTTCTACAAATAATAATATCTTCGACTTCTACTAATACTATAAATGACATTCCTGCCAAATAGTTTATAGCACAAAAAATGAAGGACTTTCATACAGACTTGCGAGAGCGCTTAGACCTCCTTAATTCGGCTCTGTCACAAAATTTGTTCTTCGCACACATTTACTAACTTTTAAATAACTCGATGTCAAGTTTTAAGTTTGTAGCACAAAAATTAAAGAAATGTAAAAAAATCTTGCGAGAGCCATTAGACCTCCTTTCCATTATACGTCCCTGATGCAAAATTCGTTCTTAGCGGACATTTATTAATAATTAACTACCTCTCTGCCAAATTTTAAGTTTGTAGCACAAACAATGACGGACTTACGTACAAATTTGCAGGAGCCCTTAGACCACCTTAATGCGGCTCTGTCACAAAATCCATTCTTAGCGAACGTCTACTAATATATATAATAATATAAACTACCTTCCTACCAATTTTCATCTTTTTGCATCCAGCGGTTTTTGCGATTTCGTGACGAGTGATTGAGTGAGTGTTTTTCGCATTTATATATAATATATAGATAATATAGTATAAACTATTATATTATTATAGATTATAGTTTAGTGTAAAAGAGTGTCTCAGTTATTAAATATTTTAAAAATAAACAATTAATGCGAAATATTTTGAAAATGTTTGGTATTATGTGGAAATAATAATGGCAATGTCTTTCTTTTATCTTTCCAGTTACAAATACATAAAAGCCAAAATTGGAAGAGCACGTCACACCAGCACTCTTTTCAACTGTGAACACTACACCAGAGGCTTGGAAAGACTATTTTTCAAAATGTGGGATCGATACATACATAAACAGAGTCCCGATCATATTAGCGCCTATTAAAAAGAAAAATCTATTCATTTTTTTGGAACTTTTTTATTATTTCTTGCAAGCTTAATTTTAAATCCACGATTCACTGATGCACATTGCAACTTGGCTTGTATTTATAAAGATATGGGTAAAATCCCTGTCACCATTGAATAATTCAGAAAACGTTTGAAAATAAAACATTATTACGTAGACCCTTACTGCAGTTAAGTTCATTGTTTACAACTGATTTGTGAACGGGAAGACTATAATGAACATATGCAAAATATAGTAAATATTTTAGAAGTTCAATTAAAAGGAATAAATTATGTTCTGTCTATCCTCATCATTCCATAATAAATCCATTATCAAATAGTACAAGAAGAGAAATAGTGCACGAAGCGCCAAAGTGTATTAAGACAGAGCAACGGGAACAACAGTTTTTGAAGATACAAAGTCAGTTTTCTGTCTTTCTATAAAAGCAAGAAACGTTCGACTAAAAAAACTATGCTTAAAGTCCAGACGATGGAACGGCATTCCGTGTGTGGTGCCAGTAATAGCATACGGCACAGAAACGTGGCCGCTCACGATGGGCCTCATAAGAAAGCTCAAGGTCACGCGGAGGACAATGGAGAGGGGTACGCTCGCAGAAGGTGATCGACATGGCGAACCTTTAAGAAAAATTTTAAAATTAGTAAAGAACGCGTACTTAGAGGTCAATTGGCTGATATTTACACATTACTTTGTAATGGACACACAACAACGTATATATTATGGGTATATGTATGCCCATACTGTTGTTACTTTGCCAGGAAAACTTTAGCATCAAGGTAAATATAAAAATATTCCAATCGTTTTATTCTACGTTTTCATTTATATATGGTAATAACACTGAAACATTTTAAGTCCAATATATTTCGAATACTGTACATACTCGTATATTTTAAAATATATACCTCGTTATTAATTAATTAACACATTGTTAAAAGTTGATACCTATTGCATTTAATCTTATAATGTGATAAATACTAAAAATACCATTTAAAATTATTAAATATATTATACACAGATGCATCATCTTTTCTGGTAGCATTACATTGTCCTGAGCTTCTAAACAACAAATGGAGGAGATTATGAAGAAATTGCCGTGAAATTAGGAACAAGGAATTAGTGAGTAAAACTATTATTATTTATTGACAATGTTTACATAGTAGAATAAATCTTTTTATTTATAAATATTTAAAATATAAATATGTTGAGACATTTTTACAACAGCGCCATCTAGTTCCGTGGTAAGCTACAAGGCATTCTTAAACTATACATATAAACTTTAAATACACACATAATATTAATATTAACACCCATGAGTGGAGAACAAACATTCGTGCTCAACAAATGAATGCGTCATCGCGGACTCAAATCCGCGACCGCTGGCGCTGAAAGTATAGTCACTGCCAACTGAACCAAACGTGTCGTCATAATCAACAGGTGTAAAGGAAAATTTAACATTTTTGTTTTAGTCTTATTAATTTAATTAAGAATTGACTGTTACTCTTCTAATATATAATATTTTACATAAAAATATTCGTAATTAAATTAAAATACATACAATTAGGAGCACTGAAAACTAAAAAATATAATAATTTTAAACGTTAGTGTTCAAGGAAAGTTTGTTTTAAATCAACAACTGTAATATTTTATTGTAGTTAAACTCTAATTCGAATATTCGCTTTGTTTAAATACACTTTAGAAGTCTTTAAATAATATCAACCCGCTTTAAATTTCAGGCCGTCGGAACGACGTAGTTGCATGCGCAACCGATCTGGCGATACCCCTTTAAAACGGGGAGCGCCGTTGGGTTTTAGTGGGTGGTACTGGTTTCTTTTAAGCTGGTGAGTCCTACATAACCATCTATTGATATACGTCAATGCGTTTCCCAGGGTTAAAAAAATTGACTAAGTACAAATATCCTCCTTCATCAAAGGGTAGGGTATGTTTTCGTTAAAAGCTCCCAGACGGCTTTTTTAAACATTATAGCCAATTAAAAAAAGTATACAAAATAACTTAAAATACTTAACAAATTTTATACCAAAACCTTTCTGAAGAACCACTCTACTCATAGGTGAAAACAGCATGAAAATCGGTGCAGTGGTTTTTGAGTTTATCGTGAACAGACAGACAGAGAGACAGATCAATCAAAATCAAAATGCGCAAAATAACGTTGCCTAGGAATGACTTATTCATAAAAACATACACATTTTGTAGTGGACCGAACTGAAAGTTGAACTTAAAGTTTTTCTATATAAATAACATGGGAAACATGATTTTTTTATTAGTTTTTTGTCCTGCAACTGTGATGACATTCTTTTTTAAAAAAACGACTGAATGGGACCTTGTTTATTATTAAATTTGGTACAAACAATTCTATCGAGTCGAATTTCTATATTCAATATTTTATTTGTTATATAGCTTTGAAATTCAAATTCCCGGTTTTTTGCATTTTTCAGCTAAACTGTAAGAGTTAGACAAAAATGTTAAATGGCAAGTTTGTGGTACTTTTAATATTCTATAGAAAAGTTTTTGTCATTTTTTTATATCATCAATAACAACAAAGTTACAGGCTCATCAATAGATACATTGTGAGATTAATATTATGATATGCATATTAGAGAAGACAAAGTCTGATAAAATATCTCATTTCAGTGAAATATATACTAATTGTTAAACGTATCTGGAGACGAACCCGGGCAAGCGAGGGTGAATCGCTAGTCTACTATATAAATGGATACTCTAAATTAATCTAGTGTGCGCAAGTCTTACTGCTGATTAAGGCACATTCATAAGCTACAATTAGAATAAAATATTATGATCTCTTTTAATGACGACTCGTTTGGCTCAGTTGGTGTGACCCTGCTTTCTGCGACAGCGGTGGCGGGTTCGAGTCCCGCTGGGGGCATTCATTTGTTAAGCACGAATGTTTGTTCTTCAGTCATGGGTGTTTATATTTATAATATGTATGTATTTAAACTTATATATGTAGTATATCAACTATCTGGTATCCGTAACACAAGCATAGTAGCTTACTACGGAACTGGATAGCGCTGTTGTAAGAATGTCCCAACATATTTATTTATTTATTTAATGTACGAGCCACTTCACAACGGTATAAAGATATTTAGTCCATTGAAATGATACAATTTAAGGACCTAATATTGCTGTTGAAAGCTCATGTAACATTTCAATGAACTAATTATATGTATGATTTCAGGACTTAGGTATCGTCAAGCTTTATTTAAAGTAATAAAACTTCGGATGTGAAGAATTTGCTTATTATTCCGAATGCAATATAACAAAATTAGAGAAGAGTTTTGAATTAAAATATTTTTTGCCGTTTTATTATTTAATAATAAGATTATTATTATTTTCACATATAAAAAAAACTTTATTTAAATGTTATTTTACATTTCTTTGCGTGTTTATTGGTAAAACTAAAAGTAGTATAAGCCTAGGGTTGTTACAAGAATACAAATTGTTTACGACACAAATATTCTTTTATTTATTTATTTATAAAATTTAATACATGTATTACAAAACAACTTAACGATAAATATACTACATTAGTGTAAAAGAGTGTCTCAGTTATTAAATAATTTAAAATTAAATAATTAATCAAAGAAACATTCCGATTTTTTTTGGAATTATGTAGAAATAATAATTGAAATTCCTTTCTCTTATCTTTCCAGTCGCAGATATATACAAGCCAAAGTAGCAAGAGCACGTCACACAAGCACTCCTTTCATCTGTAAATATACACCAAGAACCCCGAGCATAATAGCACTTTTTAAGAAGTAAAAACAACGCGTTTTATCACGGTAATTTTTTATTATTACTAGCATGCTTCATTTTGTGATTTTGACTCACAGCGTTTTAGTTTGATTAGTTAGAAATTTTAGTTTTTTTTAACAACTAGCGACTCACTAATCGCTTCGCTTGAATTCGTCCCTAGGTAAAATAAAAAGTAGGTACGATTATTTTCAGTTTGGCACTCGGAATGTCTCGGTTTCAGTCGTAAAAGTTCGTGTTTTCACATAGTTTTTAATAATGGGATGTAATAATAATTAAATGAATATATTATTTAATATAATATATAATAGTGTCATTCATTGTTCTAAAAGGTTTAAAAGGTTTTAGGCCATAAGGGTGCTCGTAAACAGCAATTAATCACGGCCTCACTCACAGCAAACTTCAGTCGCGTAGAAAAGGACACACATACCATAACAATAGAGTGTGACCGAAACAACAATAACACTGACCGGGCCAAATTGCAAAAAATCGATCGTTTAGTGATCGTCCAGGCAATATCGGCAATATCTGTCATACGCGGCCATACCTAACCATGATTGGCGATATGGCCGGGACAGTAGTGCAATATTGCATAGTCTTCCTTGCAATGTAGCCGGCCACTGTACTACAGCCACATACTGCAGACAAAAAATGCCCGTTTAAAAGCACCTTAACGATGTTATTAATACGCAGCAATGTACCGCATGATATTTGACTTTCCGATCTCTCCCGATAACAATGACAATTGTTAAAGTTGCTGATTTTAAAAGTTAAAATAATCGTACTATACTCCTACCAAAAAAGCTTGTAGCATGAAAATGAAAATGTCCCGTTCTTTAAATTTCTAAAATAAAAGTAGCCTAAGTTACTCTTATAACATTAGGTACCTGCGAGTAGAAGTCCCGTCAAAATCGGTCTAGCCGTTACAGAGATTAGCTGGAAAAACAGACAGACAAAACAGTTAATTTTTTTTTATTTAACGACTTAAAATTGTTTTTATTTTCATATGCATTTAGTTAAAAGCTGTTAATTCGAAATTTAAAATAGAAACTTCAATTTTATTTATATTTTTAGATTTCTTATCCTAAATAATAATTTTAAGCTTATAGCTGGTGTTTAATGATTATAGTTTCTTATAAACACTTAATTGATTCGGATGAAACTGTTTTTAATAAAACAAATTTCTGCCAAACAACTAGGATCTACCTCAGATCTCCCTTTGATCACGTTTTTTTTTAATTATACCAAAAATATTTAACAAAAACAAAAGGATATAAAAGAAATAAAAAGCATGAAGAAAAATATAGTTTTCTGCGAAGTAGGTATAGTTTTCTGCGGAAACTAAAGTTGGGGACCACGGTGCTCAATGAGTTAAACTTAAGGTCGGACGGTAACTGCTAACGTAGCCTGTTACTAACTTTTACACCTCTCACTGCTTTAGAACTCCTCTTTAAAATCATACTCAACATTTTACGATTTCGTAACGCCTACCTACCTAAAAGCAGTAATCTCGTGGCTCTTAACATCGCATTCTTCCCGATCCTGGTATTTTGCGGATCGAACCAAAATCAAAATAACGTTATCCCTCTGGACAGTTTTGTCATATCTAATATATATAAATTACGTGTCACGTTGTTTGTTCGCGATGGACTCCTAAACTACTTAACCGATTTTAATCAAATTAGTGTGCAGTTTAATCCAACCTGAAAGATAGGATAGCTTACATCTTAATTTATAGTCGCAATATTATTTTATTTCAAATTAAATGTTTATTATACGACTTTAGTGTGTATTTATCGGTTAGTTCTATAAAATACTAATAGATGGCGGTTTGGCATCTAAGTTGCGCAGATGTCCGAAGCGGGCCGGGTTTGCTAGTACATAATATTATTAAATGTCGGATTTAGAAATTATTCCTGTCGAGAAAACCACTGCACAGATAATTTTGGTATGATGATAGCTAGTCTAATTTCGGAGAAATCTATTTTGTTAAAGTGAACCTAAGGGCGAACCCAAGTGGAGCGAGGGTGAGTTACACTCGATACATATAATAAAATTGTAACTTACTCGAATCTGTTCACATTAAATATGTAAAGAAAAATCTAAATCTCAAAAAAGACAGTATAATATAGTTTTTAGAATTTTTGTCTATCTGGTTGCCTGTCCGTCTGTGACCGCCTTAAGAGTAATATATACTAACAGTTTAAATGTATTTTTCACTAATATTATGTATGAAATTTACGAATTAAGTTTAGTCTTTAGAACGCGGGTTGAGTGAGAAATGCTACTTTTTAATAAAACGCCCTAAATAATCGGCCTCTTTACAGCCGACTAATCGGCTAGTCAGCTGGTTCTCAGTGATAGTCGGCACGTCTCTTGTTTTCTTTTTTCATTTAAAATATAATCACGCTATTCGAATTCCAATCTGCGCAGCGCCATCTAGTTAGTTACCATGAAAATAAAAACGTTGTTTAAATTGTAACTGGGCTTTATCAATTTGAAATATGTACATATAATTTTATCTTAAACATACTAAACATACTTTATATATTTAAGATTTGATAACATATATTTTTAACTGAAAATGTTTTAAAATTAATATAGGAAAATTTCAAGTTCGATATATTTCATTATATTTCAAGAGAACTATTAAGTGTAAAATAAGTAGGTACTTAAATATAAATTACATAAATCAAATACTAGTAATGCTGCATAATTTAGATTCCTACATTTTCGGTTGATAAATGTGTTGCTGTTCTTTTACAATCCACAACTCTTTCTTTTTTATATTTCAGAAAGAGTTACCATGGATTGTTTCGTTCACCGTCCAGAATGGCTACAAGAAGCATTATTATTATTATCATCCAATAATTTGATTTATTGTTATTTAATAATATGTTGTGATTATTTTTATTACGAGAACAAAATATTTTAAATACCTACTTCACAAGCATAATGGATATAATAAGACGTATAATAGTACGAGCTAGCCATTAATTCCTTTAAGTTGTTGTATATGTTATCACTTTTAGTAATTACTGTAGTACAATTTATCTTTCTTTAATAGAATAATTCCATTAGCTCAACAAAATTTGTAAGAAGTATATTTTGTTAAACTTTGAGCTTTTTCGAGTTTAGTGCCCCAAGCAGGGGCGGATCTACTTAAAGGCTGTTTGGGCTGCAGCCCAGGGCCCCGTGGATACAGAGGGCCCCCAGCCGAACTGAAAACAATAGACCATATTGTCAATAATAAAAATTATCTAGAATTAAAAAAAAATCCAGTCATAAGGTTGGCAACACTGCGATCAATCAACCCGTGTGCACATCTATATAACGGAACGGGGAATTCCCCGTCGCTTGTTTTCGGTCGGTGTATTCCGTGTATTGTCTGGGGACTTATAAGGACCGGAGCTTTCTTTTAATTTACTAAAATTGAAAGTATTCTGCATAAGTAGACTTCCTGCTTTTAGTAGGCAGTAGGTAAGTAAAAAGAATTATAAAACATGATTATAAATGAAATTACCTTTTCGGATTTTGTCGCTGATTTATTTGGATTTTTGGATCCCGACGTTTCGAATGCTTTACAGCAATCATGGTCACGCGAGAGACTAAGGTATTTTACCGTAAATTTTTTACGTCTCAGCGGGTTATAATACTTGTTACAGACAGTGCCTACCCACAATTTACAAAAATTCAAAATGGCATCAAAGTACCTTAGAAAATTATACATTTTTATTCTAAACATTTAAAAATTTAAATTTTTTATATATATTATAAATATGGCAATATTATTAACTTATTTTTAGCTACTATGATTACAATTATTATATTATTTTATAATATTTGTTAAAATAATATGAAGTACTTACAAACAAAATTAAAATTTACGGTAAAAAGTTTAAGCTAGACCAGATGGTCTTGTCACTATGATGCTGTCAGAGCTTTAAAAAGTAATTATGATGGCATTATAAAAATTTTAATAACTTTTTATTAAATGAAGATATTGCAATCATTTTTTTTTGATAAGAGCCAAGTGTCTAAGAAATAAAACATTGAACGTTTCATTGAAATCTCTCCAGTAGTTTTTCCGTGATGCGCGCACAACTGCAGACCTCTGTCATTTTATTTATATAGATTAACCAAATGACGTAGACGAACATTTAGTGAATAAGTGCATTCAAGTTAAAATCTTCCTTACTGCAGTCTAAGACAGAGTCTTACACTCTTGCAGTGAAATTTTTTGGCTAATTTATGAAAAGAAACTTGTTGAGGTTTTCCCAAACTGCTATACCATCTTAAAATTTTTTTAACGATGCCGATCACTAGCTGTGAAGCGGACCGCTCTTTCTCCAGGATGTCCTATTTAGCAAACAAATACAGTACAACTATATCATTTATCAGTTCTTTCCATAAATTGCGATTTAACAAAGGACTTACATTGCGATAACCAATTAAAAGTATTTGCAGCACAAAAATGCAGAAAGGTTGCTTTATAATTAATAGAACATAACCATTCATAACCTGTCAATTTATTTTGCAATAGGTAAATAATGTTTTAATAAATAAATAAAATATTTTGTCTTGTACATAACATATATTATATATACCTATAACCTACATCACTACAGAAAACAGTTTTTTGACAAAATGGCAAATGGCAATTACTCAATAATTAGGGAGGGCCCCTAAGCAGTATTAGCCCAGGGCCCCACAAATTCAAGATCCGCCCCTGGCCCCAAGTGTGCATTCGTAGAGTGTAAAGAAATTTTGCATCGTTAGGGCATTCGGGATCCTAAAAGATGTTGTGAAAACACACGAATTTTTTTAGAAATATATAGGTATAATATAATAAGTAACAGTGAGAATTGTTTATGGGAAGTTTGATGTTAAATGGAAAGAGTTTTTAGAATAAAATATAAGTGAAAAGTATTTATTCATATTATGTCTTAAGGCTTAGAGCCTCATACGTTTACGAATTTACCTTAACTTCTTAAACACTGACATACATTAATAATAATCATTTTAAGTGTAGTGTATACGAAAGCGATCCTATAACTTCGAATTTTTACAGTGTCCTTTGTCCTTTGACCATTCAAGGGATTAATTAGCGAACTTTAACGTTAATGTTTAGTTATCTTTGATTATATAATGTCTAGATGGAGCGTCGCCCTAAAATTAAAACAGAAACACGAAACAACAATTGCAAGCATGTTTGCGCGCGGCAGCATTTTGACTTTTGATTTGACAATTTTTGACTCATTTGCGCGCATTTGATACTCTATCGAGACAGTATATAATTAAAGTAAGCTATATATCTTGAATTTTAAATCTACTTAACATTAAGGGTTGTTTCCACTATGTAATAGTTGGAATTATTTATGGGAAGTTTGATGTTATATGAAAATATGTTTTAGAATAAATATAGGGATCCAAATTGCCATTCAAGGGATTTTTAGCGAACAATATATCGATTAGGAATTAAAAATATTACGAGGTGATAAAAACACTACAATTATACTTATAAACTTTATTCCATTCTTCACCTTAGTACATTATAAATAATTAGTAACAATAAAAACAATATAGTCTTTACAAATTCAACACAATAATATTTTATTTGTTATTACAGTTTAACATAAAAACATAGGTCTAATAGAATATGTTGTTTTACAATCGTTGAAGAATATATATTTTAAAAATTATACTAAAACGACTTTATTGCTATATATTCCGTTTAAATTTTGTGTTCTTCAACGACTGTTGAAATATTTAGTCTTAAGTCGTATATTATATGCCTTAAATAATAACTTTTAAAGTTATCTTTTAATAAAAGAAGACATTCACAATTATTTTGTTAACAATATATTATGTAAAATATAATATTTCATGTTTTAGAAGATATAATCAAATAATAAATAAATATGTAGCGACATTATTCTTTGATGTTATGAAATGAAAGCTTTAAAAAATGTTATAAAAATATCTTTGAGATATTCTTAAATAACTAAAGTTACATTTAACTAAACTTACTCGGTGTTATCTTGTCTAAAATAATATTAGTATATATCTAAGAGATATTGTACTTCAAAAATTATCCTTCAATTATAATTATGATAATTTAAGAATTGTTTTGTTTTTATTTAAACAAAATTATCAGAAAAATTTATAGAAATAAGATTATGTACAAAATAATATATATTCCTCTACAAAGTATATAAGAGACACACGTTTGACCAATCTTCATCCCGAAAAATCGAGCAAGGAGTTTTACAATACACACCTACTTCATTACATTATTAACCTATTGTGTAAATTCTGATACCTACGACTATTATTTTATAATGGTGCTATATACTTATGGAATTGATAGCATTTCAAATTTCACCTTCATATTTACTCTAAATGCGACAATCTAGCAACAACTGTTTGAAATGAAAGCCTATATTTGAGCCATTCCTTAATAAAATATACCTTAATTATAAATGAAACTATCTTTACGGATTTTCTCGCGGATTCATTTTCATTTTTGATTCCCGACGTTTCAAATGCTTTACAGCAATCATGGTCACGGGAGAGACTGAGTCAGTCCTCGTTGGGAACTAAGAATCAAAATAAATCCACGACAAAATCCGAAAATATAATTTCATTTATAATGTCAAATATTTTCGTAAACCTAAGAAAGTATTATCTTAATTGTTAGCATTATAATATAGTATTAGAATTTTGCTATGAAATGTAGATAGATCCTTATAAGTTTAAATAATGTCAATCAGTAATACAAATATGGGTCAAATAAGCAGTTTGCCTGTTAATATTATTATATAGTTATATTAATTTTCTGGACAATAATCAATAATTTGTTTGATTTTTGTTTGTCATCAAAATTTTGATATACATATGTGGCCAAAACTGTTTCCTAATCATTATTTGTGTAATATACTTAAATGAATGTATATGTTTATCCATATTTATGTACTTTTAATCTTATTTTACATAAATGTCGTCAGAATTTGTAACTTAAATAAAAAAGATATGTTAATAATAAGATATTCTATTATAGTTTTTCGCAAGTTTTACAGTTTAACATCGTTATGGTCTTGCAATACTGAAGCCTTTGTTTGCAAGACTATTTCTTTACCCAAGCTATTTATTTTTCAACGTTGATTTTTATTTATTTTAAAAAATATGTTATACTGTTATATAGATCGCAATCCAACTATGTCATTGGCACCTAGCTTTCACATTTGCGAAATATGTTAATGTTTAAATTAGATGAAACAATAAAATCATATTTTTACTATCTCTATGAAATAGAAGTAATTCTATAATATATGACTAAATAATAAAAATAGAAATAAAAAGATTGACTTTATTTTTTACAAGTAGCTTACATGAAAAAGTTAAGTACATTACATTGATATTGACTATTAGGTACATTAGTGAGATAAAGCTATGTTTATTAGAAATATGTGTAAGAATTAAAGTGTAGAAAACATGGAAAAAGTCACCTCTCACCCCACGTTTGCTAATCGATACTAATTTTCATGTTTATTGCTTTATTAATAATAGACTTCTGTATTATTTAATATTTCAACAATATGAGGTCATTAACATATCTAAGAGCCTACTTTGAATTTTATCTTTAATTGAGCCTATAAGTTGCGTTTCAATCGAACTTATTCAGTGCGAGTTTATCACAGATTTTCAAAGTAGCTTATAAGTTGAATGTTTTAAGAATTAAGGTACCTAAAAATTTTCTAAAACAAGTTATGTTTCAAAACCAAATCAAGGTTCAATATATAAGTCCTAAGATATAAATAAGTCCTAAGATTCAACAGTTTATAAACCCGTTTGCGTATTTAGTTTGCGTCTTTAGAGAAAATCTATTATAATTTTGTGCGTGAGTCAACATATCCTCTTACTTGGAGAAAATTTTGTTCTATCGGTTTTAATTAACTAAAATAAATATATTACTTAACTAAACGTAAGTTTTTCGTAAACATTCATCACATTATTTGGCTAATTTCGATAATAATAGATGTTTATTATCAATTTCTTTTTCTACGAGCCTTATATTCTTGTGTAACTACCATCATTTTGTGATTTTGACCATAAAGGTGCTCTATTTTTTCATTTTCATTACTGAACGCGAAATAATGGCCTAGTTCTAATATTTAATGTTTATTTTAGCAAGTATTTGTTGTCTGTAAATTATTAAAATATATATTATAGCGAGTAAATGACTTCATTTAATACGTCGCGTAATAGCATGTTACACAGCATACATAATTAAAATTTAGTCCTTGTTAACATTTTAAATAATAAAAAATGAATATGTAATAATGTCCAATTAATGTTTACGAAATTTCATAAAAATATATATGTATGTATGAAGTCGCTATTAATTTTGTTGTGAACTGAATATTTTGACGTTTGATATAAACCAACGTTGTTGTTTGTATGTATGTTTGTCATAAACTAATAGAGTCGCCTTCGTCTCAGTTCATTTAGTTCCACTACTGGGCATAGTCCTCCGCCACATCCACTGGGATCTAGCTACTTACTGTCTGCCATGCCCATGTCCATGTGAAGGTACGTGCCTTGCACTCGAGAACTTTTGTCCCCATCGACCATCCATTATGTCATCAATGTGCCCCGCCCACTGCCACTTGAGCTTGGATATTGAATAGACTATATCGTTGACCTTGGTTCTTCGGTGTATCTCCTCAGTCCTGATTTGATATCGTACACCCCTCCCGTGAAACTCAAGCGTATCCCTCTTCATTGCTTTCGTGTTACCTTAATCAGTGGTTTCTTAGGCCCATCGTGAGCTGCCACGTCTCTTTGCCGTATGTCATTAATGACACCATTCACTAGTCTAGACTTGTCTTTAGACACTGTGGTAATTGAGACGCGAACGGTGACCATCCGAGTTTGATTCTTTAATTCTCTTTCTTAAAGTTAGACCTACCTAGTCGGAAATTTGTTCTAGGTAGAAATTACAACCTTGAGCATAGAATCACCGATAGAAACTGGAGTCATTAAATAAAAAATTCATATTATTATGGGGAATTACGATAATATGGGGGACTATCATATCTTATCGAATTGCCTTATAGTTCACATGGACTAGTGGTATTTATTTTTAATTTCGATTGACTTGATGAAACTTATCGAATTAACATTTTACATCAGTAAAAAGCTTCTGGCTTACTACTAATATTATTGCATGTTTTCTTACATATCACACTACTACATTTTTCTTTACGAGCACATTCCAATTTACTTATAATGGAAAATCTCATTTTCTTTTGTAGATTCGCTTTTTGTAGACTATTTAAGAGTAACTTTATGTCAATATGTATGTATATATAGTTGTCATTTGAATATTTTTTAACAAAAATCTATTTGTGACAATATTTTGAAACGGTGTACCTTTTAAATATAATATGTAGGTAGGTACTGTAAAGTGAATGTGTGTAAACTAATATGATAGAGAAAGGCTTACAAATATTTTTCCTATAATATAATAATTTAGTACTTAAAAACTATTCACTAAACAATTATTTTAGAATTTCGTTTCAGATATTATAGTCCTTGTCTAATTTCAAGACCTTTTCTAACTTTATATTATACTAATACATACCTATTTAAATTTTTAATCAGTGTTAAGTGCTACATTTAAAGTGTGTACATAGTTTCAAATATGAAGTATTACAAGTAGTTTTTGATAACAAAGTTATACAACCTAGCATACGCCTAAGGATATTTACATTCGTGACTGGCCTATTAGACAATTTATGAAACTTTCTTGCGTTTTTTTATAACTCGAACATCGAACATGGATTTGTACGAGTGATACAAAATTTTCAAAAAATATCTATTTAAATAATCATTTTAAAATACAGACGTTGTGAAGATGGCACTGTTTGAATATTATGTACATTTGGAAAACATGTCGTTACGTAATGTTATTGTAATATTGTAAATTTGTAAATGTGACATAATATATAAGGTTATGTTGAGTGAAAGTTTGAATTTCTGTCTGCATTTTAAAATGATGACAAAATATTGTATTAAAAATTGATGACCATAATGTTTTGACATATGCGGCTTTACGCTACTTTGTAAGTAAATTATATAAGGTAACCACTAGCAAATAGATAAATTAGTCTAACTTTCACAGAATAGCTATTGTTAACCGTTTACCTTCACTCGGGTATCGTAAGGTAACTATCGTCATTGGTGTTAAACGGCAGTGTAGTGTACCTGAACAAAGTTTACTGGCGATTACATGTATTACCTATCCTATATTCGAAATAAATGATCAAACTTCTAACTTTAAATAAACAAGTTTATGTAAAAAAAATATTTCATAGCACATTCTATAACTAAACGGTATTAGGAATAATAACTGCAACCGTGTAACACAGCCTTTTATTTAACATGTTAAAATGTTATTAAAAAAATATGATAATTTATAATCACTCCTTAAGATACCCAGATGTATTTGTTGTGTGTGTTTGTACGTAGCTGAAGACAGGGTTTCTGCGTATCAGACAATCGAGGGGTAGTGATAATTGTTAAGGATGGAAGTAACATTCAACGTCTAACTAAGACTACTGTTAAACACCGTATCGGAATCTTAAAATGATTTTTAAATTTTAGTTTCTTTAGATCGATAGTTCAACGTCTGTTAGACTATCGTTTGTTGAAATTTTTTGATTGAAGATACAGAGATTTAACAGTTTCATGAATAAACTCCCAACATTAACAACCAAACCAAGATT
This sequence comes from Boloria selene, assembly GCA_905231865.2. NCBI lineage: Eukaryota > Metazoa > Arthropoda > Insecta > Lepidoptera > Nymphalidae > Boloria > Boloria selene. Next base: position 15,230,242 of record HG993131.1, read on the forward strand.
CTAATGCTCAACTTTGCGGATACTACTATTAGTATTAGGATTTCCAGCGCGAAACACTACGTTGAAAAGCCTTGCATATCTACTTAAATGTGCAGCACTAATCTAGTTATCGCTTTGGACATGGCAAGCTACTGCACGTTTGCTTTTGATATTATTTATCATCTATGCCTTTAATTCTAATATTAAAATACTAAATTATTTATTTTGGTTGCAAAATAATTAGACTAGAAAAAAGCATGTAAGGGAAAACTAAATATCCACAATTTTTCACTACGATGAGATCAATAGGAAATCTATTCTTGAAGAAGTTAGGTTAATCATTCATTTTTTGTAATAATGTGTTGTAGTTAAATAGTCGGTTTTTGTTTGAGTTAGGATCGTCATATGTATTAAGTTGTAGCTATTTAAAAGGCTAGTTTAACTCTTTCTAATCATACATGGCTCAAAAATATAATATGTACAATGTGTAGGGTAAAATTCATCATGCTAGAGGCTCTGCAGTTAAAAATCGCACATGCACTCTACAGGTGAAATCGTTTGAATGTTTTCCGACTAGAACATTCATAGTCTGTACATTTGTTAAGTATCGCTGACATGTCCACAAAATAATTTGATGTAGAGGAATTCATTATTTTAAAATTAAAAAATACTTTCCTCTTATTGGAATAAGATAAGGTTCGTGAAAATCTATGAAAATCTATAAATTGTTGCTGATGTTTCTATAGCATTTCCTTGGTGCCTAATATCATAAGATATGCTTAAAACTTAACAAACTTCAAACCAAGATCAGTCTCGAGCAAACTTAGTAATTTAAAATATCGTAATTAAAACTAACATGCATTTTTTAATGACAAGCAGAGTCGAATGCTTAATCTAAAAATCGTTTTATAATACGCTTGCATGTTAAGAACATGAAGCTATTATAGTTAAATTAAATTATAATTAATATTTTAAATAATTTGCAACTACGATTAAAATAAAATACCTAGTGACATAATAACCGTAATGTAGAATTTGCAAACCATAAACTAGTCCAAACTTTTAACAAAAGTAGAAGTTCTACTAATTATAATTATTTAAGCAGAATTTTTGAGCATCAGATATACAATAAATATATTTTATTTATCCACTCATTTTACCACAAATAATATATTGAAACGATGTAATCCAAAATTTCTTTTCTAATTGTTAAATAAAACATAAAATTATATATAACTTATTTCATACATTCCTAAATTACGATGACTCAGTCGATTGTTTTAATACAGGCTACAGCAATCTATCAACGTCTTAAGAGTAACTTGACTTTATAAATAGTCGTATCATTCAAGTCTTTTTAATATTTACAGCTAATGATTACCTGTTAAGTTTTATATATATTTAAAATTCTAAACAATACAACTAGATAGAGTATTCTTCTTATTTTTCTTGGGGTCGGCACAAGATGTCTTTTTCTTCCACTCTCCACTCAACATTCACACCTTTTACACGCATATCCTCTTTCACACAATCGATCCATCTCTTTTTCGGTATTTCTCTACTCCTTTTTCCTCCCAAATGGATATTTTAAATATCCCCTTTTATTTTCATTCCATGTCTTATCCATTCTACTCACACCGTACATCGATCTCAACCTTCGCATTTCTGTCACATGCATCATACATTCCTTTCACCGCCCAACATTCTGAACCATACAACGCTACAGGTCTAACACTATTCCGAAATTAATATACTAAGTAAACAGACGCTAAAATACCTTACGATGGATTTCATTCTGTTATTAATATAAGTGTTTCAATTTAATTATTGTTTGTGGGAAAATAAGTGGATACAAATGAATTCCCTCTATTTATCTTCCTCCAGAAGAACCAGGTCGTCAGCCACAACGTCTGACACGTGAAGGTAAATAATCCAGTACATTAGATTAAAGCACACGAAGCACACGGGGAAAACAATGCGCGAATATTTGTCGATATCAGACGGTGTCATACCCAACAGCTTCGATATGTCCTGGAAAATTACAATTGGACATTTTTAACTGGCCTATATAAACCCGATCTCATAAATCATGATAAAATCAGTTATTACTAATAAAGTGACAAGGTTAAGCATTTTAGTAAACTAAGATTAAAATTTTATATGTAATATTTAGATTTTTTATCGGCAATAGCACGCGATGTTTAATTCGCAAGGCGGTAACGCAAGCATAGTTTTATCGCTATGCAACTTAAATCTAAAATGTGATTTTTCCTATCGAAGACATTTACCTTTCCAGGGTGGAGTATATGTGGGGGAGGACCAGAATTTTCTTCTTCTGAAGTTGCTCTTCCTCCGTTGATAGTATTTTCAAGAGTGCCACCCTTGGAATGTACTTTAGGATCATGAACTTTGAAACGTACTTCCTGAAATAATTAAAAGTTATTTATAAATCATTGAGTTAAAGTATAAAAAAACCCACTTCGGCGGGTCCTCCCGTTCTCTACCTAGCTGACAGGACTCTGATCCAGCAATGAGTCGGGGCAATCTAGATGTTCTGTGAAACAAGAGCATCTTGATTTAGACGAGGCGACCCGCGTGGTTCGTGCAGTCCGCTGGTGTATTTTGGAGTGTGCACAAGAGATCCCGCAACGCCCGATTGTACTGCGGCGAAGAGATCTGCTATGGGTCTTAGTAAGTAGGAGTCTCACAGTCAGGGTTCTATGATAGGCTTTTTCAGCGATAAATACGAGTAAAGAGATCAAACAAACACGTTTGTCCAATAAATATCGGCCTAAGTCTCAAGCTAACCGCAAACACGCGTATTTAATTATTGTTTATCTAATATTGTCAATAGTAGACGGCTGTATTAATTACTGGAAATCAACAAATTAACTTTTATATTGACTTATACATTGACTTATATATTTACAAAATATAACATTATCAACTAATTTTGAGGCACAATTTAAATAAAATTGTATTGAATTTTTTTTACGAAAATTGCGCGGACGGAGGAGTATGAAATTATGCACACTTATCTATACTAATATTATAAAGCGGAAGAGTTCGTTTGTCTGTTTTTTGTTTGTTTGTTTGGTTGAACGCGCTAATCTCAAGAAGTACAGGTTCGATTTGAAAAATTCTTTTTGCGTTAGATTGTCCGTTAATCGAGGAAGGTATATCCTATATTATATCACGCTACGACTAATAGGAGCGGAGATCAATGAAAAATGTTGCAAAAACGGGAAGGGCGGGCGTTAGTTCATACCGCGCGACTCAAAAAGAATTTGGTTTCCGGTCTTTAGAACGCGTGCGAAGCCGCGTATTTAAATACATTAAATAAAAAAAAAACATTACACACACTACCATGTGTTTGACACACTGAATGTCAAACATGACCATAATCAATCCATTTATTACAATTTACATATATTATAGTTATTAATTGTGGTTGAATTTCGACCACAGGTCGACCCCTAGTATTATTAATTATTCTACAATTTATCGGCCACAACATTCTTATAACAGTTATTCGGGTAAAGCTTTTCCATTATTGGGTCCTCTATTGAGTACCCATATGATTTTACCACTGTATCATTCGTAAATATTCATTTCGAGAATCGGTTTGGGAATAAATTCATTTAGAAATCATTTTAATTTTTTTAATCATATATATTTTACATAATTGCTTAAATTATATGAAATAAAATGTTTTCTGTTCATTTTAAAGTGTTCACGGAGACCATTTAATGATATTTAACGGAATAAAGTTGAAACAAAGCTTTTGTGTAAGATAAAAAAATACCTATAACTGTAAAGTGCTCTCAGCAACAAGTGGAAAAAGAGAGATCTACTTACTGATGTTCGTCCCGGTGGGCATCTATTCAGTGTTCCCATTTTGGAAAGAGTATGGTTGTCTCCAATAGGCGGGCAGTCAACTGGCACCTTCTTTTCTGAAGCAATTTTTTGAATAGCAACAAATCTTTGTTTTCTCATCTGTATTCTCTTCGCCATGTAACCCACAGTTGCGTATTCTGTAAAGATAGAGAACTCCGTCCATATCAAAGGACTCCTTGAATATTTCTTCGCAAAAAATAAAAGCTTCTGTAGAAAAATCACAAACATTTACAAGTATTCGCTAAGCATATAATAATATTGGAAATTCGCAAACATTCTATAGAATAGCATTCGCATTTTGCATAAAAAAAAATTCGTCCATAAAGGTTGCACGATACAAAATAATCCTGTAAAGTTGTATCAGTATGCAAAATATATTTATAATATTTTATTTCTTAAACTTACTTTTATTAGTTTCTATTAAACTATAATATATAATACTATAAAATTAACAAATTATTACCTAGTAAACTGGCGAATACCATCACGAAGCAAGTTCCTAGGTAAACGTCGATCGATTTGACATATGAGATTTTTGGCAAGGCAGCGTTCGTTGAAGACATTAAAGTGGTCATAGTCAACACAGTGGTCACACCTAAGGCCACTCGAGCAGGTGTGGCATTACGATTGAGCCAAAAAGACACCCAGGATATAATTACAATCAAACCAGACGGTATATAGATTTGAATCAAATAATATCCCATTGAGCGTACAAATTGTATTTCACATGCCAATCTTGAATAATTTCCTGTAACACATATAAATTACTGTTAAAACTTTATAAGAAACGGACTTTGTTAAATAATAAATTAAAACGAAACTCAATATTTGATTATCTAATATCAATTATAACATATTATAATTTTTATCTAAAATCTAAATTACTTCAAATAAGTGAAACAGGTTCAAATTTTAAGTGTAAAAGTCAATTTGAAATTCTAGACAATTAAGAGGAAATCACTTAAAATAAACGGACGTTACTAAAACACACAACTCAGTGTTGTTAGTGCAAGAATACAAAAGCAGGACGTGATAAGAGTCGTGGCTGTTTATGTTCAGTGTTTCACGTTAATGATTGTATTAGTTTTTCGTCGCCTACTTTTTGATTTCCCCGCTTTTAGTACCTGTCGTGAGGGAGATTTCCATGGCTCGTTGACGATGACCGAGAACCTTGAACTGCGGCAGGGAGACCTCGCTCGACACCCCCACAGAGTTGGGGCCCTCGTTCCATTTGTACCGGATGTCTCTCATGGTGTAGCCGACTGTGCGCAGCGGATACATAAATGAAAAACCCCAGGCCCATCGCAATGGGTTTTGAATCTCGAGTCATTATTCGGTCGGGGTGAGAGCGGGGATCGCGAGTTCGGTTTCGCGCGTTTTGTCATGCGTTTGTTATGTTGTAGATAGCGTGTGTGCTTAGTGTCGCGTATCGATCGTCTGCACACGGGCTGAGGGAGACGGGGTCGGATGCAAAGAATGGATGGACAATGCTTGGATAGCGGATAATGCAAAACTGATTACCTGTTGTTAGTGTTACAACGGTGGCGCTCTGGCGATGGCCCAGCACGCGGAACTGCGGTAGCTGGACTTCATTGCTCATGCCGACGCTTAGGAGGCCGTCTTTCCAATGGTACCGTATGTCTCTCATAGTATATCCGACTCCGCAGACATGCCAAACACACAAAACGCTATCACTTACGCTGTGAAGCATCGCGTATCCCTCACGGCTGGTGTCGGTGTGACGCGGGCGCATTGAGCGAGACTAAACCGAACTGAGTCGAATCTATTGAACTCGGATCGGCTCGGTATGGATGATAGAAAAATATAAATCTACTAGTTCTATCTATTGAGTGAAAACGCAAAAAACTCTAAAATTATATAAAATTCTAATGGTATATAAAAATCTATTATTGGAGTAGGTGTGATTAAAATTGAATAAATATTATCTTAATAAAGTAAATTGAAGCATTAAGATGCGAGTGACATGCTCTGGTGCCCGGCAAGCGTAAGTGCATCTGCGGCCTGTAGTAGACGTGCGTGCTTGCGCTTGCTAAGGTGAGCGGGATCCGGCGGGTTCGGACGGGGGTGCAGGGTGCGGTTGGCGGGGGTGCGTGTTGCGTGCTATTGCGTCCGCGGCACGGCCCTCAGTGGTTGTCTCCCGCGGCCGCCGTACCCCGCCTCCTTCGGCCCACTCGGCTTCGCAGCGTCGATGTCACAATATCATTTCTTTCGCTTAATGCTCGTGTGGACAAAGGCTTACTATTTACGGGTCTGCCTTCTGCGGGTGCTGTATGCGAGAAGGAGACATTCCAATTTATGAGAACACGAGGGTTATCACAGCACGTGTCGTCGAATAAGTTGTACGCTTGTGCTCACAGGGTATCCCTGAGTAGCATCTGTGATACAAGAAAGTGGTCACAACACAATATCTGTAAGCCTAGTGATAATTTGCATTGTGGTAAGAATCAAATCAATGATTGCTTTAGGTGAACACACGCACATCTCTTAAATACGCATAGTTATTATTTTTCTATCATCGTAGAAACGTTTTGGCCTCGCATTTCGAAAGAATATTTAAATGTTAAACGGTCTAATCTAAAAATATTACAAAAAATCACCCGACATAGACTCCGATTCGTAACGTATTTAATATAACACAGCACGATACATATTAAATGAAGCGTGCCCTTGGAAACACTCTTGAATTGCATAAAATAAATAATACATAATATTAATAATAACAAATACAAATCACCATAAAACATTGTAATATAATAAAAGTTTCTTCAAAATCTGTGTGATTTAAAATACATATTAACATTTATTAGAACAATTTACATAGATTAAAGTCATTGTCAAGATACTTACAACTCTCTATTTCAATATGACAAAGCTGACGATCCATAGGGAAATATTGGAGGTTCATGGGGCATGATGCAGTAATAGTTAATCTGAAAATACCAATCATGTACAGATCGAAATAAGGGTGTGTATACATTGTATACAAACTTTCGGTATTTCATTCGATATAGGTACTATTCCATCTTTTTCATTGATATATCCTGAACATATTTTTAACAATTGTTTTTAATAATTGAACATCACACGTGAGTTTTTAACAATGTATGTTTTTTTTAATATTTTTTTCTGTACCTGATACTCCTAGTTATGGAGCCTGAGTAGTGAATGCGGATAAATTCGTTGCTTGTTGTTGCTATATGAAAATATGATTGTTTTTCATTTACAAAGAATGTATCAGGTACCCATATGTTCTTTATAAATTCCGATCCGACAGAAAGTGTTTCAACGCCGGGTCTCTTCTTGTACGCCAAACGCGGATCTGTCCAAAACTGTCTGAAGTAGAAATCCAGCGTAAAATCCTGAAGAAAGAAATTAATACATATGTCAATTTTATTGTATAATTCCTAGATTATATTATTTCATATTCAATAAGTAATGTTAGTAATTTGGTAGACAGCGATCAAGTCACAGGCCTCACCTTCAGTGATTTCAATTGTCACGTTATTATAAAAGATGATTGTGATGATTGAAATGTTGTTGTGAGAGCTATGAGTTGTAGTAGCATTAAGAGGAGAAAATAAGATGTAACAAATAAATTAGAGAAAATTAAAAATAATAACGTTATATAAAACATCTAATACATCATGCGTTGATCGGATTGCGCTTTATCCTAAGTGAATGTGTAGCGACATGGGACGTTACGTTATGACTAACATCGATTTGACGCCTAGTGTAAAAAATCGTCATGAAGATTATTTTTAATAATGGCGAAGCTTTATAAGGGATAAAGTGCAGTGTAGTGTGACACAAAGCCTAGGAAAAAAGGGATTCTAAAAATGAAAAAGGTGCTAAGGTGGTAGGATAGGGCGATGTGAGTGGGCGGTGGCGCAGGCTGGCACCCACGGCTCGATAAAGGCAGTCTCTTAATAAAAGCTAATAAGCCGACAAGTACACAAATTGCCACGTGTAAATTTGAATGTTTGAAGAAGTTAACGTTCATTGTTATCTTTGTGACTCGTATGTAATTGAACAACCTCTCTATGGCCATGGGTCACGTCTTATTGTGACCTTCCCAGCTTTGATTTGGTTTCCACTTAGGGGTCTTTCACCCAAACGCCTAGCAGCTCAACTATTACATACTTTGGAAGACCGGATAAAGTGATAATACGTGTCACATGGGCTCTACGATACACTAAATTACGAGTACATAATATCCAAAATAATTTAAGCGAATATAAAAAAGTAGAACTATTTCAACCGGTGTTCCAAATTACTTGAGAGCGTGGAAGGTAACGATCATTAAGGCAATATCAGTAGATACACATATACGTACATACACATCAAACTACGAAATGAGTGACGAAGAATTACACAGTCGTCGCAAATCCATAGAATATCTTTACTTTACACCTATATAAAATGAGAACCGTTTAACTCAACTTGCGGATTTTTATTTAACGATGTAAAAACGAAGTGTTGACGTCATTCGAAAAATTATCATCAGTTTTATACATATAATTACGGTGTTATTTACATTTTATAGGATTATAGTAAACTATTTATTTAGATGTACAGCTATTACACGTTGCGGGAGGTTACTTAAACGACCAACATCACCACTTCGAAATAAATGATTTGTCTTTGGAATTACGAAAACTGAAGGACACACAACCTGATTATTTTTAAGGTAACGGATTGCTATTCTTATTATGATGTCACATTACAAATGTGTTAACACAGTCAAAGGAACAGGGGACACATAATAAGAAAGCAAGTTTGCGGACAAGGGCGTTTGCAGACAAACGCGGACATGCTCGCAACCTCGTATCTGGGGCTGCTCAGCGATCGAGTCAAGCAAGAGCTGACAGTGGCGAGTACCATGAGCACTTCGGAGACGGAGCTGATCGAGAGCACATACATGGTGACGCCTACCTCCACTGGCGGACCTGCAATCAAGCCCAATAGTGAGTCCCGCGCGCGGTGCGCCGTGAAAACCAAACCAGAGGATGTAACGGACCCCATCGAGAGGCGCGATGCGTGAACAAATCGCAACTAACGCCTATGGGATCGAACCGTGGACACGGGTGCTACAATGAACGGTAATGCTGGTGATTTTACTAAAGGACAAATCTTGCTATGTATGCGCTGTGTCATTAATATTGTTTTGAATATAAGGTACCATTTTCACTTCAGACAGAGAGCTGATGGAGAGCACGTACATGGTAACCCCCACTTCCACGGGTGGTCCTGAAAACGACACATATACATAACAAGTGACCGTTACGTCGTGAAGTTGGGGGAAGAAGTTAGAAAATAATCTGTGCTAGATAGACACGATGCGTTAATATTTATTTTAAGCAGAAATGATCTTAGAGCTAAATGAATGTAAACAAGAATCAGAAGAGTTAGCACTATTACTACTGAACGGAAAAAAATAAATTAAATTGGCTCTGCAAGCATTGTTGGATAAATTAACATTTTAAACGGCGTGTTCTCAATCACTTTGTATTAAATGGATTGCATTTATTTATTTCGAATGGAGTTATTAATGAATCTTACTTTTTAAAATTGAAATTCACAATTATAAATGTGACCAAAATGAGAACATAATTGTTTCTCGAAAAAATAATTTTATATGGGATAGAATTTTCAGTAATTTTAACACTACGAGTATAATAGCGCGCGAGTCACATAGGAAGTGGGAGCGAGGTCAAAATTACTTTGCTTTAAATTTATTGTTTCTTTTCGCAACGATAGGATACGCCATATTTTCATATATATAAATAAAAATATTTTTAAGTAAAATCCTTATATTATAATTTATAATTTATTTAGATTACAGAATTACGGACTAAAAGCATGGACCAAAAAGTTTTCGTCCAATGATGATAGATAGATCTATCTGTTGTTATATGTGTACCTAACTTTTGAGGAAAAATATTTTATTATCAAAACTCAGTTCAATTTATTCTATTATTGTATTTTTTGACATTTTAGTTCCCTTTTAAAAGATATTTTGTTCTGAATATTAGTTATATTTACATAATGATAAGACGGTCGTCTAGTTTTGAAGTTACCCTTTTTGAAGGTGACATTTCGTACCCGTATTTTTAAGGTCAGGCTCATTTAATATTTAACATTGTACAGCGATCCTCAGAAACGGAACAATTATGCATAAATAAAATGTAGGAGCGGGCAAAAGCTATTAATATCTTAAGAATGCTAAAAGCTGTGTAGCCATATGGGTTTTAGCATTAAAGCGCCGCTCTTGTCTGTTTTTTTTGTTTTACGTTACTATGGGGCTTAGACAAGATATCATTCTACAATCATAAAAATATAGATATTTTAAGGAATTGTATCGCAAGATCATTTTTTTAACACAAATATTTGTTTTCTACTTCTTACGCTTAAAAAGTCTTTTCCGGAAATATGATGTGTAAAAGCTTTTCTTTTGTTTACAACTAAAGTAGTGAATGGAAGAAACTTTTTCCCAAATACTTCCACAGAACTGATCAACAGTTCATAACATTCAGTTACTGAATTCTAAATAATTTAACATAAAACCAATATTTCTAGTCAATAAAAAATAACAATAAGTTATTTTTTTTACTTTTTAGTATTATTTGAAGTCCATAGTAATTTATTTTTTGAAGTTTTAGTTCTCTTTTTAGTGTGTACATGAAAGTAGTATAGTAAGAAGATTCATAATCATCACTTATTTTTACACTTAGTAAATATACCTACCCATATTTTTACAAATTTAAATGAGATAAACTTTGAATTATACACTAAAAGAAAAATAATAATCGAAATAAGGTTACATTGCATGAAGTTATGCTTAATCACTAACCCATAAAGTAACCCATAAGTGGTATGTAGATTTTTTTTACCTACTCAATTTTTTAAATACTTTCTTCTGCTACTATATTTTTTTTAAAAACATTTTCTAATAATACTGTTTTATAAATACAAAAGACCGTACCTTATTCCTTGTAGATTATAGTTATAGTAAATTGCACCGTAGTACACGTTTATTCATTTCAATAACGTTTTAAGTGGCTTACTACAGATGTTCTCGTAGCTTCGTAGCATCTTGCAATTCAATGCCATATTATATACGACTTAATATTATGAATGAAACAGTACAGTATCATATTTAGGTGTAAGACATTCGAATTTGAGATATTTTTAATTCGTATTTATAACAATTAGCAATACCTATATTTTTTGTGTTTTTATTATTATTCCTCTAAGATAATTTATCGTATAGATCAATTATTATATATTTACTGACCCTCAGTTCGTTCGGTTTCGTCCCTAGATATTCTTGAACAGTTAGTATTAAATAGAAACTATATAGTCGTATACTCGTAGTATCTCTTACTTGAAAAATGACAAATTCCCCAAACAAACTTTCATCCCCCTATTCACCGCCTTAAGGGATGATTTTCGAGATAAAACCTATCCTTTGTTCATCCCGGGGCTTAAAAACATTGACATACCTAATGTCATCTTTATACCATATCCATTACAAAGAAACACTAAAAAACATTATTTTTATAATATAATATTCTAGCCTTTCCTGCGGCTTCGCACGCGTTCTAAGGAACGGAAGCCAAATCTTGTTCAATCTTGCTGAGCCGCGCGGTACCTACGGTACCTCGCAGAACTAACGCCCGCGCTTCCCGTTTTTGTAATATTTTTCATTGATGCTCCGCTCCTATTGATCGTAGCGTGTAGCCTATAGCCATCCTATAGCCATCCATACCTATAGCCATCCTCGATAAACGGACTATCCAACACAAAAATATTTTTTTAATTGAACCAGTAGTTCCTGAGATTAGCGCGTTCAACCAACTCTTCAGCTTTATAATATTAGTATGGATATTCATACGAAACTCGAATAATATCGCAATTCTATTGGAATAGTCGAGTAATAAATGCTGAATGTTAAAAGACATTGCATATGATGTTCACACGCAGATAACACTTATAATAGAGTAATTTATACCAAAGCCCTTTGGCGGCATGAGCAATCGGTTAGTGTGTTTGACGTCTATTCTGCCTGCAGGCATTGGAATTGAGGTGATATATCGTTTCACACCTGTGTAAATTCCTATAACAATAACAATGTTTAGTTTTTATGCTTTGTTTTTTTTTTATACTGAAACTCACTCTTGCTTAGTTCGCATACGTTTTTTATTTTTTTGATCGGAACAATATTTCTTTTTTTAAAACAAAAGTAGCTTAACTAACAACTTATAATATCAGCAATCTGCCAGTGAAAGTTCCGTCAAAATCTGTCCAGCCATTTTAGAGATTAGAGAACAAACAGGCAGACAAAATGTACAAAAAATTTTTTTCATATATTACACTAGCAAACGCTTCGCTAGGCGTAAGTTAAAATAAATTAAACGGTTTTTATATATATTTTAATAAAAAATCTCCTTACTACATTTTGGACATCTATAATCTAGAAATAGAAATACAGCACCATCTAACGGATATCTGTGCAACTTAGATGCCAAACCGCCATCTATTAGGATTTTATAGAACTAACCGATAAATACATACTAAAGTCGTATAATAAAAATTTAATATGAAATAAAATAATATTGCGACTATAAATTAAGATGTAAGCTATCCTATCTTTTAGTTTGGATCAAACTGCACACGGTGTGCAAATTTTATTAAAATCGGTTAAGTAGTTTAGGAGTCCATCGCGAACAAACAACGTGACACGTAATTTATATATATTAGGTATGCATTTAGTAAAAAGCCGTTGTATTGGTGTATAGACTTACTAGCAACTTACTCTCGCTTCGCTCGGGTTCATCCCTACACAAGCAAAGCCGCGGGTTCCACCTATGTGTTATTCTAGTGTGTAATCTATAGTATTATGAAGTTTCATCAAAATATATATAGTAGTTTTTGCGTGAAAGAGTAACAAACATACATCCATACATTCTTACAAACTTTCGTGTTTATAATATTAGTAGGATTAGTAGGATATAATATTGTGTTATGTTTTTGCTTTATGTATAACAACTTACTATCTTAATAAAATATCTCATAAATCAAGAAATTACCTTTAAAGATCCTTTGAAAATAGAGAATGTAAATTATATCCTAGTTTCAAAGAGAAATTCATTTAGCTTATGATGTGCGAAACTTCACGCCTCGGCTTTTTATTATGGGAAGCTACTTCAAATAAAAGGCTCTATGAGGTGAAATAACTTTATTAAAAGATAAATAAGGAGCTAAATTTGTTGTGAGCGCATGATTTCTCTAGTTTAAAAAGCGACTTAGCCTTGCTTAACTCGGGTCCTAGATAAATAACGGTTAGTATTTTACTTATAAAAACAGTTCTGAATGTTTAAATTTTCTATCTTTTAAATGTTTTTTGGGTTTTCCCATTTTTCATTTCAAAGTGGGTTGGGGGTCCACAATTTTGCATATTTTGCAATTGGAGATATAAATTTGACGTAAGCTATTTTAGAATATGAAGTGGTAGCCCGCTCGCTTGAATAATCGAGTGATGCGGGTTCAAATCCAGGTCTCGCGCCTCTGATATTTCCATGTGCGAATCATTTTTATCATGATTACCACTTGTCTTACTGTGAAAACATCAAAATAAAGTCATGTGAAGTCCGCCACTACGCACTAGGCCAGCGCGGTGGACTATGGCCTAATCTCCTCGTACTGAGGGAGGCCCGTGCCCAGCAGTACAACGCTAAAATGGGCTGAAGACAATATTAGAATTTTAATAAAGTATTGAAGATTAAATTAGTATTAAAGTAAACTTTCAGATAGGTCTGAAATGTCGTAGACTTTATTTAATTACATTCTGCAAACTTCGCCTCATACTTTAACTTAAATGAAATTCAACATCTTTTATATTACCAACTAGCGACTCATACTCGTTTCACTCGGGTTCGTCTCTAGTTTTAACGCGATCGAAGCCGCTACTTAGTACTTAGTTACTCCTTATAACATAAGCCGAGTGAAAATCACGATAAAATCGGTTCAGCAAGATTAGGCGGAAGAAACAGACAGACAGACAAAAATATTACAAAATTATTTTTGATGCTAGTACCGTATGTATATACTTTCATATGCATTTAGTGAAAAACTGTTAATTTAAAATTAAAAACATACACTTCAATTTTATAATTATGTAAAAATTCGAAAGATTGCAAAAAGAAACCTTTGTACATTTGTAAGTAAAGACAAAGTTAATTTACCCAAAAAATATTGCTTAGTGAATTATAATAATTATGGATTCGTAAGAAGCAAATAATTAAATGGTTTTATGTATGTACATATTTTATCATAAATTGCCCGTCTTCATTGAAATCTTGGGTTTGAATGACAGGTAGCTTAATTAGAACCAAATTAATTAGCACAAGCCACAAAGTATTTAAGCACATATTTTCTCACAATTACGATTTTGGCCGTAATATAACTGAGCATTTTGCGTTTTTGCCGTAAATGTCAGTGGTAAATAATGAGAATACATTTTGATCCTTTCATATAATGTCAAATAGATTCTTGATAAACATATAAGTAAATAAAATATTTTTTTATTCTTTAGGTGCCTTGTTAAGTAACTTATCTATACCTACATGTAATAAAATTCTAATTAAGTCAAATCTTTACCTTTTATAATGTTTTTTTTTGGAAAATCTAATCAAAATGATCAATTATTATCGATGTAAAAGCCAAACATAATAGCCAATAGTCTTTTGAAATTTTGGCTGTCTGTCTATGGTCGCATCTTGTGAAAACCGCTGGACCGATATTGACAAAATTTATTAAGATGATAGGCTGGTTGTCCAGTATCATATAGAATTGTTTTTACTTCGAAAAGTATTTCATTTCCGAAAAATCTATAGTAATCGTTAAATAGGGTATAGTACGAAGAACCAGACTGGCGACAGCTTGCCAGGTTTAGTAATATGGTCATTAATATAAAATTGCGTAACTTATACAAGCTTCGGAAAATATTATGAAAATACGTCGAATGAAGCGTAAATACCAGGCGAATCGGCGGAATCCTTACTTACGCGAACGTTTTTCTATCGACATTCTCGCAATGATAATATCACACGAAAAATGTATTTCATGTTTCTGCTCACATCTGCATCGTACGTGGTTCACAACAAATATATATCTCATAGTTTGCGAGTATATTAACAATGATTGAAGCAAAATGTCGAACATTATTATGTTACACATGCCGCATTTTTTGATTCCAATAAATAACGAATCAGTTCGTCAGTACATATAAATAAAATTGAAGTCGGTTTTTTATTTCAAATTAACTGCTTTTCACTAAAAACAGTATGAATGTATATACGGTATTTAGTCAAAAAATGTTTTTTTTTTGCCTGTCTGTCTGTCTGTTTGTTCCGGCTAATCTCTGAAACGGCTGGACCGATTTTGACTTTCACTCGCAGATAGCCAATGTTATAAGTAGTAAGTTAGGCTTCTTTTATTTTATTAGAAAATTATAAAATCCGTTCATTTTATTTTAACTTACGCTCAGCGAAGCGGATCGGGTTTGTTAATTTAAAAAATAACTTAAAAACGAAGTCTCTATTGTATTCACATAATAATATCTGATATACCAAAATAAAATAATAAAATAACCCTATGGACTTCAAAATGGCTCGAGAGATTTTCTTTTCTAACTATTCAAGCCGCGAGTACTGCTAGTTATAATATAATTTTAAAAAGGTTTTTTTAATTATTTAAAAATGATATTTAACGTTATGTTATAAATTTATGTTCTTTCAACAATTATATATAATGACATGTTATCTAAGCCCCTTTATTCTTCACCTTGAATTAAAATAAGTACTGGCTCGCTTTTCACCAAAGTTTTTGGCATTGATTCAGCTGGGAAATGCAACGTTCTTCGTACGCCGATATTATTTGTAACACAATTATTCACATAACACAGATTTTACATTAAAAAACATTAAAAGGGAAAAATAATTTTAGTAAACTGAAGATATTATTGAGAACCTTAAAATAAAAACAACTTATATGTTTTATTAAGCTTTAACATCGACATTTTTTATTGAACATATTATCCTTAAACTAAAATTATTATTATTAAATATAATGTCACTCCCTCATGAGTGACATTATATTTAATAATAATTTAATTTCAATTATTCATAAAAAATATTGCAAAAATCATTATAAGTGAAAATATTGCGGAAATGTATATATTATATACTCCGAAAAAATGTCCTCCGTTTTCCGAAGTCGGTCAAAAATTTAGATATTATTCAAAACTAAATAAAATAATTTAAACAAAATAAATAATTTAGATATTATTTAAAATAAAATTAAAGTTAAATCAAAAAATATTTTAAATTACATTTTTAAACTATAACAACGTTTATATTTGTTATTATACAGCTGATATAATAACAAACATGCGCGTTGCGTCTTCGTCCTTCCTTCATTTTAAGTTATTTAAAGTCGTTTCACGTGAAAGTTTGTAACTAGATCGTATACATAAATATCGCATCAAATATTAAAATGGGTCGACGGCGAGGGAGATGACCCCTATCCATAGAAAAACGTACCATAATTTTATTTCTAAGCTCGTTCTTTTGATTCACTGAGTACGCGGGTATTTTAATTAATAAATATTTTTTACTTCATTATTACGGGAAGTTCATATATTTCAGATATTAATTAATGAATTCTGTCATTTCTTAAAGTATATCTTTCCCATTTATCAAGCTTTTGTATATTTTTGAGTAGTTCGGAACTAATCATTTTTAACTAATATGTCGAAAATGTTAATTTTAATCCTACAATGAACTACTGAGAGCTTAATTTTCAGCGGTTCGCAATATTTTTAATTTTTCGTCAATTTTTAAATTAATTTTTTTAGCAAAACCTTGTTTTATAAATCTAAAAGAAAAAATAATCAGATAGATATAGATTAGTTTAAAACAAAAAAGATAAAACGACTTGTAAAGTAAACAAAATTGGTTGGATTATTATTAATGAATCAAAATGAATAAAGATGACACACTTATTAGTACTATAACCTTCCTGATTAAAATTAGTAGTTTCTTAGATTGAAGTTATTTTATTGTTTAGTAAGCATCTATTATTACTAATAGTATTTACTAACCTCCATAGTTAGGTCTTACTCTTTTGTCGTAACTTATGCTAAATGAGTCCAGTATGGCTGATATATTTACATCCCCGAACATTCCTCCTCCACCGCCAGTTCTGTGAACAAATAAATATTTTTAAATTTGCTTTTTACTATGACCTTTTATTAAAATTATTCAATCTTTAAAGATAATACTATTAAGATTTGTATATTTTTATAATATGCAATAATTTATATAATGACTAGCGACTCGCCCTCGCTTCGCTCGGGCTCTTCCCTAGATTTAGAACAGGCAAAGCGGCGGGATCGCCTAGTTATGCATATAAACCTTCCTCTTGAATCACTCTATCTATTGGAAAAAACCGCATCAAAATCCGTTGCGTAGTTTTAAAGATTTAAGCGCACATAGGGATATAGGGATATAGGGACAGAAAAGGCGACTTTGTTTTATACTATGTAGTGATGATTACACCAAAAATGTCTTATGTCAGATTCTCTGTAGGTATTTGAATGAATCGATGTACCAATATTTGAGAGCCAGGAATAAAAATATAAAAAAAACCCTTAAAAGTTAACATTTCAGTTATTCCATTTTTCGTAAAATTAATGAAAAGCTGTGAACCATTTTGACAGTTTTAGATTTATTGCTTCAATTTCAAATACATCACGTAGTTGTCGAATAAAAAACGCTTTCAATTCGACTGCGAAAAATATCCTTATTCTTTTTTGGTTTCAGTGGAAACTCAATAAAAAGTGTAAAATAAAAGCACTAAATATCACTACAGCTTTGGAGGAAAGTGTAGGATTTTTAAACTATCGAGTTCGAAATTCGATTTAAAACGAAACGGAGGCTAGGCGTCGCACAATATTCCTGTAGCTTGATTTAAAATGCATGACGTCGAGTGAGTATTTAACTTTACCGTCGTGTTTAACATTTACAGCTTTTGTGAAATGCTTTCAGATTTAAAAATTCTACTTAATAGTATTGTGTTCATAAAAACTTGTTAAATGTGTTAAACATGTATCATACATACAGTAATTTCAGAAATCAGGTTTTTTTATCATTTGTTAATTTTTAAAGTTTTACATTTTTTTGCTTCGCTCGGGTTCGCCCCTAGCACGAACAAAGTAGCGGGTTCAGATAGTGTGTCATACATATAAACCTTCCTCTTACTATCACTCTATTTATTAAAAAAACGCATCAAAATCCGTTGCATAGTTTTAAAGATCTAAACATACATAGGACATAGGGACAGACAGCGGGAAGCGACTTTGTTTTATACTATGTATAGTGATGAACATTGAAAATCGGATAGATTAAAAATCTTAAAACTATATTATCTAAGAACTATATCGGACTCTGTATCGATTAGGTATATGTAAAGTTAGTTCAATAAGAGAGATTGGTTCATGTTTAATAGGTTTTTTTTTTTTTATGGTAAAAAGGGGGCAAACGGGCAGGAGGCTCACCTGATGGGAAGTGATCACCTCCGCCCATGGACATCTTGCAGATGCGTTGCCGGCCTTTCAGGAAAGGGAGGGATGGAGGAGGGAGGGAAGTGGGAGGGAGGGGGGAACGAAGGCGGAGGATGAAAGGAGAGTGGGCCTCCCGGACTCTCACTCACCGGACGAAACGCGACAGCATAGCTGCCACTTCACGCCGGTCTTCTGTGAGAGAGTGGTACTAATGAACTATACGGGGCGTGCCGGCCCATTCGGTTGCTACCCGAAGGTAACAAGCATGGCACTACCACTGTTAAGCATGGCACTACCACTGTTAAAAAGGTTATACAATCATATTTTAATTTAGTAAATGTCTTATAGAAAGAGTAGAGACATAAGTACGTTAATATCTTTCCGATGTGCTATAATTAAAGCGTAATTAAAGCCTTAAATAACTAGGTACGATGTACGAGTAATTATATAAATGGGCTTCGTATGGGCTTGAAGAGAAAATTAATATTAGATTATATATTAGAAATTAGTGTTAGAAGACGTAAGAGGAACGTTTTAAGCTATATACAAAACTTGGTACCTAGTTAATAAACCATTTGTATTTTACATTCGATTCACGTAGCACTATGCATCTAATCTGAACTGTTGACCCAATAACTAACTGGTGATTGATAGCTTGCCAGTCGTTCTACACCCCGATAACGTTTGAAATGTAAGCTTTTGCAATAATATATATGTGTATTTTTATTAGTATGTAAAATATTTATTATTCGACGACACGTTTGGCTCAGCTGTTGGTGATCCTACTTGCTGTGGCAGTCGCGGATTCGAATATCGTTATAGGCATTCACTTGTGTAAAGAGCACAATTGATTGTATTATATTCATGGGTTGCTTATATTTAAAACTAGCGATTCGCCTTTACTCTGCTTGCATTCGTCCCTAGGTCCGTATATAAAGGTGAATATAGATTTTTTCAGAGATGAAAATTTTCCTGCAGTAAAAATATGTAAGTTCAATGACACCAGAAAAAATTAACCAAATGCAACCATTCAAATTTTCAAGTTTGTACATTATATTTATTGTGTAAACATTAATTTATTAGGATTACAATATCTTACTATCAGTCTGTCATTGTGCCTTCATTCTTTGACAGAGATACTGGCATAGACATTTGGATTAAAGCATTCTCTAATTGTTGTTTCGGAGAAAGGCTTTAGAGTGATTTTGTAAATACTTTTTACAAATCTCCTTAGCAACGGTTACTTGACCGATCGTCCTATATAAAAGGAGTTTTCTCAGGATAAAGTATATAAATATGCTTCTTTGGAAAAAATCGAACTGAACGTACCTATGACGAATTTATATACAAAAATATAATATGCTTAAATTATATATAAAACAGATTTAAACTTAACAATCACTGTACAAGTCAAGTTCGCGTAAAATTGTGAAAAAAAAAACAAAATTCTCCGCTGATTCCAAATACCGATTCTTTTGCCAACAAAAGGTCCCTCTTATTACGGGTAAAGGCGATAAGAATAGGTGTTTGATCTTTCAAGACTTTAGTACTTCAGCTCTAAGAGCCAATGGGAACACAAAAGAGTAATTATTGACGAAAGAATTATCATTTATTCGTAAAATTTCTACTGCGAAATGACAACAAAAAGCAATAAATGACAAAAAAATTATTTATCTTACAATACATAATACAGAAGTTAATAATCTATTATTCTCGTAATAGCAAAATAACATTGTAGGGGGAAGTTATTGTGGTCCGTGGATCTTTATACTAAATATGTATTATATCTATATTATACGCTCCATTTAAAGTAAAAGCGAAATATTTGGTGATAGATTTATTAGAAATTCTTAGAATATGGGTTCTAATTCTAGAAATACTGGAATTTCGGATCGTCAAATATTTAGGTCCAAAAGGTCCTATAGAAGGTTATCATATCATAATCAATTAGATAATCGGTATTCTCATAGTGATTTCTTGAGCCATTCCAAGAATAGTCGGTAAGATATTATATTTAGGTAATTAACAGTAAATAAGAAAGTTTGGATATGTGTATTTTTATTACTCTTTCAGTCTGAAATAATGTGACTTATTTGGTTAAAATTAATATTATTGTACGGAAAATCTTATTGAAATAAAAACAGAGTTAAAATCTATAAATTTAGTATTTATTGTCTGTCTCTCTTTCATAGCTAAAATGTATGAATTGACATACTCGTAGCCTCCTAGTGGATTATCAGCCGTCAACTTGTCTTAAGCTCTATTGTATGAGGATATAAGTTAAATTTACTACTGTAGATTCATTGCAGTAAAACAAAGGCTTCGTATAGCTGACTTTTGTTCAAATGATTCATTTCTTTTATAACTTTTCATAATCAATAATTATTTATTACTTACGTCTATATATCTATAATAATTATTTCTGCTACGACACACAAAGTGTAACAAAATTTTCTTAAAAATTGTCGTCATTGATTTACCTACCTATACGTTTTTTCCAACAATTATAGTTCCAGTTATGTAACTTACCACAAATTATATAGATACTTTGAATGACGTTTAGCTAATAGCCTAAATTGTAATAGCTTAGCTCAGTAAATTATTTTGAAATAAACCTAAAATACATATGTACGAAAAATATAATCGAATTTAGAGACATTAAATGGTACAATTAAATTTTCGTAATATATTCTTTACTAGATTGTAAGAAAACTTTAATTAAATGCACATTCCTAAACTAATCTGATTAAACAGCTTAGCTTGATATAACAGAATGGATGAGTTTTCAAGCGTTAAATAGCATTGATGCAAGAAATATCCATTTTCCCGTACCGAAAGCTGTCATGATTTCAGCAAAATGCAAGCATGAACGACCTATTTTACTCATAGCAGAAATTTCAGTTAAATGTCGCTTACATTCACTGTAGCAGTCGCCTTGACCACGGTCAATATTGGTTTCACTCTCGATAACTGTAGTAACCGAAATAGATACGAGAAATGAAAATGGAAGTTCATTCAAGATGATGCAACCACACATTTCCATTTAGTAACTGCTTGACTGAGTAATATAACGATATTTACTGTTAAAATACTATAAGATGATTTGAATATATAAAGATGTTTATTATATCATTATCAGAACTATTTTATAAATAAAACTAGCTGACCCGGCGAACTTCGTACCGCCTTAGCGTAAATTTGATGCACTATAGTTTGTCCATTTTGTTAATGGTTTTTTGACAGCTCGCCGACTGACAAGCTATAGTGATGTCAAAAGGACGTAATAATCGATTTCTCTTATTTTTTTAAGCATAAAATAATATTTATTTTTATATTTATTAATATGAAAATAAATATTATTATCGTAAAAATCAAGTGTGGTGGAGAGAACTAAGAGAATCATAATGTGATTCGGGGCGTGACATTGCATATTTTGATAATTTATGCACACAAGAGTTAATAATTAATATAACTGAAGACTCCTCATCGGACAAATCTAATATAAATGATGATTTTGACGAATCATGTTAATAAAAGGAATTAAACTATTTTAGTTGTTTTATTTGTATGCCTTATACTAAGAAGAAAGTAAAAATTTACTATTAACTTTAATATTTTAATTTATTGGTTTAAATCTTAAAAAATTTTTGTCTTCCTTATTAAATAACATATTACACCTTATTTTCATATTAGCATTGATTTCTATCGATTATTTGTAATCTGTGGCACAATCGTAGTAATCGTTATGTGTGGCACAGCAATAAGGGGGAGGTGCCCGTCCATGAAGTACAATATTAATGGGTATGACATTTTAACTTTAATGGCTAACCATTAAATACGAAACTTCGTGGGCGTGAGCTGTCAAAAAACCATTAACAAAATGGACAAAGTATACTTTATATTACATATTTTTTTGTTTAAAATTGAATGACGTTGACATTCGTAACGCGCTTTTTTTAAAATATGCAAAATTAAATGTATATTTTTCAATCTTTCTGGGAGATTTTCTTAATATTTTTTTCCGTAAGAACCTTGTACAGTGTATTAGAAAACTACAAAAAAAAAATCAGCCAAATCGGTCAAGCCGTTTTCATGCTATGTCGTGACAACGGAAAACGGGTTTCATTTTTATATATATAGATACTGATAATTCAAGTAAGAAAATTGATTCACTATTGGCTGTCGTGAAAGCTATACCTCCCTATGTAGAAAGTTTGTCACAAATTAAATATTTACTTACTTATGGTTTATCCATCAGCTTTCTATGTGTGTATTTACATCGTAAATATGTTAACTTATAAAAATGTAAGTTTATTTTGCGTATTTCGGAAACGGGTATAATGATCTGGATCACATTTTGTGATTAGACAGATACGTCTTTTCTAAAACTCGCAATTTTTACATCATGACAAATAACGTCGAGCGAATCGAAAGCAGTGTAAATGGCAGTAAACTTCGAATTTTATGGGTATTATTATAATAGTGAATCTGTCACATGGTGTATAGTATAAGGTTAACAAGGCAAAGCAAGTGATAAATATTTATTATAAAAACTAACGAGTTAGCCATGGTTTTTAATTCTTCTGGTTACCATCTAGCATCTGAGTATTAAATTTCATATACATATACTTACTATTTAAATTATAATATTTTGGTCTGATATATTTGAGGCCTATAATATATCGCAAAATTAAAATTTATCTATTCACAACTTCTTTACATTTAGATGAACATTTAGCATTCTTAATAACAGAAGATCCCGAAGTTTCGAATGCTTTGCAATATTCATCGTCACGGGGAGACTAAGATTTTAGAGGTCTCAAAGGCATTATATATGTAGCTATTACAGACAGTCTATCCACGAACATTGTGAAATGAATTCAAAAATACCAAATTAATTTATCCGATAGTTTATTGAAAATTATCTATTTTATAATTTTCAATGCCCAATATTAAAAATCCTTCATTTGCCAAGATATTTCAAACGAAAACCTGACCTTTTATAATACCTTAATCCTATCTTTTAATAAGCTTTGTTAACCGAAGGGCAAAGAACACCTTTTAATAACCAGATTATTATTAGAAGCCAGATATAGCTTCACCTGTTTTCCACGTGGCTGAGTCACGTCACCCCTTACCCGCATGTTGGTTGAATTATCTCGACAAAAAGGTTTGCCCTTTTCTAAATTAATAAGTTTATATTTAATAACATAAAAAATACTCATAAATTGATACTAATTGACCTTTACCTGAACTTGTCACTCTTAGTATATTATATTTTAATATTATTTTTTTAATATTAAAATTTTTCTATTGTCCAATAATTTGTTGTATAGTAAGGTATGACAATTAAGAAAAAACAACCTTGTTATGTATTTTTCTCCTCCTACCGCTTTTTGTATGTAAGAACATTTGCCGGGTTAGCTATTATGTATATATATTGTGTAAGCTTTCTCCGCCAAACAACATCAATCATCCTTTGTTCGATTGGGTATGTGTTTTTGCAACTTTTATTTATCGAACGGAGCAAAGTTTAAAATGTCAAACAAAGAAATTTAATGTAAACATTCGAAACGAGAAGCATATTCATTCACTTAAAACAACAATTGTCTTAAATTATATTAGTACTACTAACTCTACTAGCAACTCGCCCTCGCTTTGCTCGGGTTCGAACCTACGTACGTTTAATTTTTTTGAGCGAAACTATAACTCATAATTTCCCTTAGACCTCCTTAATCCGGCCCTATCGCAAATCCGTCATTAGCGGACGTCTACTAACTATAAACTACCTCACTGCCATATATATTTTCATCTTTACACGTCACGTGATCTTAGATATTTAGTGATGAGTGAGTGAGTGAGTGACTTTTTGATTTGTATATATTTACTCGTAGTATATTATTTCTATTAGTTTATTATTAACTAATTTCTAAAAGCAGTAATGATGAAAAAAAATGATGAATGATAAAAAAAATCTAACGAATAAACCTATAAGATTTTAAGAATAATTATATATAACAGAAAATTTAAGTAGAACAAGATTGACTAAAATGTTTATCGCGTGATAGGTGAGAATTACCTTGTTTTTTATGACACAGTAATATTATCAAATATATAGTATTAAAATCCATTTCAGGTACATAGCTTAAGGGCTAGATTGCTCTTCTTTTCACATATAACACTGTTGAACCTTAAAATTATGTCCGGACGAATAGAAACTAGCCAAATTAAAAACGATTTTTCGAACGAACGAAGTTTTGAGCTTCAATATTTATAAATAGCAATCAAAGCGACAAGAGACGTAAATGCCCAGACGCTATGTTTGGACGGTTCAGGCGTTTTTTCAACTACAGTACTCAATTGACCCATTGTTCACAACCCGGCAAATGCTATCGGTGAATAGATCGCAAATAATCCTTACTATTTTGACAGGAATTTCACGACGTTCTAGACTTGTCTACAATGTCAAATATTTTATTGAATCCCAAAACGAGAAGTCTTTGAATTTCTCATTCAATATACTATACTGCTATTCATACGGAATAAGTAACAAGTACCATAGTTGTTTTATGCAAACAAATTTATATTTTCACATAAAAATCAAAATTTGTTCTACTTATTTATCTTAAAATAGACTTTTTCATATTATTTAATTAAAAATCTTAAATTAATGATACTCGAATCAGATTATTTTAAAATTAGGAAGAAAAGAAGCGTAAATTGCTAAACTCAGATAGGTTTCAGTAACAAAAAAGAAACTTGAATAGAAATAAAGCAATAAAGCTTTAAAGTTGCCAAAAGCTCCTTGAATAAGAACATCGTCACATTCTTAGTAAAGTTAAAATATTTTTTCTCTTTTCAATACTGACTTTACGCAAGTTCAACCCAAGACTTAATAAAAGAAAACTTTTATATGTGCAAATGTTATAAAAAGCTTCAGGCTCGTAAATGAAGAAAGTTTTTAAGCACATTGGGCTATTGCTTGATTTTGATTAAAAACGGTCCCTTGGAATGTTTATTTCTAATAAATATCTAGAATGACCCTCGCTTTGTTTAAAGATGTAATTTCGATGATAGTCGTTACGTAGTGGTAATGTGCTTCTTGATATACAAAGTGAAGCGGTTTTGAATCCCGAGTTACACATATCAGATATTACTGTGTTGTATGTCTATATTATCCCCACTTACATATTATATCTAAGATAATATAGCAAGTTTTTTAAGGCAGTCCGTGAATCCACATTGAGGCTGTGTGGTGGATTATGACCGGTCCTCCTCGTACTGAAGGGAGACACTTGTCTAACATTAAATGGTTAAAGAACTATATAGGTTTCAAGATATTTTAGGACCTTAGAAGAATCAGCAAGTTAGATCCAACTATGTGGGAGTACAACCACATAATATAGTAATGTGAAAATTTAAAAGCTTCTTATAAGACATTTCTATTTGTTCGTTATACATTTTGTAATGATCATTTCTTATATTTCAAAGTAGTGTATTGATATAAATATCTATATATACAAAAATATACATACGCAATGACAAAACCTGCAGTTCATTAAATATCTTTTTCGTCTCTCACTAACAATATTATTTTTAAACATTTTATATCAATTTGTAAATTAAAAAGAATTAAACGTTACTTTCTAAAGAAAAATAAGCTTCTTATATTTTTAAAATGATGTAGAAATAAAAGAAAAACAATAAGTACGAATATAGTAAGTTTTTTTAATATAAAATAATAAGGGCTTTAGAGATGAATATTACAATTACCAAAATAACTTTGTAATTAGAAGTAAAATTTTCATGAAAGATATTTTATGTAACAAAATTTAATAATGAAAAGTTTAAAATTAATTAACTTATAATAACGATACGAGTTGAGTAAATATTCAAAGAATAATTTTAATTAAATTATTATCATATATATACATTTTCTGCTAAGATTCCATAAAGAGCGAATGTAAAATACCGACTACATTTTCTGCGCTTTGCGATTATGCAATTGAAATTTCAGACCGCTCTCTGTAACTTTATAATTTTATTAACCACATAGTTGTGGGTTGCATTTAACTTTTTATCTATTTTTATTGTATTATTTTATAACTAACTAGCGACTTACCTTGGCTTCGATCGGGTTCATCCCTAGGTAAATTTTCATTTTTTAAGCGGAAATCTAAGTCTTTTCCTAAAGTAAATTTACTTAATTAACTTTTTATAACATCAGCTATATCAGTGAAAGTATATTCAACATTAATGCAGGAACCAAACATGCCGATAGATAGACAGGTGAATTAAAGTAAATGAAAAGCGCTACTGCTTCTGTATGAAACTACTTTTATTGCAATAGCTGCAAAAACCTTTAAAGACTTTTTAACGTGTTGCTTTTACTTGTCGTATATATGCATGGTATATATGACAGTTATACTGCTGACTTTTTTAAATTATGACGCATTATAAGTATATTTGTTGCTTAGACATTATTTTCTAAATTCTTAATAAATCTGAAAATTATTTAATAAAACACTGATAAAACTAAATATATAATTATTAAGACAGGCGCAAACCATCGAATTTCGCCAACTTGACGTTATAGGATAATCGTGATCCCTTCTTTTATGTGGACAAAGGAAGGCTCTTACGTCCTCTGTTACATTATTATTTATTTTATACCTCGAAGAATTTCACAAATTCAAACCATTTAATTCATAACGGCATAACGTTTAGATCATTGATAGTTGTACACCTTACCTATGTACATTCTTAGTAAATTAATGACAGACAGTGATCAGCAATAGGACCGCTAGTAATTAGCAGAACGTCTCAGGCATCTCGGACGAGTCTCCCAAAGGTGTTGATTCGTCAGGCACCAGTGTCTAGACATACGAGTATGTATTAATTCAATAGGTAGCTTCGTACGCTTGACTTACCCTCGCTTCTCTCTTGTGCACCTAGAACAAAAAAAAACAAATTTAACAAATGTTTAAATATTATCTTAGGGGTAGATTCTTTTGGCAAAATATTTATCTATAAATTATAACCTTTAACCTTCTAAGATAATCCTTATTTCTATTATTGGTAATCTTATTATTTTCATAATAGTTTCTGAGCTGATCTCAGCGAATAAACAAAACAAAACTCGACGTGACGCGGGATTTTTAACTGACTTGAAAAAAGGAGGAGGTAATATTATGTTCATTGTTCACTGTACGTTTTTGAATACAAAGTGATTACATAGGAAAAAGTATCACTTTTATAAAGATGATATTTATTTATAAGTATAGTATAAATAAAAAAGCATATGTGATATGATGATAAAATATTTCTGGGCCCACTTAGATCTTCTTCAACAACAATAGGTTGGTTGAAAGTTCCCCTTTCAGAGGTAAATAGCATAGAGTAAATAGCTAAGTGTAAGGCTAAGGTTTTAATGTTCTATTTCTATTCCAAGTAAAAATATCTATAATAATATATAATTTATATGCTCTATTAAAAACGAAAATTAAGTAATAAAATTATATTAAAACCCATTTTAATAGTTTAATAATAATTACTATAAGAGTTTTTATCATAAGACGAGCTAAATTCAATGTTTCAAATGACGCACTAGGATATGCTAATACCAAAATTAAATAAGAAAATCAAATTATTTCCAAATATTGACTAAGCCCTTAATCCCTCTCGTTTATCACAATCTATCTAACGCTTACTCAAATATTGATAACATACAAAGTTATTTGAATACTATTACTAATGTATATTAAAAGCAGTCTAAAAATAGATTTACCCGGAACACGGACGTTCTGAGCCTACCACGGAAGACCCTTTTTCGAAAAGACAGCTCCTTTATACCCATCCTTACAATTTGGAACTAAGGACGATTATTGCATACGCACGAAATTACGCCCTTTTCTCGTCTAATCTAGCCCGTGTCATGATGGTATGTGCGGGGCGAAAGTTGTATCAAATTTTATTCCCTATTTCGAGGTCGAGATGAACGGGGCCGAGGGGTTTTTGTGGCGATAGTAATAAAATACAGATTGAAGACGTATTATGTTGATATAGCACTTAAGCACTAACATCAATCGTTTACTTTCCATATTTGTGTAGTGGTGGATGCATATATTATTTTGAGTGTCATATCTGGGCCGTATTTTATTTTTCTTATTTATAATACGTCTTGTTAGAATTTTTAGCCAACACTGAGTAAAATGAAGTAAATAAGTGACTAAGAAATTTTAATTTGGATTTTAAAATATATTACAAACAAAATTGTTTATTCCTAATATAAAAGATATTGACTAAAATTGATATAGTTTAACTAAAAGGGGTCAATTTAGCGAAATTTAGTTATTTTAGCTTCGTAGACCTTATCATAAAATATTAAATATATCTCCCAATATATAAAATTATAAATGTTTCATCAAAAAGAAGTTATGATATTTCAAAACGTTCGTGGATGCGGCAAACAGCATCAATCATCTGTGACGAGATAACTGAGATGAGTTTATGAACGATATCGACCGACTGTAGTGCGAGTGCGAAATGTTTAACGTTGCTTGTGGCGTTATTGACAGACTAGCATAAAAGAAAATGGTTCTATCAGTATTATGGATATCATTGCGAGTAATTAAATTATCTGTTAGTAATTTTCAATTTGCTATAGTATTAGTTTATGTGCAATTATGTATAATTAAAAAGCTCTTGTTCGCATTAATTAATGAAGTTGTATTGATTTAGAAACAAATTAATAATTTGTTAGTACAAATTAGATACTGTATAATCAAATATGTACAAAACTTGTAAAAGATTTTATGAAACTGTATACTTTGAAATTCCGAAATTCCCAAAACGCTGTGAAATATGTGGCAAGCTTAAAATTTATATCTGATTCAATTAATTAATCAATTATGCAAATACCACAATAACACATGCATTTCGAATGTACCTGAAATTACTTTTAGTTAAAATTAATACTTTGTTTAATGAAATATATTATTTAACGTCGTTAGTATTAAAATTATATTAAAACCCATTTTAATAGTTTAATAATAATTATTATTACTATTAGTTAGAGCCTTTATCATAAGACGAGCTAAATTCAACATTTCACTGACGCTTTCCTGTCTAGGATATGCTAATACCATTGTTAATCCTGAGTGCCCTCAACATATTCACATATTAAATTCGGAACGGAATTAGTAGATTTGCTATTCAACGAAAATTCCAGTACAATTTTGTTGAAATGCATTGTAAGCAAGTACTGAGTGAGTGTTGTGATTATTCCTAGAGGTCTTTGTTTCAAAATTATGGTTGTTAATTATTATATTATGTCAAAATACAAATTTTAAGCCAACTAGCAATATTATCTTGATGTATAAGACATGCAGTTGTTTTCCATCTTCTTATGATATTATAAATTTGAAAGAAACTTTGCTTATTTTCCACGGTTAAACCTCTGACGATATTTTATAACATTTAGAAGGATTGCATCCTGCAGATAGAATATGCCACGCAAACGAAACCGCAAATAAGAACGAACTTTATAAGGTATAGGGTAAACATCAATAGACATGAGCTTAGAAACATCTGTAATAAATATTTTTTTTATCGATATCTGTGATAAATATCATTTATAATGAGAACGTGTATCATCATCATTATCATCAGCCCTTTTTAACGTCCCACTGCTGGGCACGGGCCTCCCTCAGTACGAGGGGGATCAGGCCATAGTCCACCGCGCTGGCCTAGTGCGTGTTGTCGGACTTCACATGCCTTTCGAAAACTTGTAGGTTTTCTCAGACATGCAGGTTTCCTGACGATGTTTTCCTTCACCGTAAGACAAGTGGTAATCATGATATAAATGATTCGCACATGAAAATATCAGAGGTGCGAGACCCGAATTCTAACCCGCATCACTCAGTTATCCAAGCGACGCGTTACCGCTGGGCTACCACTGTCTGAACGAACGAATGTGTATAATAAAGTATAAATACACCAATTATCGCCATAAAACGATGATGAGCAGAAAGACAAAATTATAATAAGATTTTTCATAAAATATGTACACATTCGTTATACGAGTACTACTTATCTATTATTAAAACATAAAATATGATAAAGTGTAGCACCAAATGAGATATTTTAACTTGATGCAAATTATTAAGTTAACGTTTAAAAAGTAGCTTAATAACTCAAAGCGGCGCGGGTACAAACAAGCTGAAGTGTGTTGATGAACTCACAAAAGCTGTAATTATAATAGTAGACTAGCAAGCCCGGCACGCTTCGCTGGGCGTAAATTAAAAAAATTAAACAGTTTTTATGATTTTTTAATAAAACAGAATGCAATAAAAGTAGACTATGACTCCTTACAAGTCCCGTCAAAATCGGTCCAACCGTTTCAGAGTTTAACCGGAATAAACGGACAGACGGAAAGAAAAATATTTTAAAACATGGTTTTTTGATGTTCGTACCGTATATTATACTTTCGTAATATGCATTGAGTTAAAACCTGTTAATTTGAAATTAAAAACAGACACTTCAATTTTATTTATAGGCATGAACTGATGTTCTGAATTTTGAAAAACCAAAAAAATATATTACCACCAGATTACAAAATACCGTGAAAGTAAAGGACGTAAATTCCATGAGACTCAAAGATTTGAATGGAATGGATTTCTCGGAAATATCGAACTTAGAATAAGAAAAAATATAACATGTATTTCCTTTGACATTTTTTTATTGAAACAGATTAATATATTATTATTAATATTTTTCTTTTTACATAAATATCTAGTGTGAAGCTTAAAAATTTCTTTGAACTCGCCTCCATTTTATCTAAGACTTCTTTTTCGACATAAGGTTAAAACTTAAAAATAACAGTAAAATTTTATCTATAGACTATACTATATTATATTATAAATCTGAAGAGTTTGTTTTTATTGTTGACGCGCTTATCTTGGCAACTACTGTTCCGAATTGAAAATTTCTGTTTAGGATAGTCCGTTTATTGAGGAAAGCTATAGATTACCAATAGTCCGCTCGAGCATTAATACAAAAATGTTGCAAAAACTAAAAATATTCCTTTAGAGATTCCGTTGCCTGCGCTTTGTAAACGGTTAAAATTATACAAGAATCACGTATGAACGAATTGTTCCCCTTTAAAGGTTCTAAAAAATATTGTTATAGCAAATGTCTATCTTTTAAGGTTGAATCGCTATAACCTTTTTTGTATTGATTGTTTTAAGATTTGCATGATTTGTAAAGGTATTTTATAAACACGGTATTAATCTTTACCTAAATAAATAAGTTACTCATCACAAGTATTTAATTTTGAACAAAATTGCTCTGAGCGTCATTTGATTTCAATGAATGTCTTACGAGATATCATAGTTTTAACATAACTTCGCAACAAAATAATATCGCGTGTAAGACGGGCGTGTGATGGGTGGCGAGGGGGACGGACGCCGATCTGCGAGGTATTACCGTGCGACTCGGAAAGAATTTGGTTTCCAGTCTTTAGAACGCGAGCGAAGCCGCGGAAAAGGCTAGTATCCTATAAATCCCTCCACACAATAAGAAACAAAAACACAATAGAAATACAAATACTGACCCTAAAACAATCAAAAATTAGTCCCAAATAATTTTAAAACAAGAAATTAAAGGGTCCATTACCTTTAAGTGGAATGATCGTTACGTAAACAAAATTTCGACATTTTAAACAAAGTGATACCCAACGAATTATTCAGAACAGGAAAATTCAATTATACTGTTCATTTCTTATATATTTATTTGAGTAAAAATTTATAGCATACAACAAAAGTTTTTATCATTTGTGAATGTATGTTTGTATTAAAACGCATCTGAGCGAATCAATAATTAATAAACCATTAGAACCTTAATAAAATTGTGTGTGAAACGTCAATTTATAATATTTTGATAACAAAAATATGAAAGCATGTAATCTAGTAAATAGATACGATTTTTTTCTTTACATGTTAAGTAACTCAATTTACGGTAACTCTATTTATTTGCAGACGGGAACTTTATTTATTTCCCAGTAAGAAAAGTTAAGATCAAACCACTTCGTAACTCTATAAAGCCTAATTGAGTATGATAGAAAACTTCTTCGTATGTTTTTCTGCGAAATAAAATGCCGTATTTTCAGATAAAATAGTTTTTAGTGTCAAAGTAATTGAGAAATGAATGCTAATTGAATAAAATAAAAACGTTTTTATTATAAAATATACCTATTAAGCTTTTAGAGCCCTTTTATGTCCGACCGGCTTCTTGCTCTTGCTCTCAAACATGTAGGTTTCCTCACCATATTTACATTCACCGTAAGACAAGTGGTAATCATGTTGGAAATGGCACATGAAAATATCAGAGGTGCGAGACTCAGATTTAAACTCGCATTAATCGGTTATCCAAGCGTGCGCGTTGTTATTTTTCACATTATTTTAATAGCTCAAATGACCTGAAGTAATTATTAGGGCTTATTATATAACTAAATATAAGTTTTAAAAGAAAACTTAATTGTCTATTCAGATAAAAAAAGCTGGAAATGTAATATTTCCATGTACATGTGGTATTATGCTAGTCAATTAAAAAGTTTGACCTCAATTTTTAGTTGTTGCCTCTGTGATGTTGCGACAGCGTGCTTTAATCAAAACTTAGGCATACATTTCGCTTTATATTAGCTACGAACGAATTCTACATTCTTGTGAAGTATTCCATCCACAAAAATTATAAAAATTATTAAATCCACATTATAATAAAAATTGAAGAGATAGTTCTAAACACCTTTATTCAAAGAACTTACTTCTGATTTATTTTTAATACTATAGTAAACTATAATTGATATGTTTCTCAAAAACGAAAAATACAACAATTTTTGAGGTTTAATTCTTTCAAAAAATTTCGCTAACACGAGCCATTTAAAAAATTGCTATATTATATAATTTTTATAAATGTAACCTAGAATTTTAATTAAGGTAAGCGCTACCATACCTTTATGCTTAATTATAAGAATGAAAAAGCTGCACGCGAGTTTGTTTTTTTTTTGAGCTGTTATAATGGGTCTGTACTCCATTTGAAGCATTAATGTTTTTAATAACCGTGTCATCCTTTCATTATTTGTTTAGATAATTAAATACACTCATTTGTTAATACTGTTTATTTTCAATATTGCTTGGGCTATATCTTCCCTTGCGGGATGTATTTTTGAACACGGTTTCGCTTCATTTGATCGCGATCACTTAAGTAACTTGAGAATAACGTCTTGAAATCTAAAGAGCTTTTCTATTGAAGGCAGACAGGATACTATTAGAGACATCAAACGCAGGAGCAGGGGCTTTAAGTATCCCGCGAGGCAAAGAAATAACACCTACTTTCTTCACATGGAAAATTTTAGAGCTTTTAAGTTTTAATTTAAATACATTTGTACTTTACTATGACTCGAAACAAAGATCCGGTAATTTTCAGCCAGGATTTTTTCGTTCGATTCAGATATAATTAAGTTTTCCATAATTTTTTTTCTATTGATACCGTTGAAATGATCTATATCAGTAAAAGCCCCATTAGTTCCGAATGAGCTCGATCACCCAGGTACTATTTATTGAACATGCGGGTATTATATTATAATTATATGGACAGAAAGTAATGTTCATAATATTTATAAGTATAGATAGGTATACGATTAAATAAAACAATTTTAGACACTTTTCTTTTGCTAAATCCTTAGTATTTGCCAGTGATAAAAGAAAAGCTTAGAGCTAATCCAGCATAAGCTGTCTACATTATGACAGTAAATCGATTATTCTAAAACAATAAATATGTTGGGACATTATTATATAATATAATAGGTATAATATGGTATACTGAGTTTCACTAGGCATTTTTCGGAATACGTATAAAATTGAGTTATTTTTAAACATTAGGTATGTACATTAAACCTTAATTAATTACAAAACTTGATCCAACCCGTTAGGGCCGTATAATTACGTAAAAGAAAATTGTGGCACATATTATTTTAAAGAGAATTGTATACTTATGAAACTAATTAATGTTTTATAACGAGCCCACATATTAAGTTTGCGCTATGTACAAGAGCTTTATGAAAGATAATTACCCTTATACGACATTTAGACGTCAGTGTAAGCTTTTAAAAGCTAATTTCTAACTGAATTGAAATTATCTCTACACCTTTGTTAGCATATTTTAATCTTGCATTTTGTGTTATTAACTTAAAATCATTCTCAAGAGAACAGAGTTTCAGAACTATTATATAATAATAATAAATATGTTGGGACATTATTACACACATAGCTATCTAGTTTCGTGGTAAGCTACGAAGCTTGTGTTACGGATACCAGATAGTTAATATACTACATATTATATAACTTTAAATAAATACATAATATTATAAATATAAACACCCATAACAAGCATTCGTGCTCAACAAATTAATGCCCACAGCGGGACTCGACCCGCGACCGCAGCAAGTAGGGTCATTACAAACTAAGCCAAACGTGTCGTGTGTCTGTAGGTACATGTAAATATATAAAATATAGTTTTGATTTCAATCCCATCTCGTTTTTGTAAGAGAATAAAAACCGATTCAACTCAATAAAATTTTTACTTACTAGTTATTATAACTGATGTTAGAATAAACAAAATATTTATAATATTTAAATTGCGGTTAATAGGAAGTAAGAGTTAAATAGGGGTGAAATAGCGCAAAGTAATCCTTGTCTTTGTCATTCATTATCTCGACCCATGCGGAATACATCATTCGAAACTTCGTATTCAACCCACACAAATCTACTTATACGCATACATATCTATACTCTCCGATGTGAAGCGAGAGCTTAAGCGCTGTAAATGTACAATTTCCATTGTTGAAAGTTCGTATCATTTTATCAAATACATTTATGCTTACTAATGTAATGTAATGCTTACTAAAATAATAATTTTAAAATTATTGCTCATTATTTTGCTCATTTGTACATGTTAATATCTTAGATTACTCCAAAAATTCTTAGTATGTTTTATATTATCTATATGTATCTATTTATTAAAACTCTCAGCTATCTAACTTTATTATAAAACTCTTACTTCAATAAACTATGCGACTTTGGTTGTTGGCATAGGATTTTTAGTTGGACTGATCAGCGTTGGCTTTAAACGTCGAATTAAATACGAATTTGTGCCTTGTATTTTAATTTTAAAATAGTACGCTTATAATTTCACATTATTCTTCTAACTTTGCGGTAACAAAGTCGATCAACTTCAAGCTACTAGCCAATCATCCTCGATTCACTCGGGTTCATCTCCAGTTACGCGTTTTTAGTCGGAACTCTACTTCTTTTTAAAATAAAAGTAACAAAAGTGACTCTTTATAACTGCACATAAATCGGTGCGAGACACGGTAATTGAACCCACTACACTATCGCTATCATATCATATCGATATAAGTTAAACTATATTGTTAATAATATAATATTTTTGCTTCGTCATTTTAAATCCAGATTATACTACAAAATAATTTAATAAGTTTCACGCTTAAAGTAAACATTTTCTAAATTCATCGCTGGGCATTAATATTTAAAATAAACGTTGGCAATAATTTTATAACGAAGAATTAAAAGACGAGGAGTTTAAGGATTTGGTGGTTTTAATATTTCAATCAGATACGAACAAATTCAATTATAAGCTAAATTGCAAAATCATTTCTTTAATATTTTACACAAGCGACTCACCTTCACTGCGCTCGACTTCGTCTCTAAATACGTTTCGACAGTTAATATTGTGTAGGTATATCATAGGCTATATGTTATGATAATATATAGCCTATATAAGCATTTATAACTTATAGTCTTTATATAGCCAATAGCATTATTAAACGGACTATCTAATGCAAAAATATTTTAAATCGAATTATCAGTTCCTGAGATTAACACGTTTGTTATGAAAGCGATTCCTACATCTTAATTATATTTCATCTGTGAAACATTTCCAATATAACTTATATTACACACTTTTTTCTTGCAAATTAAATAACCTATATTAATCAGTAATAATGTAGCATTCAAATTATATTATATTACACATTTACGGTTAAGGAAAACCTAGTGAGGGTATCTGCGTGTTCGAGTTTTGAAAGCCGTGTAAATTTCGCCAACCCTTACTTAACACTACATACAAGTAGGGCTTTGCGTCTTGAAATGCCGGTATTACCCACTTAAACCCAACAGATCCCAAATCTAACAGAAAGCACGCCCAACCAAATAAAATGCTTTAACGGTTGCCTCAGTTATACCAGGAGCAATCCACACTGCCCGATCGATCGACTGTCGAGGTTCGCCTCCCCACGGTGTCTCGGCTACACGCCTGGCTGAATTGCCGGAATTACGTAGAATTAATGTCAGTAAAATGAAACTTATCAATGTTCGTATTAATTATTTTTGTATACCTATTGTAATTAGTAGGTACATATTAATCCATGAAGAAGAGTAAATAAAGTTAACATAAAACATATTAAAATAATAAATATATATATATATATGCTTAATTCATTTAAATTATTCTATAAACATGAGTTAAACAATACTCGTAAATGGTTGTTTTCAATAACAAAGTAACATATTTGCCATTCTGACCGATCCTCATTGTAAAACTTTGACTTTAGCGTATAGCTTAGTTGAAATTTAGAACAATGCTCTTAGTTATGACAAATGGTTTAAATGTAGTTTAAATGTTCTAATTGTGAAAGCTCGGGCTTGCTCTTTTGAAAGTTTTAGTCACAACAATTATTAATACTGGTACATGGGTTATAAATGTTTAAGCCGTATTCAAAATTTGCATAGAGTTATAATTCATTAGCGATATATTATTATAATGTAGTTATAACATATTGTATAGAATACATATCATTGCTGTTTACGAGGAATACAATTCAATAGTTTTTTTTCTTAATGTCCAAAAATCTATAAGGCTCAAAAAAGCTAGCAAAATAATTGTAGATTTTTACAAGTCCTTTTGAAAGTTAAAAAACGTGTTGTTTACGAATATAAAAGAAAAAAGCTTTTTATTCCATCGCTGAATAATTCATATAAACGAATACAAGTCATGTTAAATTGCAGATGTGAGTGTTTCTTAAGATGACGATTCATAAAAGGTTAACATTCTCGATCTTTCAAGAAAATTTATGTATCGCAAGATCAAAGTGAATGACAGATAAGTAAGTATGTTAGAATGTAGACAGAAGTAAGATAAATTATTGTTACAAAAATATACATTTTTCGTCTTTCATAAGATTTACTTGACATTTTTATGTTATTTTTACGTATTGTTGAACTTTAATTGTCCTTGTCATCTCTGAAAACAGTGTCTAATAGCGGAATACGCTTTTATGATTCTGCTAAAAAACTTGGGTTTATAATATTCAATAAGTTGCTAAAATTATTCTATATAAAAAATAATAAATCTTTTAACATTCTTATTATAGAAATAGCTAGTCAAAACAAATTAATTTTTGTATTTATTATAACTTCTTTAGGCTTTTAGTAAACATCAGTTTAATATTACTGATATTTTTTCATCAGGGATCGGAAATTTATAAAATGATATTAGTCATACCCGGTCTATCGATTGTACAGCTCATACAAAGTTACATTAAAAAGGGAATCGCGTGAGCTTTTGGCCTTGCCTTAGATGTATAGTTTATGTAAATGTAAAGAAAAACCCAGGCTATACAAGGCCTTCAACGATGGAAAAAATACCAATTCTCCTACACTAGCACGACGAATTGCATGCTAAGGCAAATAGTTAGATTTATTTTTTGAAATTTATCGCTTTTGCACGCAAACTTAGTCTACCCCTTAGATGAAATTACTTTTCTTTTATTTAAAACTATAAAAATATTATTGCGTATGTTATATATTAACTTAAACTAAGCAAAACCAAACAAGATTTCCCGTTTTACTATGTGAATTTGTACCTAACTTTTTATATATTCAAAAGAAAACCTTATTCATTCTTATTTTTCAAATATTTAACTAAACGTTGCAAAATGTTGTGGAATATGTATTTTACATTCATAATATATCTAATGATCTTCTCCTGTAATTAACTTACGGAATGTTAGTGATTTCTAGAGCTTGTGATTTTCACAAATATTTTAGTACATACCGTAGTCTCTGTGGGAGTACTGTAAGGATTAATCGTAGGATATTTGTTCGTCGGTTGGCAAACTAGTCTTGTATGAAAGGCTCTCAATGCGAGTACATTGAGAGTAACATGAATCGATTAGTCACTCAACGTTGACGATATTCGTGAAACATTCATTCTGAGCTAGATGTTTTTTTGAATCAATTGCCATAATTTATTATTACACTATTGAGCGATATTCACTGAAATAATTGTAATGTACAAATGCTCTTAATATACTGTTTGCCCTTAAAGCGTTTTACCGACTGTTAAAGCGCTCAAGGGGAGAAGCGCAAGTTCCACGGCGTTCCAAAGCGTAGAGCGAATTCAATAGCTTCCCAACTCCGGGTTACTCAAAAACCCATTACCAATACTTACCCCGATTTGGTACGAAATTATTATACCAGAATATACACATAAATATGACTGAGATAACCATTATACCAACGAGGTAGTTGGATTAATATTTATTAACAGTATCATTCATATTATTTTAAACACGTGAATGGAAAATGTATGTAGACTTCAAAGTACGCGGCAGGCTACATAATATAGCAATTTATATCGTACGTGTACATACATTAGTGTAGCATTCATGATTGCTTTGAAACTTTGATGAGTTAAGTTACTCACGAAGTTACTGACATAGTACTATCAATAATGAATATATGTCACCCGATATGAATCAAAGAGCATGACATGTAACAATGAATATATCAAATATAACATGTAATAAATAATATTACTGTTATGTAAATGAAATTATTAAATGTAATATCTAATGTATTTTTTCACTTTCAATCTGGAACAAATCAGAATATTATGTATACTACATAAGTAAGTAGTTATTCAACCCTTTTCAACGTCCCACTGCCTAGTCATGGGCTTCCCTAGTAAGGGATCTGGCCATAGGATTTTATAAGATATACAGGTTTCTTCACGATGCTTTTCTCCATTGTAAAACAAATGGTGATCATGTTGGAAATGATTCCCGCATGAAAATATGAGAGTTGCCAGACCCAGATTTGAACCCGCTCCATTCGGTTTCCAAGGCAAGCGCGTCTCCATTGCGCTACCACTGCCATTATTGTAAAACATATATTTATAAAATATAAGAAAAAATGTAAACGGTACGTCACAACATGAATGAAACGTCGAAGTTTTTAATAATATTCTCCTTTCACTTTCATCAGGGCTTGAATGAAGTTATTTATAGTGCATACGAGAATTCTAAATTAGACCGCGCTCGATTCACTACCTTGTTGTAGGACGCTACTATCACTTCAAAGCCTTGAATTTACTACGCTTTAAACTAATATTACGTTATAGTGAATCGTATATGTTAGTTGTGGTATGGTATAGACGGGCTAGTTTCCGCAACTCGACGACTAAGTCCCTATTTTGGACTAATAGACATTTTAATAGATAAAAAGAAATGTAGGAATATTTTGTTCATCTATTGTTGCTTCAAATTTATAATTTTATTGAATTTGTTTAAATTTGATTAATATAATTTTATATTTATGAAATAATTATATATAATTTAATAATTTTATTATTAGAAGTGAAATAAAGCACTAAGGTTTTAAATAAAGTTTATAAAGCTTTTAACAAAGCAAACGTCTACAACGCAAAAGCTACAAACCTTAAAATGTTATTTAGATCTTGTTTTCCCATTATTTGTTTTCAAATTGCCTATCTGTCAGATTATATTACAAGATAACATTCTATAAAGAGGGATTGACGGATAAACAGCGTAGGCTTTGTAATAGAATCTTCATTATTTAATATTTGGTTACCTAACTAAAAAGGACTAATCATATTTTCTTATATTTTATTTACATCTAGTGACGCACCCTCGCTTCGCTTAGGTTCAGATCTAGCGAGAGCGAAGCCATGTAAATCTTACTCTTGAATCACTCTATTAAAAAACCACATAAAATCCGTTGCGTAGTTTTAAATGTCTAAGCATACAAAGAGACAGACAGCGGTAAACAACTATGTTTTATACTATGTAGTGATTTTCAACTCCTGTTATAATAATAACCACTCAACCGTTGTTTCATTTCCATTAGTACACACTACACAAATACTGTTATGCTCTGCACTATGCACAGGTTAAGTGTATTGGATCGAAATGAAATTAATAACCAAACTCGTATGAAGTAGGCATTTACACTATACACAGGTATATTATGATGATTGAGGATATTTCTTTTTTTTTCAATTTATTGGCCAATACATAACAAATCACTAAAAGATTATTGAGATAATAGAAATAAATTTCATAGATTTTACAAGATGTCAAAATTGATAAAAAGCTAGAATATTAAGCTGCCATGTTATTTTCAGGTGTCATTTGGATATTCGCACGATATTACGATGCACGAATCCAATATAACGAATAGTAATGTTTATTTTAAGTATTTTAAAACAGTTTATATTTTGCGAGAAGCTAAGTGAGAGTCAATCTGTAGTGATTCACAGAAATAACTATTGTATTTATAACTTATATTTTTAAAATACAAAGTTATAGCATAAAAATCAACAAACTTTAAAAGAAAATCTTAATTTCAATAAAATAACACGGTACATTCTACTACATTACATTGATATCTTTATATTAACTTAGAGTAAAGAAAACTTAATTGAATAATCAATTGACTAAACTTTATCGTTTATTTTAGAATGTTTCCAGTTGTAATAATAAATGTTACTATTTTTATAATAAAATAAGTACATGTTAAGGCATTTCTAAATTTGAGTTCATTTGGAGACTTAAAATCCTGTAAAGTTACATGCATAACTTAAAATAATATTTTGCATTTTGGACACAGAGACCATCTCAAAACAAATAATTAAAAATATTTTAATACTCAGACATCGAATCTAGGTACTCCGAATCTGAATGAAGTAGTCATAATAATAATATGTACTAATGGCATTCTGTTCTATCTATTTATGTATATGAAATTAGAGAATAAAAATACTGAAATAAATTTCAGTACTTTTAACGAAACTGTCAAAAAAGTTCGTCGCTCGGTAATATTGTGGCGTCAATGAACGCCAAACTATGTACTTTCGCTTTTACAAAATATCGGAAATTTCCAAGTTTAATTAATTATTATTTATAGATATTTGAATCGTTGAAATAATTTCACTCCTCTCTAAAGCTCCGGTTGATGACTCTGCTTTAATTCCTTCGCACAAATGTAATTTTTGAATGTAACTAAATTAATAATTATTTTTACAATGTCACTGTTATATCTTTATATACAAAATAGTGTGATGTGGTTTGTCTGTGATGAACTTCAAAACAACTTTTCCGATCTTAAGTATTTTTCGAGCGACACTTCGGAGAAAGAACCTGAAAAAGTAGCCCACTTTTACTTATAAATTCTAATCAAAAAAAAAGTTGTTCATAAATAAACCTTAGAAATATTTTTCTAATATCTTAAAGCATGGAACAAGCTTAAAGCCTTGCTGTAAAGAAAGTAATGCAATAAACCGCTTAATACCCATTGTAAACCAGCTTCTAGAATCGTTTAATGTTATACTCGCAATAACAAAATAAATTAGGTTTTTCATTATTTCTTCTTTATATAATGTAAAAAAAAATCGTATTTAAGCTTTTTATTTTAATATAATATGTATACTTATTTTACTAATTAGCCTATTAGGACGTTAAGAAATAATAATATTCACTATCTACCTCATGCTGAGCGATCTGAAAATATTTTAGAGAGAAATAGCGCTCAATCTCTTGAAGTACCTAACTGTAATTCATATCGTTTAGCACACGGGAATGTGAGACCGGCCATTTCAGCAAATTGTGTTGCTAAGGATATAAATTGTATGTGACCATGCTCTTTCTAGTGACGTCATTGTAAATCCAATATGCCGGACTTGAAGATGGCAACATTTTTTACCTTCGAGATTGTCTCCCCAAAAACTCAAGAACTCAATTTCCCAAGTAGGTATTGAACCTAGAACCTCCGGGTCTGCTGTACATGTCAGGCACTAGACCAATAAGGTGGTAGTATATGTGCTTAGTATCGTTTTATATTTTTTTTAATATGATTCTTTTAATAATGTTTGCTACATTTTATTTGCAAACAAACCTATTTAATACAATTTGGTTTATGATCCTATATAAAGGTTTACTGCAAGCTTTATTTTCTAGAAGTAAGTATAGAATAGCGAGTACCGCACTTTTCTTCGCGTTACAAAAACGAAATATATGAAACATAAAAAGTCATCGCGCTTATTAAAAATATCTTTCTCGTATTATTCAATGAAGTTGATTAATACAAATTTCATGATGATTCTATTAAGCATTAAGTTAAAACATTATTAAATATTGTTTTTATTTATAATACTTCCATTGATTTTTTTTTGAATACTTTACATTTTAAATAATACAATCAAACAAGCAAACAAAACGCGGTAAAAAAGTTATTTCAACATTATTAGGAAGTTTCACTAATCTATTTTCTGCATGAAATTAAACAATTAGTCCAATTATCTTATATTACTTACTATATTATTATGGTATATCATTTTCAAACGCTACCCGTTTTTATTTAATTTTCTATAATTAAATTCCGGCACACCCCAACATCCCTGTCATAAAAGAAAATGGTTAAATTTGAAAATTTCCATTGATCTCGTTAGCTTTGAACAAGAGAAATATTTCATTTATCCGACCATTGCAGACTACCCTCGGGTATTTCAATCACTTCGTGATTGCCTTTTGCACCTCTTTACCCGTTGTCATGGTGACACGTGATTGACGTGTTAAAATGTGGCTATAGTTAATGCTCTTTAAGACAGTAAATGTTTGTTTAATAATTTTCATGGATAGATAATGTAAATAAAATGTAAGAAATAAAATTTATTACAGTGTATACGATTTAAAAACGCCTTTATTTATGGAGTCTCACTTTTATTTTGAAAGATTTACTTTTACTTTTTTTTATTTTCTTTGAATTTTAAAGCAGTTATTCGTAATAACTAATACACTTTTCTTTTAAATGAAAATGAATGGCTAGCTTAGTGACGTCGTTCTAAATCCAATATGGCAGACTGTAATGATGTCGGAATATATATTTTTATGTTCTCCCATGTGCATTAAACGAAAGGGTTTGCTAAGAAGAATACGAAGGTTACATATACTTAAAATCAAAAATAAACATTAAATTAAATCAAAACCATTAATTTACTTCGCTACACAATTTATAACGTTAACATTGTTCATTGTTCACATATCATCTAAATAAATACAGTTGTTAATTAAAAGATATCAAAAATGTTATCCAATATACTGCCAGTATTCGATTACGAATCTAAAATTTAATTTATATAATTAGAAACGGGATCCCAAGGGCAATTAATATACTGAACTTACAATTTTAATCACGTAAAAGATATGATTATTTGAATTGGTTTCATTATTCAATTAATAATTCTTTTTATGGCTAATAATATATTTTTACGTTACATTAAAAATAGATAGAACGTAGAAATATACATAATCGACGTACATTCTTCATTGCGTAATATATTAAAAACTATGCTGTCCATAAAAAGGACACTAAAGGTACAGTGTAACACATTAATAAATAGGTAGGACTTAAAAATTTAGATTAGAATTAAATAAACAAAAGAAGTAATTAATTCAATAATAAAAAATGTTTATTCATTAATACACTAAATAAACTCTATCA
The DNA here is from genome assembly GCA_905231865.2 of Boloria selene. Lineage (NCBI taxonomy): Eukaryota > Metazoa > Arthropoda > Insecta > Lepidoptera > Nymphalidae > Boloria > Boloria selene. The sequence continues at coordinate 15,274,696 of HG993131.1, forward strand.
ACCCCCTTCCTTTTACGTTTCATCACATGTTGCCATGTATAGTACTCCATACTCGTACCTTAATGACGTTATGTTCAACAGAAACCTCTCTTTACCTACTAATTGAATTCCTGTTAAACATATTAAGCCGTTCTTTCACTACCTGCTATTATTCGGGAACATTTATTGTCCTAGAATAAAAGTTCAATATTTCTTTGGGTCAATCAGTGCTCAAAATTATAAGGTATATACAATCATTAGGTATTAATAATTTGATTAAATCGTATATAAATAAGAGTTTACTTATCTAAATGAAAAAAAAACGTTTAAATATTTGTTTCACTAAAACTTAAAAACAAGGTATGGATCTGTTCTGTCTTCGCTCATTTCATAATTTATATTATTAATTATTATATTCATTTCAAATTGGTAAAGACTTATTATTTTTGATTGATATTGTTTCCACAGATTCATGTTTTTTTAATATATAACAATTACAAATCCGATTTAACAAGATGAAAAATGAAACAGATCTTCTTATTTTGAATCTAATAATTGGGTATCATAAAGGAAAATAATAATCTAGGTAATTAATGAAATATATTTAGGTATACATTTTTTTCAATCATTTATAATGCCCAAAACATATAAATAAAACGTCCTCTTTTTTAAGAAATAGCAAATTTCACAGATCGGAACGTTAAACCACATCACAAATATTGAAATCTGTTCGGATTGAAATATAGATTGGTCGCTAATAGAAGCGAATGGAGCTGACTTGCACTGATATCCGCTTTTCGTAATAAATAGGAAATGTGAATCAAAGGCACGGGTTTAACTTAAACATATTATCGATTAAAGCTTGTCTTATATAACAATATATATATAACTTCTCTGAAAAAGATTTGCCCTCGATCAGTTGCTTTGTGACTTTCAAATAAATATTATTTATCGCTTTTCTATTAAAATGAAGAATTGCTTTTCTTTTTCATTAACATTATCGTTTATTTAACAAAATTTAATAAAAGTTTTAACATAATAATTTTAAAGTACAAAAAGAGTAATGTTATCTATAAAATGTTTTTGACACTTACATTTTCGCATTCCGATTTCGACCTGATGTGAAGTGAATTAATACTTAAAACATATTAAGTAAAATTCAAAGAACATTTAGAAGTAAGCTAGGTAATTTCATTTTTATATTTCTCAAAAAATTAGATCAGCATCGTAACATTGATTCAATCTACAAACTAAAATCTAGAAAATATATATCTTAGGTATACAAGTTTTTCATAAGCCACATTCATTGCCGAAATTAAATGCTGTGACAAAGCTTATTAGGATTATTAAGAACTTTTTGTATAAAGTTTATCCAAAAAAATATTTAATACATATTACACTGTGTTAGAATTTTAATATATGAATAGGCGTATTTTTCGCTCTAAAATCTTTTTTTTTTAAACCTTTAGATGATACAAAGATACGAAATAATTTCCACTTGAATTGTATTCGACGTATCACGTTTCTTATTCTTATCGGATATCTGTCTGTCACGTGCTGCTTTCTAATATAATATCATTGTTAAGAACTTTTCATCAACACCAGATGTTACAATAATAAATGGTAACACAAAAATGAAACTGGATAAATTTTCCCTATTTTCATCGGCAACATAAAGTTACGACGTTATATAGAATATTTTAACCTAACAAAGTATTTACCAACTCGAAATTCACTTCAAAACTTGTTGGATTTATTTATAAAGAGCTGAATGTCATTGTGTGGAAGTCGAAATTATTCCACTGAGCAGGCAAAGCGACCGCACTCGTTCGTTGTTACGAGCACGGTGTCTATAGCACTTACGTCTGATTACAGTAGAAACTCTCATGGTTGAGTAATAAAATGACATTATAGTACTAGTATTTAAAAAATAGTGTTATCTGTGTAAAACTAAAAATGTAGTTTTGAAAGATATTCTATTTGCAACACACGTATATAATATTTAACTTTAAAAATTACGCTTCGATTAGTTTCAAGAATTTACGCTAGAAAAAAAGAATTCATGGAGTCAAAGTGCTAAGTTCTTCTTAAACGACTTATATCACCTTATCGTTTCTACTAGACAGGTGATTGTTCATTATTGCCACATTTCCACATTATACAGTAATAATAAACATAATATGTATATATGTACATATAATTTGGTATTTTTATAATTCCAATGTAAATAAATCGCTTTCCTTTTAATTTAATAAATATTATTCGTACGCACATCCATTGTTTCTTTCAAACCGTTATTTTCATATCATTCATCACAATTGTCAGAGTAGTGTTAGATACAGAGCATGGCATATGTTTCTGCAAAGTGGATGCTGTATGATCACTGTATCCCTGAATTTATGATGTACTAGTGTCCTACCTTTACTTCGCTCGGGATAGTAAGATTTTTTATGAGGAATAACTGTAATTCATTACTTCGATATTACTTTATTTGATAATGCGACACATGCAAACAAAGCGTCATGTATGTATGATTCCGACATCTTGAACAATCTTCACATGTTAGCGAAATAACAAGATCTAAATGAATTATACACCTAAACCTTCCTCATGAATCACTCCATTAATTGGTGGAAACAACATTAAAATCTGCTCAACGGTTTTTAATTTTTATACTGACAGACAAGTGCGGACGGGATTTTTTTCATATTTTGAAGTAGAGTTTTGTTATAATTGGATTAAAATGCAAAAAATGGAGTGCAGTAAAAGTTTTCTTTCATCAATTCTAATTCTAACAAACAATAAGCGTGTACGGAAATACCCATACCGATTTGTTAGTGAAACTGAAATTATTGCCGCTACAATTCGCTTCATTCACTTTGCGGTTGAAACAAAACGAATGAAAAAATCAGGAAAACAAGCCACAGGTGTCGATCTTTTTTCAGAAATAAAAAATAATCACTTCAAAGCAACCGCTTTTATCCTTTTAAGTAATTCGAGATGGAAACCTTTCTTTGTATTAGTACAGATTTATAAATCATAGCTTATTAATTTTTCTGTACCGCAATAAAGATGTAAATTATTTTTTAATTATTAAGTATAATATGTAAAAAATCATCAGACATTTAACGACATCTTTTCTACAAACTATGAAAGAACGAAAACATTGTTCTAAATCTATACAAATAAATAAAATCAAATTTCCGCTCAAAGTGCTAGTATCACAATAAGCATGTATACAAAATTTTGCTACTTTCAACAATAAAAGACCCAATGATAGACGTATCGGGTAATCAGGTAATGGGTTCTAAGAAAAGTCCTACAAGTATTTAAATTCCATTAACTTGTGATGGACGAGAAATCCCTTTTCAAATACATACTTATGTACATTTTAGATTATGTTATATTTCTATCGTTGAAAGAACACTTTCACAGGTAGATAGATGATCGGACGAAGGGAAAAGTAGCTTATTTAGGCTCAAGGTATCGTCCTTACACTCAATCCTTAATGTATTATACGACAATATCTTTTTGGATATTCCAGGTTTATGCTTCAGTTAAAGTACAAGTGAATTATAATGTTCCCATTCTAAATAATGTTAAATATAGTTTAAAATTCAGTAAATCAACAAATTATTTAATATTTAAAAGTGAAAACGCAAGTGTTTATTAAGTTTTACATAATCATTTCTCTTTTATAATAGTGTTAAATTTTAAATTGAAGTGGTAATTTTCTGTATAAAATGTAACGTTTATTTATCTTATTTTTGCCTATCCAATTCGGATTTGTTTTACAAAAGGCAAGTAAATAATTGATAACAATAAAGCCTTTTTAAGGTTGATGCGTAGGAGATTTAAGCTTTCGCCGCTGTGCGAGACGGGTTGGCTCTTGAATATAACGGGAAAAAACATTGCGTGGGAAGCGTGCGGGATGATGAGAAGAATGAAAAAACAAAATTATTTTATTTGAAGATAATATCGCTGCTTCAAAACAAAAGGGCCACAAATCAAAAATATTCAAAATCCTTTTTATTGCAAAAATTCAAATTTTGTCGGTTATATTTTCATAATTTAAAAAGATTCCCATGAATTTCACACTTTAACCAATAAAAATACTACTGACGTCTTTTTTGTATTTTCGAATTTACGCTGCAACATCTGTGCAAAGCCGCCATTTTTTTAGTTGCGGCCTGAACGTCGACGAGAGCGCAAGTTTGTTTTGTGCTAAAGGGACATAACGCAAAAAAATCTCATGATTAAGATTTTATTATTTAAACAAAAGTGCCATATTTTGATAAACGTCAGTTTTGCATATAATATTTATGTAAGTATCACATATTTTACTTAATCAAAAGGGCCATGTTACAAAAAAAGCCTGTTTTGTTTATAACACTTTAGGATTGTTGATAACAATTTAAAAACAAAAATACCATATTTTGAAATAAGTATGTTTTGCATGGAAGATGCATTTAGGAGATAATAATTACGTTGTTTCAAAAGGGACATGTTAGGAATACGTCCGTTTTGCTGGTAATTTTTTCTAGGTTATAGTAAATATTAAAGAATATAAGTTCTTATTTTGATATACGTCATTTTTGTATTGTATATTTTTAAAAGTAAAATCATAATATTTTATGAATTAAATGGACTGTTTTTGCTTGTTATTTTTATTGTATGTTTTTTTATTAAGGTAAAAGTTTATTTTATGCATTTTTGTTAAACAAATGTATTTGTTTTAATTATTTTTAATAGAATGAACAAAAGAGCGCATAGGATACTCAACATGGTAAAGTACAAAAACCAAATCAAGCAGCCGAATGACAATGATGAAACCTTTAACTATTGGTATTTATACGGCTAATGATGATGGAGAAAAATTGAAATGGGCTAATATTAAGATTATAAGAATTGATAAAGTGAATAAGAACAAGATATTTTATAAAACTTCCTACCAAGAAAATGAGTTCAAATCTGTAACAACACTTACAACATTAAGAAAAAGGCAGCAAAATAGTAATTTAATACTAAAAAACTTGTATACTCACAAACTCAGCATACCAGAAACAAAGAAGAGGGGTATTCCTAATCTTATGAAGAAAAATGTCATACCTAAATATTACGAGGCGTTTTTTTGACCTTTAAGACTGATATTGAAAAGATAAAGACTGATTTATAAGATTGATTCACTTTTAAAGTGTTAGTATAATGTCAATTATGACTCTTGAGCGATTATATCAATTATGATTCGTGAGCGAAACGGGGAGGCGATCGCCGTCTCCCGTGACGTCTCGAAGGCCTTTGACAGGGTCTGGGACGCTAGCCTTGTAAGCAAGCTTTCAGCCTATGGTATATCTCCTGGCCTGATCAACTGGATTAAAGACTTCCTGAGTGACCGATCACTCAGAGTTGTGGTTGATGGTTGTTCATCATAACCCTTAAAGACCAACTCAGGGGTTCCTCAGGGGTCTGTTCTCTCTGCAACCTTGTTCCTGCTTCATATCAACGACCTGCTTATACCCGGTATCTATGGGTACGCAGACGACAGCACTGTTGTAGAGAGATACCTGCCAAATCCTCGAGCCAGTAGATATCAAATTCAGTCTGAAAGAGAGGCCATGGTAGAGCTTTTGAGTCTCACACTCAAGGCAGTCTCCACTTAGAGCGATGCCAATCTTGTGATTTTCACAAGATTGGCATCGCTCTTTTTACCTTGACTCCTACTTTCCGAAATATACCCCTAGAATACACTGACCGTCTGCAGTTATTGGGAATGGACATTAGCTCCAACATAAACTACGGGCGGTTCATCGAGTCTAAGGCTAATGTAACAGCGAGGAAAGTTGGCATCCTCGTAAAGGTCCGACAGTATTTTACACCAGGATAGCTCCTTGATTTATATAAAGCTCAAGTCCGGTCTTGTGTGGAATACTGAGTCACATATGGCCTGGTGCTGCGAAATGCCATCTGTCTGCTTTGGACTCGATTGAAAGGCGTGCGCAGAGGATTATTGGTGACCTACAAGCCTCGATCACCGACGTAAAGTTGCCAGCCTCTGTGTATTCTATAGGTTACATTTTGGAGAGTGTGCGCAGGAATTACATGATTTAATTCTCCTGGTCTCCATCCTTATGTCGTGGACATTCTATCCGTCCGGACGAAGCGTTTCGCTTCGTCATTTATTATACGTGCGGCTAAGGATTGGAACAACCTGCCTACGTCAGTGTTTCCGTCCGATTACAATATGGGTGTCTTCAAGGCAAGAGTGAATAGGTGGCTACTTAATTAGTGCGACTTACCATCTACGACTGCGTTACCACAAACGTAGTGGAACGTAGTCAAGCACTAATTCAGAACGATATAAAAAAAACTGTGATAATTATATTTGAGTTCTTAATTACACTCTGATACTTACATTTAAATGCTACGATTCCTAATAATTATGATTATGTTATTACTCTATTTTGTAAAGTTAATTATTTTTCATTGATTTTTATGTGACATGGTCACTTTCTTTGGGATATAATATATTTTTTCTAATTTGTGTAAGCTAATGTCACAAAAAGAACCTTGAATACATATTATTTTTAAGAATTGTGACTGTTTTGTTAAATTTTCCCTATAATTCAAACAATATCTTTATATACAAAAGAGACTTATCTGCTCATAACTTTTTTTTTAGAAAAAATTACACATAACCGAATTAACCATTAAAAGCAGATTAAAAATATCTTTCTAACAGTGTATAACACTTATTTATCAGTTTTAAAATTACAGAGCAATTATACAAGAACTCATTTTGAAAACTTTAAATGGCTCTCCTGTAAAATTAGGTTTTTCGCGTTGTGGCCCTTTTGTTTTAAAGCAGCGATATGTTACAATTCTAGCGACTCACCCTTGTTTGGTTCGGGTTCGTTTTAACTTTTTGAGCGAAACTCTATTTTGATAATAGAGTTCAAGTTACTCACTATAACATCACTTATTTACCAACCTAGCCTAATCAAATTATATAAGAACAGACAGACGGACAAAAAGGTTAAATATAGTGTTTTTCTTAAGAGTAACGTAATAACACACTCTAAATTACATATTATGCTTTTGGTAAAATGCTGTTTCGTTGATATCTCGAACAGACACTTCAATTTTATATACGAGTATCTGTATAGATAAATCTGTCTCGGCAGAGAATTTCTCATCCATAAATTTTGCAAACAACAATGCATTGTAATTCACTACGACATTTCATTATGTATATAGGTATTGAGCTACGTAATGTGTAGTCACGATCATAAATATAAGTCCATTAGAATCAAAGCAGACAGTGTTGATTTTACGATTATTTCTATTAATATAATACACCTTAGTATTTAGCCCTTTTAATGTTCTACCACTAGGTACAGGCTTCTTCTAAATGAAACAGTCTATCGAGTCACCCAAGCACCGGACTTTCCAAAATTCTTTGGTATTCTTCATAATGTTTTCTTTTCGGTCAGGTGATTGTCGTGATCATGATTAGCGCATAAAAATATTTGAAGTGCAAGACCAACGAAGGATAATATCTTAGGAAAATCTGCAAGTGTGAGCAAACTTAGCAAGTTTTCGAAAGACATATTGTGTAGACGAAAAACCTGTGCTCGGCCAGTGTGGTGGACTATGGAGGATCAGGTCCTCATCGTTATAGTATTTGTTAGGCCCATGCCCAGCAGTGGGACGTTAAAAAGGGCTGATACTACTAAAAAGGTCTGATACTACTAATAACCTCGATTTATTCTCCCAAAATTAAATTATATTCCGTTAAATTTATAAGCCTTTCCTCAAAAATGACGCATAAATAAAGAAACAATTACCTTAAAGTACAAATAAATTTTAATAGCTTTCACGGACTGATATTTATCTGAAAGTAAATGGAGGCTTTTGAATCAACCTTTATGACTTTGTAATTAATTAACAGTGACAAAAACAATATTAAACAGTTTAATATATTTTGTATTCGAAAATACAATTTGGGTTGAAATTGTAGCTACATTTATTTGGTGTCAAACAATAAATTAATGAAAAGTGTGACAAATTACTTATTTAACTTATTACTAGCGACTCAGCCTGGCTTCGCTCGGGTTCGTCCCTAGTTATATAAATATATTGTAATGGATAGGTCTGATAAGTTGTCGTGCGTTTTATTATAATGTTTTTTTCCCGTCTGTATAGGATGTAGTGACTAGTGAGTTCTTCTGAGGTCCTGGGTTCAGATTCCGAGTCATACCAAGTTTAGTCATGGACTTTTTCTCTTTAGTAAGACTCAGTAACATCTTAGAGTTGTAAAGTTGGCTGTGTTACACCCCCATACCTCGAAGAAGACGTAAATACGTTTGTCAGTGTCAACAGTCTTCTTCTTATCGAGTCGAGGTTTTGAAAGTGGACCTTGAATTGCCATCGTAGTGAAAGGATTGGACAGTCAGCGTTAGAAGTTACTGATTGCCCAGGGTGCACCGACACGTATGAGAACGTATACGTCACTCGGGAATGCTCTTTTCGTGCACCCCTGGAACAGTGACTGGAATAGACAGAGTAGTTGTGTATGCGCACATACTTGTGCTCTAATGTAACCTCTCAGCTGAGTCTCCATGAGATTTTCCGCCGTAGCCGAAATTGGTCGGGAGGGCAATTTTGCTTCCACATATCAGCTATTTAAATATTGTTTATAGGATGTTTCATGTATAATGTGATTTTTAGTAGCATTTTTAGATTTAGTAATTAAATATTATCTGTATAGATGTATTCAAACGTATACATTATCTTATAACCTTTTCAGATATAAGATGCTTAATAGATTTCGGTAAAACTTTTATTCAGTCCATAGAAAATATATGAAGACAATCCGTATCAAGGAAGTAATTCATACAAATATATTATTAATTCTCACTTCAATTTCATTTCTCTAAATAGATATAAATATAAAAACAGTCTACTATTGCGTCTGTAGATATACATTTTTAACTTATTATAATTATATAATCTTTGGTGATATGTAACCAGACCACTTAAATTTTCAACAAGGCTAAGATTTAAGTTATTCAGAATGCCTCAAGTTGGTTCCACAACCTTAATGTCGCATAATATTTAGTTCGTTTATATTCACGCTTCACGACTTAATAACCATAAAATGAAGAAAGGGTGCAGTTTCTATGGAAAAAATATGGAGATGTTGAAATTGCTTGATGGCCAGTGAGGGTGTGTACGTCCATTTGCTAATGCTATTCCTTTTCATATTTATACTTTGTGGTATATTTTTATGCATTAGTATTTTAACAAGCTTTGACTACGTTTTTGCTTCTACTATCCAACGGGGCTTTTACCTTCCATTACCATTCCTTCGTCACCATGTATAGTATTATGCTTTAACTTTAACATACATTTTAAAAAAGGTGCTTTTAAATGTTAATATAAAGTAAAAAGCTGTTATATTTTAGTTATTAATTTAGACATTAAAATGTCGCAATAGTATAATAATATTCAGTCATTTCGGATTATGTAGCAGTCTTATTTTATGATTAGGCTCCCGACATTCTGAATGCTTTTTAGTAAAAATGCTTACGGAATAGATTAAAAGACAACTCAAAAATTTTATGTATGTTATATAGGTATTTGTTTAATACAATGTTTGCTACTTTTATTGCATTTAAATATTGTAACAAGTTAATAATATTAGAATTGCTACAAAATAAAAACACCATATTTAGTGTAATAAAACTAGTTATTTTAATATCGTAAATCTAATAAAGAATAAACTGATGAAGTCCAATTTTGCTCAGTTTTTGTTTTGCCCTACTTGTTATATCTGTTATCGGGTTCGAGTCCCCCCGAGGGCATTCATTTGTGTAATGAGCATGAAAGTTTAAATTAATATATTTTAATATGAATGTATTTAACGTCATAAATTATATTTATGTGTAGTGTATTAAATATCTCTAGGGTATTCACAACAGAAGTCTAAGCTTAATATGAAACTAGATGGTGATGTGTGTTCTAACATATTTACTTATTATCTTTTTCCACACCACAAAATTTGTTTTCCTTTCAGACTTTCACACTAAACTTAAAGTACCTTGAAAACTTTGATTCTGTGGCAGGCTTTATATGTCTTAATTCATTTTGCAGTCGTTTAATCATTGCCTGCACGAAGTGCTATTAAAAGTTGAAAAAGTAGGTCGAAATACTATCCATTTATCAGAAACTATAAATTAGCTATTGAATAATGGTAGAAATCTATTCCGATTAAAATATTTTTATTGAAGTAAATTATATGGAAAAATAAGTGTCGCGGGAATCATTTCAAAAATATTATTACGTATAAAAATGAATATTAATTAGTACTATTTTTCATAAAATACATTAGTTTGTTATTTCGATTTGTTTTAATTTATCTGCCTCAGCGCTAAAGAAATGGCTTTAACCGTGGGGTTACAACGGACAAATTTTTTGACAGAATTTTAGAAATTCTTATATTCGCTCTTCAATTTAACCTATTACTGAGGGATTGTCAACGACACAAAAAATCTCCGAATTTACGGAAGAAGATAAAAGGTACATTTACTAAAAATGTTTACACGTGAATTTTGTTTTATTCCTCGTACGTCAACTTTTGTTGCGGAAACCCTAAGACACGAACATATTTTTGGTTAGGCTTTTTTCTTTCTTCATATGTGTTGTAGAGGAATGTATTATTTTTAACATTCATTTATTATTGCCTAGTTCAAATACTTATACGTACATTTTTAGTTATTCTAATAAATTAGATTTAAAGTTGAGTTGTTACTTGTTAGTGTTAATATTGAAACTCTGTTTTGTTGGTATTTATTTCTCATCACGTAATTTTGAAAGTTGCTTCACAAGACTAGTAATGGGATTTTATTTTTAAATATTTAACAGCGAGCTGTATCTTATATTTGTTTCTTGGCTTACTCTAAATTACTTTAGAACCAAACTTAATTTTCCTTTAGCGGTCATACGTTAAGAAGTAAAAAAAACTCATTTCAGAAAATATTAAGATTTACTTTATTGGCATACTTTTCTTAGAATTATGTTTTCACCAATTCATTATGATTTTAGGTTCGCGATGTTTTAATTGCTGACGAGGACGGACGGAGGAAGATGGACATTGAATTTAATCATCACCACATAGTATAAAACATTATCGCGTCCTGCTGTTTGTATGTCCCTGTGTATGCTTAGATCTTTTAAACTACGCAACGGATTTTGATGCGGATTTAGAAGAAGATTTAGAAGGTTTATATGTATAACTAGCGGAACACGTGGCTTCGTTTGCGACGGCGAGTCGCTAGTATAGTATATTTAAAACTATAATTTACGTAAATTCATATTATTACATATACCTATTCTTTCTTTAAAATGTCCCCTTTTCGAATTTTGTAAGAACTTTTATGTTACACGACAACTGAATTTGCGATCATATTTGAGTTTCATGTATATTCACAGCGAAATTCTTACAAAATAGCGCTATGCTGGCTGATGCGTCGTATCAATTTGGTTTCACCTTATCCCGCATATAAGTTTAGAGCATCGAACTTCTTTTTAGTCAGCAAATATAGTATTTATATTGTCGAGTTGATATTTTTCTTTACATTAGAATATATCTAATGTTGGTTAAAGTTAAAAATACTGACATTATAAATTATTTAATTTTACATTGTTACTGCAAATTTTACTATTGAAGTTAGTGAGTGCATTATGTAAGCTTATTTGGGTAATATTAAACTACTGATTTATTTTGATATTCATCTTAACTTTTTAAGTTGGAAATTTTTATGTAATCTCTGAAAATATCGATTCGCTTCTAAAAGCTCACTGTAAAAAAGAAACCTCTGTTACAACTATATGCTTTTTGTAAGTATTTCTGTCAGTGTCCGCCCTTTGAAAAATTTGTTAAAAATCTTCACAATTACATTTTTCATGATTTATACAGCAAATCGAATATTGAATCAGGTAATATGCGAAGGTGTAAAAACTCGAATTTCTCTAATATGGGAAAATTGTAGTAAAGTCAAGCCTGTTTGCTACATTTGACTTTAGTAATGTGTATGTATGTATGTTTAAATACATATCATGATTTTAAAATTCGATTAGCGCGGATTTTAATGTATCTTTTTTTAATGTATATTACTTATACATATCCACTTTAGTGATGTACTTAGATTTAATTTTAATCGATGATGACTCAAAAATGCTTGATGCTTCGTTTTCCGTGTGTCATATAAAGAATATATGAAATTAATGTTTTTAATATTATCTTTGCAGGAGGTAGTTGGTGCTTAATTTTAATATTAAATAAATCTTATAGAAATAACTTTATTTAACGTGAGCTTTTTATCAGTTTATATGAGTATTTACAAAATAATCAGAATCTTAGTCTTGTGCAAAAATTTACGAAATATTAGTGATTAATTTACCTTAAACTTTTCTCTTGTTAAAGCTACGTGCTGTAGAGCTAAAGAATAATATAACATGAACGTATTAAAGTGATTTTTGCCAAAATTTTAAAGAACGTAGTTCCATTGTGATAGTATCGCTGGTATTTCGCAATAAACCCGTTTGTCCAACTCCTTAGCCAAATCAATAAATTCGACCACATCTACGCAATGCTACACTTCGTACATTTAGGATTGTACTTTCAAGTCTTCGTGAAATAAGTACAAATGACTTATTGGCGTTTTATTTAAAAAAAATGAAAAAGTAATGTACAGTTACGAAAATCCAACGTAGATTTTGCTATTAGACTTTTTTTAAGCACTTTAATTTTACTGTAAATTTTTCTGTGCTGTTTTTTCAGGGATGGGCCCAAAGTATAAATTTTGACTTGTTTTGAATTTCTACCGTAAAAATATATATTTTCAATAAACATGAATAATATTCCATTTATTCACACAACGTCTAAATAGCACGTGGTTCGCGGGAATTTCTCTGGCGTCAAATCTTTTACAAAGTGTTCAAAAGTGTATTTAAACTATTAAAAGTTACGAATTTTGATTTGGAACATATTCTTTTTATAATTTCCTACCACTTTTAAGCTTAAAAAATTAAAAACAACATACTCTTCATTCATAAAAATATTTTTGAAAAATTTTATAATTTCAGGGTAGTTTGAGAATGTTTTATACTATGTTAGGTGCCCGGATTTGCCTCCTAAAAATAAAAAAAAAATAATAATAAAAATATTTTTTTAAAAATAAAAAAAAAATTAATAAAATGGTTTGGAATTTTGCTATATGTTTACTCACGTGACATGGTCCACGTGCGGAAAAAAAGCGCCAATGAGCGCTAACAGAAGCGCGCTGCTATAGAACCTCATTATATGTATATAGATGTGCCAGTTTTCATAATCAAGTACCCGACAGTAAAGCACGAAAATCGTACCGCACGACACAGCTGTTGTACCGCACGACACAACCGCCAGTAGTCGAACGGCAAACTGAGAACCCAACTGAGAAAGCAAAGCGGGGTATCGATCCTTATGACCCGGACACTGCCTATCGAGCGTCGCGCCGCCGCACTGCCATAAGAAATTTCACGGACAGCAAAACTTTTCGCCCCACCACCAACTAACTTTTTCGAAAACTTTTATTTTCCAAAAAAGTAATGAAATCTAAAAAAAAATTTTTACCTATGTAAATTTAATTTTTTTTAATAGTTACCTCTCCACCATATCGGCCAGCCAATGAAAAGCTGGAAATCAGCGCCGTCACACGGAGCCCCACCTCAAGAGGGCGGTCACTTGATTAAAAGTTTAACGTGCTCACTAACGTCCCGATCGTAACTTTAGTAGCTTTCAGAATATTTTATAAAAATATTTAATAACTTTTTAATTAATATTTATCGAGAGATAAAAATAAACAAGTAAAAAGTTCAATAATCCACTATTTACTATTTATTTAAATATTAGATAGATTATTTTATTTCTATAAACTTTTCCTCAAAATAAAAATTATTCCCAACCATATATACTATTATGACAATATTATAATGCAAGTATTATTAAATAGATCCATTTGTTGAAGGAAGTACCGAAAAGTATTTAATCTTAAAAATTTTGGAAGGAACAAACGAAAAAATACTGCCTAAAATAAATGGATAAAAAACTTTATCATAACTTTAGACCGTAGACTTTGAGCAAAGAATGTATTATTATTTATAATATTTGATACTCATAACTACTCGAAAACTCGAGTAGAAGTTTCTTTCTTGAAAGAACTTTCGAAACCCTAACAGAAAATAAAATTTTGCCATCTGAAGAAAATGTGCTGCATTTTAAACTATTTAATTTATTTAACTCTTGCAAAACAACGAATTTTATGTGAAGTTGTGACATAACAGAAAACATAAATCAAAAATTCCAAATATCAAAAATTGCTTAAATACTACACATAAAATAACATAATTCTAACTTGTTCAATCTGTACTTGAATATTTTTTCAAATTTTTGTTGAAATAGTCATTATCATTGAAACCGAGCCCAATCTATAGTTCTTAGCTATTTTGTCTATCAATAAAAATAAGACCGCATCTCGACAACACCACCGGACTTTTAACGACGGTTTTCCGTATTGACGTACAGGATACTTATTACTGCGGGAAAATATCAAATTCCTAAGAAATCTACTCTAAATGTCAAGGAAACCTACACCTAGGGACGAACCCGAGCAGAGCCAGGATGAGTCACTAGTGTGTGAATATATAGTTATAAATTTAAGCCATGTCTTTAAATTTTTCCGTCTTAAGTACCATAAGTTAACACTCAACAATGTTTAAACTCCTAATTTTTATTTGTACATGTATATTTCCTCTAAACATCACTTTATTTTGAATTTTGTTTTATTATTTTACTAAGAAACTTATATTAAAAAACTTGAACAAAACATTTTATAAAAGTACTGATTGCTTATAATACGAGTAAAATGGTAAAATTATCATAAAGTATTATTCTATAATCATACATTAATATTTATAATGATTTAAACTGCTATTTTTCAAGTTGCATCGCCTTTCACAGATATCTGTAGCAATGCAGCTACGTCGGACACAGGTCGTAAATCTACGGGCGTAAGAACATCAACGAGTGCACTGCTGTTTTAGCAAAATATATTTTTCAGTTTTATGTATTTTTATCATTTTAATAAATAGTTTCCGTTTCAATTATCACTTATAAATTCCTTGACAGTTTTAGACAGAACCGACGGTCATTATAATATATAAAAACTGTTAATTTGAAATTACCAACAGACACTTCAATTTTATTTATATGTATAGATTTTAATTAATTAATATTAAAGTTTTAACGCAAGTAAAGAAAAACAATGTTTATCTTTATCTGATAAGAAAATCTTACTCATATTTTCTTACGTAAGAAACTATCCTATATCCAATTACACATCAGAGGTAAACTACGGGACACGTGAAACTGACACCTAAGTAATTAATGTTTATCATTCATATGAAGTGTTACGAAATTGATATGTACTAAGGACGTATTAGTGAAGGAATATTAACTAATTAAAATAAGAGCATTTAGTACAAATATCTCATGGAAATCAATGTTTCAGAAACTTTTACTTAAAGAAAGTTATTTAAGAATTTCCTATAGATCCATACGGTACTTAAGTTACTAAGTACTTTACTTACTTCACTACACTTTTCATAATAACTCACAATGTTCACTCAGAAGTGATTACTAAGAACGCTGCTGCTCTTTTTATACGCAGATTTTATTCTCTTATTTTAGAAATAAAGACGTAATTCCGTTACTATAAAAATAATCCAAATTACATTTAAAGCCAATAATCTCATTAAATTATATAGAAAATCTAATTATCTCAACAATTTATGTTTTAAAAGGTTCGTTAAGTTTATAATTAGAAAATTTTCGCAATCATTTTATTAAATGTCAGAGTTGAAAAGGTAAAAGTTTAATTTGGAATTGATCAAAGAGTATTTATGTAGTAAATAGACTTAAGTAAAGTTTTACTTTCCGGTCGCCAATAGACGACTAAGGCAATTATATACATACTACTATATACACGAATTTATATTCATATAATACAATATATTACTTAGGTGCGAAAATCCAGTTTTAATATCCTTTTCAAAGAAAGTAATATTAGGACTTAGTTGAATGTCTTCAACTTTGCTCCAGAGCACTGCGCATTAAATTAAGGAAGTATGCAAAAGGAGCTTTGTATTGCTCTTCGGTAAGTCAAGCACCATCTCGTGACCATGAATGCTGTAAAGCATTCGGAACGTCAAGACCCAAAAATCAAAATAAATCCGCGACAAAATCCGAAAAGATAATTTCATTTATAATGTCAAATACTTGCGGAAAGTATTATAAGACAAATAATAATTATATTTTTAAGTTACTGTTGACTATTACTTCAGTAGTTTAAACGAAAACTGCCCACATCTGCTTGATTCATCTAACATTTACATAATATAACTTTCAATTACATTTTGTTATGTAAATAAATATTAATATTGCGAAAAGCAATTGAAGTTTATCTAGTGGTAGTCTGTGGATATTACGTTGGCATAAAATAAACAAGTTACTCGAGATTCATTACAAATTGCAGAGGGAATTTCATGTAATAATAAAATAAACGGGTTTCCCTGTATTAAAAAATGCCTCTATAAATATAAGTTTTAACTGTAGATTATGTAAAAATTATTAAAAATATTAACATAATATGTCTTATTCAAAACCTATATAAATACTAGAGACTTACCCTAGCTTCGCTCAGCTTTTCCATAGGTACGTTTTTACTATCAGTATGAAATAGGTATATTATAACCTATTTTGTATTAAATGCATATTATGATTATTTATATCCCATAGCCTTCCTCAATAAACGAGATATCTAATACGAAAAATGTTTTCTAATCGGATAAGTAGTTCCTCAGATTAACGCTTAAACAAAAAAACTCGTATAATATTAGTCTAGATTTTTCGAAGCCAGATTGGAAACGCGTAGTTAAAATAAATGACTGAGGTATACGCCAAATAAAATTCGAATACAAAAATCCTAAAACTGTCTAACAAGCGACTGTCCAGAACACTGTTAAATAATAAATGGCGTCGACAAAGTCGCTCAGCGGCATTCATATGAATTTTTAATATATTTATAATTTCATTAAAGTTTTTACTCAACTATATATAACCATTACTCAATTATGGTTTTTCTAAACGACATTTACACTAAGTAACGTGCCAAATATTATTTATACATAGTATTTTGATCTATTTACTAAAGTAAAAATATTTACCAAGTTAAAAATCACAGTTCACATAATATGTGATACACCATTCGTAAGTCAGAGGTCGTTCTTTTTAAAAGTCCTATGTTCGCAGTAGCTTCCAGCATAAAAAAACAATGTAGAACTTTGTTATTTTCTGTTCCTATTTTATGTAACTTACACTTATTTCCTTTATAAAACACTTTACATACATTATATATATATACACATCTATAAAGCAATTTATTATTTTAGGCGTTAAAATTATATTTGACTACCGACTCACGCTCTTTTGACTCGGGTTCGTCCCTTGATATAGCGCGGGCGAAACCACGGGTTTCACTAGTAATAAATATAGCCTACGTTACTCAATAATAATGTAGGATTCTAATGGCAAAAGTTTTTTAAAATTGGTCTACTAATACGAAAATTACAAATCTTTCCTCTTTATAATATTTCGATATTACAGTTATAAAAATCTTTACCAAAATAAAGATACCAAAAGAAAGAAATTAAGTAATAACGTTGATGAGTTTTCGAAATAATAATTAAGCTTATATACTCGTAACTAATCGGTTATGTCGCGCGTCGAACCCAATTTATTCATACGTCAAAGCTCTGAGAGGTACATTATACCTGTAATAAGTTTACAAATTTGCATAACTCATGTAAATTTATACCAATATGTAAACTAAAATTCTATGCCTCGTTAATCAGATTTGAATTACAATGAAATTTATAATTATTATTCAAATTTATAACTTTATCCATTAAGTAAATAAAGAACGCAGTTATAAAGAACGCAGCAGCAATAAAGAACGCAAATATATCCAAATTTTTGCGAAATATAATTTCAGTCTCATGTATATGCCTGGACTTGACATCTAGGTCTTAGATTTGAGTCTTGGCTAGACTAGGGCTGAGTAGAAACTGAAAGTAACAGAGTGTATAGAGAGGACGTTGGCCTGCGCCTAATTTCTCACTCATACTCACCTCAGTATTTGAGACGGACAAGAATAGATATTTACGAATTTGTTACAAGTTATATTTATGGCAAGTATTATGGTAGTGGTATAGCTATTATGTTTAATCATTAATTGCATATATCTGCAGTTAAGGTGCACCGCAATAACCCAGAACATTCCGCCCGAAAACTGGCGTAAAGTAGATAACGGAATGCTCTGTGACCGCAATGATTTGAATTCGTAGTTATAACCCCATACCATGTGGCTGCTATTAATGAAGTATGGAATTAATACTCTTTAAAATAAAATTAACATAGGTTCAAAGATTTTTTTTAATATGTTGGGACATTATTACATCAGCATAATCTAGTTCTGTGGTAAGCTACGAGGCTTGTGTTACGGATACCAGATGGGGTCGTCCATAAATCACGTGATGTTTGAATGGGGGGGAGGGGGTTCGGAAAAAATCACGAAATATCACCAGGAGGGAGGGGGGGTGTAGTGAGTTATCACGTGATTTTTTTTTACTCACCGTTGGGATTATCCCGCGCGCCGCGACAATCGCCAAACTTTTATAATAATAAGCCTAGTCACCTCCAAAACTTCTCTGAAAAGACCTGTACGGGAACTACTATTGCAAGAAATGGCACCACTATTAAAAGCTATGCTATGCTTTAAAAAATCGTGTATTATAAATTCTTCATAAAAGATGATAAGACCAATAGGATGGGCCAAACATTCCCCCAGATACACGAAGCGTCGCTATTAGTAAGAAAGGAAGTGTAATAATGAACCGATTGGTCTTAATCGCTTTGGATTACTTATAAAAAGTATTGACTTACTTCCATTAATATCATGTATAAAAATTAAGACATACATAAACTATAAGTAACGTTACATTGTTATAGTAGTAGTAATAAGTTACAGACGGACGAATTATACATTTTTAATGATATTCTCAAAAACTTTTACTACATTTACATATGTGAATATCAGCACTGAAAGTTTAAGAAAAGTGAATACTATTTTGACTTAACTTTAGCACCGGGTGATGTACCCAGTGCTCAAAGTCAATTAACCGTCGGCCGAAACTAGAGGGTATGCATACAGTCAAAGACCATACATAAACCACCTAATCCCAATGATTTTTGTTAATGAGAAAAAAGAAAATTCTGGCAGGATTTTAGTCGAGTCGTAAGGATTCTGTAGGTGCTAGTGCACAAAAAAACTACGGAAAAGTAAAATTTCACGATTATTATTTTGTCATTTATTCTTCTTATTTAGAATTTTTACATTTTTATCACGGTGCTTAATTTACCAAAATTATATTAGATTATACCTGTTAACCTTTATTTAAAAATAATATTCAAATTTTTTAAGATACTTTGTAAAAAAATGCACGTGATTTTTAGTGGGGGGGGGGGGGATAATCTTAAACCTCAACCTGATATACTACACAATACGCCTATATAAATTTTAAATAAATACATATTATAAATATAAACACCCATATGATTGCCCCCAGCGGGACTCGAACTCGTAACCGTTAGCGCCTAAAGTAGGATTACTACCTACTGAAAAAAAGTGGCGTCTAAAATAGTTTTGAAATATTACTTTTAAAATAGGAAACTATCAGTTCTTAGGATTTTTCTATTACCTATCATTCTCTATTTAAACTGTTGTCCACCTTCTATTTGATAAAAATGACTGCCTGCGTTCTTTATTTACCTAATGGATAAAGTTATATTAATAAAATTATTCAAATATTTGCTTTACAATTTTAAGGCATTTACAAACTTTGAGAAAAGTTTACACTTAGAAAAAGTTTATTAGCAAAAATCTAGCAGGTTAAAATCTTGGTCTTTAATTAACGTTCATAACTTGTTGATATTACTTTCTTGTCGTAGTAAATTTATGTAATAACTTTTATATTTCAATAAACGAGGTCCGACATTCCAGATGCCCCAAACTAATTTATATTGAATATATTATGTGACGTCAGTCGCCTTTGATAAAGAGAATTTTAAGTCGTGTATTTTCCATTTAAAGTCGTGTAAAGCTTTCACCTTTTAGGGTTTTTACGTTGCCAAAAAACAAAAAGATAGAGGCTATCCATCTCATCAGTCTACTCAATTATTTGCAACTGTGCATATATTTTGCTTTTACCTAAAGAACATTTTTATATTGTTTTACTTTATATATAAAATTATAGTGTCTGTTTGTAATGTCGAAATAACTTGTCAGTACAAGTAAGGTAAATATATGAATATTAAAAATCAATACTTAAAATATATTTAAGTGCTGGAAAATATTTTGTTCCCACGGCAAAACATTTCTATGTCTTATACTGAGGAGTCGAAAAAGCTGGACCAATATCGATTAATTTTTACTGGCAGATAGTTGATATTTTATGGAGAAACTTGAGTCATTTTTGAAAAAGAATTAGGGCTCTTTGCAAAAGAATGAAAATTCATGTACCAGTGAAGCAAGGGTAAGTCGCTAGTCTACGAATAATACCGAAAGAATTTTCCGTTAAAATAACATTTATTAAGTGTACGCAAAAACATTTTATTATAAATAGTTTATTCGTAAACAATCCATCAAGCTTTATGTAATTTTATGTGAAATTATTTATTCTATTTTATATTCGAAGCGTCTATCTTTATTAACTGTAATAAAGTTGCTTCCCCGTAACGGTCCTGAGAGAATCCGCCCGACGTTTTCCAAGGAATTCAGCAAACTGGTTTAACGTTTATGAGATTTCAGAACACATGATATAAATACATGTGTTTTTTACGAAATAAATATAAGAAAGATTTTAAATGTCTGTGACAAATGTTAATAATAAAATTTACTTTAAATACATAATGTATGTAATCAGTAATCTCTGAAACGGCTGAGCCGATTTTGACGAGACTTTCACTCGCAGATAGCTAATGTTATTAGGAGTAATTTAGCCTAAGTTACTATTATTTAATTAGAAAATTATAAAAACCGTTAAATTTATTTTACCGTTAATTCCACCAAGCGCACGTGCACTTATTTAGCATGGTCAGTTATTTTTTTAAAGATTTTGCTATAAAATTTATATTTTTAAATTAGCCTACTTATTAATTTTTTTTTGATAGTATGTAAGGAAGATAACTGTATGTGAACTGACATATAATTACAGTAATAATATCCCAACTTATAATCTCAAATTTTTTTTTGTTTATAGGAAAAAGGCAAATCGGGCCCAGGCAATTACAACCGAGCTACAGTTTACCGTAAGAAAATCAGGAAGGAGGAAAGTTAAAATAGACTAAAAATTTCAAAAAAATGGTAGGCAAGCATGAAATCCAATATAAAAAGTTCAAAAAATAGGAAAAATAATTGTCTGACGACGCTGATGCTGAGTCCTGTCCTGCTCTTATTAATAATCACAATTAAGCGAAGGTTGGATATAATGTTTAAATTGTAATATATCTATTCACAGCCCTTGCGCAGGAGTAGAGGATAAGGATGATAAGACAGTTTATGTTAAGTGGTTCGTTTGGCCTTCCTATCCCCTATTCGGCTGACCTACTGCTAGCTATTGGTGAAGTAAAAACGTTCAATACCATATGTTGGAGCTTTTAGAAAGTTAGGTTGTTTACACTTAATATAGATTTATATCGTATAATGTATAAATATACATACAGGATTCCAATTGTTAACCGACGAAAAGAAGCGTATTTTGTGTAATTGTATAACAATGCATAACTTTTTACAGAGAAGTTCGATATTGAGAATTATTTTTATTGGATCGGACCAACTTCGTGGTATACCCTATACCTCGAAGTTGGGCCGATATAAATTTGAAAAAAATATTCCTACTCTAAGAGTGGAAAAATAATAGAGGTTTATTGTTCACATATGTAGCTATTTTAAAAGTAATCAAAAACTAAGCCGCAAAAAATTGTGAAATAAAAACTTTTTAACAAAAAATTTTAAACCGCCATAACAACTGTAAACTGTAAACCTTAGTAACTAAGTTCTTAAATTAATATAAGTATACTTATGTAATTTTGAGTCGGCCAAACATTATCGTAATTTAGTGATCTTTGTTAGTAGAGTTGTTTGTAAAAAATTTTAGCATTCTAAATAGAATGTGTAATTTTTAAGACACAAATAACACTATCCTTTTTCTAGTTATTAATATTGCTTTGTTACTAAGTAATAATGTGAAAGAATTTTTGAAATTATTGTAGTAGTTTTTCGATTTATTCGCCACACACATACATAGATACAAATCGTTTCTCTTAATATTATGAGTAAGTATATTAGAACTAGTTAGATTACATTCGGAATTGAAGAAAATGTATGACATTGATGAGGCACTTCTTTCCTGACGAGCCCCGCCCGATTATTATAGTTTTTCCTGAATGTAATTTATTAATATGTATGTAACGTTTAAGTATAACTAAGACTTCCAATTATGTATTTTAGTAGATATGATAATTAAATGTTTAATCTGTCTAAATCATACCTGTAGTTTTAATTCTGAATGGATATTTTTTTTGATTCTCTTGCCTCGAAGCTTGCTATTGTAGGTGACAGGAAAATTTAATATCAGGAGAGTGTTCCACACCATAGCAGTTCAAACATTTAAGTACATAATATAAGGTCGTCTCGTTACGAAAAGGTAAAAGAAAATAACTACACGAGTAATGCAACAAGGGAAAGCTAGCTGAGCAATATGTGAAACTTGGATACATTCCAAAGAATATAGCAAGCATTCCATGTAGATTTTTTCTTAGAGAAAACATATTTAAATAAACTAAAACTACTCGCATATAATGCTTGTATACATTTCGTTACAACTCAAAGAATACTATAAAAACGAATAAGTTTTAAAAAATAGAAGAATATTTCTATTGAGAAGAACTTGATATTTCCAATAATTCTTTACATTTGAAGTTATTGAATGAAGATTATTACAAATAGGCAATTCGAAGCCCATGAACTCCGAGACTACCTATCGGGTCTCAACGTTTTAAATGTGTTATTATTCCCAACTTAAAATTTAAAATATTATTATCTTATTAATTTTTTATGTTCACATTTTAACAGATAGGTATTCCGGAAAGAGAACCAGAGATACAGGTAATTTAGCTTAATATTTTTTTAATAATATTGCACAACAACGTGTGGCCGGGTCTGCCAGTAGTATATTATGTACACGTATGTTAGTTCGTTAATGGAAGCTAGATCTGGCAAAAAGCCAAGCGCCACGTCATTCTCTTTATGGTCGTCAAAGAGTCTTCAAACTTTTGACCTGACCGTCCTTAAGTATAAATACTCGATCTTCAGATCTTCAAAGTTTAATTATTTTATTAGATATTAATAGAACGTCTCAAAGTTTCATAATTTTCAATGCTTTAGAAATTAAAAAAATGTTTGCAAATATTTTAACTTCTGAAATGAATCTCGAGAAATACAAGTCCCTTTTACTTTGAATAAATAATTCTTTAATCCAATAGTTGTTATATTAATATCGTTTCACGCCTCAGGTTATTTGTATAATATAAAATAAAGATGATAAAAATTCGTTTATTTTTTACGCGGCTTTCAAGAAATTACATCGAGTAAGTCTTACAATTTTCTTTGATGTTTGCCTTCGCCTTCAAAGTTTACTACATATTCTGACTATACGGGTATATAAAATATCAAAAATTCAACAAAAAGTACTCTCAAATAAGTACTTTTTTTTAATGAGTATAAGTTTACGGTCATATAAGCTACTGCTATGAACTGACAATATTATACTTTTTCAATATGGCTTAAAACAATAATATTTATTATAGAAATAAAACCGAATAGAAATAAAATATCTAATAATATATTATATTTGGAATCGGTGCCAGACATGCAAAATAAAGCGAAGCTATTCGGAAATACGTGAATGAATATTGATGAATATTTTACCCTTTGAGAATACACCAAAATATAACATGGAAAATAGTTCTTTTTATAAAGTTGTTATTTATTTTATTAGAAGGATATTTATATTTGGATCAAACCTTGTAAGCTGAATTAAAATAATAACAATTGTTTGTCATCATCTCTAATTATTCTAGCTTTGAGATACATATATCCGAACATGGACTTTGATAATGGAAAAAATATCACAATTGCTACATTTTAGCTTCGCTTCTGCTGCAGTTTTCTCATGTGAGTGGGTGACCATTAAGAATATAAATATATTAAGTTATTACTAAAACTAGAGTTTCTTAAACTTACTAACTTCAGTTTTGCATAAAAAGAAAATATTGTGAATATTTTATCAGACTATACATAGACAGACAGACATAGTATATTAAAGGATAAATCATTATTAGCACTACGTAGTATAAAACTAAGTCGCTTCCCGCTGTCTGTCAGACCCTATGTATGCTTAGATCTTAAAACTACGCAACGGATTTTGATGCGGTTTTTTTTATAGATAGAGTGATTCAAGAGGAAGGTATAAAACAATAGAAAAACCCACGGCTTCGTTCGCGTAAGATCGTAAGTTGCTAGTATGATGTATCTTAAAATGAGATGTTAAGTAATAAAAGTAGAATTAACTAAACACAATATCTCCTTAAATCATAATTTGATTATGTCAAGTTGTTATGAAATAAATAGCTCTAATAAACTACTCAAAATATGGAAGCACAGGGGAAAGCAACGAATGCGAACAATAGCATCCAGTGAATAGAACTGTCTAGGGATCATTCACGTTCTTTTGTCATGAAGCCAGAGCACTAGTACTTAGGTCACAAATATGGGCGCCTCATAAAAATATTCATTTCTTTATAATACTAGCGCCAGGGTTCGTCCCTCTAGGTACGTTTTAACGGTTAATATAAATCTAATATTCCCGCAGTAAAACGTATTGTATATTTTGATACGCTTTATAAGCTACTAGCCATTCCCGCGGCTTCACGCGGAAACCAAATACCTCCCATTTTTGCAACATTTTTCCTTTTTTGATGCTCCGCTCCTATTAGTCATAGCGCGATGTAATATAGTCTATAACCTTCCTCGATAAACGGACTATCCAACACAAAAATAATTTTTCTAATTTGACCGGTCGCTCCTGAGATTAGCTCGTTCAACCAAACAAACAAACAAACTCTTCAGCTTTATAATATTAGTATAGATTATCATGCCAAATTACAATATAACGAACTTAAGATTTTTTCATTATACAAAGATGCGATCACAGACGGACTGAGCTACAGACAGACATACAAAAAACGATAGATTTGTCCACCTCTGCTTTTCACTAAATATGGTACTTACTAATCTCTAAGCGGCTGGACCGATTTTGACGTGACTTTCATTAGCAGTTAGCTATTGTTATAAGGAGTAACTTAGGCTACTTTTTTTAAATCAGAAAATTATAAAAACCGTTAATTTATTTTAACTTACACCCAGCGAAGCGGCCGGATTTTCTAGTTGAAATATAAAATACTAACTGTATAAGACGGAAAATTTTAAAATATTAAAATTATTAACTTCATGAAATATTTTCTTTTAAAACAATTAAAATTAATTAATTTCAATTTAACTAGAAATAGATGTGTTTTTTTAAATTATTACATTAATTAATTCTATAGTTTTACTACCTTAATTGGTATCTGTATTGAAAACATTTCGATACAAAGCAGCAAGAACACTTCTGTTTATAAATAATAAGTGAGCTCGTGCGGTGTCTCGCCGCAACGTTTCCACAAAGTAAATTGGAACCTGATTAAAAGATACTTTTATGGTTTTACCTTTTGTATTTGTATTGCGAAACCAATTTCGAACTTAGTGTTTCTATTATCCAATAAAGCAAGTGAAAGGTTATTTCTTCTATGTATATCAATACATCAATACATATAAATAAAGTTTAAGTGTCTGTTTGTAATTTTAAATCAACTGCTTTTCACTTAATGCTTATGAAAGTGTATACCGTATACACTTATATCTAAAAATCATTATTTTTTAATTTTTTTGTGGCTGTCTATGTGTTTGGATCGGCTAATCTTTAAAACGGCTGGATTGACGGGACTTATACTTGCATATAGTTAAGTTTATAAGAAGTTTGTCCTGTGTTTGTCAACCACAATTTCAATATGATGAAATTTAGACGAGTTTTTAAACACGCGACTCCAAAAGTTTCTGGCGCAAGAAAAGTTTTAGTTAGTATAAAGCGATTGAAATAAGCGAGAAGTCGCTTAAGTTCTATATTTTAACCTTTGACATTAAAAGTTAAATTATTAGGACTGTATTTCGTCAAGTTGCTTATATAAGCTCTTTGAATGATAAGCTCTAAGTTAAGAGACCCGCATACTGTAAACTTTCTATCAAATTATAGTTTGTTGGATTTCAACGTATAGATGTATGACGCATAAGTAAGCAGATATATTATAACAGAAACTATACCGATTTTTTACCTCAGATTTTTCCCCCGAAGCCATTATAGACATTTGCGAGAATCTACGGAGTTGATGATATTTGTAAATTTTGAAGCAGCCCTTTTGAAGGTATATATTATTATTTATGTATGTGTTTCAAATAGCCTTATTTTTGATAAGATAACAACAGATCGACAAACCTTAATCTGCTAAGTAATATTAACTTAACAACACCATTTTGATACAAGATAGTGGACACATTACACGTATATAACTATAAATACATATATTATAAAATATATAAACAATCACGACTGAAGTTCATAAACACTAGCGAGACTAGAACCCACGACCGTTGGCACAGTGATTGGGCTCATCATGAACTGAGCCCAGCATATCGCCAAATGTTCTTGTAAACAATATATAGTTACATATCACAGTTCAATTTTAAATACTTATAATGAAAAGGGTTACTGTTATGTTATGAAAAAATTTTCACAAGTAAAACATTTCATCTTTCAGATACTATAAATCGTCGTATGCATATTCTTTTGTCCATATCAAAGTTATAATTCTCCTAAGTCTCTCTCCTAAGAAAAACCCTTCCTATAGAATATAACAAATAAGAAAATGTATGTACAAAGTAAACAATTTGATCGGCCGCATGCCAATGTCAACATAACTTTTGGGCAAAAAGCAAAAGGCAAACAATAAAGTAACTGTTTATTCGAAGTAAACTATTTACTATACAAAAACAAAACAGAATTTTATTCGAAGTTATTATTTCACTGAAATTATGGTCGTTTGTTGTTCATGCTACAGTTTCAAATCGAATGAAAACACTTTATCGTAGTAAAGTCTCCTTACAAATGCCGCATTTTCCGTCGTTGAAGAGTTTTAGTTTCTTAGAATTTATGAAAGAGCTCAACATTTAACTTAAATAGGAAGTTAACTCTCAAGTTAAATTGCGAGTACTTAAAATGTTTTAATTTCTACTACTTCAAGGTACAGTTCAGTTCATTTCGTCACCTTCTAAATTAATTTTATATAAAATCTAAGCTGCCCGTCACACGGCATAATGTATACAATTATGCTATAAGTTATCACTAAGTGAACTTAATATTTTAAACTTTAGAAGGTAGAGTAGATTTTTTGAAAAGTTGTTTCGTCGTGTGAAATACATTTAAGCACATAAGTTAAAATTGTTCAAGTAATTTCTCTCTTTGTTTTATAATACATAATATTATAAAACAAAGTCTGAACGCATTAAACTAAAAAACTACCAATCAGATTTACGGTATGAAAATTTCTCTAATAGCCGGAGTTTATTCAAAGTTCTGTGTAAATTGAATCCAATATCACGATGACTTTTGAAGCTGTCAAAAAACATCATAATGCATCGCGGAAACCAATAAAGTGATATGAAAACACGAGATTTTTCTATAAAAAGCTGTAGCAATGCTATATGTTATGTATATACATAGTAGCTAGTGACGCATCCGAGCGGAATGAGGGTACGTCCCTTGGTACGACGAGTGGTTTGAATATACAAGTATTAATAGGTATATAGCTAAATCAAATATCTCAAATCCAAAAAATGCGAGACCTATTTGAATAAGCCTTATTTGTTTTGTGGCGAGTTTATTAGAGGTAGCTTAAATATAAAAAGTAGATAATATAATAATATTTTACCAAAATTGTAGTACGCTTATAATATATATGTTGAACGCTTTTTTCACGTCAGTTCTTATGAATTTCTCTTAAAAAGTCAGAGATAAAAATTCATTTAAAGCCGATGAAACAGTTTCTAAAGTGAAGTGGACGTGCTGCCACCACAGCCTCACTGAAAGATAATAAAAGACCACGTACAATAACGGCTTAATGAGCTTTCCCTGCGCTTTATACACGAAGTATGGTTTACCAAAAAATGCAGATAGAATAGCCAGTAGTTGGCTTTTACTTACGTTACGTTATAACCAGTTGTTTTTAATTGATTTATTTATAATAGAGCGAGTGCCATAAGAGCTATAATATTTTTAAATTTTGTATTTTTTTTTTAATTTTTAATCTAACTATTTAATATAACTACCTCGGTGGTGACTAATCACTACTAGCATGTACAGCTGCACATCTGAATGTCCTGGGTTCAAATTCCGGGCTAGGCAAATTTATTGGGTCTGTGTATAATAAGCTTCAGTAACAGCCCGGAGTTAGCAAATTTACGTTATTTAACCACCACATCTCTGAGAGTACTTAAAGCCGTCGGTCTAACTCTTTAACAGGTCGTGTCGAGTAGTTGAGTATGAGAGTGACTGGAATAAAGAATGCACTTGTGTCCTAACATGTGCACTGGTCTAGCATTAAAATAATATACCAATTGGCTAGACTCCAATAAATTGACAAGTGGCCGAAATCTCTTATTATTAAATTACCTACTATCTATATTTATACAATATGCCTAATACCATATCCTTTCGTCAACTTGTTGGGTTAAGCTATTAGCATTACATCATTAGGTCTAGAATGGTCTAGAACAACTAAGTTGTTGTTAACGTCACCGCAGGTGAAACTTCTGAAATCCAATTAACCTTGCTTGATAAATCCTACATATTAACTGTGTGGAATATTGTATAATTTAGTGTAAACCCTTTTCATTTATATCACAATAGCTTCTCATTCTCACTCCACTCAGCTTTGTCACTCAATAAGTTAGTTAGTTTAGATTTTTTAGATATGTGACATTGACTCTCAGTAAAAAAATTCTATGTATGACCTATATTAAAATCTATTAACATACGAAATTTCATCGAAAACTGTTTAGTGGTTTTCAAGTGATGCGTTCCCATTTTAACGAACCTATAAACTATAATGTTTATTTAATTTAAAGTTATTAAAAACATTTAATTTTTAGTTATAATTTAGTGGGTTCAGGTAATGATTTGAATATTCCGTCTCCGGCACGTGCCGCCTATAAAATAATTTTCCAACTCATTGGAGGAGGAAAGCTATCGCTGTCGATAACCTAATTAAATGTGATACTTCGTTAGTAGATAGGCTAGATTGAGTCAATTTCCTGCTGCTCTTCTAGCGACGATAAAATTCACCTTTAAAATTTCAGTTAGCTTTTTAGTTTATATATATGGCTACTTCTCCAAAATACTGTTATTTAGTTGATCACTCTGGTGATTTTTAATTATTAATAATAAAATAGTTTAATGTGTTTTTTACAAATAAGGAGGCCTATAAAAAACTAATTTTCTTATTGTCTCTCCTTTTCTACCAGCGGTTTATAAGAAATTCATGTTTGAAATTTTGCGTAGCCAGAGCGATCAATATTGATGCCAGAGCAATTAAAGAATATTTTGAATCATAGAAAAACTGTTATATAAATATTAAAATTCATATCCATCCACTGACTAAAATATAATAGAATCTGTTAAAGCAATCACATGTCAGTCGAAGCCTGTTAAATATACAAGAAATGAAAAAAACTCAAGAATTTTTAATAGAAAATCTTAACTAATAGAATCATTTATATATTTATTCACTAAAAATTATCACAATTTCTTTGTTATATGGTACCAATACTATATTTCTAGTTTTAATCTCTTTAATCAAAATTAAATACACTAAATTTAAACTTAAAATATTAAATTAATCTAGAGAAGACTGTGGTCGCGTAATATATTCGCTTTGGGAATAGACTTCTCTTCATTAAAAAAAAATATATCTTTCCACTTTCCACAAACTGCAGATATATCATTTATATTTGAACCACTTGCACCCTGAATTTCATAACTTTGCAATAAGTTTGTAACATTGCGTAATAATCCCCTAGATCTGGTTATTGGTTTTGTTAAGTTATCATTATGGATATCGAGCGGCGAATGGTCTGATAAAGCTTCCAAGGGATCACAATCTGTGTTCTCTTCTGCATCCCGATTAGCACAAACGATTGGTTGCTCTTGAATTTGAGCTAATTTTGCTAATCTTTTTTTTTCACTATATTTATTAGAGCTTTCCCTACTTTTTTCCTCATTAATTTCTGTTGTTTTGAAGTAAAGGCACTAATTGGTACTACTTTGCCTCGTTCTTTTTTTCTTTGATAGCTATCTCTTGATTTAATTAGCCATTGAGCGTAAAGATCAGGATCTTTTCAAATTTTTTCCATACGACGACGCTTGGCCAACTTCTTCTTCTCTCGCTTTTCTTCGATGGATAGTGTTTTCCGAGGCATTTTTATGATCTGAAAAAACACTTTTCTATTTATTACTTGTAATGTATGTTTAAGACTTTTAGGAATCGTAGCGATGCATGCGCGTGGAAGTGGTGCGTGTAGCGAGGATATTTACCAATTTCATACTATAAAGATATTGTGTTGATTTCAAATAAATATTCTATCTGTTTTTGCAACCAGTTAAAAGTTGTGAGCAATATTAAAAAAAAAACGTTTTGGAGTTACATATGTATTTATATAAATTTTAGTGATTTGTAATAAATCCACACACATGCAACAAATATAATTTGAACAAGAAATCAATACTCAGATACAAATTTTCTTACAATATTTATCGCTATGGCCACTTTGTCCAGAGCGATCAATGCCATAGCAGTCAATAAAAGTAACATTTTTATAAATTCTGACAAAAGTTTTAGCATTAGAAATTCCTTATTTTTACATCATTTTAACATTCTCACTACACACACTTTAGGCTAATCAATTTATATATCAACTTATTAATAATTAAAAAAAATGTGCCATAGCAATCAATAATTTTGAAAACCAAAGCCAGAGTTATCAACGACTTACCTTCGTACATCGAAATTGCGGAAGCGTAGAGCACAACGAACCTTTGTAGCTTTAGGAACACGACTTAGGACACCTAGCTGGGTGGAGAGCGGAGTAGTGGAGTGCATAATTTGGGATTGGCAAATAATTTCATGTTGTTCCAGAGCTATCAACAAAACACGTCGGACACTTCTTTCTTTTTGTATTGAAGCAAAACTAATAAGTGTAATTATATAAAATTAATTTGATTCAATAAAAACATTATTTAGTTAATTAATAAACTTTTTTCCAGTCAAAATTCGGTAATAGAAGAAAAGTTATGAAACATAATTCTAACAAATCTGGAGTCAGGACACACCAGAGCGATCAATTTTTGTCAGTTTACGATTTTTTTTAATGTACTTAAAATAGAGTTAGGCACCATTTTGTTAATATCCAAGGTGTGGAATGGCAAACTACAATGTAAAATAATTTTTAAATAACAAAAATATCTTTAGAAGAAGTGTTTCTCCAGGCAGACGCACTTTTTTTTATCGTTTGGAGAAGTAGCCATATGAGAATAATTAATAAAATAAGGTCGTAGTCTACCAATTTTATTTATTTTGGACAGCTATTACTGAAATCTTAAGTAAATAAAAATATGAACAAAAATTATGTATTTATACAGTAGTCCTTTGCATGACTGTTTTGCCATTACGGCGTTATTGAAAAACTAACATTCATGCATCCATACACACTCACATCTTTTACATTTATTAACTCCTCCGAAACGGCTTCATCGATTTTATGAAATTTATGTATATTTGGTAGGTCAGCGAATAGGTTTGACTTGAATTCAGCAACATTTTACGTTCATTTGTCGATTTTTTGACGTTTAATTTTGTAAATAGAATATTATATTAAGCGATTTTAAAGAGAAACAGGTATTCTTTTATTCAAAAAAACCAGATTACAACAAAAGCTTAAAAAGCTAAAAGCTTGAAGAATACTTTTACTGCATATTGAATGCCTTATAACCAGAAAATGAAAATTTCTTTACCTGTGCTACATAAATAAGCTATCTAAAATTCACGTGTTTACCAACTTTTCCCTTGCATGTGGAGCCTCGCGGTGCACTGCAATGCGACTCCACCACTCAACGACGTATATCATCACCGCAACTTATGTGCTTGTTCCAAATCTTCGAAGTAAACAGTTTTAAAAATGGCTACGTTTTATTATTAGTTTTATGCGAATAATGAATGAAGTATAGCCATGACTTAAGTTTCCGAGCAAGGTCAGGGTGCATGCATAATCATATTGTGTATGTATGAGTTACTTACTTACCGTTTACGATTTATGGCCCATTTAATGATGGCACAGATTTCAACGGCCAAAGACTAGAAAATTTAAAATTTTAAAAAATATTTAAAGTTGTTTTAATGTAGGTATACATAATTATTATTGTGCTCTATTTTATTTAAGAAAATCTTATATTATAATGTCTATGAACATATTTTTTCGATATATTTCAAAAGGTATGTAGTTAATAATATTATTAGACAAATGAATAAACAAAACGATGACATTGACAATGAAATCGATTCTTGAAATCTCTTCGATTATCCTGGATCTTTTTACGTATTTCATTCATCTTTCCTGACCTCTAACCGAAAATATCATAATGGGGGCCATTTAGCGATGAGTGTCTCTCGAATTTTAAGTGCCCTTAGAACTCGAAAGTACTTTGAAGAACTTCCATCAATTGTATAAAATAACAAAGACTTACGAGACGTTTGGCACAGTTGGTAGTGACCCTACTTTCTATACCAGCGGTCGCAGGTTCGAATCCCGCTGGGGGCATTCATTTGTTCAGCACGAATGTTTGTACTCCAGTCATGGGTGGTTATATTTATAATATGTATTTATTTAAAGTTTATATGTGTAGTATATCAACTATCTGGTATAAGCAATACAAGCCTCGTAACTTACCACGGAACTAGATGGCGCTGTTGTAATAATGTTCCAACATATATTTATTTATAATATTTGCAACGGATAAGATGTAAAAATGTCTCATTTTATGCAATTTTTATATTTGCAGACGTATAACGTACATTGTGAACTGCATTGCGACTTACATACTTCCAGTGTATCTGTATACTGTCTACTCGACTAAGCTTGCCTCAGGTTTAACGGACAAAGAGTACTTGGTTATATTAAAAATAGTTCATTGTTTGCTTTAACAGTGTCACATGCTTTTCTAGACATTATCAACGTTGTAATAATGACTTCACTATTTAATGAAAGAACATGTTTTTCGTATAAAGATGATTTTTGATTTCTATGTTCTTAATTCTATTACCAATAATCTGTATAATAATAATATAAATTAATTAATTAAAGTTTGTTTGTCTCTCAAAAACTCCAGAACGGCTGAACCGATTTGCCTAATTTTCAAGTCCAAGAAAGATGAGAAATCATAACGGATTAGAATGGATTTAACATGTATCTAAGGACACACACGAGCAAAGCAAGGGTGACTCACTAGCTTGATTATAAAAAGTAAAAAGAAAGTGAGACTACGTTTGAGTAATGTTAGTTGTTTTCAAAGTAGCAAATTAGTAGAACCACGAAAGAACATTAATATTACTTAATACGAAATATTGATGTATGGATCATTAAGTATTACAAATATGGCCTACATTGTTGTTTTATTATACATATAGTTATAACTAAGTAATAGTGCGAGCATGACGTCAATAATATTCATCTATAACGTGTGTTATATTATAATTTTGTCGATATACAGAATTTATTTATATTTTAGAGATCACAGAGTGATTTTATCTTTTAATAAAATTTTGATATACATTATTAAAATGAACTAGATATTTAAAATTAAAATTAGTTTATAAAATTCATTTTTCTTTTTAAATGATTGTATAATTATGTGAGAAAATACCGTCTGTAACAACTAAATAATATATTTCGAGACGTCTAAAGCCCAAGTGTCGCCCGTAACCATGTTAGCTGTAACGGCCTTTCCGCACTGCGAAATTTCACCGCGCGAATAAAATTCGTGAGATTTATTTTCCGTGATCGGAATTACATTTATTACGCACTGCGAATAAAATTTTGCACGATTTCTCCATTTACCTATAATAAGACCAAAAAAATTATTGCTATAAATAAAAATATTGAATTTCTAAACTTCAATAAATTAATAAAATTTATACCTTATTTACCTTTTTGTATTTTTTCAGCAACACTGGGGAGGTCTTCTGCGCATCAGCGTTATTAATTGCTCTATATCAATGTCGTCATTTTCTATTAACACCTCTGCGAAACGCGCGTTTTTTTTGCATATATGTTTTTTTTCCGCGTGAATTTTCAACCGCCAGTGCGGATACTTCTATAAGATTCCATGTGTTACAGAATTGCGAAAAAAAAATCGCGCGGTTTAATTTCGCAATGCGGACAGGCCGTAAAGCATTCGAAACGTCGCGAACAAAAGTACGAAATAAAGCAGTGACAAAATACGAAAAGAGACTTTCGTTTAAAGAGATGAGCTGGTTTACTTAAAATCATAAACAATGGCAGAGTAGAATTAAGTAAGACAAAATATGAAATAGATTAAGAAATTAAGAATAATACAGTCTAAGTTATTCACATATTGAAACATACTTTGATACAAATTTCCCAATTTATCTTCATAATATAATAAAGTAGTGACTGAGTCGAATGTGTATATTATTATTTTTTTAAATCTTGTTTTAATAGTCATTACAATATATACAAAGAATGATAAATAACGATGACGTTAGCTGAAACCAGATAATAAAACCTAAAAATCGAAAGTTCAAATTATAGTGCTCGAAGCACAAATTCGTGCCTTGAATTTTACTATTCAAAAAAGAGAGAAGAAAATGTTTCTAAAAATTGGTCTGAATATCAGTATATCAAAAGTTAAACAATTTTGAAAAAAAACTACTCTATGCTGCTAGTTTTAGCTACTCGTAAATTGTGGCGGATGGACGTTGCCAGATTCTATAGAAAAATTAAAAGACACTTTTTAAAACAAGCCAGTGGTCTACCTCGGACTGCAAACTTTTAAATTATATGAAAACTAACATTTCAAATGCATTGATTATCTCTAGATTGTTCAAAGTCTAATAATTGCTAAAATAGTATCTCAAATATATGCTACTTGCTGCGTCAGCTGTCGCGGGTTCGAGTCTCGCTGGTGGCATCCATTTATTGAACACGAATGTTTGTTTTCATGAGAATGCTTATGTTATAATATGTATGTATTTGACTAGTATATTAACTATCTGGTATCCGTAACACAAGCCTCGTAGCTTGCCATAGAACTAGATGGTGCTGTGTGTTATAATGTCCCAACATATTTTTATTTATTTATTGTATTTTTTAAATATTTCAAACAAAGTTTGCTAGAAATATGTTATCTTGTAAATCTAAATTAGCTTTTATAAGGCTAGTTATAAGGTAAAAGATTAAAGGGAAAGATAAGAAAAATAAAAGAATAAAAGAGGGAAGAATAAATTCAACCTGACGTATTAACGAACTTTTACATTAAATTACGTAATATTAACAAGCTTACATTCATAGAATTGTCACATTTTCTTTTGTATGTTTGGAATATTCTTTTTATTTGATATCTTAACGTTTTATTGAAAGTTGCAATGAGATTATGTTGAATTTAAAGATATAAATTGTTTCCCAAAAAAAGATTATTAGATGATTTCCTTAATTATTAAGCTAAAATATAATTTATCTTATTACTTTGATTTGTGTGAGGTAAAATATCAAAATAGCAAGGTTCAACTGGAGAAACATATGAGCGATGCGATGCATCGATCTTTCATCACATTTTAAAACTTAGAATTGAATACTAGAATCACTCTCATGCTAGGTTTTATTGGCCGTGTAAATAAATAGTCCTCCTTTTCAATTTCAATACATCGCAGCAGCCAATCTCGCTGAGACTAGCCGTTCAAAAGAAATTGTAAAGCAGTACTTGCGGGAATGAAAGTGCACTCTATATTCCGTTCTCCCCCATAGTTTACTAAAGAAAACTTACACAAGCTATGATAATATGTGAGGTGTAGGTTCGATGTTTCTTGGTTGAGTGGTTGTCGTTGAGTGGAAATTTAAGTGTCCTTTGAATACAATATGTTAATTAAAAATTATACTATCATATTAATCATAAATTATACAAAGCAGCCGTAGCTTAGTGATAGCAAGTTAGCTCTGGATACCAAGTGAAGAAGGTTCTACTCCTGCTCCTTGGATTAAAATAAACATCTTTTTTAGAACTAAACTTTTCTAAGAATTTACAGCAAATAAAATTATTTATGATAAAATATAATATAGAAAAGGATATGATAGGATAGTTTAAGCCTTCCATACAATGAATGACTTTCCATATAGCCAAATATAGAAGCCAAACTGTAGTCACGTTTTACTCCCACATTACAATGGAAACCTTAACGAAAAGCTTCAAAATACATAAATGCCTGCGTAAAAGGGCTTTTGTTAAAATTAGCATTCGAAAATTATTGTTTTCCGAACAATAGCTTTCTAATAAACGTTTAAGACCTTTATATATAAATTTATACGAGTAACTTATAAAGCACTACAGATATTTAGCTCAAAACAATACAAACGTATTACAACTATAAGCGAAAATTGTGTCAGCGGAACAGTTTCAGATATAAACTTATTCGGAATACTAAATTGACTTAGTATTGCACAGTGCACTGTCTGCAAAGTTTCCATTAAAGCTAATCTCTAACATCTATCAAGTTCCTTATTGTAGGACTCTGATTTACACATTCATAGTGTGCAGATATATATTGTGAACAAGCAAACCCGACCCGCTTCACTGGGCGTAAACTTAAACGGTTATTATAATTTTCTACTGAAATAAAAGTAGCCTAAATTA
Organism: Boloria selene; assembly: GCA_905231865.2. NCBI lineage: Eukaryota > Metazoa > Arthropoda > Insecta > Lepidoptera > Nymphalidae > Boloria > Boloria selene. The sequence continues at coordinate 15,312,076 of HG993131.1, forward strand.
CTACTTATAACATTAGCTATCTGCGAGTGAAAGTCCCGTAAAAATCGATCCAGGTGTTTCAGAGAATAACCGGAACAAAAAGACAGACAGACAAACAAAAACATTAAAAATAGTTTTTTTTACGTTAGTACCGTGTGCATTTAGTGAATCTTAATTGAAATTAAAACAAACACATCACTATCACACAGTTATATTTATGTGTACTGATTGATTTATTACTTTATACAAATTGCTTTAATAAACTAATTTAACTTTAAACGGCTTCAACAAAACATTAAGTTTTAAAGAAAAAGAATATTTACAGTATAAATGATGAACGTATGAAAAGTATAGTTATTTGCATAATTATTTCTAGTATTGCGTAGTAAAAAAGGAACCTATTATAGTCATAGTTTGGACATATCCGTCCTTCCGTTTGCTTAGCTCAGAAAGTCTGAGTCTAAAAGCTGTAATTTTGCACACGGTGTTACGTAATATACAACGCCAACAAAAAGGTAATTAAAATCTGAGGGCAAATTTTTTTAAGAGTACTTCCTTTAAACGTTGAGTATAATGACGTTTTTTTGTTGTCTATCTCATGGTATTGGGTCTCGTCGGATAAGCCTTTCAAGAAACCCCTTCGTGGGTTAATGAAATAATATTTCGATTAAGAGATCGGTTTGTAAAATATTAAGTTTTAAAATACAAAGTTTTGTAAGAATAAAGTTTTTAAATATACTTGTTACTCAAGACGTAAAAGTTACCGTTAAAAATTTATAAATCTTAAAAATCAAATTATCCTCTTTTTTGGTCCGCGTTATTGTACTAGTGAACCCTACATTGCGCGTGGCTCGAGAGGCACTTGGTTAATTTTTAATCGGATTTATGTAATACAAGAGGGTTTTGGTGTATATCTTTCTGTTTGTTTATTGCGAATCGGTTTTCGGAATTCCTTTTTTTCGATTTTGTGATCTTAAATCAAATAATTCAGTAGGTATCTATAAAGATAGATGCTTTTAATTTCTTTAGAACATTTTCTCCTTTCCTAACCGGCAAAAAACTTCCGCAACGTAAGATTTTTATTCATCTAGTATTTAATAAAAATGGATACTTTTTAATAAAAACGGACACTTATACATATAACAGTTTTACTGTTGAGTGTTGCTAATTATGTAAGATATTTTCTTTCTTTAAATTATATTTATATTATTTAAAAATGGCAATAAATATTATATATCATATTTTGTATGTTTAGATTTTTATTTTTATCGGTAAAAAAATATAAAAAATTTATACCAGAATAATTATTTTCTTTATACCGCTAATAGAACTTAAAATTAATATTTTTATAATATGGAACTTCGTTCCTATCCGGTATCCCACGACACCACACACTTTACTTTTTTTTAATTGACATTCAGAATGAGAAGCAAATATATTTATATTTTACAAATTATTGGACATGTCAGTTTGTTTCCTCGCAGAATGAGTGCGAAAACCTTATATTGAACCGAAATTTGTAGTTTTATGTACAAAACACGACACAGATTATAATTTTAATATGTTATTACGTTATATTTCAGTATAATTTAATATCTACGAGATAACACAGTTTTGGTTACCGTTATAACATTTATCCTATTAAAGTTCTGTTATAATTTACCTGTGCAAAATAATGTAAATATTCGACTTGCCTATAATAGAAGGTAGTATGTGTAATATAATTGTTTCTTGTCCCTACTAATATTATAAATGTGAATGTAAGTTTCTTTGTTACGCTTTCACGCGAAAACTACTCAACCGATCATCATGAAACTTTGTACACATATTCTTGGAGGTATTAGGAGTAACATAGGATACTCTTTATTAAAAAATGATACTCAATTTTTGTTTCTTAAGAAGAAGAAATTAATACATAGCACCATCTAGTTTTAGTAGTTAGTCCATTGTATGCTACGAGGTATTTGTTGTGGATATAAGATGTTCTATGGCTGGAGTTGAAACATTGTGCGTGCTCATTACACAAATTAATCCAGCGATACTCGAACCCGCGACTTCTAGTACAGCAAGTTGGTATTACACACTGAGTCAAACGTGTTGTCGATTAAACATAGTTCTCAATAGCGTACATAAAATTACTACTAAAACTAAATTTGAAATCTTCCATCAATGTGCGAAAAATGACGCTTCTTCCAATCATTTTTTTAATTATTATTATTGAAGTAAGCAAAATCGCTTCGGTTGTGCTAAAATAATGAAAATCGGCATTTTCCCTCATGACATTGCAACAGTAACAGTTGTAAGTGCATAAACGTGCTCGCTGTAATTGAAATTAAGCTTTGATCCGATTAAAATTAACTACACTGAAGATTCAATCCAGTACATTTTCCAAACAAATCAGACAATAACGCAATCGGAAATCCCCGTTGAATTTAATTATTTTAATCGATGAATAATTTTGACATTTGCAGATAAATACTTTGCACGAAAGGTATTATGAGATAATGAATTTTATAGTTTCAAATTACTATCTGATTGATAAAAAAGTTTGGTTGAAGAATTACTTACTAATCGAATTAGAAATATATTTATTTTACTGTTATCTAAAACAAATAAGTTTTTTAACAAAAAACAAAATACATATCTTTCTTTAGTAACCTTTGTCTCCGACAAAGGCTCGTCGTAGGATCAATCATGCACTCGGCCGCCACGGCAGACCATATCGCTTTGGGGTTCGAAACGATTTACTCAGGTATCTAAGAAGTGCGAGAGGCAAGTTAAGCCAAACTTAATGTACTCTTTAAATAAATTGAATTTAATAACTTTACAAAGATATTACACACTTACAGTTCGCGTCACGTAAAAAGAACGCTGGAGGAAAGTGGTGGGGGGTGTGTTTGCGCATGGGTACATTCGCACACAAAATGACTAAGCCTATTCTTTTATTTTTGAACTAGCCTTTCGCACACAAAGTATATTGGTCATTGTTAGGTACATTGAAAATTATATGAGATAGAACGTTATTAAATAGAATTCTATTAATTCATAAAATATGTTAGATTCAATGTAGAATGTTTAATCTAATTACAAAAAATTAAATTAATTCGGTTAATACATATTTTAACTGCATTATTAACAGACTTTCTCTTCATAAAACAATATACGTCAAAAATATTTTTCTATATTTTTTATATAAAACTATTTCGTAATTAATAACTTTTATGTCCACGATGGTATTTTGAACTGACAAACCAATAGCGAGCTGGAAAGCATGCGGCGCGTGCCTTGACGTCCCGCGCCCCGCGTCTTACCACCAAATTGGCCGATAAATCGCTTCTGCGCAACTTGACAGCCAGCGTTCTTTTTACATGACGCGAATTATATATAAATACATAACGTACTGTATACGTGTGTATATCTCAGTTGAGTAGCTTCCCCTTTAAAGGAAAGCATACGTTTTTTGTATACTAAAAGAGAGAGAGAGAGATGATGCATTTTCATCTTTGAATTGGTTTCATAAACATATTTGTAATCAGATAATCAATAATACAATATTTTTTTCGCGTGTAGAATATAAAAAACGCTTTTGATAACAGCTTTATTTTATTTCTGCCAACAAAAATAAGGATCCAACTCACATATGTATACTGTGACTAATATTTACTATCTATTTCTAAAATACAAGCACATTAAAAGCTTTGTAACATGTTATAACATGACTAGACTACTTTTATGACGTTTAGAATGTTATCTTTATGTTAGTATTCACATTATTTTAAACCCGTCTCTTAACATGCATTACAGCTTTATCTGTACTAAAACTATTTCATAGCTATAGGTATATAGATTAACTATTTTCTTAAAAGAATCTGTGGTAAAAAAATATTGTTTTTTCCTTATTTAATTAATATTAAACATTGGAAGGATAAACAAAAGAACATATTATATACCTAATTACTGTATGAATAACGTTTAATTATTTGTACTTAGCCAGCCAGCTTAAAAGTAAAGTTGGAAAAAACAGTAATGATACAGTATTGATATTAATATTGCGGTAAACATAATTTTGAGTGCTGGCTGTTGCGTTGAAACTTTGTTCACTTAAAATAAAACCATGTTAAAGTATTAAAGTACTGCACTAATACTAGGGTTCCGTACCTCAAAAGGAAAAAGAAACCCTTAAGGGATCCGTCTATCTGTCTGATTATCTGTCTGTCTAAACCCATTTCTTAGAAACGCGTAAAAGTGCCACATTGAAATCAATATCAAATATGTCTGCAATCCCTTGGAGCTATGTGAAAACCAAAATTCTAAGTCTACAGAATGGTAAGCTACGACCGTTTACGCAATATATTTTGCGACTCTCGAGGGAATCAAAACTTATAAGTCATGACAAGCAAGAAACTAGATCTTATAGCACAGAAAAGGTAAAAATTCGAAAAGACCATTTCATTCTACGGAACCCTCGTGTGTGAGCCAGACTTGCACTTGAATATTTATTTATTTGAATAATGTCTATTACTAATAATCTTACGTCAAATCAGTGTCAAAATATTTACCAACAAATAACTTTATAATTTTCATTGCTCCTCCAGTATTAACTTTGGAGATCGTCTAAAGGATATGATCTTCTACAGATCTTTAAAAGAGCAATTGTTGAGTTTTTAGCTGATCCTTCTCACTAGAAAAGCTGTCTGAGTTAGTGCAAGCTTCTTGAAGGACAACTATGCTGACTATATTTTAAAATCAAGTTATTTTAAAATAAAGTTTTTACTATTTTTTCCGTAAAAGCGATATTCGCTTAAACATCAACTTATTTCAAAAAAAATTTCATTTCGGTTACAGTAGTGCATGACCAATCACATAAAAATCGCTACAAAGTCTAAGTGTATGATTAACATAAATGTTTAGGAACCGATTAGGCTATTCCATGAATTTTAATGTGGAAATTACGTAACTACTGGACGCCGTTGCGAGAGTTATGAATTGCTTTTTGTTCCTTGTTTATTTTTTAAAGATAAATGGAGGTTGATTGCTTATTCATTACTTTTTATATTTATACGATACAGTAATGATAAAAAAATGTTGTGTTCTATATTTTTCACTAGTATTACTAATATCTTAGTAGTATACTTTTTAACGTCCCACTGCCCACTGCTGGGTACAGGGTTCATTTGAATATGCGGGAGATTAAATCCACCGAGCCAAGTGTGGATTGGTAAATTGTATACAGACATATTAGAGAAATCTCTAAGAGCTCCTCCTATTATAACGGCTAATTTCCTTTGCGCCTTTTCTAAAGTCACGTGACATTACCTAAATGATTAGCAATTTATGCTACTTAAAACCAAAATATAAATTACTTGAATAAAATTAATTCGAATTTTAATTTGATATTATAGTAAGAATTTACAACTGAAATCTAAGCAGCCATGCGTGCAGAAACGTAATGCTATTATTCATGTCACGTTTGACCTAACTGCTATTTTAATAGGAAAATTTAATACGGTCAGTTTTATTCTGAACACGATATTGCTAATATGTAACATAAATACTACTACTGTATAATATTCAAGAACTTTCTTTCTGATGTACTTTTATGTGGCAATTAATTTTAAGCCTATATAATTTATACTATACTACATTACATTTTAACACATTTCTCAGAGTTACAATTTTTTCCGCAGTAAAAGTATCACATAGTATGTTGTCCTAGATAACCAGTTACTCATCTGTTACCCACTTATATCTATCAAATTACTAGACAGTGGTTGTCCCGTGATGCGATAGATAGACAGACAAACAGAAATTCTAAAAACTCAAATCTCGACTTCTTTATCGATAATAAACATGATTTCAATAAGGTTTGTCAAAAAATATGTTATTGATTCGATTAATTCAGAATCTTATTATACGTATATAAAAATAAACCTAAACCTATATAAATAATATTAAATACTATAAATGTATAAACTACATCAATATAAAAATAAACTGAACATCTAGCCATCTCCGACTGTCATAATACACAAGTACGCGCACAAAAACAAGTGCACCCTTTATTCCTGTCACTTTCGCACTCCAGTGGCATTCGACGCGACCAGCGAGACATAAGAGCTTTTACGTACTCGTCGAGCATCGGGCATCGACATCGACAATTTTTCAACAATTTATTGACAAGAAGAATTATTTCACGAACGAAAACCTCGGTAGCTTTTACATTTTAAATAATTTTTAACCGGGATTGGAGTTTGAACCTAGATTCGAAACTACTGACGAACTCATTTGAATTGAATGAATTTAGACGAAATAATATTTTTTGTAAAGTTTTCTTTTAATAGATAGTAATCAAGCCCACAGGTTCTTTTCTTTGTGTTAAAAGCTGCCACAGAGCTTGACAAATGAAACATAAAACGGTAGGCTTTTTGCCAAGTACAGTACTTTTAGAAATAACGTCATAATATATGAAAAGGTTTATTTTAGATGGTCAGATATTAAATATTTTTAATATTGTATAATGTATTATTAACATTCGATTGAAGTTTTTAATTTGTATCAGAATAATATATTGAGAAATAATTTTAGACAACCAACTAAAATACATCATCTACAGCCCTTTTTAAAGTCCCACCGCTGGCCTAGTGTGTGTTGGCGGACTACACATATCTTTCGAAAATTTTGCTAGGTTTTTTCTCAGACATGCAGGTTTCCACGCGATGTTTTCCTTGACCGAAAGACAAGTGGTAATCATGTCTTAATGAAAGTAAAAAATATTGAATGTCACAGTGTATACATATGGCTTTCTTCAATTACGAGTATTTTTTAATGTATCATTAGTTAAATACCTCGGGCTCGAGAGATAAACTTACAAATACAAAATATAAACGATTCATAGATTTACTGAGAGAATGATTTCAAACTGGCGAGAAAGTTTGACCACATTGTTCTGTTGGAGATAACTAGTCTTCATCACTAGTTTGAAGGAAAGTTATCCCTGAATAGAATTGCTTTCTAAGAAGAAACTTTTCAAGCGTAAGAAATTAAACTTTTTAGATACGAGCCGAGTTTACTAACATCTAGAATGACATATTAACAGAAATGTAAAAGATTTCTAATTCTTATTCATACTAAAAATTTTCAAGTAGCAAAACTTAAAACTAGTAAGTAAAAAGTATTGCACTTTTCTCTAAAAAGACGATAGTTAATTTCTAGTACTAAGAATAATTAATATCGAATTTTAGGTTTAATATGATAAATTACGACATATTTGGTGGTATAACATCAAAATGTGAAGCCAGCTTAACACGTATATATCGTAAAGTAAACAGAGCACGTGCCAAGCGGAAGGCTAGAAATTTGGCACTGACACTCGAGGCGCAAATTATGCCACTTGAAAACTTGCTTTGCCTTTAGGCTAATGATAGCATATTAATTACTTAGGACTTAACTGCCTTTTTATGTTATATTAGTTATAGCAAAAAGGTTTTAGTGATTTCTTGTTTTTATTTATTTTCAGAGAGATACTTAATTACATACAAGACTTTATCTAAGTTATAAATAACAAAAGTATGCATCTACCTTATTCTTTTGAAAGATATTTCGTAAAAGGGCTCTTAGGGGTATCTACTTATGATAATTTTACTAGGCTAATATCATTTGCTTACAAATGTTTAAAAATCGATTGTAATTCAGTAAGCTTTTTTGTAATGCTTAAAGTTGGGAAGCAGCAGCTCGCTTTAATGATTGTTTTATAGCCTACTAGCGAGACGTCCCTAGATTTCGCGCGTTCGACCTTCCTCTTGAATCACTCTATCTATTAAAAAACCGCATCGCATACCGTTGCGTAGTACAGCGGGAACGACTTTATTTTATACTATGTAGTGATTCTCTGATGAAGGTCATATTACATATGTTACATAAAAGTACGCCATGAATTAGTGAGAATTTATACATAGAACTAACTTCACACGGGTTCATCACTCAGTAAAATTACATTCAAATTATAATCAAAAATGAAAGTTAAAATTGTATTGCACTGCAATTTTTTTAAATATATACTTATTTAAAGCTAAGAAAACAATTTCCACCGACAACCAACCTAAAATTTCGATAGCTATCTGGGCTGTGGAACTCCGAAACTTATTCTAGACAGTTGTATATCAATATTATTGCTTTTAAAACCTATGTTACATTTAAATGACCTATATATTATATACAAAAGTATATAATTTATATGCGACAAATAATGAACATACCTTTGCCCTATTTATATCATTATGGCTTACGTTTTTGTCATAATTAAAAATTGGAATATTTTAAGTTATATTTTTTATAGACTAGCGACTTACAATCGCTTCGCTCGATTGTGTTTCTATGTACGTTTTATTTTATTTTACTATTTAAAAATAACAAAATAGCCTAAGTTACTACTTATAATATCGGCTATTTGCTAGTGAAAGTCTCATCAAAACTGGTTTAGTCTTTGCGAAAATTTGATGCAGGAACCAACAGAGAGACTTCACATGCATTTATTAAAAAGCTGTTATCTTGACATTACAATGAGACAAAATAATTTTATTTACTATAATAAAATTCACTCATTTTGAAAGCGAATTCGACTTACGTATTAAAAGCTATGGCTAGTAGGAGCTAAAATAAAATATGCATACAAAATGAATATTCTCTAATATTTCACATAATATCAAAAATTCATTTCATCTATAGTACTATTTCATGTAGCTCAAAAATAGCCAAAAGTTTTAGCCCAATATTCGTCTTTGTAGTGTTCGCTTTTGTTTTATTTTTCATTATTGACTACGAAAGCCTTTTATCCTTTGAGAGCTTTGAACAGAGGACAGTTATAATGACTGCCAATAATCCAGGGCTTATTGCTTTTGCTATTTATTTTTTGTATCGAACTTTAAAAGCTACGTACATTTTTGTTTTACACTTTTACCCATAAATATAGAAAGCTTATAAAATAGTTAAAAAATATTCGTTATTTCAAAGCAAATTCAAATATAATACTCTATAACATGAAGCTGTTTGAACTATTTCTTAAGAATTCCGATTGTACTCGAATTTCACGGAATCTTTCGGTAAATTGAGGAATGAAAGCATGCAAAGCTCATGCATATCAAAATTTCGCAAGCAATCCTATTGAAACTCTTCGATAGTGATTGAATAAAATTGATATTAACGTAACTATGTAATAAGCAATTTACTAAGAGTTTTTAATTTAAAAAAATAATTCTTTTTTTTTCATAAATATAATTTATTTTTAGCTTCCAATTAACTTGCAATAAGTATGTAGATATATTTGTTCGGTTGGAATCTTGCAACTCAATTTTGAATCAGATATCTTCAACTAATTAGCAGCGCACTAAGTAAGGATTTTTAAAAACTCCACTACTAAGGGTGCAAAAAGGTGGGTTGCGAATGTATATGAAACTTAGATATTTTTGGTAGTTCCGTTATCAAACTCACACTAAATTTTCTTTATTAAATTAAATAATATTGTTACTGGAAGATGAAAGGGGATGAAAGTTTTATAACACCAAATGAAATAATGCATACAAAGCCGCAAGATGAAGCTAGTATTGATATAAATAAATCTTCTCATTTAAAATTTTATACTTGAACACAATATGGAATATAATAACGTAGTGTGGTTTGAAAGTACTGTATTGATGCAATTAAAATTGTCCTTATACAGTTTTACCTTCACCCATAAAATGGACGAAGTAATTAAATAAATTGCCATAATTTCACTATAAACTATCGTTGCAATTATACTTTGTTTTATAATTTCCTTTGAAAACAATTTAATATTTTATTTAAAACGACAGTAATTAAATCGTTCTTATAAACCTTTTATGCCTTTACTTTTTCTCGCGATGAAATTAATTCATACATTATTTTTATCGTCGCTAAAGCTTCATTCGAATGAGATAAAGCTAAGGAATTGTTTCCGTTCATTTTTAAAATGTGTATTAAAATCTTAAAATGTTTGTGTGTAGTGTCAGAAAGACAGAGAGAGAGAGAGAGAGAGATAACTTTTTTTATACATGTAGTCATAAACTAGACAATAGAATATTTAAATTTTATCTGACCGATTCCGACCATGGCGGCTAATAGTGTATAACTCATGACACTAGTGAGAGCTAAGGTGCAGGACCGACAGCTTTACGTACTCTCCGAGGCATGGGGCTGAATCACCACCAACTTCCCAATAGGCTGTTACTAAGGCCTACTAATGCTCTATTCTTCCTTATTCCTATTTAGGAAAACTCAACAACTTAACTTGTTCTGTCCCACGACTCGAACCTAGGACCATAAGCGGCCGTACATACCACTACGCCACGGAGGCAGACCAAAACATTTATACCAGAATAGAAATAACAGAATTATGAAATTACTGAAGCAATATATTAATAAAATACTCAAAAAAGATTTTAACAGAAAGTTTTTTATTTGATCTTTTAACGTTCCCTTGCAATTACATTTTCTTTGTGGAAAAATAAAAGGCATGTAAAGAGATTGAAAGCATAAAGTTAAATCAACCAATACTGAGTTGTTTTACTTTAACAATATCGAGGTACCTTTTGAAATGTATTTGCTGAAACAATTTATTATATCCATGACGAAATATTAAATTTTGATATTTTTTTTATGTTTTATATGATTTATTGTATCTATATATACGACTAGAGACTTACCCTCGCTCTGCTCGGATTCGTCCCTACATACGTTTTAACAGCTGTTAATATAGATTTCTCAGCAATAAGATATTTTCCTGCAGTAAAAAATACCCTTTATTATGTATGACTCGGATAATAAGCTATAAATATAAAAATTTCAACAAAATTCTTAAAGCTAATGATTCGGCTTCTGTATCGTAAATAATGACTCATCATCATCAGCCCTTATTAAAGTCCCACTGCTGGGCACAGGCCTCTCTCAGTACGAGGCCATAGTCCACCGCGCTGGCCTAGTGCAAGTTGGCGGACTTCACATGCCTTTCGAAAACTTGTTAGGTTTTCTCAGACATGCAGGTTTCCTCACGATGTTTTCCTTCGCCGTAAGACAAGTGGTAATCATGATATAAATGTGGTAGCCCAGCGGTAACGCGGTCGCTTGGATATCCGAGTAATGCGGGTTCAAATCCGGGTCTCGCACCTCTGATATTTTCATGTGCGAATCATTTAAATATCAAATAATGACTATTTCAATTAAATTTTACAAAATATATTTAAAGTACTGTTTAGATTCAAAATTTTAATACATGTATAGATAACGTTCAACTGCTGTACAATGTAAATGAGTCTTTAATACAAGAGGGATTAAGCCTCAGCGTCTCCTTAGTAATCTCATTAGTGTGCGGCGATCCAGCCGGGCGCCAAGCCAAGAAACTTACAGGCGGCCGTTTTTGATGGGTTCCCTCAGGGTTCCCCCATGGGTTATGCAGGTTCCCAGGTAACTTTCTCATAATAGAGTAGATGTGGAAGTACCTTATCATTATAAAAAATCTAAACGTATAAAAATAGATATTTTTATAATACAATGTTTGTGTACCAACAGTTTTTAGGAAGTTCGAGGCTGATAATGAAAATTTAAATTTTTTATTTGCTTTCAGGTGTGCTGTTTGTGTTTAGTTCCCAGTCGCTAATTCTTTGTTTTTAATAACATGCTTTAGAAATAACTTTATGATTTTTTATAACGTTTTGTTTCTTTATTTACTTTATCGAAGTTGTTATAAAAGCATACATTTACCTATATAGGTTTTTTCAAAATCTATTTATTTATTAAGTACCTAATTAATTTATTTATATAGTACCTTAAAGATATGAACCGAATTGTTAATCGAAATTCTCGAATCCATTCGAACACACACAAAACATTTTATCAAAATCGTTCCAGCCGTTTAGGAGGAGTTCAATTACATACATACGCACAGACTTTTATCTATAAATATAAATATTATATGAAGTTACTCCTTGTAAAAATTTATTTGTAAAAGCTGTTATTTTCATATTACAAACAGACAACTTAATTTTATTTGTTTGTGAACAAGTAATCAAACTATACAAATAAACAGTAATAATGCTTGTACATAATTGATATAACAATATAATAAATCAAATTGATACCTTGATTAATCCGTTCCTGTCAATATAAACTGAGGTTTCTGACATCCATTTGTATAACATGGTATAACGCTAGCGTGACACATAATGTCATTAATGTAGCATCATAATATAAACGTTTATGTATTCTACGGGTAATACATTATGTATTATTAGTAGAATATCAATCAATCACATAGTTAATAAGAGTGTAATGTCGGTAACTTTCTTTGTAATGAAACTTAGTTTAATAATTCAGAAATCCAACTTGCGCTTACTAAGACGTCAAAGGTTGGCTACACTTAATAATATCAGTCATGTATACACAAAATAAAAATCTTACTAAGTCAAATTTGTACATTGAATATTTTTTTATAAAATCTTATTGTAAAAGTCATCATAATCGACACAAAGGTCGAATCTATAGGCTTTACAATTTTTGTCTGTCTGTCTGTCTGCAAAAATTGCAAGCAATCACGAGAATCTCGAATGAATCACTAGACAGATTATATTATTTATAGGATACTTATTACATTATAGGATACTTTTGTCTGCGGGAATATATATCATATTAATATAGAAGTTGTTATATTAAAGTTAGTTTTAAGGAAAATATTGCTTCAAATGTACTCAAAAAACTTTCATAACAGCATATACTCGTAGCATTGCCATTTTATTTCACAATATCCGATAGTTATTGCAGTAAGTTTCTTCTTAGCGTTGAGCTCGGGACTAGTGAAATACACTTTGAAAACTATAGTTTTGTAACCACGAAGGTTTTCAATTTTTCAGGGATAAAATATATCTGTAAGTAATGTCACTAACGATGTTTGACTTTGACGTAGAGCCCGCCACTTGAAGTGTGGTTAGGGATTTTTGGAGTGAAGCCAATCTCGCGTTCAAACTGCCGGTCATAACTCCTGCAGGTGTGAAATGAATAATTGCTTTCGCTTCGTACTTTCGACAAAAAAGTCTACGGTCCTGATCGTTTCATCTATCTTAATTAAACAAAATTTTCAGAGGAAATTCTAACTTTTTATCAACTTTTAAGCCTTTGACATTTTTTGTTGATGGATTTGATTACTTACATTTAAAAGAGAAAACCTAATTCCATAGAACACGGAACCCTGTGTTTACGGACTTAAGATTAACTTTAAATTAAAACATTCAGAACTTATTCTATAGCCCAATTTTCACGAGCCAAAAAATAGCCAAGTTGTAAAATCAAGTGTAAAAAAATTACCAATAGCATAAAAAAATCACGTACATTTTTTGATTATATTTTAACGAATGATGAATGGGCTTACTTATACACTTACAATATCACGAAATAGATAACTATATATTGTCTATATTCATCTGCTCTGTGTACAATATCGACGTCCAATTTTTTTAATTTTATGATTTGGAATTTGGATATTTTTAATACAAATTTGATATGTAAACAACCCAACTTAGAATAATACACATAATATATCTAGTATATTCTTATACATATAATACATAAAATCTTTAATTAACGAATAAAATTAAAGTATTCTCATAGAATATTAAAACCAGTAAAAATGCGAGCATATTGTAAGCCGCCGCTTTGGCGGTAACAAGAAAATCAAATTAAACATTTAATTAAGCTAAAGATCCTAATAACATAGGGGCTCAGTTATAAAGTTGACAAGCCTTATGGAATTGGTCTCTTATCGTGTAAAATATAATATTGTGAATGCTTACACAAGAGATTCGCAGTGAAAGCTATATATACAGCGCAATATATGCGGGATTATCTCGTTTTATGAAAACAGAGTATTAAATAAAAAAGGATTTTCGAAATGTAATGTGAGTTCGCTATGAAGTTTAAATTTAATTAAACAATTGAATACTGAATGTTTTAAAATCTTGCAATTGATCCTTTAAATTATGTTTTGTTCTCTATAATATCCTAAGCATGCTTAGCAAGTATAGGTACCTAACAAGCAAAAGCACCCGCGTACCCGCATGGTATAAAATGGTGTAATCCAGGCAATATTCTAATTTTGCTTCGCTATTACTAATAATTATCATTACGTATCATTCATATATTTTCACATTAGGCAAAAACTACCACACGATTATCTTAACAACATTTTATTCAGACATTTCTTACAAAGCTCTGTGTTTGAATGTATTTTTACGTAACCAAGTACAAACAAAAATCTCATTGCACTAAAACACTGTCGATTACTTTAACTTAAAAGCTAGCACTGAATTTTCATTCCACTAGATACATTACTGTAGTGATCGTTGTCGGAAACACACATTATGAGATTAACAAAGTATGTTTAAAGCAAAGTCTACAAAGTCTTGTGCCAATGAGAATTCTAGTCTACCACTTCTTTTAGTATGATGACGTGAACTGAAAATGTTGAATTTTGTCATTGAGTTATAGAACAACTAGCGACTCACCCTCGCTTCGCTTGGGTTCGTTTCTAGGTTTAGCGTCAACGAAGCTACGGGTTCCGCTAGTTAAATAAATAAATTTTCTACCTCCTCCTTTTTTGAAGTCGGTTGCCTCCAATTGCCTTGTGTCTGTTTGGATAATCTTGTGATCTTATCTTAAAGGCGTGTAATTAAAACTTTTACTTTGTTCCTTTGAAGTTTGTATATAAATTCGTATTCACATATTATTTTATTTTGACGACACGCTTAGCTCAGTTTGTAGTTACCCTACTTATTGCACCAGCGGTCGCGAGTTCGAGTGCCGCTGTATTCTTTTGTTAAACAGGGATTTTTGTACTCCAGTCGTGGGTGTTTATATTTATAATATGTATATATTATAAGAAATATACATATATCAACTATCTGGTATCCGTAGCACAAGCTTCGTAGCTTACCACGGAACAGATGGCGTTGTGTAAGTGTGTGTACACTCGATTTTTAAGTAAATATATAATTGTATTATACGATACTACGAAACATGACCAGCATGCGACTTAAACGTCAGCCACACGGACTTGATGAAATTAAGGGCATTCCGCTTCACTACGGGTCCCTAAAAAATAGAAAAAACTGGTTTCGCTGCGGGGGATAACATTCAGATACTGCTATGAAAGGGAACTTCGCCTAGGAAAGGTGAAGGAGGAAAAAGGACAGAATATGCATGTTTGAATAACTTGAAAGTATAACCCTCTCTTCTCAAATACCCACAAAGATAGGGTATGTGAGGAGTGACCTCAATTATCCGGGAAGACGGTGACAGTTTTAAAATAGTGACTCCACTGACAATAGAACGCGCGTACGTAAAATATGAATTGTTATTTAAAATTTTATACGAATATGACTATGCTAATGTAAATTTTCTATTAAAATATGCATTTTGTGTAATATGATTTTATTTTATACAAAGAAAAATTACAAGATACCTCATTCAAATCTGAATATATTACATAATTTAGTAGTTCTACTTCTACTTACCGTTAGTATATTCTTTATTTTAAATTGCAAATTTGCTAAAGAAAGGTCCAACCTTGAAGATACAATATTTCCTTTATAGAGTACATAAAAATTCAGAACATCTTTGCAATTAAAAGTTTATATTTTTAGACACTGAAGGAGACAAACTAATTGGCCCTTAGAAGATATAATGGCTTCTCAATTATCTATAACGACCAATTACCTATGTTGTTATAAAAAATTGTACCATTATATTCATTTATTTGAATTTCTAACAGAAACTAAAATGTTATGTACAAAAAATTTAAACAAAAAAGTCACTTTACTTATAGAAAACACACAATATTTAATATAAATAATAAAATCAATTTAAAGTATATTTCCTATAGACATACGTCGCCTGGTTACTACATACATACATACTCGTTACTGTTGCCCCGTAATATTTTCATACCATTTATCATATTTTGACGACACGTTTGGCTGAGTTGGTGACCCTACTTTCAACCCCAGCGGGCGTTAGTTCGAGTCCCGCTGGGGGCATTCGTTTGTTGAGCACAAATGTTTGTACTCCAGTCATGTAGTCTATCAACTATCTAGTATCCGTAACACAAGCTCGGTAGTATACCACGGAACTAGATGGCGCTGTATGTAGTAATGTCCCGACATATTTATTTTATCCTAACATCAAAGAGAATATTGAAAAAATGGTTCATTTAATTCTTTCCGGACAGTATCGACAGCTATTACAATATTTCCTAAAAATATTCGTACATATTCTGTGCAGTTCCATTTTCATTGCGTGTACTAAATTTCATATCTATTTTATATACGAGCGCCTCACTTGCGCTTCGCTCGAGTTCATACTTTTAAGCGGAATCCTAATTTTCTTTCAACAATAATAAAGTCTATATTACTACACATAACACCGTCTATCTCTCAGTGATAGTTCCGACAAAATCTGTCCAACAACTTCAGAGATTAGCGGATAGAAACAGATAGATATACAGAGTGAAAAAAGGTAAAAAATATGCTTTTCTTATAAGAAGCGTAATTGCTCTTTAGTAAAATGTCGATATAGATATTTATATTGATTTTAATGAAGCTCTATAATATTTAAATAAATGACTGCGTAAATAAAAGTACTGAAATCAAAGCAAAATTGATAATAGTTATTTATACATTGATACATATTTCATACAAATATTTTTTTCCCGAAGCATTTAATTTTGAATCAATGGAACTGTAAAGCATCGGATTCATGTTTCAAAGTTTGACAACTACGAGAGAACAAACTGTATGTATAAAAAAGTTTGTTTGTAACACAGTATACATTTTTAGAACATTTATTCGATTACAAAGTTTGGCTCGTAAAAGTCTACTATAGTTATTCATTGGCTATGTAATATAAGCTCTAACATATTAATTTGTAAAATTATTAAGTTAGGGCTAATTAGTTAGGGCACGAACTTCTCATTAATACTAACGACGCTGGATTAGGGGCGGTATACTTTACATATATTTTGAATACTTGCTAGATTTTCTCGGAAATTTAGGTTACCTCACGAAGTTTTGCTTTTTCGTACAACGAGTGGTAATTTTGTTGGAAATTATTCATACATGAACACATTAACGGTAAGAGACCATCGGAGATATGAACCCGCTTCTCTGAATTCCCGAACTAGCCCGTCAGTAATCTTTGAGCTACTATTAATATTAATTTATATATTGTAATAATAAAAATTATAAATTATCTACATATATTGGCATATAACAAATGCTGGGACAACTCCAACCATGTGCTTTATCTCGGTTATAAAATCGATATGACAGTGTAAACAGGCGGCCCGTGTAAAATCGATGTTTGGGAATGTGAGTTTGTCACGGAAAATTGACACGAAACCAATGATAGCTACAGCTGATAAAATTCAAATTAAACATTTAGTTACTCGTATCTGTATTGTACCTATAGATTTTATTTCAATTGAATAATATATCCGGGTATATATTTATGTCGTCAATAATTTAACTAATATGATTACCACGTCTTATCTTACA
Organism: Boloria selene; assembly: GCA_905231865.2. Classification (NCBI taxonomy): domain Eukaryota; kingdom Metazoa; phylum Arthropoda; class Insecta; order Lepidoptera; family Nymphalidae; genus Boloria; species Boloria selene. The sequence continues at coordinate 15,329,664 of HG993131.1, forward strand.
AGTCTCGTGAAGGACCTTGCTGTTTTCGAAAGACATGTGAAGTCGGCCAACTCGCACTGGGCTAGAGTGGTGGACTATATTCTGATCCTCCCCGTATTGTAGGGAGGCCCGTGCCCAGCAGTGGGGTGATAAGAAGGTTCTAGGTCTAAACAGCTTTATAAAACCTTTTTAAAATAGCTATAATGCATTCAAATATAAAAAAGATTTTTTATGCATAGCGATAGAGCGAAATACTCATTCAATTCTTTTAGTCGTTAAATATTTCAAAAAGCTTATAAAGGCGTGTCGATTGTATTTATTGCCTAAGCGGAATGATCGCGTTACTAAGTGGATCTCTTTAGATCAAGCTCGCTGTATTTTTTTATTAAGAGTCTACGAACACCACATATTTTTGTTCGTGCCTTTTTTGAGTTTTAGTTTTCTTTTAAAACATTAGCTTTAAATCATTCTGTGTATTGGGAGCTTTTAATAAAGGTTACAATTTACATAATATTATCATACTACACTCTGGGACTTCCGGAAGGCGAGTCGTGGGTGGGCCCTATAAGGTGGACTAACGACTTGATCAAAGTCGCTTGAGCCCGTTGTCTGCAGATGGCACAAGATCAGATGTGATATAATCATATAGATTAAACCGTATATTGTATAATGAATCTAGTCACTTACCCTTGCTTTTCTCGTTCATTCTCAGGTACTCTTTAGTGAATTCCATACAAAATAAACATATCGAAACTTTTCGATTTTCCAAATGTTTTATTAAGATTTCTCTATTTTTTATACATTTTTATACTACTTTTGTACTACTTGCAGCAAAACAAAAAATAATTATTCAAATCGGTCCATCCGTTATTGAGTTTTAACGAGACTAACGAACAGTAATATTTTTTATGTATAGATTATTTCTAATTGGCAAAATACAACTAACATTTCAAATCCATTATACGATATCCTATTCAAAATGTTATCAAACTTACAGTAGAAATAGAGCTGTGGAATAAATCAAAATGCTTTTAAGCACTAATTACACTTAATTGTAGAGGCGTCTAAATATTGAAATGGCTATTGGCTATTAGTATTGAAAATCTATGATTTTGTCTGAATAGAAAACTGGTGAGAGTGTATTAGTATACTATTGTGTTACGTTGTGTGGTGTTTTATTACTTATTCATACTAAAACGGGTGGATGGATTTAAACAAAATTTATTAGGTATATAGATAGTTAAATATAACTTTTCTAAAAGGTTGTTGTGTCTGTGTTATAAAATAGAGACATTTTCTGGGACAATGTTTGTGCAAAAAATTATATCATGCTTTGGAATTTTAAAAACTAAAAAGACTTTATTTTACATGGCGTCCTCATATATTCGAATCCACGACCCACAGGATCGACACTCGACAGTCATCGGGAAGATAATGTAAACTGTTTTATCTATGAGAAATAATACATACTATTTTAGTAGTATAGTAGTAATAGAGGTACAGCTAAACATAACTCTTCACTATCACTACTTATTATAAAACAAAGTCGGGTTCCCGCTGTCTGTCCCTATGTATGCTTAGATCTTTAGAACTACGCAACGGATTTTGATGCGGTTTTTTTAAATAGAGTGATTCAAGAGGAAGGTTTATGTGTATATTAAGCGGAACCTGCGGCTTCGCTCGCGCTAAATCTCATATAAAGTCTACATCCCAAGGATATTCCGGTCCCCATCAACGTATTCTTTCTTTTTTATAGTTTATGCACACATTAGCATGGAAAAAAATCTAATTCAACTTTATAGTTACAGAACTATTTAATTTGTATCCAAGCATGTTTTTACATTCATTTAAATTCAATTAAATAATGTTTACCCTTTTTTATTAAAAATTATTCAATTTTAATTTGAGTAAAGTTTAATAATTATAAGTAATAATTATGTTTTAGTTATGTTAATAATACAATATCTAATTTCCATTGAATCAACTTTACGTTTGAACGCCATATATTGGAAAACTCTATTACCTTCATACACAATCGTACAAAGTTTTTAGTACTAAAAATTAAAAGGCTGGCTATAATTTTCAACTTAATCTTTTCTTTAAGCCTTATTCAGTTAAATACATATCTATATAACTTAGCTTAAGTAAGTGCTTGATATACATAAGTAGACCATATTATTGTAATTTAAATTTTTATTTCAATTTTGTGTATTATTCACAAAAATAAGCGAATGAAAGCTTATTATATTCATTCAGACAAACAAATTTAAATTAAACTAAACTTTTAGACTTTAATAGTAGTATTTTGTTTAAAATGTAAATATATTAGTTAAATTATTTTTTTTATCTGGTTGAGACCTGAATACCTTTTGGATGGCAGCCAATCCGTGGAAGTATCACATATAGCCAGGGCAGGTGCGGCAATAAATAATAGCAATTCTGAAAATCTACGGTAAACGTGCCATATTAAACCTATATACAAATACATACATACATGCAATGAAAACATAAATAATATAATTTTTAATGAAGCTTATTTTTGCACATTCCATTTTTCGAATCGAATGCTTTACTATAAGCATTGTCACGGAAGATAATTGAACCATATTTATAAAGTGTCTATAATACAGGCTGATAGAACGGACACCGGATAGTTGCCAGACATCCGCTTCATCTCCAACATGCGACAGTCAAGCTTTCCGTTTTATATCACAGTTTACGTATATACATTACATCCGCGAGTTAATTTATTCAATTAACAATATTTATAACACTAATTTTACTAGTATTCAGACCTTTTTAAGTTATAGGCACAGGTTTACCTTCAATACGCCCGCGTAGGGGGATCAGGCCATAGCGGACTCCACATGCCTTACGAAAACATGCTAGGCTCTCTAATACATGTAGATTTTCTCATGATATTTTCATTCCCTTTTTAATACAAGGCACGGAAATCATGTTACAAATGATGTTTGAGAGGTGCGAGACCCCGGAATTGAACCCGTTTCACTCGGTTTCGCAAGCGAGCGCGTTACCATTAAACCACAACTGCCTCAACTTCCTAGTATTACTAATGGATAGTAATAATCACTTTACTGAACATAATATATCACTATTAAAAAAGAGTAAAATTTATGCACATTTATTTATTTAGAGCTTATGGATAAACGGATTACTGCATAAGTGTGTATTTGTTCCAACTTATAATGCTGTAATAGCTGGACCAATCTCGATGAAATTAAGAGTAGAGATAGACAAATATCTGAAGTAGCATATGGAGTAATAGAGGACACACAAGAGAGGAAAGTAAGTTAGTACTATAATAAAATACTGGCATCTTAATTTAAAATCCAATATTGCCAACCCCACTTTAATTCCTTAAGGGCTTAGGTGTTATGTTATTCATACAAATGCAGAAAAAACTATGTATACAAATATATAAGATGATTCAAAAATAAAGAAAAACGGAAAATCAATACATAAATACTCAATCAATATATAAATACGTATATTCCAAACGACCTCTTAATCGTAATTAATGAATGTGCATACATTATTTAGAAGTATAACAATAGCCCCGACAGAGTACTTATATCAATATAATCCCTTTTGTGTCGTTAGAACGATTCATTGAATTCCTTTCTCAACTTAAATAGAGCTGTTATACAATCGGCATAGACTTTCGATATAGATTATCTATTATCTATATATATATATATATAATGAAAATGATCTTCGTTTGAGGCTCAATCACGCCTAAACCACTGATCGTATCGACATGAAACTACCACCATTCGATGCGAAATTTTTCCTAGACGGTTTATGGCTATCTATTTTTTGAATTCCAACATTCCTTCATTTTTTTATTGCTGTTTTACTTTTATGAACATTTATTCCGCTAATAAAAACAAAAGATAAGCATTTTCTCTTGATTCTTTTGTTTTCATGGATTTCAACAGAGTATATTAAACGGATTATGGTTTTTTACATTCAGCTAAGAATCTACTCACGGTAGTGGAGAACGGCTGGACCAATTAGGCTTTTTTTTATAGTCAGAATTGTCAGGAGAAAGTTTTGTATGTAAGAAAATTTTAAAAAAGTCAGATAAAAAGTTAAAAATTTCGATGATAATCGAAGAATTCCCATCTATATAGTCACTCACTACGAAATCTCGGGAACCATAAGACTTAGAAACGTGAAACTTGGTAGGAATATTACTTTTGCTATGTAGAGGTCAGCTATGAATAGATTTTAAGAAATCCATCCCCCAAAGGGGATTGCGGGGGCGTTAACAATGAACAATTCCTGTTTTTAAACTATAGCTCCTATAGACTTCAAATTTGGTAGGAATCTTCTGTAAGAGGTGTAGAAATAGGCTATGAACGAATTTTACGATAGCTCACCCCGCAGGGGGTTGCAGGGGTGGGTATTAACAATTAATATTTTTAATTTTCCAGCTAAAGCTCCTACAAGATCCAAATTTTGTAGGAATTTTCTATAAGTGATGTGAAAATGATTTATGAACAAATTTTACGATATCCCACTCCAAAAAAGATTGCGGGGGCGTTAACAATGAAAATTTTTAATTTCGAAGCGATAGCTCCTATAGACTCCAAATTTAGTGAGAGTGTTCTATATGTAATATAAAAATGATCTTAGAGCGGATTTTACAATGAATCACCTCCAATAAGGTTCGGGGGGGTGGGTGTTAACAATAAAAAATTTCAATTTCGAAATATAGCTTCTAAAAATTCTAAATATGGTAGGAATCTTTTATTATTCACATAAAGATCATCTCAAAATAGATTTCAATATAGTCTACTTCCGACAGGAATTGCGGGGGTGGGTGTTAAAATCTAAAATTTTAATTTCCAACCTGTAACTTCTACAGACTCCAAATTTGGTGGGGATCTTCGTGTATGTAGGGATATTTGTGTATTTCCTTACAACAATCGTCTTTTTGGCAGCGGAGAAAAAGTCATTGAGAGGTTTCCAAAACTTAACTTTACATGTAGCCAATCAACGGACTAAGAATTTTACATTCATTTTACTTTTGCAGACTACATATCCGACGAATTCTTTTATTGCGTGATCGCGGAAATGTACCAGATTATAATGAATGCATTTTCTAAGCACTTGAGATGTGGAAAAGAAATTTAGTTACTTATTCCAATAGAATTCATAAAAAACATGAACAATTAATTTTCTATAAAAAATTGATGTCACGGAGAAAATTTTAGTTAACAGAAAATTCGTCGCACTTGAACCTAGACAGATTTCAACTTCACATATGAGACTTGCAATGACTTTAACTTAAACGATTTTAACGACTTTAACTTTAACTTAAATGATTGCACATTGAAAGTTACAATGAATATTAGTGAGAAAAATCACCTGGATGGAAGATACAGGCTAAATCGATGGAATTTGGAATTTGTGTAAGTCTAAACAATATCGATGCTTACAGTTCTATCCGCGGGGCCTATTTATGTTCATACAAAAATAAAAAAAAGGAGAATAATAAAAATATGGAAAAAAAATAAAAATGAAACATAAAATGTAATTTATTTCCTTTTTCAATTCGCCCAGCGCAGCGGGCGGGAAACGGCTAGTTATATATACTTTCGTATGGCAGTTTTGAAACAGTTGCGAAAAAAATGTTTATTGATCATTACTTAATTGAAATCTAAGCGTCACTCTGTCCTCTTTTTCTACATATAGTTGCTATAAGCCAAACCTGCGACTACTTTCGCGCTAAAACTACAAAAAAAGCTTCATATAAACCTTCCTCTTAAATATAATAGATAGAGTTATTTAAAAACCGCATCAAAATCCGTTGCGTAGTTTTAAAATCTAAGCATATAGGGACAGACAGACAATGGGAATCGTCTTTGTTTTATAATATGTAGTGATAATGTACCAGTGATTGAGACCCAATGAAACTTCACCCCTCTTTTCTAGAGAAGACTCTTATCAGTTTTTGATGTACTTCTGTAATGATTTTTAGTAAGTTTTCGCAAGAGTTAGCGATATAAATTTCTAATGAGGACTCAATACAACTAATTAGAATCTACTATCTCCTTGAGTGATCAATGAACTAAATATCGCTATTTTAATGTATAAAATAGTTTTTTTAAATTTATGTGTATATATATATATAATTCGCGTCATGTAAAAAGAACGCTGGCTGTCAAGTTGCGCAGAGGCGATTTATCGGCCAATTTGGTGGTAAGATGCGGGGCGCGGGACGTCAAGGCACGGCTCGCATGCTTTCCGGCTCGCTATTGGTTTGTCAATTCAAAATACCATCGCGCACACAAAAGTTACTAATTACGAAATGATTTTATATAAAAAATTGTGAAAAAATATTTTTGACGTATATTGTTTTATAAAAAGAGAGACTGATAATAATGCTGTTAATAATTTAAAAGATATATTAAACGAATTAATTTACTTTTTTGTAAGTAGATTAAATATTCTACGATGAATCAAACATATTTTATTAATTAATAGAATTCTATTTAATGACATTCTATCTAATATATTTTTCAATGTACCTACCAATACTCAATATACATCGTGAGCAAAAGGCTAGTTCAAAAATAAAAGAATAGGCTTAGGAATTTCGTATGCGAATGTACCGATGCGCAAACACACCCCCCACCACTTTCTTCCAGCGTTCTTTTTACGTGACGCGAACTGTATGTATATTTTAGTTAATACTCATACGAAAATCAAATGTCTTTTCCATAGTTTTATCTAGTGTCTAATCTTATTACTTATACTTTATGAAATACCTGTTTGTAGAAACTTTATTTGTATGTATTATTATTATTTAAATGTCTGTTTTATATTACTTTTTGTTTCTCTAATAAAGAAATAAATTATTATACCTACTCACCATTTTATAAATCTGGTAGTCAAAATTATGAAAATTGTTAGAAAAATAAAGAATGTCAGAATTAATATAAAAAGAATAAAAGGACGAAAGATGGAGATTGATCGGCAAGGAGTGGAAATGGATATTTTCTGAAATTTTAATCTAGTTTAGTGTAAAGAAATAGAATTATTTACAAAGTGTTTGATAATAATCAATTTATAACTACGAGTAAGTCTTGTTAATATATTATGTGTTTTGTAAGAATGACGCTGGCTTTTACTGAGGTATCCCAATAGAAAGTAAGCCAAATAATAAAAATGGTTGTGAATAATAATGACATATTTAAAATAATAATATGTTAATGAGCTCTAATATTATTATTAATTGATCTAGGTATGACATTGAGGGTTGAAAAACAATGTTTTTCCTTGTTAAGATTTTTTTTTGATCCACAAATTATGCAAGATTTTTTAAAAAGTAAAAATTTGTATATTGAAACTAGCGGCTTACCATAGCTTTACTCGGGTTCGTGCCTAGGTACGTGTTAACTCTTGGTACGGAATAGTTAGACAAAATATTAACTTCGCACGGCCTGGTACGTATTTGCTGATTTGATTGTCCATTGAAAGTGGAACCACAGCAGCTTACATAATATAAACATCAAACGTTGTTAATTTTATGAAGTTTTCTTAAATTTTATAACTTTCTGACCAACTTCTTTAATATTTTCTTTCATAAGAAACTTCTCTTGATAATAACAAAATATATGTGTGGCTCATCGTGTTCAAAGGCCACCAAGATCCTGAATTAAGAATCTCCATACCCGGAAATCGAGAAAAGCGAAGGTAAGTCTTTAATGAATAAATAAAAAATGTTAAAACGATGAAAGCGCGCCGTTATACGCTTTTATTACTTCTATGATATTGCACTATAACGATATCAAAGTAGCTGGTACGCGTAATTGCCTTTACGATAGCTAAAATAAAAAGCAGTCTGAAAATACGTTATGCGCGAGCTACGGTTAGTTTTATATTTTTTTTCGTTTACTTTTTTATGATTTGATAGTATGTTCCAGTATATCCGCTACATAAAATTTATTGTACTAAAATCGATCTATATATTAAGTTTAAAAATTTTATGGATAGGGTAGACATCGATACTATTAAATAAGTTCACAACTCTTGGTTTTTGAAGTAGTGAACTGGTAGAAAATAAAAAAAAATGTTTGTAGGTAATATATGTGATACGAAACATTAAGGAAATCAATTCATATTTTTTAATATTTACAAAATCATCTTTATATGCTAACAATACAATGACAATTTGTATAAATTATCGTTTTTAAAGTATAAATAAAAGATAATAAGATGTGTAAAACTATTAAACCGTATATTTAACGTTGCTCACGGATACCTAATATACATATTTATAAAATCTAATGTACATTATGCAAAATTTAAAATTTCAAAGAGAAATTTTGAACTTTAAATTATTTACTTGTATCAAAGGCTCTAGATTGTAGATCTAGTTATCTGTACAACGCGCTCGAACTAGAGCTTAAAACGTCCGCTGCCCACGTTTGAAACATTCAGCTAACAAGATTAGGGTTCGCCCGTTTTTCCTTTTAGCGCTTATTTGTTATAAAATATTACGTTCCCTCAAAACGTACGTATTTAACGAATTAGTTTACAATTCGCAGAAACAAATTAAGTTTTTATAAGCAATTCTTCACATAATATAATAAAATTATATATGAGCCGAATTTGTACATTAATTTTTTTTTTGGAAAATAGTCAATATTATCGATACTAAGGCTGAATATATATTTACATTTAGAATTTTTGTATGTATTTCGTTCTGTTACCACATTTGGAAAAAAAAACCAGAAGGATTTTGATGTTCATGAATGTATGATGGTAGCTGGTTGTCTGGGTCTACTTATAAGATCCCTCTCGTATTGCGAAGAAACCCGCGGTTACCTGCGGGACGATAAAAAGGGCTAAATACAATTAAAAAATCTCAAAATTAGCAGTGTTTTTAAAGGTAAGTGCAATCATTTTAAAGGTTTCACTAAGCAGATTCTGATAATATTCTGGTTCCACTAGTTTATTTATATCGAATAAACAGACTAAAGAATAAATTTCAAGCTTCTAGCTTTAAAAATGAAGATAATTCATATCATATCATATACAACTTTTCATTCCCCCATTTCAACCCTTTACAACCCTTTTTCGAATTAAAAAGAAGCCTATGTACTTTCTCAGCTCTAGACTGTCTGTGTACTAAATTTCATTTAAATTGGTTCAGTAGTTTCAGCGTGAAATCGCGACAGACAGACAGACAGAGAAAGTAACTCGCTTTTATAATATTAATAAGGATTATAGAGACAATAATCTGTGTAACTTTATCAACTCTCACCTTGTGAGTGTAGTTCCGAGTAAAATCTATTAACCATAGTCTATCTAGATTCTAATATAAATTAAGTCAGGTTCATGTCATAATAAAATTATGAAGCAGACTGTAGGTTAAAAGCTAGTGTATAAATAATGAGCAGTTAAGTAACCATTTGTATAACAGCGAAGAGCGGTCGAGTAATAGGATTACGATGCTCCTTATACACCTTGCCCTCCCCGGCTTCAAGTGAACTGGGCATTTAATATGTGCTTTTAAATATTTTACAGGATAATATTTTTTCAGTCTGTAAATATTTTTAATATTTTTCTTTATAGTCATAAAATATAATTGACACTAATATTATAAGATTAAACTAATTGTTAAAAATTAAATACATGTATAGATAAAATGAAAATGACTTTTTTAATATTATATTCTATCAATCATTTTTTAAAGAGTAAAAAGCAGTATAATGTATTTAGTACTTTTTAAATTTCACTGGATACAGGCCTCATTTCTTTAACTACGTTTCCCAGTAGTGGGTTCCACATCATGTTTTCAATCGAACCGGGCGCAAAGCCAAGAAACTGCAAGAGAGCCCACATCGCTGGGTAAAGGGCTACATGGGCTGCAATTGGTTGAGCTCTGGTAAGAGTGGACTATGAGAGCCACCCCTAGGTTGTGTGGTTTACTTCGTCGGCCTGTTGTCGGAGCATTGTAGTTGAATGCGTGAGCGATCCTGCGATGCTCCATTAAGATCAGGTAGGTTCTGATGGGTTTTAGTGGATAGTACTGAATTTTATAGACTATGCGTCCTACTTAGGTATGCAGGTAGTATGCGTATGCGTAAATGTAAATTCCTAACAAAACAAAAAAAAAATGAATCTTAAACGACTTACTGCTTTGGGCAAAGCCAGAGGAAATGCTTTACATCAAAATCAGCAACGAACAAAAAGATCGATACAACACTGCTTCAACATTGCGTGTGATAAATATCATTTAGGTAGGTACGTGTATTGTGCAGTTGACCTCAATAATTATCGCCCATAGCAAATGCAAGTTGCATGCGAGTTTATTATATATTGTCAATTTAAATTAACATTATTCTAATTTCTATATGTACGTTTAGCTATAACAATATATTATTGTGGGTTTAGTCTATATATATAAAAGAAAGTCGTGTTAGTTACACTATTTATAACTCAAAACGGCTGAACCGATTTAGCTAAAAATTGGTTGAGAGGTAGCTTAGAACCAGGACACAGACTTAGGATACTTTTTATCCCGTTCGACCGCGTTCCCATGTGACGTAACATAATCGTCAAAGAGAAAACAAGTCACTATAAAACGTGATATAACAATATTGGTCCGCATATTTATTATGAATTGTGATTCACTCTCGTCCCAGTAAGATATGCATTGTAAGATCGTAACCTGGGACACAGGTTCAACCTAGTTCAGTGACGCCCCAAGAAAATGTAGACGCTAATATACTTATCTTTAAATCAAATAATTATGTAATTATTGCGATAACAATAAAATAAATAAATAAATAAAAAGTTTTTACGTACAGTAATTTTAAATTAAAATTATGTAAGCTTTCTTTAAATTGCATAGTCTAAAGAACTTTTGTTTGAGAAAATAAAGTTTAATTTATAACAAATACCACATAGAGGTTCAATAAGCTGGAATTTTTAATCTTATCCTGGAGTATTTAACTATATTAAAGTAAACAGTATATAGATTTTTAAAAACTTTAAAAGTACACTTTCATCAAACTAATAATTAATCATTATCTACATACATATGTTCTTAAACGAATAGTTGACCATAGTGAAAGTAAAAAAAATAAATAAAGAAAAAAATATGTTGGTAAATTATTACATACAGCGCTATCCAGCTCCATGGAAAGCAACGAAGCTTGTGTTACGGATACCAGATAGTTGATATACGACATGTATAAGTTTAAATACATACTTACATATTTTCAATATAAACACCCTTGACTGGAATACAAACATCCAAGTTTAACAAATGAATGCCCTCAGTGGGACTCGAACCCGCAACCGCTGGCGCAAATAACGAAGCTAAGATTTATCACAATATGTTTATTTGAACCTAGAACTAGAAGAGGTTACGGGTAATAGAAAACAAAAGTAGGTACGAAAATTCTACTAAAATTTTTAAACTTTAACGAAAATAGAAACGGTTATTAAATGGTATTTTGATATTTAAGCTTCCGACAATAATGAAGCTTTAATGGTAGGGTATTTTCTACGACCAAAGCATGACCCTTAAAGCACTTATTGTCTCGAATAATAATAATCATAGAATGCAAAACAGTAAAAGAAGGCAATCCTACCTACGTCCTGCCTCGGTCTCGCAAACTATTTTTAAACCATTATCAAATATCAATGAATAAAAGATTAAAAGGAAGATCTCTTGAGACCATTGTGTCTGAGAACCAACTCATGTAGTGTTTATTACAATGGGATGGTAAAAAGATCTGTACAAAAATGTTTAATAGAAATTCACAAATAAAATAAAATTAATTGAATAAATAATTTTGAATTTAAATGCCAAACCAAACTATACTCCTACATATTACTTCATCAAGCGTTTGATATTCATAAAAGTTTGTTAATATACTAGTACCAAACCAAAATCAATACATTTCATTCCACGTATGTATTGAAGCCAAATAGAATTCTCATTTGTCTTCTGTCTTCAGGCCTTTATTTTAACGTCCCACTGCTGGGCACGGGCCTCCCTCAATACATGGGGGATCAGGCCATAGTCCACCGCGATGGCCTAGTGCGGGTTGGCGGACTTCATATGTCTTTCGAAAACGATGTTTTCTTTCACCGTAAGACAAGTGGTAATATGAGAGAAATGATGCGCACATGAAAATATCAGAGGTGCGAGACCCGGATTTGAACCCCCATCAATCAGTTATACAAGCGCGCACGTTATCGCTGGGCTACCTAAATTTTCATTGAGAACTGAAATTTTATTTCGACGTTTTTTACCTACATATAATTATTTCCCTTTCATCTGAAAATATCTACGTCGTTAATAAATCTCAACAATAGCTTTTGAATTCATGAATTTTGATCCAATATAATATTAATGATATTATATCGATATAACAATGATGTCTATTTTATTCCTAACTGTGGGAACTTATCTGGTATTATATGTACTGTAATACTGTTTATTTCCCTAAATAAAATAAAATAATTATAATAATAAAATAATCTATGTACATATTATAATAAAATTCTAACTTAGTTGAATCTGTACATTGTATATTTTTGGAAAATCTTATTGAAATAGACATAATAGGTCATAGGTTTTTACTAAATTCCTTCATTTTTTATGCTAGATATTTTAAATTTGGCAGGGAGATAGTTTATTGTTAGTAGATAACTTTTAAGATAATAGAAATCTGACACTCTATTCCATATAGTCAATATAAACAAATGATAATGGAAAAGAAATCGAAGCACAACGGCAAATGGGGAGAGGAAGGGGGAAGGGGTTCCAAGAGCAGAAGAGGCATGCGCATATATTAAATAGGTAGCCGTGCGGCTTAGGAGTATGGATTCTGAAATAGCTGGAGTAATTTTGGGGAATTTTTAGGCAATCTACAGATCAACCCAGCGAGTGATCGAATGAAGATTAGTATCGATTAAAAAAATGAACGCGGGCGAAGCGTACTGCTAGTCTATAATAAAATTCTAAGTGATTCAAATCTGAACATTTTGTTTGTCTGTGTGTCTGTGGCCTCATCGTGTCGAGAAAACCACTGGACGGCTTTGGATGAAATTTGTTATGATAATAGCTGGTCAATACATAGGATATTTTTTACTGCGGGAAATTATCTAATTTCTGAGAAAACTCAATTAACCGTTACAAAACAACTATAAAACATCACACGGTCTTTAGGTCGAGGGCGGAGCCAGGGGAAAGGCTTGTTTTATATATAAAAATCTCGTGTCACAGTGTTTGTTATCGAACTCTTCCGAAACAGCTTGACCGATTTGTAAGAAATTTGTACATTTGGTCGGTCTGTGAATAGGATTTCCAGACTTTTGTTTTTTTAATTTTTTCCCCAGATTTTTATTTTGCTGGTTATATAAAACATGGTTATTTGATTTATATAAGAAAACAATAATTATTAATAAACTAAACATTCAATTTCAAAAATTTAAATTGAAAATACTATAAGTGTAAGCATCCTAAGTTTCTAAAAGCTCCAACAGAAGGTGCTGAACGTTTTTACATCGCGCTATCGTTACTTTCAACCGAGCATGTAAGAGGGTTGATTTGGTCGATTTTGTATATTACTTATACCACGATTTGCCAATTTTTGAAGTGATTGCTACACGATACCGTGCTAGCGCCATAAGAAATGTCTTAAAAATTAATAATTTATTTAATTAACATTTAATTAATCTATTCAAATTTATTTTTAATATTATAAATTATAAATGTGAATGTGTTCGTCAGGAGGCGCTGCAGAAGGGTTTTAGGATTTATGAAAGATCATTTAGTAGTTTTAAATATTTATTTGATCTTAGTTTGTGGACTAGGCTTTAATTACTGAAGTCTTTGTTTAAAAAAATAGTTTTCGTTTCTAGTCTAGTTAAATACAAGTTCTACATTATTCGATTTTATCGCGGATTCATTTTGATTTTTAGTTCCCGGCGTGTCGAACGCTAAACCGTCATGGTCACGGGAGAGTCTATGGTCTTGAAACTATAATTTTCAAGACTATATTTGGTATATATTTACTAGTCATTTTATTTTTTATAATCTCGGATCATACTCGAGAACATAATAACATATTTCATTGACGCACTTTAGAGTAAAGCTTTTACGCATAAATCAAAGCTTCGTATTATATTAAGCTTTACCAGAACAATGTTATTTAATAATTTACTATACTAAAGCACAGGTAGCCGCAGGCATTAATAAAGTAATGAATCATAATCTATGACGTTTATTGACGTTGTGCATAATTTATATAATTTTACAATTAGAGGTTCAACAGTAATAAATATTAAATACATTGTTATAATTTGTAACTGACAATTCGAAATAAATTGATGTCACTCGAATCATAATCACTATTACTGAACATTAATTAAGGCTCATTCCACGTGAAGTGGATCTGCCAAAAATATTTTACATTTTCCATTTGAGTGATGTTTAATTAGTGGTAATTATGTTTGAAATTAATCATAAATTCGATTTATAAGGGAAACTAAAATCAAGAATTGAACACATTTTACTCTTTTATCAAGTAAGTGCGTGTAGGTTACTACTACCTAGTATTCTTGTTTTCTATAATCTCAAATAATCCGCACTATATCAATTTAAAGCTATAGGATAATTTACGTACCGCAACATGAGCAATCAGCAAGCACGTACATGATGTATATCTTCGTTGGATGGCGTAACTTGTTAACGTTTTAAACTATATACTACTGATCTACTCAAGCTTAGTACTAGCTCTATTTTTCAAAGTTAAGTAGGCAATACTTGTTCGATAATATTATAAGCTCTCATAGAATGTTGTGGAAGCCACTAAATTATATTTTATAAACGATGTATGAGGATTGAGCAACAGATTCAACTGTATACTGGGTTGCACTTTATGTAATATGTTGTCATTAATATTTTGTTTATCACTTATACTTCATGCAGGTGTCTAAAAGTATTGTGTACTTAGTGTTCTTTTTGAGACCAGCTAAACCTGAGTTTGTCACAACTCGAGTCGTAAAAAATGATAGTGCGTACCAAAGCTCCCTAAACGTATTGTCTATATACTTCGAGTGCGTTACGAATTAAAACTATTTTAGCAAAGTAGCCTTTTTAAGTTCCTCTGCCAGTGAAAGTTTGAAATATCAGTCTAACTTGAAGGATTCTCTAGAACCAACGATAGACCGACAAATGAAAGTTTGAAAATTGTGTTGTTTTAAATAATTTCATGTCTTGTAATAACGATCATGTTGAAACTACAATTTTATTTATCTGTTTAGATGGTTACTTCGTTAATTAGCTGGTCTAACACACTTGATTACGTATTCACGGCCATCTCATTAAGTTTATGGTATATATTGTGGTGTCTACGTGACAGAACTGTCGTTTAAAGGCGAACCCAAATTATCCTGAAAACTGAAAATCAACGCTAGCATTCTTACTGTTATTTGTAAATATGTAATACTAGCGACTTGCCCTAGCTTTGCTCATGTATATTTTTATTATAACCTTCTTTGGGCCATTAGGAACATAAAAAAACCGAAATGGTTTTATGCTTAGCAACATTCATTTTTATTTATATAGATATTACAATATAATTACTCTTATATTAGAATATTACATTATTATTACGAAATATTACAATATTAGGTACATAACAAATTTATTAAAGATAAGTTATATCTCTAAGAAGCTTCACTAGTTCATGTGAATAAATCAAATATGATTTTTGTATTATTTCAATATAAAACTTGTAAAATCAAAATATTAAAGCTTTTTTCATATAATTTATCGAGAGCTTTCGTTGACTGAAGTACTATACAGACGTCGACTTAAGATATTAACGAGTATTGAAATGTTGTTAGAAAATATTTTATCATAAAGTATATTCGGAAAAAGCTTAGTAAAAAGCTTAGAAAGAATAATATATTTCTTTTTTCTACTATTTTTGCCAATTCTATTGATTTTAATATCTTTAATAATCAAAAAATATGTTCGAAACTGTACTTATTGTATTCGAATTATAAACAAATAATAATGTGTATGCTATAATTATAATATTATAGTGCACAAATAAGAGTGACCCTAATTACGAGAATTTACTGAGGCTTGCTAAATAGAAGGACTCAATAACTGAACTTCCGGATCTGACCAGCTGGATGCTAGCCACTGTACCAGAGGCGGTCACTAATAAATAAACGATACTATGCACGAGTATGTACATATGTATCATAGATGACCTTTAGTGTAGGTAATCATTGTAATATATCAATATGTCACTCTCAACTGGTTCAATTGACAATAGATTCATCTTAGCTTGACCAAGCCCATCTGCGACATAGATAAATAAGCTTAACGAAGCTTAGTCACGGTACTTTAGTAATTAAATACAAAATATAATATCAGCTAGTGCTCAAAAAATATATTAATACTAAGTAGATACTAACGTACAAAAAAATTCATTAAAATCGGTCCAGCCGTTTAGGAGGAGTTCAATTACATACACACGCACAAAAGATTTTTATATATAAAGATAAGGCACTCGGATGTCATGACATCCATGATAATTGCATCATGATGCAAGCTTTTGTCAGACATTGAAAGTTCTTGGTGGACACCCCCATAGTATTGAAGTAAATCTCGTGCACATCTGTGGGAAGTTAAAAAGGATCTTCCTTCGAATGATGATGTATAGGAAAAATACAAACGTTAAAATTGCCTAATAGGTATGTTTTATTTATAAATATCAGAAAATTTCATACGTATGTTATGCTATATAACTATTAAGCTTACACATAAAAAATATGGAGCTAGGAACATGGCGTCCTGAAATGGTTTTAAAAGCTGTTTAATGTTTATAATACAATATCTAATATCCGTCCTACAGGCGCAGTAACTTACTCCATAATATACTCGTATAATATAACATCAACCGAGGTAATGATTCTTTTTTTAGTAAATATTATTGAAAAAGGCATTTATATCAATACTAAGTACCTATAGTATCATAGTGTAGGTTTTAGAATTTGTGTCAATTGGACCGATTTTGATGAAATTTGGTATAATGATAATTGGCTATCCAGGTCAACATATAGGATCCTTTTTACTGCGGGAAAATATCTCGTTACTGAGAAATCTATAGTAACCGGTAACCTATTTAGAAAGATATCGGGTCGAGGTTGTTGTTATTTCGTTGTAATATCGAATTCGATATAAATTTAATATAGATAAGACAAAATAACTTGAAATAAAAAATAATAATAATTAAACTATTTTTAAATTAATATAATTTTTTTTAATGACATTTTCAGAAACTTTTGACTTCATATCTACTCGGCAAATACCTACATCTTATGCTCGTGACGTGACGTAAGTAGTTTTTTATTCATTACATATAGATTTGCTATGTTTAGAATTTACTTTCAAAAGTACCCAGAATATTGGCACAAATGGGACATAATTACACACAGCGCCATCTAGTTCTGTGGTACGCTACGAAGGAAGCTTGCGCTACTGATACCAGATAGTTGATACACTCACAACATATATAACATTAAAAAATCCCATATTATAAGTATAATCCGTGACTGGAGTAAAAACATCCGAGTTTAACAAATGAATGCCCCCAATGGGACTCGAACCCACGACCGTTGGCACAAGAAAGTAGGGTCACTACAAACTGCGACAAACGTGTCGTCAAAAGTAAGTGCTAAGCGTGATAAAAAATCCCGTTTCACGTCATAATAATATTGTCAGTGACCATAAATTTAAAGGACTTACGTTGAGGTAAATAAGTGGTATTTTAGGGAAAAAAATATTAGTTAACGTTTTTTCGTATTTCAGATAGGTACACTACTGTCACTGGAATCAGTCGACATAACATCCGTTCATTAAAAACACACAATACAAAATATAGGTACCTAATGCATATAGTTAATTCTCAGTAGTGTAATGTGAGAGCGTCGAGTTGCCTACAAGTATTCAGCTGGTATGTGTTAACGCTTTCTCTGTAACAATTAAATTACTAAATATCCAACATATTTTCTAGCACTTCACATTACTTTCATTACATTTAAGGTAGAATTTTTCATTCATTTATAATTATATATAATTAATTTATGTATTAATAAACTTTTATTGCTAAATATCTAACTCACGTATCAGTTTTTCACTCCGAGTCCCGCCATTTTTATATCATATCCATTTTGGACCCAAAAAATATACTTTACTGTATCTTTAAGAAAATAATTATTTCATTTATAACGAGAAGAATCAATTGACATACTAAATAATTTATACGATACAGTTTCATAAGCCATTAACATATTGCATATTCCTGCTTCATTAAATTTTAATAATAATTTAATAATATCTAAAGTCAGTAACATGAGAGGGGCTTTAATCAATTCACAATCTTTGAACCTATACTCAAACTTACTAGTATAAGTTTCTGTTTGCAACTGATGTTAAACTATTGTTACTAAACGACACTCTACTATAAAATTAACCTTTTATAATATCTTCAACCGTAAAAATAAACATCTGCTCTTTTACAATTTCTTAAGCTGTGTCATAAAATAAATTACTCATTATTGAACTTACAAACTATTTTTCCTATCCTACAAGTATATAAATATTATATTTAAACGCTGTATTAACTATTAAGAATGAAACATTGTGCGTAAAGTCTACCAAACGCCGTCGTGCCGTTCCGTCCTTGGAATGCAGGCGGATTCGCGAGTATTGCTAGTTAAACTATAATTTTACTCATTATTGCCAGGCCTGTTTCATTCTAGAGCTGCCATGAAACCAACTAGTTCTGCAGTTTATGTTTATGCGTGAATAATTGAATACTTATTTTTATTTAGTACACTGAAATTAAAATAGTGATGGCAGCCCCCGACGGATATTATTATCTCGCGTAATTTTTTTTTAATCGGGGTTTTATGAAATTACTATATCCTTTTTCATTAACTTTTAAACTGTCGCGTCGTGAGTTTTTCAAAATTTTTAATTTTGCTTTTTATTTTAAGCCTTCTAGATATAATATACATAACTCGCCGCTCCGGGCGTTCGCCCGAATGTCAAAGAAAGACCATAACGTTGCCTTCTTCTTTTGCTCTACATACATTTTTGCGCTTAAATCGTGTACGACGTGTGTATTAAAAAAATATTAAGAATTTTTAGTTCCTACATCACTACTTCCTACAGAAGTACTTACCAATCGAGTTGTATCTAGTTTCCTTATTATGTAGTAGTTAATTTAAAATATATTATAAAAAACCTTTTGGTGAGTTACTACCATAACATCTATTCGAAAACCTACACATTTCAACCACAAACTGCATCAAAAGTCGCCCCCAGGTGAGTTTTCACCGTAACACCTATCTAAGAACATGCACCAATCAAACCCAAACCCATCGCTGAAAATTGATTTGCACAAACAAACATCCTCTCCCCCAAACGCATATACCGTCTCCTTTCCCTCGTGGATAATGAAAGAGTGTATGTTAGATGTTAATAGTATTGAAGAACGTTTGGTTTCGTGAAAAGAAAACGAATATGTTGAGTACAAGTGTGAAAACAATATGTTGCTATACGCTATATATTGTTTTCACTGTGTTAGAGTGTTGTAAGATATTTTTTAAGATTTACTTTCCACAGTCTACAGCCCATATGTAAGTAATTAATTTATACATAAGTCTGTCTACTCATATCTTATGTGTATATTATTGTACAATGTACATTGAACATATAAAAACGAGAACATAATAAACGTATGCGTGTAAAAATAACAACAATTGTAAAGATAGATATAGAAAATCGTTTACATGCGAGACGGGTTTAAGCTGCTTGAGCCCTTTATCCTTTATAGGGTATTTGAATATTTCTTTTGATAAAATTACTTATTACCATATATTTTGTAAACAGAATAGCGTTTGTAAGTTTGTAAATCCTAAAGTTGTCACAACAAGATTTACACTTTCTTTTGAAAGTTTTTATAAAAAAGTCTTTATATAAATGATAAAATACTGAGTTGAAACCGTACATAAAATATTATTTTAAATAGTATTGAAATAGGCATTATAATCAATTCAGAATTTGTATTAATAGAATTTGTATTTTCGCGTTCTAAAGGCTGCAAATCAAAAGAAATATTTTTCTCCCGTTTTTGCAACATTTTTCATTGATCCTCCGCTCCTTTTGGCCGTATCGTGATTTATATAGCCTTTCTCGAGTAACGGACTATGCAACACAAAAAGATTTTTTCAATTCGGACCAGTAGTAACAATCAAACAAACTCTTCAGCTTTATAATATTAGTATAGATGTGTACAATTCTTTCGTTTTAGATGTCATAGGTCATATTATTCTAAATAACCTATAATTATTCTCTAGTATACTTCGAGTTTTAGAGTACTTGTAGTATTCCTACATAGTTAGGTAGATCGCTTTAAGCGATAAGGCCGCCTGCTGTGCATCTTTGCATATTATGTTTATTTTAATTATTATGTTGTAATATACTTTCTTAGGTTTCTTTTATAATACTATGTTACATTTTTTCTGTTGGTGCACAATACAGAGTATTATTATTATTAATAAGTCATAAGAAATTTCTGAATTCTATTTCTGTGCCTAGAATAATTTAGAAAGTCATAATTAACCTTATAATACCATACAATACAAAATTAACTATTTTTGTTTATAATTTTTATAATTCTATAACCCAAAGAAAAAATTGTAAAAGTAAATCAAAATCGCGTATTTTAAGACAGTTTTCATGTTAGTCTAATATATATTTTTATGAAGTTGTAGTTCCTGGCGGTATGTGCGATTCAATAATATGAAAAAATAAATTTAAGAGTCGCGCTGCAGCTAGCATAGTTAGCACAAAAACACGTATTCATGTTATATTCGAGAGATACTTGCTGCATTCTTATTACAAACCAGTCCAATTTGTATTCTGAACCATGTTTTAAAATTTATCTTTTAAATATGAATAGACTGAATCTTGTTACCAATACAAACATTTTTTATTTTTATTAGAAATTATTCTAGATTTGAATTTTGATAACACTGACGATGAAATGAGATATCGCACGAAATCAAAACTATTTTACAATTTACGACACAAAGTAAGTAGTTTAGTC
Organism: Boloria selene; assembly: GCA_905231865.2. Taxonomy (NCBI): domain Eukaryota; kingdom Metazoa; phylum Arthropoda; class Insecta; order Lepidoptera; family Nymphalidae; genus Boloria; species Boloria selene. The sequence goes on from HG993131.1 coordinate 15,350,834, forward strand.
ATTTATATTATATGTTACTTGTAAGCAATGATGAGATGATATTCACTTTGTCAAAAAACTCTCTATAAAAAAATAAAGAGAAATAAAATATTTTTGCGAAGGTTTTAGTAGAAATAGCTTTTAGATAATTCCATTTTTTATTCATTATCGTTATTAAACATCTAATCCGTGCTTGAGTCTTCGTGACTTTAATGCCTAAAACACATACATAAATACACACAAATTATTTCATACTACAGATCGCGTAGCCATGGAACTAAATTTTTATTACAACAGACACAATGGTTGAGGAAAGCATTCGATTCCTTACATGTAGTGATTTAGAAAATTAATGCGGCGCGTCTTAAGCAGCTTAGAAACGTGAATTTTGTGTAATAATAAAGGTTTTCTATTTTCGCACTTCCAGTGCGAATTCATGAATTATTAATTTCTTTTTAATTAAGTAAGATCAGTAAATCAGTTTTAAAAAAACTAAATAAATGGATTTATTAGGTACTGGTATCCCATTATGATAAACTAACGACTCACCCTCACTTCACTCGGCGCACGTACCTATAGTAAATAAATTTTCTAAAATAAAAGTAGCCTAAGTTACTCTATGTGCGAGTGAAATTGACGTCAAAATCGGTCCAATCGTTTCAGGGATTAGCAGACAGACAGACGGGTAGACAGAAAGACGGACAAAAAATAAAAAAGTTTTTTTGATGTACATTATATACTTTCATATGCATTTAGTTAAAAACTTTTAATTTGAAATTGAAAACAAACCGTTCAACTTTACTTATATGTATATAGATTACATTTATATTTTCATAAATAGTAGACATTTATTACTTACAAACGCTATTCTGTTTAAAAAATATATGGTAATAAGTAATTTTATTAAAAGAAATATTCAAACGCCCTACGAAAGGGATAAAGGGCTCAAGCAGCTTAAACCCGTCTCGCATGTAAACGATTTTCTATATCTATCTTTACAATTGTTGTTATTTTTACACGCATACGTTTATTATGTTCTCGTTTTTATATGTATAATGTACACTGTACAATAATATACATATAAGATATGAGTAGACAGACTTATCAACAAATTAATTACTTTGTAATTATTGATGTAGTATAATAAAACGCGAATTATATAGTGCCTTTTACAATCTTTATAGCAGTACTTGTCACGCGACAACAAGACGTGAATAAAATACATTATTGTAAGTCTATAAATTAAAACTAACTCCCGTACCATCGATTTATCTTCATAGTTCTTTGGACAGTATAAGGTTTGGTTAACATGATGTATGTTTGTCAGTATTCTTTTGAAAAGTCTTCTAAATAATATTTATAACTTAAAATTTTTGCTGAAGCAGTTATTGAACTTTTTCATAACTTATTATTTTAAATAATATTAATAACAATAAATATGTTGGGCATCATTACATACAGCTCCATCTAGTTCCGTGGTACGCTACGAAGGAAGCTTGTGTTACGCCCTTACGAATACCAGATAGTACTTCATAGTACACGTATAAGTTTAAATACAACGGTTCTTCAAACTGCGCCAAGCGTGTCGTCATTAAAAAATTTATTCTAGTCAAAATTCAAAACAATTACCTAAAGGACTTACTCTCGCTTCATACTTCGCTAAGTCCTATGTCACTATTTTATTAACCCAAGAAGGGTGTTATAAGTCTTCCGCTTAAACGGATGAACTAATTTTACTTTGGCTAAAGTAAATTCGGTTGGTTTAAAGATGAATTTTAAAGTTTAATTTATTTGAATATTGACTTGATGGAGGGTGTTTGAGATTGGAGAAAATCCGTTCAGCCTTTAGCCTTTTCTATACGGAGAAAGGATATGAGCAACTTTCACGGATCTAATCGATGCAAAATGTAGTATCTTTACTTCAAGGAGTTTTCAATGATATGATAATCTTTTTAACATTGAAAATACATTAACGTGTAATCACAAAAAATCAGCAGGTCTGCCTTCTTCTGTCTGCTTGCTTCGCAGCCAAGAGGTGTTCCACGTTCCTCTCTACCATCAGACAAGAGGAAAATATAAGAGCAAGCAAGTACATATGTACCTGGAGGAACATGCATGACACTTCGCCCATCGGAGTAGGCTACATCTATCATGTCATGGCTTCTTGCCCGGCTGACTTGCTGGACGCCCCTGGGGCAGAAAGTATAAAATTAGAGCGAGAAAATTTCTTTTGTAGGAATTGGTATTTCTAAACATAAGATTGTTACTTAAATCATTATAGAAACATGCGAATCGAGTAGACGAAAACTGCATAGTCTTGAATAAAAAAGTATAAAACGATATTTGGTGAAAGTAACATACTAGTACAAAGTTAACATAAAAATATTTTGAAAGATGGAAAAGGCATTCACATATGTAAGCTCCGTATTTATGATTCATAACAATACCTGTTGGAAGGAAGCCAATCTCGCACAAAAGCCGAGAATATCTTATAGTCACAATTCTTTATGAACAAGAATCGTACTCTGGGTACATTGTTCACGTTCACGTTAAAGTAATATTTTATTTTAAATCTAGTTTTTAACTTTTAATAATACAATGTTTCTTAAAGAATCTTTATTATTTTATACAGCTTGACTAATATGGGCTATGTGGTAGAAACTCAATGATAAGACGCATGCTTGGGAAACCGAGTAAAACGGATTCAAATACCTGGTCATTCATCATTTCTAACATTATTATCACTTATCTTACGAAGAAAACATCGTGATGGCAACTTCTAGTTGAAAAGAATTAAACGAGTTTTCAAAACGTATGTGAAGTTCGTTACCTCGCTCTTGGCCAGCCTGGCCTCGTATTGAATAGAGGCCCAGCAGTGGGACGTAAAAAAAGGCTATAGTCCCCGAGCTATGAATTTGAATCCTCTTCATTTGGTTTCTCAAGTAGTGCGCATAAGCCATGGTATATATAAAAAAAGAAAATATATTAGAAACACATTATGACTTTAACTTCTAAAACTACCACTTGCCAGATTTCTATATTTTAAGGCTTGAAAATCATTTCGGGCATAATAACATATACTTAAGTCAATATTTTTTCTTAGCAGTAAAGAAGAATCAGACATGTTAATGACATTTTGATTTTAATTCGGAAATTTAAATATGAAATTAAAAGAAAAACCTTTGTGGCATCGCCATTTACCGTCTTTAATTTATTTAATATTTTTTTAATTTAGCTGATACAAGTATAATTCGCGTCATGTAAAAAGAACGCTGGCTGTCAAGTTGCGCAGAGGTGATTTATAGGCCAATTTGGTGGTAAGACGCGGGGCGCGGGACGTCGAGACACGCGCCACATGCTTTCCGGCTCGCTATTGGTTTGTCAGTTCAAAATACCATCACGCACACAAAAGTTATTAATTACGAAATAGTTTTATATAAAAGATAGAGAAAAAATATTTTTTAAATATATTGTTTTATAAAGAGAGAGTCTGATAATAATTCAGATAATAATTTTAAAAAAATATATTAAATAATTTTTTTTTTGTAAGTAGATTAAACATTATACACTGAATTAAACATATTTTATTAATTATTAAAATTCTATTTAATGACATTCTATGTAATATATTTTTCAATGTACCTGCCAATAACCAATATACGTCGCGAGCGAAAGGCTAGTTCAAAATTAAAAGAATAGGCTTAGTAATTTCGTATGCGAATGTACCCATGCGCAAACAAACCCCCCACCACTTTCTTCCAGCGTTCTTTTTACGTGACGCGAACTGTAGGTACCTATAATTCGCGTCATGTAAAAAGAACGCTGGCTGTCAAGTTGCGCAGAGGCGATTTATCGGCCAATTTGGTGGTAAGACGCGGGGCGCGGGACGGCGAGGCACGCGTCACATGCTTTTCGGCTCGCTATTGGTTTGTCAGTTTAAAATACCATCGCTCACACAAAAGTTATTAATTACGAAATGATTTTATATAAAAAATAGTGATAAAAATATTTGTGACGTATATTGTTTTATAAAAAGAGAGACTGATAATAATGCTGTTAATAATTTAAATAATATATTAAACGAATTAATTGAATTTTTTGTAAGTAGATTAAATATTCTACGATGAATCAAACATATTTTTATAATAAATAGAATTCTATATAATGACATTCTATCTAATATATTTTTCAATGTACCTACCAAAACTCAATATACATCGTGTGCGAAAGGCTAGTTCAAAAATAAAAGTATCATAGGAATTTCGTATGCGAATGTACCGATGCGCAAACACACCCCCCACCACTTTCTTCCAGCGTTCTTTTTACGTGACGCGAACTGTACTTACTATACTATATGAATAATTAATATTTAAAATAGTATTTTTTTGATATTAAAACTAAGTTTGAATATTTATCACTAACAAATCTCTACATATTAAAATTGAAGAGTCTATTTTTAATTTCAAATTAACAGCTTTTCACTAAATGCATAATATAAAAGTATATACTTTATGGTAAAAAATATATTTTTAAAATTTTTGTCTGTATGTCTCACTGACTGTCTAATAATTAAGGCTTTTATTTTATTAGAAATTATAAAAAAAATCTAAATTATTTTAACTTACTCCCAGCGAAGCGGGCCGGGTTTGCTAGTACCTAAATAAATCTCATGCCTCGTCATAACTCTAGTAGAAAGACGTAGATGATGACGTATAACTATAAAAGTTAAAACAGTAAATGCGATGTAATAAAATTCAATACTATGAAATTAAACAACGAGCATATTTTGTGGCATCGCAAATCTGTCTCTAGAACGCGGGCGGAGCCGCTGGTATTGCTAGGTATATATTTTTTTACTTATAGTGGTTGTGGTCTAATTCTTAAGGGCCCGTTCTAAGGAAACATTCTCTTCAGTTTATGCTTTATTTCCAAATAGTACAAACACAGTTTATACCGTGAAATACGTGCTTACTGCTTAATACATACCATAGACTAATTGAATATTTAAGTTTGTTCTACACAACACTCTGCCTCTGCCTAAATTCTAAAATTTTTACATTTTTCTTTTTAAGTCCCATCTATAAATTAGGTATGATTATTATTGTAACTTTAAATGACAAAACTAACAATAAAAGGTTAGGAAGGGCTTTAAGAGGGTAAGAACACTCAGCCGCGACCTCCACCTTTCTGTCTGCTCTGGGGAGTCATAGATGGCGTTGATTGATTTTACATCGCGCTATCGTTACGTTCAGATGAAAAGCTAACACTTGAACTGCGCGCAAGATCTGTATCGTGAATTGAATCCATGGTAACCAATTTTTAGAGACGGAAGGTTCACTCGCGTGATACAGACCGTCTAATAAACTAAACATACAGAATTTATACAATCTTTGATTGAAGGTAGTAACGTCGTTATTACTTACTAAGTACTATTGCAAATCTAAGTCTGTTTTTTAATTACGTTTTGGTGATTATTTTGTGTTGTTGAGTAATGGCTCCTTTTTTCTTCAAAGGTCACGTTTCTATAGCGAGAAGTAAAACATTTCTTAAGCTTTAGAGTGGCAACGTTTATAGCAATGGATCAACAGTCACCTACCTACCTACTTACTTTTAGTTCAAGGTATTAACAAATATTTGTAAGATTAAAGTAAGTAAAGTATGCATTGAATTGGTACATACTTCGCTGTACCTTTTATCGTTTGGATATTTGGGTACTTTATACGAGTATTAATCTGTATTAATACTGTACTTGTTATAACTGTTTATAACAGGCATAAAAGTATATAAAAACAAGTTTTTTTTTGTAAAATTGTTCACAACATAATATAATATAAAACTAAGGATATATTCAAATTAACCTAAACATCATTAAAACATTATCAATATTATATTTGACGACGCGCTTGGTTCAGTTGCGCGTTCCAGTCCTTATATACTATATATTATGTATGTATTACTCATTATATGTATGTATTTTCAAGTTATATGTAGTTATTTATATGTAGTATATAACCTAGCTGACATCTTCACTAGATGTGCACTGTGTGTAATAGTGTCCCAACATATTAATTAATAGTCCATCAATCAATAGTATAAAAGTAGTTATCCTTTTTTAATTCTCAGTAACATTTTAATGCCCATAAAACAATCATCGTATAAGTACGTAAACGTCACTAATGACATAATCACTATATCCGTAAGACTAAATTAAATCGAAACAAGAATATCTTGTATTCTATTGTAGCAATTTAATTGAAATTTCAACATCAATTTGAGGTATTATTAAAGTTTATCGTTGAGTTTCACATTGGATCATCAGGAAAGTTACACATGCTCTAAGCACCTGCAATTTCTGAACGAACTTTCTCTTTTCGGTATTATAGCGATTATAAAAGTGATTGTTATATGAATTTGAAATATTATGATGCCACGACTAAGCCTGTGTTGGCCTACTTTTTGAGATTTACACTCCACAATATTGTTCCCCTATCAACTTTGCCACCCTTTTATAATTTAGGGGTTACGTTCTAAGAATAATGGCACTTTTTTCAAGATTATATTGATTACATAATAATACTAATAAAATACTAAAATAATGTATTAAGTATATCATCGTTTCTAATCTAGAAAAATAAGTAATTACCTACTATATTTCTATATCGTAAATTCAGGTCGCTTGAAACTTTTAATGTCGTGACATTTTGAAAGCTTGGAGATTGTTTCGAATGTAACTTAATACTTAAACGAAGTAATCATAAACTCGTAATAATACCTAATTTGTGTTTGATACAAAGTAACGTTGATCAAAGCAGATTTTTTCTAAATTTATCAAATGATAAAAGTTCTTCTTCAAGTTTTTAAACTTACATTGGAAATTAATGTTCGACTTTCGATAAAATATTCATAAAACTCATATTTATAAAGAGATAGCTGTAAATTTTTAGATTATAGGTTTTAAAGTTTAAATTAAATCAGTTGGGTTCACCCAAAACTTCAGTTTTGTAGGTTACTGTGTTAAAAAAATATAAGTTAGTTTAAGTTTAAGTTAAAAATTAAATTTACCATTCGTGCTTGTACAAGTCTACTTGAGTATATAGATAGATTAAATATATTGTGATTTAAGATACTGATGATAAATTTTATGAACATAGGTTCGTAATAAAACTTGCCAAAATGCGGCACTATCTACACTAATATTATAAAGCTGAAGAGTTTGTTTGTTTGGTTGGTTGAACGCACTAATTTCAGGAACTACTGGTTCGAATTTATATTATACCACGCTACGACCAATAGGAGGGAGATCAATGAAAAATGTAGCAAAAACGTTATAATATTCCTTATGAGAGCTTCCGCTGCGTGCGCTGCGTAAACGGTAAAAGTATGCAAAAAATCATGTACCTATGACAAATGTTCCCTTTAAAAGTTCTAAAAAAAGTCAGCGATAGTATTTGTCTATCTTTTAAGGTTGAATTGCTATAACTTTTTTATGGTAATCAATAATCATATTTGTTATAAGACAACGTATTATTTGCGAAGTTGTTTTATAAACATGATATTAATCCTTATCCAAATAAATATAAGTTACTCATAACAAGTACTGTTTATAAAATCATAAATCGTAATACATATATAAAACATAACCACGTATTTTCGAATAGTTATAACTGCAGAACGGCTGGGACGATTTTGACGATTTTTGATTTGTTGTTTTTGTTGCCGTCCCGAATAGCAGAGTAGCGGGCGAAAGCCACGAGTGCTACTAGTTGAATAAAAGAAGTCGCTATTAAATTGTAGAAGCTTTCATTATGTACTTTGTTTGAAGTTGCAAGTAAAGGTTATTGTTATTTCTAGAAAAGAAACAGACCTTCCTGAATAAATAATGCTTTTACCTCTTCTCGAGATGGCTCCCGCCACGTTCCAAGATAAAAACTTGAGACAGGCTTTGTCTTTTAAAACTTAGTATTCTATTATATTAATTGCCAAATATTCTATTACATTAATAACTTCGAAATAAGATTTATTTGATTGATCAAAAGCATACAATATTTTTTTCCATATCCTTTTAAACACTTTTAATATAAATGAATATACAAATAATAAAAATTAATGTCGTATGTTTGTCCTTTATACGTTCCTAAACTACGTATCGGATTGTAATAAAACTTATTCTTATCCACCACACGAAGAGAAATAACATTTTTGAGTGTTTGGTTTTTGTGTGAGCTAATTTTAAGATAAAACTTAACGTTTTGCTGAAAATTGGGGAAAAACCAAACCGTTTTTGTGACCTTTGACCCCGAGAAAATTTTTTTAGGTCTTTTGAAATTTCAATTATAATAGTGTTTTGAACAATCCTACCAATTTTCAGCTGAGTGTGAATTTTTGTAACCTTGGTGTCTAAATTGACCGGATTAATATACTCGTAACCTCAACTGTAATGATTGGAAGCTATTATCCTATGGAATTCTGTTTGACTTTAACCAATGTGTTGTTATGTTAGTTTGTAAGTTTTCAAACTATTAACTACATTTTATTAATTTAATTGATTATTAATAAATGTTTAAGGTGTGAATTAAGAATTATGTCCTATATTCAAATTATAAAAGGTAATCTAAATATGCTATAGAGAGAGAGAGAGAGATAGAGAGAGAGAGAGATAGAGAGAGAGATAGAGAGAGAGAGATAGAGAGAGAGAAGGAGAGAGAAAGACTGATGATTTTTTAGCTTAAAGAAGGGCATCAGCATAAGTGGATCAAGTGAAGTATGGAAGTCACTGACTTCATTATTAAACAACTTAACGGCCATAAGTAAAAATCTAAATTAGAGATGATAGAGATTTTTTATGATTTTTTTATCCGACTGCGACGAATCCCAAAGGAGGCCTTCATATTTGTCCCAGTTTCCTCGTAATTACTAAAATGTTTTCTCGATTGTATATATAAATAAATATGTCATACGGTTTAGCTTTTTAAAGCGTGTTTCAAACATATTGTAGCTATTTTAAAACATAATACCTATATTATTATGGATGTAGATACTTATGTTTGCAACTAAATAATAGTCTGTAACTTCGACAGCTTGTTCTCGTCTTCATTATATCTGTTTACGCATAAAGACACCTAATTTGTTTGTTTTTCTTAATTACTTTTTATTTTATATTTACTTGCAACTAGTCATATTCATACATACAAAATCATGATTTTCAAAATCTTCTAATACCTATAAAATAATATACCTATTTTAAAGATATTAAAACAAAATGTACAAAACTATAAATGCCCCTTAGTCTACATACTAACGACTGGTAAATACTTTCAAAATAACTCTTAGGAGCTCTGGAGTAAATTATTGTGTTTCATCTTCATAGAACATTTATCATTCCTCAATCTAACCTAACCTAACCATAAGCTCATCTTTCATTGAGTTATGACTTAACTGGGTCATCATTTTCAGGTCACTTAATATTTTTTAAAGTTTTCTTCGGCATCGGGACCTTATTTTGCAAATCTGCAGAAGATTTACAAAACTTTTATTGCCTAATATATTCTTAATATTTAAATATTAAAGTGAAAGTAAAGGATAAACAATTTATTTGATAAATAAATATCAGATTTAGATTAGGTAAATAGTAATATTAATCTATACCTACGTATAATAAAATTCCCACTTAGTCGTATTGTACTGTGATATAACGATACAAAGGCAGAATCTAAGTATAGTTTTTAGAAATTTGTCTGTCTTTCTATCTGTGACTGTATACGTGAAATCAACTGGACAGATTTTGACGAAATTTGGTATGATTGATGATAACTACTTTGATGATAACTACTTTACTTTTTATTTATTTATTTATTTTGTTTGTATTTTGTTTTACTAACATAGTTCTTAAGTAATTGTAGTGTACTAACAAACTATGAGCCTATGTTGCTTGAAAATAAAAGATTTTTATTTTTATATTTTTTTTATTATAACTGGTTATAAAGTAGGATACTTTTTACTGCAGAAAAATATGTAATTTCCGAGAAATCTTTACTAATTATTAAAAATGTACCTTAGGGAGTACGAACTAATCGAGCCGAGCGACTCTGCGATAGAAATAAAAATAGAAGTTATTAATTTATTCTTACTTATATCTATGAAATCTTTTATCATTATCACTTTTATGCAGAAAAGATAAATCAACTTCAAAATCACAAAAACTACACTCTTATATACTGACTCGCAAACAAATTATACAGGCATTAAGTGCTTTATTAATAACCAAATGTCACAAGACTACTTCTAAGGCTCCATACACTTTTCATGCAATAAAGACGCTAATAGCCACATTTATCTCAAGGTTCATCTTCTAAGAACATAATATTATGTATAAGGGATGAGTGATATGACACGCTTAAATTAATGATGAAAAAATCTTTTTCTTATTACGACATTAGTAAGACACTCACATCAGTATCTATTAAACATTACCATTATCAAAACTTTACTTTAAAATATGCATAGTAAAGTAATTAACTACGTTTTGTAAAACTTGTATCGCTTAATCATACTATTATAAATATCTTTATAAATCGTGTAAAAGTATAAATAATTATACCTTTAATGAACTTTAGGTTCGTCCCTAAAAGCGCGAGGTTCCGCTAGTTTCTAAACTAAAAAAAACCTTAGTTACTCGATATAACATCAGCTATCTGCGAGTGAAAAACCCTCAAAATTGATCCAGTCGTTTTAGAGATTAGCCGGAGCTAACAGACAGAGGGACAAAAAGTTTAATAATCGATTTTTTTATGTGAGTACCGTAAATACATTTTATATGCATATAGTGAAAAGCTTTTAATTTGAAATTAAAAATAGACACTTTAATTTTATTACAGTACAAATAAATAAAATTGAAGTGTGTGTTTTATTAAGATATATGGCTAATACTACCTAGAACTATTGAAACTTAACATAACATCAATCAATTAGCCGCATATTGTAACTAAAAAAAAACTTTAAAAACCTTTACTTTTACAAATATATTTGTCTTCATCACTATAATCTATCCACATTAAAGGTTAAAATAAGTTCAGTCTAGAGGGACTAATGGATATAAGGATAGACAATGATTGATGTTTAGGTTTAGTTAGTGCGTAGGCCGTAGTATGTACTCGTATTATCATACACTGCTTTTTCGAAATCCCTTAGGTACTAAAATTTTTGGTCCATCGGAAATAACCTTAAATTACAATGTCATATTATTTATAAAATTATAAATCAATTATTGCACATTTCCATCCAACAATATACACTTAATATTACAAAATTATTAATATATTTTACACGAAGCTGAAATTAACATATTTTAAAACTGTGTTTTACAGTGCAAAGTGCCTGTTAATGCGATTTCCGCGTGAAATGTGACGGCGCGAGAAATACCTGAACGGGTATAAAGTTAAATCATAAAGAGTTTTAACGTTCATTTTATTTTGAACCACAATTAATTAATTATACGCGATATAATAATTGTTGTACTTTTATTATAATGATCGATTTATAGCCTCGCTTGAGTAGTGGCTAGCATGTACATTGTACAGCCGAAGATCCTGGTCTCATGTTTCCGGGCGAAGCCAAGTATTTCTGACAAGAATTTCTTAGTAACAGTTTGAGAGCGGGCGTTCCAGCCTAGGAGAGCACGTTTACCCGTCGTATTGTACTAACGTCTTAACTCTTATCGGACTTTGAAACTGATAGGAATGCACTTTTCACTTGTGCAGCTTTATAGCTTTTATGCATCTCGTTAGTCTCAAGGAGATTGGCTGCCGTCACTGAAATTCGTCAGAAGGACATTATGTAAATAAAGATCGATTTATCGTTGGAGAGATTTGGGTAAAAGCATGGTAAAAGTATACAGTATACATACCTGAAACATAATAATATGACTTAAAATAACACACAGGTACACTGATGTAATTATCATCTTAATATATCAGCATAAAGGAAAAAAAATAGTTTTTAGTGACTGGTCTATTTTTAGTACTAAGTTATATCTTTTACACGAATATTTCACTTAAAAACGAAATAGAATTTTAAGGAGATTTTTAAAGAGATTAAAGATAAGTAAAATAATGTAATTTTTCTCTACGGTTAGACAACAATTTAGCACTCAATTAGCAAAGTTGAAGTTAAGCGTTAAATGATCAAAATAAATTGTTCACTCAATTATATCACTTCAACTTAAAGGTATAAATTTCCTAAAAATACGCCGCACTTTTGAGCAAACAACATAAAATTTTTCTTTAGAAGCAACTGAAGAGCGTTGTGCTTGACAGGAGCTGTGATTTAAACAACTTTGGTATCCACTGAGATTCTATTTCTTTTATTAGCGAAACCTATACGGGAGTCTTATCTTTTTTAGTAAAAGTTTTTTATTACGAACTTGGCTTTTTGTTACTTTTAACTTTTTATTACAGTACAATTCACTTTATTTTATTTTATACTGGTACTGTAACGGGTTCTTGTTTGTATAATCAAATGATGCGGGGATCCATGGGCTCGTACGCCTATTGATATTTTCATCTGCGAGTCATTTCTAACAGTATTACCATTTGTCTTCCGATGAAGGAAAACTCTGAGAGAACTTAGCAAGTATTCGAAAGACGTGTGAAGTCTGCCAACTCGAACTTCACCAGCGTGGTAGACGGTGGCTTGATTCCTCTCGTATTTTAGGGAGGCATGTGCCCAGCAATGGGACGTTAAAAAGGGCACAAAAACAAAAAAAGAATTAAACAATTAATAGGCGCAGCCGTTCTGAAGTGTGTAGTGCACACACAATTCAGCAACTGATTTTTTAAAATATAGAAAATAACTTTGCGTGCTAAAATAAATTACCAATTCGTATATAGGTACGTGGAAAAGTTTCGTCAGGGTCATTTCAATCGGAACATTCCTTTTTTCTTGAAGTTTTTCTAGGTTCCTAACAATTGAATATATTAATTATGTTAGACGGCGCTTTTTGCAATCTTTATTTCTTTTATGAATAATATTATACTTAAATAAGTAATATATAATATTATTTTAAGTTATGCATTAATAGGTGGATAAGTTATATAAATTATTATTTGTTACAAAAAAAAATAATTTTTAAATTACACTTAAAGCCTAGATAGTTTTAAAGGGCTTACATTTACTACTAATTATGTCAATAATGTGTTTCATGCAAACAATATTTTTTTTACGATTCAACAATAAAACACAGGAGAAACAAAATATAAAAACACTTTCTTATTATAAATCTGCAGCATGTTAATAGATGGCAGTTTCCTAGAAATAATTTGACAACTTTCGTGTTATAGGTAGTTCTATTGATATGGTATAATTACCATAGATGGCGGAATTTGCAATATGAAAATAAATTCTGTGAGTGTGACCAGTTAAATTTTAAGTGAGGTCGTAAGTAGCTTTATTATAAAAAATATTCACTGAAATTAAGTTTTTATAAAGCAAACATCAAAAAATAAATAACTTCGAAAGTATTCCAACTGTGTTAGAAAATAATGTTCCACAATAAAAATCCTAAATATAAAACAATGGTAGGAATGTTATTTATTTTATAGGCAACACTAGCTTTACTTGTCAGTAGGGATGGGCAAGTGAAAAAAAATAACAGTATTTATCGTATCGATAATTATCCAGTGACAAATATCGATACATAGATATATCGAAAGTTTTTGCATGATTATTCATACATAAATTCCCAAAGCATTCAAACTTCGTAAAAAAAGAATAGACGAAAATAGAAGAATTTATATTTATTTATATTTATTTATATATATTTATTTTTATTAATGTTCTAGCCTAAGCAATTAAACACAATGTAATCAAACCAGTAGTCATCAGATATGGACATTAGGAGCACCCTCTGCTTGATGTGCTCGCCTGTTGAACGGCTTCTATTTTCGATTCACGATATTATTTAAAACAATTGTCATTCATAGTTTTTTTAATTTTCTACATGTGCAATTTTAGTTTTTTTTTGTAATTTGTTGAAAAAAACTGAAAATTGTTAATTGTCTGTGAACTTCAGGGTGATATACGTCTCACACTGATGGTTTAATAGCATTATCATTTTCGTGCACGCAGCCAATAGTCTTACTGTTATAATAATAATAATATATTCTTTATTCAAGTGACAAATGACTCATTATGATTAGTAAACAATATTTCTTAGACACTATAGTTGTATTATAAAATTTTTCTTCTTTTTTAAAATAAATGTTACAATACATCCGAATCACCGCTGCACCATTCCGTTAGCAACGATTCATGTACATATATACAATCCATTCTATTAGATATCATGCTCAGAATTCTGTTGGCACTACTCCGTACCCTACGCACCAGAGACCCACATCTTTTTCTCATGAAGGCGTAAAAACAGTCAACACGCGCTTCAGCGAACATCCTTGAGGCGCTGCAGTATCGATGCAGTCCTAACAGTACCCTGAACGTGTTATTGTATTGAACGCGGAGAGCACTGTAAGATTTTTAAGTATATCCTGCCCATAGGCTGCACGTGCGTCAAGGAAACAGGCAACTATTGGCATTTCTCTCTTTACATAGTAGGTGACAGCACTCTTAAGACACAGCACTGCGGTTTTTGTTGATAGACCCTGTTTAAAACCAAGCTGATTATCGTGTTGTTAAACGTTTGTATTCCATTTCAAAAAAAGATATTAATTAAAGATTGTGGCGGGATTTTTTAAAGTATCTAATAATATTAAACACGAAAACCAAACATGTGTTAAAAATAAAATAAATATCGAAATATCGCGATTAAAATTATCGACGATATATGGCGATAATTGTATGGAAAAATATCGATATTTTTATATTTCGATATTTTTTGTCATGCCTACTTGTCACTTGTCACTTGTCAGTTGTCACTTGTCATGGTTTTTTTTCAAAATAATCAAAATATCAAATTGTAATTATTCATCTAACAGCTGTTTTTTATTTATTTATTTAATATAACATGTACTTTATTGTAACGTCTTGTTTGTTGTAGGTACAGACTATACTACAGTAAATTCCTCACTAATTTACTAAATAGGTTGTCAGTCCTCAGTGTGAATATCTCTTTCTAAACCGAGCAATTCACAATCTTCACCGTGTCTTTTCTATTCTACACGACATTGGCGAAGTAATTTGGGCCCAAATGGCACGCCTAGAAGCCACAGTATAAAGTTAATCAAACAAATCATTTATCAAACAAGATGAAAAGGCAACAGTGTTACTGTTTAATTTTGTGTTATTTTGTAATTTAAATTCTTCATTGTAATTTAAGTCCGTCGAGTAGATGCCTTGTTCCTCCGGCCGTGTTGAGTTTGTGCTTACAACATGTTACAAAAACTAAGAAAGGACTTAAATAGTAGTAGTGATTAGTTAGATAAAAATTTATTTATATTAGGTATCATGTCTAACAAAAAGTGTTGTGTCCCTGGATTTTTTAATAGCGAAGGTACATATACTAATCAAAACTTCCTTCTAAGTATCTCACCTCAACTGATATATTTTACTATTATTTTCAGGTATGCAGGCGTACCCTTTGCATAAATATCTGAATCCGGATAAAAAAGATTTTTTTAATACATGGGTTTAAGCACTTTGAGCATAAATATTTGTGTCGAAACAGGTTAGTAATATCACAGATCACATAAAATAATATAATATTGATAAGTTGTGTTTATACCATAGATATTTAATATCATATTGGAAGAACACAAATAGATTCTTATACATTTATATATTTGTTGGTGTGTTGTGAGATTATACATATAAAAATGTTGTTGCATGATTAAATTTTAAATTTGTTTATTTTCAGGATTGTCAGCATCGAAGCTTTGACATGCATACAATTACCACAACTGCTCCTAATGAACAGCTATCTCAACAAAACACTTCTGTAGATGATGTTGGAATGAAAGAAAATATTAGTAATTAGATGTCTTACGCATTTTTTTCATTACTGTAATCAGTCTTTTACTCTCAATAAGGATCTTTTAAAATTTTGTACTTTATTTAAATTAAATGTTATTTCAGATCCCATTGCTGCCTCTTCAATTATGGATTCAGCTATGATAATACAGCTAGACAATTAAAGTTCTATGCAAGCCATTCAGAATGCTACTCAAGTGGGGGCTGTGCGAACTGCTCAAAGACTATTGATAGTAAGTAGTATTGAATGTACATATCTATATTGTATTACATTTTGAAAATGTGTTTCCTGATTGTATTTTCTTTGTGTTTTTATGATTTTTTCAATAAATGTATGCTTTGCTTCTTTAGACTCAGAAGAAACTGCTTACAACATTTGATACTGCATATCATACTGGACACTGATTTACCTGACAATTGGGACTTGGGCAGTTTGTATTGACTGAAACATGGCTGGCTCTGTGTGGACTTCTTGTGTTCTGAAATGTGCCATAACTCGTAAGCAATTAAGTTAACTTTTGTTTATTATTAATCCTACTTTATATTAATTTAACTACACACATTGATAAATTCTTTGGATTTACTTTTTACCCAAAATATTACATTTCAGGGTAATAATTTTAACTCTATATATAATAATCTATTACTTATTAGTACAAAACTTTAGTAACAATAGCTGCTATAGTAAAGGTGAGCTAGTAGTTTTCAAAAGGATGATGTTTAACAGTATTTTTTTTTTAATTTTTTTTTTTCTCCATCTGCAATCAGTCCTAGGACCATAAACAGTATGTGGTCATTCTGCACTTATGAGTTTGGGCTTGTTACCAGTATAAGTAATTCATTTTTAATTATTAGTTATTCTATATATTGGCCAACCTTGCCTTTTTAAGGCAGAACATGCTGTCACTGACATCCATAATTTGAGCTGCTAGATAATTTTTACGAAAATCAATTTAATAGTAAATTAATTATCTTTGTAGGTGCAAGAGGAGAAAAGATTTGTTACTTGGATAAAGGCAGTTGGAGGTAACATATCTTCATTGGATTATAAGTATATTTATAAAAATTAAAAAATATGCCATGGCCCATGATCATTTTGAGGAAAAATATTAAAAATATTTGACTTGGTCTAGAAGATGCCGAAAAGTGGATTAGTGCTAACATTAATATGCCTGGTAAGTTTGGTACTGATTTTATTGTTATAATAAATCTGTTCTGAAGTCAAACTAGGTACTCTAATAGTTTTGAAATAGTTAGAAACAAAGTTGTCTTCAACATGAACAACATAGCATGTAGTGTTTACCTTCAAATGATTTTATATACACTGTGCATGTAATGTTATTACTTTAAGATATACGAATTATTAATGTAAAATCGCTGGTAGACCTAATAAATAAATAAATAAACAACATCAAATAAATAAGTTTATTTCAAATTTCTAACCCACGATTTAGATATAAAAGTCAAGTTAGAAACCCTTATAATTTTGGTTTGTATGTGTCAATTAGTGGCGTTACCTCTGTGGTGTAGTGGCTAGAATGTACGGTCACACATCAAGAAGTCCTGGGTTCAAATCCCAGGTTGGGCCAAGTTTAGTTATTAAGTCTTACTGCTTCGTAAGCCTCAGTAAAGTAATTGCCTGGAGTTGGGAAGTTTGCAGTGTTTCACCCCCGTTCTTAGAGAGCACGTAAAGCCGTCGGTCCTGCGCTTTAACTCTCACTGGTCGTGTCGAGCATGATAAAGAATAGAGAGTGGGAGTACACTTGTGCACTATTGCGCTCTCTTCTCTTTTGTACTCTTGTCTTAATGAGATTGCCCGCAGGGGCTATAATCGGTCGGGAGGACATCACATCATTAGTGCCATAAATCTATAATTTCAATATTTTTGGTTATGAAGATAAAAATAGTCATCACTTCGGATAACATTGTTTGGCAATCTTGCTAAATGCTATATTTTTGAAGTGAAACTTCTTTAGAATCGTTGTGATTTCAAACTCGATGAAACGAAAAAATAAGTCCATAGTACCAGGCGCTCAGAGAAGGGGGAGAGTTAGCCTTAGATAGATATCGCCCACCGCGAGTCAGTGACATTTCTAACTCTATCTAACTCGTGGGTGTGACCTTCGCGCCATCTCCCTCTCTCAACGAGCTTAGATGGGATTATTCAGTATAAATATAAACGAGATTTAAAAATTAGTTTGCCAAAGAAGTTTTAATCCTGACATGTGTGCTTTGTACACACGCACTTTTAATTTTTTATTTTGGTTTGCTTTTACAGGATTTCAATTAGAATGTGTGGTTTAGAGAGAAGTAACAATTATTTGGAAAAAAGGATTATCCAAAATTGATAACTCTTCTACCAGTCCCATGTCTACGTTGGACGATTACAGGATGACACCGTCATCATCAACAACATTAATTATTTTTATTATTTAATTATTTTATTTATTTTTTTTTTATTTTTGTTTTTTTTTGTTTTTTTTTTTAATGTTCTGCATTCTTTGGATTACACTTATATTGGAGTCACCGGCGCTTCCCCACAACTTTGCAAGCTTATTGTAGATGTTCAGTTTGCTATTACGGCCCGTTCTCTCTAATATTAATCTTTCACATACCTTGGAATGTATTAAAAGAAGACTTATTTTTTTTCAAAATTGTATTATTACTTACATTGAGAAAATTATGTAAATAATAATATTAATTTTAATAATATTAATAATATGTAAATATTGGATTTATTGGACTGTAAAATAAAACACTGTGATACAACATCAAAAATTTAATAGCGATTACAATTGCTTAGGATACGATGAAGCATACATTTATTTCTTATGACAAATTGTTTAAAATCAAATAAATATCGCTTACCTAATAATATTGAATTGTTTTTACTAAAAATAACATAATAACCGTAAAAGCTTTCCCTCCCGGAATTACTTATAGAATATGTGGATATTAACTTTATAAATAATGCAGCAAGAACTATATTTTTTTAGTTAAAGCAAGATATAAAAAGAACGGAAAATACACATTAAAGTAAAAAAAGGCAATATTTTTAAATCACTAAGAGTTTAAAAGAAAAACTATAAGAAAGTTTTTAGTAACATATTCTCTCGTATTCTTAAGTTACTATAAGCAAAATCCATTGTTAAACCTCAACTTATACTGTCTTTGTATATACTACTTAGAATAATAACTGACTGACATATTATAACAGTGGTAGAAATATTAGTAGGTTAGCGATTTTATCGATTTTTCGGTTATGGTTCATTGAAAAGCATTGTAGTAAAGTTTATGGTCTATACGAAAACGCTGCTGTTAAATTAATTTATGCACACACTTGAAACTGTATAATTTCGTTTTAAATAACTATGGCAAGTATATTAGCAAATATTATGATAGTTTATGAAAGCTACGTATTATATGAATAAATTACTACGTCTTAAGCATTAAATTGTAAATAGGAAATATGTACCTATATAAGATGTAATAAACATTGTTAAAATAAGATTGAATAAATTGAGATGATTAAAAATAATATATTTTTCGTATTTAATTTAGTTATTGCTTATGCGGAAGCATAAAGGCAAAAGCATATAAGCAAAAAACATAAAAGAAGCCCTTATTTCAATATAATCATACTTTATGCATTAGATTTTTGGCCTCGTCCATGTAAGAAAGTAATAGTATAAAATAATATTTCTACCGTTAACTTTAAATTTAAACTTTAAATAATTATTAGTAAGCTTTAACTTTAAATTATTTTTTGTATTTTTGAGAGAAGCAACTTTTTAAATTAGTTTTAGTAAGTATAGTAAGTTATTGCTGAATAAAAAGAAAAATCTCTATAAAAGATTAGCATAGTATATACTAACTTATGTATTAAGAATTTTTATAACAACCAAAATCGATTATTGATGTAAAATAATGCCAGCTAAGAGTGTCTTACCACATTTTGTAACTGTTTGAATTAACATTAAACTTTGCAAGGTAAGTAGGTATATAATAAAAAAATACAAAATTATGTCTACGCAGAGTACACAGATTTGTTTGACCATTTAGGAAAATAAGTTCGGATAAAAATTATCAAAAATGTTAATTTTAATATTAAGAATTTAATATTTTTAAGCAAGCATAACCTTAAAATGAATGAAGATTTTTATTAGTTAGATAACTTATGAAGATTCGCTATTTATACTTAATATTAGAGCTAAAAAGAGCTACGAATATCACATAAGTCTATCACTCTATTAATACAAAGTTTTTAGAAAAAAGTATTATTATATTATTAATTACAATGAAATCTTGTCAAAATATATTTTATAGAAAAGTATGCGCCTCGTTCGTAGGTTCAGCAATTTATTTATACCTACCAAATTTATTTTTAATTATATGACACTGTAGTCGCATACCACATCATACGTGGCGCCGCGGCATGTATGATGTATGCGGCTACAACATCATTATTATAGATTTTCTTCAATTTTATTATTCTTTGTATATGAACGTAAACCATGGAGTAAATGGAGAGCGCATGCGGGGGCAACCGCGCTTGCTAAGCATACGCTAAATCAAGCTCTTGCGACGTCAGTGTTGACGTCTCGTCTATTTTCTCGATAGTGCTGTCGCAGCATCGCAACGATTTATATCTAATTCAAGATTAGCTGAATTTGTATTTTACTGTAGGTGTAATTATTGATTTACTTAAAGATAAGTGGGGCCTAGGATAATTAAAAATATGTATTTTGTATGATTTAAAATTTGCAGATTTCCCAACGATGACAGCAAGAAGAAATAAATTTGGATTAATGCTTTTCAAAGAGACAATTTTTTTCAACAAAGCATAGTGTTGTATGCTCTAGACAATTCACACCGCATTGCTTTACCTTTCACTAGTAATAAGTCAAACAATTATCGATATCGATGTTTTTTAAAGTAACCCTTTTGGAATCACAAGAGAATAAGTCATCACTTGGTTGTCACTTCGTTACCCAATCACAGCTACCGAAGCTTACCTCTCCCCCCGCCGTAAATGTGCGACTTTGAGCTAATACAAAAACATGCCAATGCGCGCTCTATTGGTTTTATGCTCCATGATGTATACATACATCCTTACATTACATATGTATTTATAACAAGATTCCATTGTACCTAGCAAATTAATAGTCTACTAACATTTAGCGAGAGAGTGTAAAAGCTACCACTTACACTATGACTATTTTGTCTAATTTTATTACGACCACATTTAATAACAGTATAAATACTGAAAGTTTGAGTACATTTTAAAAGCTTATATGCTATAATGCTAGTACAAATAGGACGTTTTAATAATATAAATACTAAATATAAGAGCATACACTCACAACACTACATCTACATAGTGATCAAAAAGGTAAGCATTGAGGGACAAATATAAAAGCTAGTCAAAATATTTTCAATTCAATAGAAAAATCTAAGTAAAATGAAATGTAACTTCAAAAGATATTGTTTTAATAACTTATGATAATATGTATTCAACCCGTTTTTAAATGACCGACTGGGCACGGGCCTCCCTTCGATACAAGGTGAATCAAACTATAGTCCACCGCGCTGGCCTAGTGCGGGTTGGCGGACTACACATATCTTTCGAAATTTTTTCCTTCGCCGTAAGAAAAAAACTAATCATGTTAGAAGTGATTCCCACATGAAAATATCAGAGGTGCGAAATCCGGATTTGAACCCGCTATATTTAATTTCCCAAGCGAGCGAATTACCACGTAGTATATATTATGCAAATTTTCAATGTTTCAATATGATATAGCTATAATGGCTTTAAATCGCAGCTCTTGCTACGCGTATGTAGCTATGTCCTACGTCGTAGGACTTAGCTACGTAGAAGGAGGATTAGCGCACAGTACTAAATCAACACGTAGATATACAAATAGCATACAAATATTTAAATAAGATATAAGTAAATAAAGTACTTTTGTAAAAAATCAAGCAAAGAATTAATTCTACACTTATATTTACCCATAAACTATAAATATTGAATGCAAATGGCGTTCAAAAATAAAAAAAAACAAATTACTTCACTGTTAGCCGTATATTAAAAATGAAAGAAATTCAATAAAAACTTTAAATAAATATATTTAAAATATCAAAACACTAAAGATTTCTAAAAATAAAAAATCAAAACTCAAAATTCTTCGGCCTTCCGCGTTAACATCAGGTCGGATCGATCACACAGAATGTATAATATATTACAGTTTGTAAAGTTATTAGTTAATGTAACAACAAAAGTACCTATTTTACATTTTCAAATTTAAATGGGATCAAACTGGTAGATACAAACTCAAACATAAAATAAACAAAGCCAGCCACCATCTGGTTCTATGGTAAGCTACAAGACTTGTGTTATGCATACTACATAGTTGAAATAGTAAAAATTCATAACTATAAGTACATGTAAATTTAAATATCAACGCCCATGACTACATGAGTCGACACATTTGTGCTCATCACACAAATTACTATCTCCAGCGGGACTCGAACCCGCGACCATTAGAAACTGATACAAAACTCGTTATCGCAGATAAGAAGATACCTACACTTTCAAACATAAAAAGAATATTCCAGATCATTCAATAAATGACGGAGTTTTGAGTTCACAGTCTTGGCAAAATACAACGAAATTTAAAATTTTCTACCTTTTGTAGTCTGTTAAAATAAAACACCACATTAATTAAAAAAAATGTGTCATAATGCAATAGGTATAATACTTTAGTATAATAGTTTTTAGAATAACTCCATAGTTTTGATAACATCACTACTTGGATCAGTGAATACACTTTGCCCTATTTTCAACCGACTTCGAAAAGGGAGATCAATTTGGTTATATTTTGATATAAAAAATGTAAATTTTTTTAAACTTTAAAAATTTGCACGCAAAAGTTAAATTGAACACTAGTAAAAGGTAAATAAACAAATTGAAACTTAATAATACTATAACAATATGGATAAATAAAGTAACTGAAAGCTTCACAGCTGATAGAGGTCGACACCTGGCTTTGCTATGGAAGAGCGGCGTACGTTGACGCCGCTCTTCTCCGCGGATCAGACGTGTGTGAAACCCGCATGGACCGCATCCTCTTGCGAAATCTGGGTGCCCGCGGGGAAATACTACAAGTGGTAAAAAAACATTATACATGTGTATTAAATATTTAAATAACTGGATCGAACAAGTGTGTGGGACAGAGAAATAAAGTACTTTAAATTTTGAAGTTATCCATACTTTCTTACAGAAAGCGTAATTTAAAAGAAAAAAATGCATTTATATTTTAAAAAATCCTAAGTCCGGAATCAACTTAGTTTTGAAAATAACTTCAATATTCAATGTAGAAATATGCAATAGGTCTTGGTCATTCAACTTATAAGGGTTTTTAAATGTTCACATAATACACAGGACAAAACACACATAATTACTGGAGATGTGAAACGATGTGTTGGTTATATATAAAAAATACGATTCATGTTTTTATCAAAGTTGTTTTAAATATTTGTGTGTGTATTTTTATTTTTATTCTAGATCAAAGTATTGAACGGATCAGGCGTGTGTAGCTTGTATTTGTCAGATCTGTGTACAAGGGCGTACTACAATTACCTATTACACATGATATTATTATGTATATAAGTATAAAAAGAAAATTATATTATATGTACCAGAAATATGCAATTAGTTTAGATGATTCAATTATCAAGGGTTTGTAAAAATATATCTACATATACGACGCAAAATTCAACGTGGTTCAAAAAAACCAGGGCCAAAAGCAATTCAAACAAACCTACAAATGTTTAGTAACAAGAGCGGTCCAAATTCCACAGAAGACCTGATTAAGTAGTTACCTCAAATATAAATTTAATTGAAAAATATAACATAGTAGAAAAAAAACTTAAGGAACAGATAAAAATACAAAAAAACAAATGCAGAAACTCCTATCTCAGTGAAGAAACTTTAAAACAAATTGAGAATAGAAGAATATCAAAAAAAGATTAAAGAAATCCCAACCTTAGCAAACAAATTAAGGAAAATATGAGGAGAGAGAGGAAAAGGAGAAGAATTTAAATCCTAGAGAACCATATCAATAAAACAAGACGTACACGAAAATCTCTCATGGAACTTCGCGAAAAAGAAAAAGATTGGATACCAAAGCTAAGAGATAAAAACCTCGCAAACTACTACACGCAGAACAATTCTCAACATAGCAATGGACTACTATCGCTCTCTATATTCAAAACAGCTAAACACTACCTTACTCGTAAGCTGACCCTGACAGAAAAATATTATAGGAGATACTAATGTTATACTAGAAATATTGCTATCAGAAGTAGAAAAGGCCATAAAAAGTCAGAAGACGGAAAAAACTCCAGAACAAGATAGAATGCCAAATGATGCTCATGCGAGGTACAATTGAAGAATTAAGTCCGACACTAACAAAGATCTTCAATGAGATACTACATCCCAAGCAGTAGGCAGAATCACACAACACTTTTATTCAAGATAAGTTCAAAAGATGACATTGGAAATTACAGACCCATATTTATCATTTCAAATGTACATAAGGTTTTTGCGAAAGTCATTCTAGACAGAATTTCAAATAGGCTTGACGAAAATCAACAAGTAGAACAGGCAGGGTTTAAAAAAAAGTGAGCGATAGCAAGTTCCTATCTTTTAAGGTTCACTCGCTATAACCTTTTTTATGGTAATAAAATTTGTTATATGATAATGCATTATTTGCGAAGGTGTTTTTATAAACATTATATTAACCCTTACCTTAATAATTAAGTGACTCATCACAACCATTTAATTTTGAATAAAATTGCTCTTGACATCATTTGTTTTCAATGAATATCTTACGAGATATCATAGTTTTAACATAACTTCGCAACAAAATAATGATCACCGCGTACAAGAGTGAGAATTGTGGCGAGGGGTGAGTTATGCCGGTTGCTCGCTGACGCGGAAAGAATTTGATTTCCTGTCTTTAGAATGCGAGCGAAGCCGCAGAAAAGGCTGGTGTTTAGTAAGAATTTTCAAGTGTTTTTATTAGTCAATTTTCAATATATTCCCATGTTCGTAAACTAGCATGATGAAGTTATTGCCGTATGGGCTCAGTGATAAGATCATACACATTTTTTTTTGATAAAAAAAAACAAGTAGTCTACATCGAGGGGAAAGAAAAAATATCTCCTCTTCTGTAGTAATGAAAATATTATAACATAAGAATATGTACATATTCTATATTTCGCTATTCTTTTGCGGTTTGAGCTTCAAACGTTATTATCATGGTTTTTGATATATAATAGGATATCTATCACATCACTTAAACGAAATTAAAATTATTTTTTCTCTTCGAAAGGGTTTGCATTAGGTACTTACCATATTTTATAAAAATATAAAAAAACACATAAATATACGAATATTACAAGGTAAGGATAAAACATAAAATTCATAGGAAAATTGTCACACATAGACGAAACATTCTCATGGAGGACGGGATTTTACTAAATAAAAAACTTACAGATAAAACTTAATAAAACTTGCGGTGTCTACTTCCCATCAATTCTCTTCCTAAGAGGAAGTCATTGTACTAAGATTGAAAAATAAATATTATGTTATTAATAGAAATATAAATAATATATTAGATTATAAAAAGCAAAAACATTAAAACCACTACACTATTATTACTATATATTAAAAAATATAATTAATAGTATGATTCATTGTCTTTAAAGTATTAATAACCGATATAAAATAACAACATTGTATCTTATTCACTCAAGAATACGATGCCAGATTCAATTAACAATAAAATATATCAGATAGCGTTATCCTTACAAAATCAATTTCTTGAGATACATCTATCTATACATAATATAAATAAAAAGTGTCTATTTTCAATTTCAAATTATATGTACGGTATTGACATAAAAATATCAATTTGTAAAATTTTTGTTTGTCTATCTGTCTGTTTATTCTAGCTAATCTCTGAAACGGCAGAACCGATTTTGACGGTATTTTCACTTGCAGATAGCTAATGTTATAAGGAGTAACTTAGTTTAGAATTAATTTTATTTTTAACTAGATGAACCCGCAGCTTCGCTTGCGTTAAATTTAGTCACGAACCCGTGCGAAGCGAGGGTGAGTCGCTAGTCAGTATATATAATCATCCAACGACATAAAAGCCTATTTCATAACAAAACCTGTTAGCTTACCCCACTAAATGCGGAACCGTTCCAACCAAGGCGTTCTTCCCTTTGTCTTTGTGGGGTCCTTTGTGGTGTCTTCCGTTCCTTGGAGGCGAGTTTAGCCTTCGCTCGTAGTGCTGCAGTCAGTGACACATTCGCTCTTGCTGCTTCAGCACGCCCGTGTTGACAAAATTCAAGGAAAGCCACACCTAAAGCTAACGCCAGACCACCCACTAGCACGTAGAATATGCCAGCTACTTGAGATAGCGACATTTCTATTATCGTTGCCTCCTGAAATTGAGAAATTGTTCCCTGTATTTAAAAGAGAAATGTATATGTATACTTGTAAGAGAAGGATTGACAAGAAAGGATTAAAATTATTCGCAACATTATATTAATATCGAAACAACAGCATAACTATTACTATTACCGAAGAGTCCTTAATTAAACAAACTAATAATATCAATAGCGAAACAATGAAATAAGTGTCACATGTTAAAATCTTGATTGTTTGCTTTAATACAGAGTTTCAACCAACATCATTTGGTTCGATCAAGTGTGTGTGAGTGGAATCCGTCCATTAAATATATTTTTGCAAAATTTTGAACGATGCAGAGGCCAATACATAAAATAATAAATTTTAATTTTTTTGTCTTACTGTTTTTCGGCTTTTATCTGAAACGGTTAGACAGATTTTGACGGGACTTTCACTCGCAGATGTTATAAGGAGTAACTTAGGCTATTTTTGTTTTAAAAATTTTATTTATTGTATTATAGGGACGAACCCGAGCAAAGCGAGGGTGAGTCACTAGTATATTACAAAAACGCAAATAAGATACGCAAAAGTAGTCTTATTTTATTGAAAAACTAACATTATAAACTAACACATACATCATTAGATACTTTTTTTCTTTAAAAATCATAACTTTGTGATTACAATATTGAATTTGAAATAGCCTTCGACAGTAATATGAAACAACTTAAAAGTTTTTTATCATATTTTTATCATAAATCTTCAAGTTATATTTAAAGTTAATTTATTATTATTTGTTATTTATTTTTTAAGTAGCACATTAGCCTTTACTATTGGCAGTATTCCAAAGAGGAGACTCAGAGAGCAAACCTCTAAGATGCGAAAGATCCCAACAACTTCATTTCCGTGATCGCTGTTTCTTGTGACGGGAAATTTCTTGAGACCCAATTTTTATTAAGTTAATTTAAAAATGAGCTTATATGGTACCTATTTAATATAACAATCACAAATTACAAGGTAAAAATCAATCATTGCTCTTTACAAAAGTAGGAACTTTTAAGCAAAATTACTACATATAACTACGTACATTTCTATAATCACTTACTATTCTACAGTAATGTTTATATATCATAATAAAATTCCCGTTTTCATGTTTACCAATAGAACTCGTTTTTTTTAATTTTTTTACCAGCCGTTTGCTTTGTTTTAAGTTTTTCAATTAAATAGTTATGTGGCAGGACAACTTCTGCCTATCTGTATTACCAGTGCCTTAATCAAATTAAAATATAACTCTTAAAACTTACATAATTGGAAGACAGCATGCTTTTTCAGATTAAGATTAATCTTCAAAGCATTCGCAAAATGCTACGTTGAACACTGTTGCATCGTAAAACGATAAACAAACAGATTTTCCTTCATTTTTATTACATAATTAATTTTTATTACCTTCATGATCCCTTATAAGTACCATTTAAAAAACTGTGTATATATAGAAAAAGTTTTCTTTTAATGCAGTTAAAACAAAACACAAGTATTGGATAATAAAAAAAACTAACCTCGTCTTTGACCAAATCGCAGTCGGGTTTATTTGTAGTCAACAGCCATTTCCGCCATAACGTGGAAATGAGGCCATCTCTCTTCATGTTGACGATCGCTAGATTTATTCCTTCCCTGAAATAGTGATATTGATAGTCAGCATTTTTTATTTTTGCAAAAACTGTGGTTTTATGTGACTAATGTTGCATCACTCTGATCTATCATAACAAAATTGTTTTTTTAAGGATACGAGATTCCAACTTCTACTACATCTAACTTACTTACTATCCCGGTATTTTTTATATTAATACACTTATAATATTTTCTTAGATTGTGGATTAAATTAAGCATTCGGCTTATTTATTATGGAAGGAACGTAGTTTATCCTAAATTGAAACTGTTTTCCTTTTAAAATTCTTTCGTAGCTCTATATGGTGCTTCATATGGAAAGTTAACTATTTTACATAGTCACTCATTACGTGTAGTAGGTAATTATATAAAAATATGAAAAATAATTCCTTACTTTGTTACGTCTATATTACTTTTGACAACTGTAAAATATGCAAGTAAACTATTATACATTAATTATTGTTATTAACTATTATATTATTAATTATTATTATTTCGTTAAAACAGTGCAATGCAGTAGTAATCACTACATAGTATAAAACAAAGTCGCCTTTTCTGTCCCTATATCCCTATGTGCGCTTAAATCTTTAAAACTACGCAACGGATTTTGATGCGGTTTTTTTAATAGATAGAGTGATTCAAGAGGAAGGTTTATATGCATAACTAGCGGATCCCGCGGCTTTACCTGTGCTAAATCTAGGGAAGAGCCCGAGCGAAGCAAGGGCGAGTCGCTAGTACCTAATAAAATTCCTCTTCCTGATTCAGATTTTATTGCATCTGCAATATAATTTAAGAAGATTAAGATCGTGATAAAAACCACCTATCCATACCTCATCCCGCCGCACTGGGAGAAGAATCTCGCGATTTCACAGCATCCAATAAAGTCTCTGCTGAATCGCGGTATCATAAAATCACAGCTGTACGTTATAAAATGTAAATTTCAACTTGTTGTTAAAAATCACGTTCGCAAATCGTGTACCATAAAAATGGGGTGGTATAAATTCAAAATACGGAGCACCCACTTCCCTACTGACGAGCCCATGTAAATTTACGACTATTCAGTATTCAACTGGGAATTACTTTACAGAGAGATTTAAGCCAGATCGCGGGGACTCCTGTAGAAGAGCTAGTTTACGTGGGAGGTTCCTATACTTATATTATAAAGCTGAGGCGTTTATTTGTTTGGTTGAACGCACTAATCTCAGGAGCTTTGGGTTCGGATTAAAATATTTTAGTGTTGAGTTGCCCATTTTTCGAGAAAGGGCTAATAGGCTATAAAACTTCATGTTATAATATGTAAAGCCAGAATTTTATTTCCGATCTTTAGAACGCTCGTGGAGCCGCATGAAGTACTTATCTGTTATACCGATTACCTTTGTTTTTATATTCATCGCCACCGCCGCCATTTTTAGAAATAAACTTTTACCAATCATTGAGTTTTTTCCAATTTGATCCTTATACGATTTGTACATTCCTTCCGTTTATATTTTTGAGGCTATTCCGGTGAACGGAGGCCATAATTCCGTTTTCTGCTCGAAGACACGTTATAAGCGGTTGAGTCGCTATGACAGCGGAGTAAAAATCAGAGCTTGTTTATGCTCATTTCAAATCCTCTATAGATTTAAAATGCTTGAAATCTCTCTCATATTCCATATTTGTTCAATTACGTATTTAAGTTTTTTTTGTCAATATAAAAAATGTGGTATGATTAAAGATTTTCAAGCCATTTATATTGTATGTTTGCTTGTGATTTACTTAGTCCGTATTTTATTTAAAAAGTTGCTATAGATTTGTAAAAAACTAAAAACTATTATCTTCTTTATGTTACCTTTTTCTTAATTTTTGTTTATAAATGAATTTAATATTATTGATTTGACGGTAATTATTCCATTATTTAAGAAATACATGCGCAGATAAAGGAAAGAGATATTGGAATCTAAGTGGGTTCGAATATCCTTAATTTTCTATTTGTAAATTCCTTACCATTAATGCCTTAGCCTCGCATTGAAAATAAACTTCGTTTACATTTTCTCATATGAACGCAGTTAAAAAGTTTCAAAAAGGGAGACTATTTTGAATCTTGATCAAAGTCACTTTCAAAGGATCAATCATTTTAAAACAGTGTCGACTTCTAAAAAGAAGTAAAAACTGTTTGTGACACACCCCGCTTTGACCGTTGGCCTGACATTATTGCCCGTGAAACTTCGCATGAAAATCCCTAGGGTTAAAAACCCCTATCTACGTTTTCCCACTGACATTACGGATATTAAGCCAAAAAATATAGATGACATCACGTCTACAACCCTCTGCTATCTGGTCGGTTTTGCAATTTAAAAGCAGAAAACGATTAATAGATTGTGCATACGTTCCACCAAAGGAGTTGTTTGAACAAAATATACAAAGTAAATAAACTAACAAAATTATAAAACTGAATTGCTGTTTTGAGAATTGCAAATTTCATTTGAAATAGAGCGAAATTGCGAACTAATTTTTAGTTGGAGTTCGTTTTGTTATTTCCAAGAATACGTTTTACTAGTTTTACTTTCTTTTATGTACCTATTATGGCGTTAACTATAAGTTATCTAGTATATAATATATATTGTATATTATGTATTATTATTGTATGTTATGTATTGTTTTGTATTTTTTATTCTCCATATCAAGTGTCGGGGATGCTTTTGAGGATTTTTATCCTGAAAAGCATAACCGAAACTATCCTATGTCTTCTCCAGGGTCTCAAACTACCTTCTTTACCTAGTTTATCTAATACAAGAATACTAAAAATTAATAAATAATAAATTGTCTTAAATAAACAAAAACATACAAAACCGCTCATAGAAAACAATGTCGAATAATTTATTCTTAAGAACAAAGAAGAAACATTTATGGTTATGTCATAATTATATCACTAAGTAAAACATTCATGCTTAAGCAATTTACGTCGCAAGTATCGCTGTTTATTGCGAGGCGTGTCGTGTAAACAAAATGTAATGTGAAAAACGTTGCGATCTAATGTACTAGCGGTTTGGAAGTGAAAATGTTCCGGGCTACGCGTTTTCTTGCAAATTCCAGTAAGGGCCGATCTACACTATAATAACGATATTATAGTGAGGATAAGCCTTAACTCTCAAATAATAAAATTATTTCGAAACCCAGAAATTTGAAATTGTTATTATCATTATTGTCATTATTAAGTCCATATCGAGACACATAGGTTGAGTGTCTAGTCTTCAATAAAAAACACTTAATTAAGTCAAGTTAAGTCGTCATTTCTTTTAACGAATTAAAATTGTATAATAACTATTTATATACATAAAAGCAGAAACTGACTGATTGGTCGATCAACAGCTGAAATCGGTGAGTATAGCGTTTTCTTGGTCCGAATAACTTCAAACTTGGCATTTATATTCTTTAAAAGATTTTATTACACAAATATTTCATCGTTTTTAAGATAAAAGGGGGTGACAAAATTTATAGACTCCCACGCAAATGGAGTCGCGAGCAAAAGCTAGTGATATCTAAAAAAATATTCTCTTTGTATGTACCTTAAAGGTGATCCTTTTGGAGTGGCTACCCCGAAATTAATAACTTTGTATTTGCATACGCGTGTTAGAGAGCAGTCTTCACTTTCAACCAGCATGTTTTCATTCTGCTCCTTCACCAGGTTAGGGGTATTGTGGCTCTGAAAACACATATTTATCAATAAACATATAACTATCTTTTCGGATTTCATCGCGGATTTATTTTGATTTTTGGTTCCCGACGTTTCGAATGCTTTACATCAATCATGGTCACGGGAGAGACTAAGGTATTTGACGTCTCAGGGGTTTATATATGTACTTGTTACAGACAGTGCCTACCCATAATTTACAAAAAAATCCAAAACGGCAGTAAGGTAGGTTTTTAAAAATTATATAACTTTATAAAAATATTTTTATTTCGCACATTTTAAATTTTAAAAGTACATTATAAATATGGCAATATTATTAACCGATTTTTTGCTAATATAATTATAATTATTACATTTTTTTTAAATATTTATTGAATGATATTATGTAGTTTTGCTATTTTAATAATATTATGTATATTGTGATTTAAAATATAATTTAAGCAACATTAAACTTTTAATAGGTATGTTATATTATTTTCATAGCAACACTTTTATTATGTCAAATATTCGCGTAAACCTAAGAAAGTATTTATCAATGAACTTAATGGCTTATTCTAAAACAAATAAATTTATAAATTAAAAGTAAAAAGAATTAAAGAATGAAAACCCGTTTTTAAAGCAATGGGAGATACGTGTATAAATATGGCCACTATAAATAAACGAAGCCTGTCTTTGTCTGATAGTATTTGTTGTAATTAATATTATTAAACATTCAATTTAACTTCACAACAAGCACTTTAACTGTGTAACGAAATTTAATAGAACAGAGTTACTTCAGAAAGTTTTAATTTATTTCACATCATAATTTTAATATCTCGTTAAAACAAGCACTTGCCTTATTTGAAATTCCTAACTTTAAGATCAATTTTAATATATTTAATTGAATGTCTAAATAGGATCATTTATAGTCGTTACAACGAAACGGGGTAGGTCTCATATAATTAATGGTAGCGGGAATAAGTTACTTTATTTAGAATTCAAAGCACGTCTTGAGAAAGCTCTAAGCGACGTTGAAATATACTTAAATGTTGTCAAACCCTTGGTTAAGTAGGATTCTAGAATATAACTTTAAAGTTTAAAAAATTGCATATTAGGTGAGGTATTTACTATTTATTATTATTTATTATAATATACTGAATAATGTGTACCGATTACATAATAGCTACATATAAATAAGATAATAATAGAATGCTTCATAGATAGCTTATTTGTACTATATTAAGAACCATGATATAAAATAAAACAAATATTATATATTTATATTATATACCCACAGCAATTTCATTTGTTGAATGTATTTATTTGTTTTTTTTTTAAATAATCACCTCCTCTAAAACTTTTGTGTACGACTACCATATCTGAGACCAACTGCCTTGAACATGTCGCAGAGCAATGCGTACTGTAAATGTACTTTGTACTCCCTTCCCTCTTAAAGTCCGATAGGACCAGAATAAGACACGACCGGCGAGACATAAGGCGCAGAAACGACAGCGTAACATACTATCTAAAACTTCACCACTTGTTATATATTAGTTATTTTATTAACGTATACTACTTCGACTCGATCCACGAATCGAATCCAGGACGTCATAATCTACTGACATGAGAATAAGTTGAACGATTATTCTGTGTATTTTTTTAATATTTCAATCTCACCGGATAAATACCGTGAAGTTAGTCGCATGTCTACTTAGAAAGTCTTAAATAATCCAGTTTCAAGTTTTTGACGAAAATATGTCTCGAAAATTGTGACATTAGTTTGAAAGTTCATAGGAAGTTGTGAAGATTTTGAAAAGTTATAAAATTTCGAAACTTGCAGTTAGCTTCACTACGTTTCGTATTCATATACCGATGCATATGCGTATTTAAATAGAATATGTGGATATCATAAATGTTGTAGTTTTTTGAAGTTTTGTACACCGTATTTCGCGTAACACATTACTATTAAAACTTGTCTTACATACAAGAATCTCAAAATATATATTTTAAATACAAAATGTAATTAATAAATAAAGTTCGCTTCGCAACACAACTTAATCTTCAGTATCAATAATAAATTCGTAAAAAATCTATATTATTATTGTATTTTACTCTTTCATTACCTTGATATATGAAAGTAGTAGTATTTATCCGCATATCTTGATGCAAGCATATACAACTGAAATACTAAATATAATACGCAAGCATAAAACATTTCACACGAACTCAATTTTCAAAGGCCAGGGGCAGCAGTCTTGACATAGCGTTCGCTATTTAAATCTTAATAATTTACGATTAATATCAACCATAAGAATCCATAAATTAGCGATCTTTCACTATATCGAGACTGCCTAGGATACAAAATAAAACGTACATAGACCATAAATACCTACCTATACAGTATATTTGCTTAGTAGCATATTAAATGACTAAGAATATTCAATCGCCACAGCAACCTAACTTCTATCTACCTCACCTTCTGGTATATCTTACATCAGTTTTCTCGAATCGTAGTACGGCGGGCTCGATACGTTCGACTATGAGGTACGCTGCGAGGTTAGCGGTGTAAGAGCACACAAGTACTAATGCGAAGAACCACCACACAGTGCCAACTATACGCCCGGACAGTGATCTAGGATAATAGACAATTAATTACAATATTATTCTTTATTTCATACCAAAATGGATCGTAACAATCCAAAAAAACATCAAAAAAAGTTATACAGCAGGCGGAATTACTTAGATTTTTTTAAAGATTACATAACAGAAATTTCTTCTTTTAAACTTCTTGACGCTAGTGGCTGGACTGATTTGGATCAAGTTTAGTAAAAAGACGATTTGGGATATGACATACTATATATAAAGTCTGTTACGTATCTAGACAGACAGTTTGTCTGTCAAGCTTATAAGCGTTGTGAGGGTAGGTAATATTTGTTGCTATTGCATAGCTTATCTAAATATGCATTATACATATTACATGTTCATATTTAAATGACGTATATATATTTTAAAAAGTCACAAGTTTAAAACGACTTTATTTGATATACCGACGTGTAAAGAAAAATTTCATATATTTACGCCCTGATAGAGACTCTGTGAAGCGGATTGTAGCAAGTAAATGTTAGCGAAGCTTATACAAAACAAACAAAAGGCAAATATCTTCACGCCATATTCCTCTCATGTGAGATTATTAAGAGTCAACAATACGCAGCGCTGGGTCTCGCTTTCAATCCATGACCTTACATAAATATTTGTTTTAATGGGAATCGAACTCCAACTCTACCCGTTGTAACTATAGTATCATTACTAAAAGACGAGATGATGTAACAAGTTCACATTTAAGTAACTATAAATATTCGAAAAAGAGATATAAATATTAATTTTATAAAAGCAGAAATTGCGATAAATTTCCTTGCTAAGAAATAATAATAATATATTTAATACTAGCTTCTCCCGCGGCCTCGCACGCGCTCTAAAGACCGGAAAATAAATTATTTCTGAGTCGCGTGGTATGGTACCTCGCAGAAGTAACGCCTTTCCCGTTTTGCAACATTTTTTTGATGCTCCGCTCCTATTGGTCGTAGCGTGATGTAATATAGCCTTCCTCGATAAACGGAGTATCCAATAGAAAAAGAATCTTTTAAATCGAACCAGTAGTTCCTGAGATTAGCGTGTTCAACCAAACAAACAAACTCTTCAGCTTCATAAAATTAGTATAGATTTACGACTATTTTCATATATAAAGCATTACCTCGGCACTACGTCGCTTCCTTGCTGCATGAATGATCCTAGTGAGAACCAGAGCGAATTCCAAATACTGAATTCATTGTGTAAAATAATCTGAAAATAAAATTTAGTTTTAGTTTCGCAGTTCACTTTGTCCATGTACAAGTGCTTTAGTAGGGATTATTTTTGAAATTCTGTTTCTAAATATTTAATTTTCGTTTAGAAAAAGTTATAGCCTAGTTGTTTTTAAATGTTTGTAGGCAATATTTTAATTATTTTTAATTCTAATTAATTCGAGCCGGTGGTAGTTTACTCACAGACTTACAGACTGCATTTTAATTTTGATAATGTAAATGACGATTCAAAAGAGCTTGTAAAAGTCTATTTGAATAAAGAATATTTTGATTTGATTTGATTTGATTTGCTCGAGTATTTTTAACTTACTATACAAAATGAGAGTTACCTTAGTAATCACAAGACCCCAAACTAGAACAACTATGTAGGTTATACAAGCAATAAAAATCTTAAGTGGCCGGTAAGAGACAAATCAATTCCTTTCCGCCGTATACTAAGGATTACGCGCGGTTATGTTTTTGATTTAAATAAATAAGACTAAATATTAATTAATAATTATAATAATTATACGTGTTATTTGTATGTAGGTGTAAATATTATGAAATGTGACGTTAAATATAAATTAAATTCTTATATTACGTGTATTATTTACCTACAACTATATCCTTCTTAGCCCGAATCGATAACGGTAGTAATTTAAAATCTATATACATAACATAAAAGTTTTATTTTAGAATTTAGATTTTTCGACACTAAATGAGATTATTTATCATACAATATTACTATTATAACTGTTTATAAAAAAATGTGTTGCTCAAAGAATACACATAAGTTGAACATAATTATTAGAAAATAAATAGTTATAATTAAACAAACTATTTTTAGTATACTTTTAAAAAACTGAAATATAAAATAAACCTCAAACGATTGCCAGTAGTACTTATCTAACTTATTATCGCTTATACCCAATCAAAGGACTTACATTTGATATGATCTTTTTATAAAAAGTTTGATTGGTTAGAAGGGAATTTTCAAACCTTAATCCGTAAAAGAAGATAGAAGTAAGGAAATTATATGGAAAATATAAAATCCCGGTATTAAAGCTCTTTGCAGACGCAATCATTGGAGTATTATATCAGCGCTTTCATTATTTGAAGACACTACTAAATTTTCTATTAAAATTAATAAAACAAAAGTACGAAAACTAAAAAATATTATATTATAACATACTAGTTTCTCTCATTTATATAACCTTTGTATTAAAAAGGTCCATTCTCAGTTGTGAGATGTACACTAAGCTTTACATTGATACAAACCTCGTTAGTATTGCTTATCGGCTGCTCTGAATGCGTATCCGTAATAGACACAGACCGCCATTCGTTCGGAGAAAAGCGCGATACCAAAAACAACACGATGCTCACCGCGAAGAAACTAAATATTATGCAGATCTACAAAAAGGTTATTAGTTAGTAAATAGAATTATGTATTTTTATGGGAGTTTTATGGTTTTTTTTTCATACTTTATAGTAATTTTAATGTTATTTGTGTTAACGTGCAATTTTCATAAAAAATAAACTATATTAAAATCGTCTTGTAGTTATATGTATGTTACTAAAAGACTACAAATGTTTGGAAAAATCTCAGATTCTCATAATTTATTTTTTTCACCTTGGCTTATAATTACTTTTGCTGAGAATGAAAAGAAAAAATAAACATATGCATGAAGATAGCAACAGAGTAGGTAGTAGTCAAAAGTATTGATAAAAAAATGACTTATTACGTAAAAGCTACTTAAATATTATACTATTAAAACAGTCCTTTTTAACCGACTTCCAAAAGGAGAAGGTTATTTACTTTATAGTACACGTAGAATTAGTGCAAATAAAAATCAATGCAAGATACACGAGTATAAAGCGATATCCAATAACAATATATCTTCAGTTTTCTTTACAATAGCTAATACAATGCAGTTGAGAACATAAATCACCGAACAACTTAACAGCACAGTTCACTCGCCCAAGAACTGTCATAAACATATACGAACACGCTTTTATCGGGAAATGTTTGGATACGCTTCCGGCGGTCGTTATGTAAATGGGGATGCTACTTTTACCCATACTTTGTTTTTGAGCTTTTTAATACTTTTTTTGACAAGTTATAATGTATAGCTATGTGTCATTTAACTTACACATTTAACTATTACTTGTTTTTATACATATGTCTATTATATACAAGTTGTATTTAAGATCTTTAAATATTTATGGAGAATTGATAATGTTTTCCAGATAGATTTATATTTTAGTGAAGAAAATTGCACATAAAATTAATTTGTTTAATTTTTTTCTTACATTTTGTTTAGATTAATTTCTCCTTTACTGATTTTTTTATTTATTTTACAATTTAGTAATTAATGAAATATATTAACCAATACAGGCAAAACAAACATTAGAAGTTTCAAATTAAGGATAGCTATTTCACGTCCGTACGTATGTATTTTTAAGTTTTGACGAATTTATACTAACCCATTCAACTGCGATAAAATTTTGGTGCTTTTACGTGTGTGCTCATTCGCAGTTCTTTACATGGAACTAGTATAAAATCTGTACCGGTACTATAATTAATATGAATATGAAAAGGTATGAATTTATGTATGTAATTTGAATACTATGTACATTACAGGTACGTTTATATAATGTAAAAGCGACGCATCCTCGCTTAGCTTGGGTTCGTCATTGTAAACATTAATTTCATATATAGGCGATTTATCCATATTAAAAATAAAACCTGAAAACTTTTTTAAATCATGTTTTAGAGATAATGTAGCTGTCTATTGAAAAAAAATTTGGAATCCGGTTAGTAATTTCAGAGATTACTCTACATACAAACAAACTTAACTTCTTTATTATATTATTTTACCCCCAGACAAAGTCAGTGCTCGTCCTAGCTTTATAATTTATGACAACATTCTTACTGAAGCCGTCAGCTCTGATAGAGTTTATAAACTTAAATAAACTCAACTTCAATAAAAGTTGTGCCTCTCTTAATAAGATTCGTAACGAAGGTGTCCTTTACAAGTCGACTAGTTCGTAAGATGGTTATTTACTGAACTGGATTTAAAATACGAGGTGTTTTCTTTTTTCTCAAGAGAAACCTTCATGTTTGCACACAAATATACATGGTTTTCATTTTTATGGATCAATATTATTTAATAATGTTAGTGTTTGAATAGATTTATTTCTTTATTTCGTGTTTCTTTAAACAAATATAATTATTAATGATACAGTATCTTGATATGTTTGATAAGACACTTGATTCAGTGACCTTACTTTCTGTGCCAGCGGTCGCGGGTTCAAGTCCCGCTGGGGGACATTCATTTGTGTGATAACCATTCATACTACCATTCAACCATTATAATATTTATAATATATATGTTTTTATCATACTAATTATATTATTATTAGAACCAAAATGTCTAATATAAAGAAGCCTAGAACTTTTTTAAATGTTTTAAAGTGCATTTTTCAATCTAAGGGTTGCTTATTTTAATATAGTTATTTCAGAACTAATTCTTGATAACTTGATTTGGAACTATACCTAGGAAATATACTTACTAACTATTTTGGAGAATATAGACAAAAAAGCGTGTCTTTTCGTTTCATGAAGTTTCATAAAGAAACCGCATGATGATGAATGACTTATTGTAGAAATAATAATAACTAAACTTGCTAATAATGAGAGAATTACTTTGGACATGGAACATAATCTCATCAGATCAAACCGTAACTATACCAATAAATTTAATAACAATTAATTAACACTTACCCATATCTCCTTAGACAGCGGTCGTAGAAAACTAAAAGTACCAGGGTTTTGCTTCGGCGTTTTAGTCGGTTTGATTGGAATTTTTATTGAAAGGAATGGTTGACTGAAGTCGATTGCGCTCTCTCTTTCTGACGTTATTGCTAAGGGTGCAATAGCAATATCTGCTTCCTATATATAAAAAAATAACATAATTAGCATATTGTGTACAAGTGAAATTCAAAAAACAATAAAAAATCAGTAAGATGACTTTACTAAATACGAGAAATATTTAAGAACACGAAAATTAAATAGTGCCATTATAATATTTGGGAAAGCATTTCAAAAACAGTAAGGTCTGAATCAAATGTTAAACATTTTAAAAGCTTATTTTCACACACGTTAAAATTTCTTGATAATATGCGATGTAAGCGTGTCGATAAAGTTCCTTATTGTATAATAACTTGCCAAAATATTTTTATCTTATTTAAAACACTCACTTATGTATAATGTATATAATATGAAAATAACTAATAAAACAATTCTATTTCGTATAAGATATTCATTTATCATTGCAACAGTTACATAATATATATAATATACCCTAACATGATATTTTTTAGACATCTAAAACTTAGAACTCGTTAAACATAAAACACTTTTATAAAGACAGTACTGATAGATATTTATAATACTAATTATGATATGCGTTATTTTTCCTAACCTAGAACTTTTTACTGTTGTTTCTTCATATCAATTAATTACAATTAAACTGTCTTAAATAATTGTAATATATTATTTTATATTTTATGTATCACAAAGCGTAACAATTAAATTTTATTGACCAAATATTTCCCATCTCTCTCGATAATGAGCTCAGTATTAGCTATCATCATTAACCGATTGAAGCTGAGATAGTTCGTAATTAACGTGAAATCAAATTCCTAATAAGACAGTTTCAAGACAAAACGTGCTCGGATTATTGTTAGTAACCATATAGTTGTATTATAGATCATCTATACATCTTTACATATAAATAAAATTTAAGTGTCTGTTTTTAATTTCAAAGTAACAGCTTTTTACTAAATGGTACGGTACTAACATCAAAAAAATTATATTTTTTAATTTTTGTCTGTCTTTCTTTTTGTTCCATCTAATCTATGAAACGGCTGGACCGATTTTGACGGGACTATCACTCGCAGATAACTAATGTTATAAGAAGTAACTTAGGTTTATTAACTACTTTCATTTTAGAAATTTTATTTATTTTAACAATAGCAACCCGCGGTTTCACTCGCTTAATCTAGGGACGAAGTGAGTCGCTAGTAAATAATAATAATTATTCGGTTGCTGTAAAGCGAGGTTCTTTGACTCCGTTAAGCCTATCAACATATAGATTGCATATTAAAGAACCTACTTTTATTCCTTGCATATAAATTTCTGTATACTCAAAGAATACGAGTATAGGAGATAAGGAACGAGATAGAATTTTTGATATATAATTTATATTAAAGTTATAAAATGCTGTATTACGAGTTAAGTAGAAGTGGCGAAGTGCTATGCATATACTATACTAATATTATAAAGCTGAAGTGTTTGTTTGTTTGGTTGAACGCGCATCTCAGGAACTACTGGTCCGAATTAAGAAAATATTTTTGTGTTGGATAGTCCGTTTATCGAGGAAGGCTATATTATTAGGCTATATTGACTATCAGCCTTTAGAACACGAGCGAAGCCGCGGGAAAGGCTAGTATAATATATAAGTATAGCAGTAAACTTACTAATATTATAAATTTGAAAGTTAGTGGGTATACTCGTAGATGGATCCGTGGATGGAGTTATCACTTAATCAAGTCAGTATTTTTGATATGTTGGGACATTTACACACAGCACTATCTAGTTCCACGGTAAGGTACGAGCCTTGTGTTATGGATACTAGATGGTTGATATACTACACATATATAAGTTTAAATACATACATATTATAAATATAAACATCCATGACTGGAGTACAAACATTCGTGCTCAACAAATGTATGCCCCCAGCGGGACTCGAACCCGCGACCGCTGGCGCAGCAAGTAGGGTCACTACAAACTGCGCCACGCGTGTCGTCAAATATAGATTATAAAAGGTTACTTTTTATACCGGAAAATGTATGTTTCCTGTGGCATAGATTTGATTTTATTTATCACTAGGGACCAACCCCAGCGAAGCGAGGGTGTTCACCCTTGTAAAAAAATACATGCACTTTTCCATATTATTAATTAGCTTATGAGAGAGAAAAGGGCTTATAATAACTGAATAGCTTCTTTCGTATCTGAATTAACAATTAACATGATTATATCGAAACAAATACAAACTAATTAGTGATTTAATGGAAAAATAGTTTTACTATTATAAGTTTCATTCTAAGTACCTACTATTTAGTACAAGCAAATTACAAAGAAACAAATATTAGAACCGTGAATTATCATATCATTTTCAGTATAAAGTCTTACTAGATCGATCAATGTGCTTAAATGTGCTTAAAAAATTTAAAATGAAAATTCTCACACAAATAGCTGGAATAGCATAATATAAACTAATGTTAGAGATACAATCCCATTGATATGAGGGTAAGTCGTAATTCTATACATAGGTATATAAAAAATCTAAACTGAATCAGTACAATAACTACATAGGTTTTGAAAAACAGTTATTCAGCAACTCAGAGGCCGAATATAATTCAGTTTTACGATTTTTTGTCTATCTATCAGTCTGTCTGTCTGGGAACGCATCATGAGAAAATGACT
Source organism: Boloria selene (assembly GCA_905231865.2). NCBI lineage: Eukaryota > Metazoa > Arthropoda > Insecta > Lepidoptera > Nymphalidae > Boloria > Boloria selene. The sequence goes on from HG993131.1 coordinate 15,392,971, forward strand.
GTACCGATTTAATGAAATTTGGTACATTGAATTATCATTACTCATCTCTGAGAAATCTATACTAACTGTTAAAACCTACTTAGGGATGAAACCGAGAGAAGCGAGGTCGAGTGGCTAGTTTACAAAAGTAATTAGATATATAGAAATAGTTAAACATCATTTCAAGTAAGTACACTCTATGTAAGTAAGTAATTACAGTCTATGAATACGCGTTATCTCGTAAAAGACAACTTTAACCTTAGCCGGATATTAAATCCGTGGTGGAGTTGAGACAAACGGGTAGCCCAGCCTCAAAGACGCAAAACTGTTTACACATATATTACTTGTAGGTACTAGTAAGTTTCAATTAAAAATTAGATTAGCACCAGAAGTACAAAGGAGCCTTTGACTCATCTTCTACGGTATTAATTTTGCTCCAAGCCTCCTGTTTGATATTCATAATGTTATCTATACGAATATCAAAGTAGGGGTTGATATTCATATCGCTTACATTCTATTATAATCTAGGTATACATCTAAACATATATATATTAAATAAAATTGGAGTATCTGTTTTTAATTTCAAATGAATAGCTTTTCACTAAATGCATATGAAAGTATATACGATACTAGAAACAAAAAACCAATTTTTAACATTTTTGTCTGTCTGTCTGTTTGTTCCGGGTAATCTTTGAAATAGCTTGACCAAGTTCGACGGGAATTTCAGTCGCAGATAGCTAATGTTAAAAAGCGAAACTTAGGCTATTTTTAATTTTGGTATGATGATAGCTGGTTATCCATGTTAACATTTATAGAGTAATTTTTACTACTGAGGTACATACGCAGAAGCAAAGCGAGGGCGAGTCACTAGTATTATTATAATTTTAAAAGGAATTGATAGTTTTTATGCATCCGTTACCTGTTTATTACGTAAAATGTAAAGTGTTATATTATTCCTTTTCGAAAAAATACATTCAAAATGCATTAACTAAAGCAGACGTAATTTTATATGTAACATAGGAATAAAAAGAAAATAAATGTAAACTATAAACTAAAGTAACTACATGAAGCCTTGGAAAGTTGATGTACAAAAAAGCTAAAATTCCTTAAGGTTCCTTTTGTTCTTAATAACTAGTGTACTTCCCGGACATCTGATGTCACTTTATGCTCCTTTAATTAGATCTTTACTCCCAACTACAGCTGTGTAATATGGCCCATACAGAGGCCAACGACTGTAGATTCGTTTTGCTATACCATTATATCCCTTATTGCTACACAAAAAGGCACATACAAGCAATTCACGTATAACCGTGTGTACGTACATAAATAGCTTGGAGAACGCCCAAAACAAATTACGAGTTGCTTTTGTTCGATGGCAAAAAACCTCCTCCGAGGTATTGTTCAGAGTGATTGTATATGAAAGTAAAAAAATATTTTAAGTTCGGAAAACTATTGAGGTGTTAAGTGTATTGATTTGTATTGCCTTATTTCTGTGATGCTGTATCTATTGTAAAGCTAGAGGATTTTATTATTGTAGTACATATTTAAGCGAAACAAATTTTTCTTTAACATCTGAAATGGATGAAATGGATGGACAGATTTTAAGGGACTTTCACTGATAGATAGCCGACGCTATAAGGAGTTTTTTTATTTTTTTTATTTAGAAATATAATTAGGTTTCCACCTAAAACAATTAAAACGCACTTAGGTACGGCCTTCAGGGTTGCAGTCGCTTATATACTATAAATACTACTAGTAATTATTAATAACTATACTTTTTATATAATATTTAGAAAAATACCTATTTATGTGTACATAAAGCATGTACCGGTAAATACTGCAATACGAGTATAAATTGTATTAAAAGAACAAACGTATTCAAAGCACGGAAGTGCAGATTCAGATAAATGGGCAATCGTTTTCTGGCAACGTTCTTTCAACCCATCCATAACTGGATAGAAAATGAAAACCAATAAACAGGCGAGTTATCAAACATTGCTCGGGCGTTGTTTGCAAACTTTATACAAAATTGCTCTCGGATAAAAAGCCGGAGTGCGATACGTCGAAGATGCAATATACTGCATTATTTCATAGTGGAGAATAAATCGCTTTGTGACCGCGTAGACAGTAGACACGACTTATTAAAAATATTTCAAATAGTCAAGATGCTGACCGAATGGTATTTGCGATATGCAATAAACAGAAAGAAGAATATTTATCATTATATATACGCAATATTTGTAGTAATAAATAAAATTTTAGATTTAATTTGGTTGTATTGAAAAGGAAACTACGCCCAGCAGTGGTGTGGTTTTTTTAATTCTGTACTATGAGTACAAAATCGCCCGTAATGATAAAATTAACACTCTAGACACCTTGAAATAATATTGTTAAGTAAAATTTAAATTTATTCTTCTATTTACTTAGAAATAAGTTTAATATGTACGAGTATGTCAAACATCTTATAATTTACTATGTAATATTTATAATCCGAAGCAAAAATGTCTTAAAATTATTCATATAAAATATATAGTGCGTTGCAACTTCACAGATCGTCGTCTAGCCCAAAGTGTGCGCTAAACTTTAGGCAAACTTCAAGTCTATGTTGCAACGGTTAATGGAATAGAGATTTATTCTTACCGCGCGTGCTTTCATCTCAGTACAAATTTAATCCTGTTTCTTTGACCGAACGAAGGATTTGTGGTCAATTTTCTTTGTTTATTGAGTTTAGTTAACTTTAGTATCTTATAACAAATTATTTATTTACTTTGAATTTCATGTTTAATCCTTTTATAAATTCATATTTTAAGATTTGAAATTGTATGTATTTTAATTTTTAAATAGCTTTAATAATACAGTATGTGTTTATAAAACATTTGATTAACAAGTATTTGTTTTAAAGTAATTTGAATGTTACCTTTCTAAATATTTCTCCAACAAGTCCACTCCAAATATGAGGTGACAGCTCTCTTCCAAATTCCCCATCCTTCACAAGACGAATTTCATCTACAACAAAGTTATATCATAAATAAATAGTGTAATTATTTCTATTAAAATTGAAAAGAAAAATAATGTTAACTCAATATTATAATATCCTATCCTCTAACAATAATATTTTAAAAAATGCAAAAACAGGAATTATTTGACTTTAATGTAGTTTGTAAAACCCTAGCACTTTATAAAGAAAATATAACTAGAATTAAAGAATGAAAAATGTATCCAATCGCAATTAAATTTTCTTCTTCTGAGTATTATTATTTTTTAAATTTAGTCAAGACAATGCGAATTATCTATACGTACACTTGACTCCAAGTTTAGCGGCGATTAAGTCTGTTAGTTCTTTGCAAAACCCAAGAAACTGGTCTTCCCTTTGCCCATATTCTGCTGGTTTTAACATCATAAAGGGTTCTTGGAGTATAGTCGTTATTATATAAGTTTTATTGGTATCGTACGATATGGGTGAATGAAGCTGCACGTATTTTGGAGATATAAGTGATAGACCATGTCTATCTGTCCATGTTGCCACCTAAATATAAAGTTTTATCTATTATTATATAGCGTATTTATATTATAATATAATACAATTTATTCTACAAATAGTCTAAACATTAATAATAATAATTCGTGTAAATACTGATTCGAATGTGCATTGTTTAATAGTTTTGGGAAAATCTTATTGAAATAGTAATTATAATTGATATAGAGGCCGAATCTGGTGCCTGTATGTGTCACATCACGAGAAAACTACTGTCGCTAGACAGTAGACAGACATACAACATAATAATATAATACTTATTACTTGGTTAAGTATCTTATTTATGAAGACTGAAGGAACGAACCCAAGCGGGACTGAGTCGCTTGTCGCGATTGATAACTGCCATATTCATTCAAAAACATGTATGAATAACACCGGTAAAAACTTCAATTTTATATCATATACGATTTAATAGGAGATTGTGCACATCACAACATACATTTTATGGGAATTCCGAATTTACTGTATGCAAACTTTGATACAGTGATCGAAGTTCTGAGTAGTTCTGATAAAGCTAGGATATATATCCTTTAAAATTGATGAGTCTTGTCCAAGATCTGAAAGCCTGGATGCTCGAAATCTCCGGAGTCAAACTTTAATCTACTACATTAATGATGTCTGTGAAATTAGTACGATACTGTTATACAAGACTTGATATTTAGTATCCATAAGGGATGTTAATTCTAATTGATTTTGATAATACGATCAAACAGATGAGAAATTCTATACTAATGAAACTACATATGTGGGATCATTAGACAATAATAGCAGTGATGACGGCTTTGTTATATAATGTGATTCTACATTCTACATGCTAGTAACAACACTTAATCACAAGTCATTGAATCTATCGATTGAATCTTAGTATTGAATTTCTCTTTGTGCTACAAAAAATAATTACTATATCACAAATGTATTCCTTATAAACCTATATTAATAATAAACTAACCTCTGTATAACCTATTATAAAAAAATACGGTCCTAAATTTATACATTTCTTTTTGGTCGGTTAAAAAGTAATCAAAAGTATACACAATTTTTGTGTAAGAAACATTTACATCCGTTCTGAGTGCTTCTGTTTAAGATACCTATTTTAAAATTGGTTTAAGCTTTGCATCTCTTAGAAAAGGCTAAACTGATGTCGGTATATATTTATGGTACAAGTTATAAATACACTTGTAGTGTCTGTTTTTAATATCAAATTACCAGCTTTGCACTAAATGCATAAGAAATTACATAAGGTCAAAAAAAGAACAATTTTTAATCTTTCTATAATCTAATTTAATAAGCTAATCTTTTAAATGGCTGGACCCATTTGGTCGAGACTTTCACGGTCAGATAGCTAAAGTTATAAGGAGTACAGTCTTCGAGTACTTTTATTTTATTTGAAAATTATAAAAACCGTTTAATTTGTTTTAACTTGTGCTCAGCGAAGAAGTTTTATTTTAATGAAGCTCGTACGTTCATAGCTAGGACATATTTTTTCGGCATTCTTTCTTCTAAACTAAGCTTATGTATAGTGGACGAGGAATACCCAAGAATTAACACGCGAGAATAGTTGTTAGCCTGTATCAATCTATTATTATAAATGCGAAATGTCAGCATGAGTAAGTGTTGATTTTTTTCGCTTAAGTGAAAATAATTAAAAAAAATAGATAATATATTGGATTTACTTTTACACCGAATGTTAAGGGTGAACCTATTACGAGAGTAAAATCGCGAGCACAGTCGTATACAAATTACAATCAAATTATAAAATATTTCGTTTCTAAGACTTAGAATACATTTTATTAATTTACTAGTTTCTAAAACTTTTAGGCGTTACTACCACAATAAAGCATAGCCAGATTTTGAAAACGTTTGCTCTGTAATTATTTAAATAGACTAACTAATAATTTTAATGTTAATCATGAAGTGGGTGTGGTCTTCAAATATCCACATTTTTGGTCTAAAAATTTAGAAAAATGAATAAAAACTAATGAAAAGATTCTTAAAACAAGACTCACAGATTAACTCTTGAAATAGGAGTCTCTTCATCATACTTTATCTCTAGACAAACTAATTTATTTCTTCATAAATACTAAAAACTCGGAAACGGCTCTAACGATTTGGTTCTTTGTACATATTTATAAAAGATTGTTTAGGTATATTTCATTCATTTGATTTTATTTCCCAAAAACGTCGAGTGAAACTCAGTCATCCAGGCGCTTATATTTTTAAACGAAATATTCTTATTTGAAATGACCATTAAAAATCCACATCGATCTTACTACACCTAGACTCACTTTGAAACATTGATTTATGGACTTTGAGAAATCATTACTTAGTTGTAGCAAGTTGTGAAATGAAGTAGAAATTAGTCTTCTCGAAAGGTGCCTCTAAGTGATGCCAAAAGTTATTTACTTAAGTGTCAAGTATATTATGAGCTTATTAAACAGGATTTACGTTAGTGATCTCATAACTAATTTCATTATAAGGCGTGAAAACATTTATATTGTAAAAGAAGGAAGTAAGTAAGTGTGCTTGTGTTTGTGTGTGCGTGCGTGTGTAGTTATTTGTGTGTTTTGAACTTTTAACACCCGAAACTCGAACCCTGCCGAACCTGGGGCTATACATACTAATCATTAGACTAATAACCTATTTTTAACGGTAACTTTCGATTTTTCAGAAATGAGATATTTTCTCTAAGTAAGAAGCAACCCGCATGTTGATTGGATATCCAGCTATCGTTGTACTAAATTTCATCCAAATCTTTCCAGTGGTTTTTCGTTATTCATTCCCAGATATAAATAAGATATTCTAAAAACTATAGAATCAGCTTTTGTATATTATATAAAAATAACTAATAACTAATACTTCAATACGATTTTCCCAAAAAAACTAAATTACAGACTAATATTTTTATTATATTATGTATTATATGTAGATTATATTTAAATTTGCACTTACCTTCATCATAGCACTTTGAACGGTCATCTCGACAATATGCAGAGTAAAATTACACCGATGTCCTTCTTCATTGAAAGAAATATTTCCAGTAAGGCCCTCAATATCAGTCTAAAACCACACAGCACGTTTAAATATAAAATAAAATATTTTTAATATGGCGAAACGTTTTTTGTTCGCTTAACTGCAAAAACTACAAAACTGATAGACATGGAACTTATTTCATAGGATTTAGTATACATTAAATATAAGAACTATGTTTCCGATCTTTTAAAATAAATTCATTTTTTTCATTCGGAGCCTCGCGAAATCCTAGTGTTTGAAAAATAGTATTGTATCAAAAAACGACAAAGCGTGATAAAATAATCGTCAATCAAAATATATTCATTGTTTCATGTCACTTGTATGAAACTACGATTAATATTTTTCAAAGTACGTTTTAATCGAAAACAATATTACTTGGGTAGTTTTACACCAATTTCTTTCAATAAAACGTATTTATCGAGTGTTGATTTAGAGTGGAACATAAAATGAAGGTGGTAGGAACAGATGTCCTCAGTAATGTTACGAAGTTTGAAAGTACGATCGGAAATCACTTTTTATAGAGTATACCAAGGACCCTTTATGTAAGTTGTGTGAATGGCTACAAAAAATTGTTATTAGTTATTTATTATGACGACCCTACTTTCCTGCGGCAGCGGTCACGGGTTCGAGTCCCGCTGGGTGCATTCATTTGTTAAGCTGGGATGTTTGTACTCCAGTCATGGGTGTTTATATTTATAACATTTATGAATAACTTATATAATATGTAATTTATCAGCTATCTTGTATCCGTAACATTAGCTTCGTAGCTTACCACGGAACTAGGTCGCGCTGTGTGTAATAATGTCCCAACATATTTAGTATTATTAAAGCCTTGGGAATAATAATCATGAAACAATTAATAGTCCCACTTATAAAATATTAATTACTTATTAAATTTTAATGAACATTAGTTATCGATTTCCCATATAACTCTTACATTAAAAAAATAAACATCATACTATATACCTTTTTAATCAATCTGGATATCTTGTCTCCATGTTCAAACGGCACCACCCAACTTTTCCCCGGGTTACAGTCAATGACCTTAGTCGAATTAGCGAGAGCTGCGGCTCGTCTAAGAGCAGTTCTAAAAGCATCAGGTTTCTTCTTCCACAGACGACCCAAAGCGTCCATTAATACTTGTACACCGTCATACATTAGCGCAGTTTCGGCCTGAGAGAAAAACATTTGATTTTAACATAAAATCAATATATGTGTTCTAAGTTATATAAAAAAGTCAGAGAACTAATTTTTTTATAATATTTGTGCGTTTTTGCAATGATGAATGCGTATATTTAGTGAATGTTTATCTATCTATCAATAGAAGTATATTTTGTTCTCAAATTTCAAAACATAAATCATTTATGATTCTACATAATCTCGATATTATTTAATAGCAAAAAATGTGCCTTTTTATATAAAAAATCTTAATATAAAAGTAGTAAGCGCTTCATCTTAAGTAATATTACAATTCTATTACAATGCACTATGTTAGTACTGTAAATTAAGGACAAAAAGAGCAAAAATTCGAAGTGTCTTTAAAACAATGGATTTTTCCTCGAAGTGACCCAAGGCATCCATTAGCACCTGTACTCCGTGAACATTAGCGACATTCGGGCCTGTAACGAAATTTGTTTTCCCACCCTTGTAAAAATCCAGCTATTTTCTGAGTATGGGACTAAGTATGACGACAAGTTTTGCGTAGTTTCTAGTTACCCTACTTGCTGCGCCAGTGGTCGCGGGTTCTAGTCCTGCTATCACGATAATGCCCCTATGGTACTATTGCCCTGTATTCTATGTAAGTAACTTAATATATTAGTAGAAATGATCACTGTTTTAGTATTATAAGTAAGGATTCACTAAAAGCATTGGATTGATGAATTATTTTATCAAAAACACATTAAAATTTCTAAATATATAAAAATTACTAATTTGGCTAATATTTTTTTGTTGTATTTGTAATTGTAAGGGCAAAAGGTTCTGCTAGTTGCATTTATTTTTTCACCAAATGAGTCACCCTCCCATCGCTTTTGTTCGTCCCTGGGTGCGTTTAACTGTTATATGGAATAGATAGACTACATATTAATTTCCCTTATTTGAGAAACTCTCTTATACAAACTTTCATATGTCTTTTTACCCTTTAATGTCTATATTTCCTCTCCAACCTCTCAAACTATCACCGTACCAAATTTCATCTAAACCAGTTCAGCAGATTTTTAGTTTATACATTATTTTATTACTATATTATTACATTATAAAAATTTAATATATTTTTCTCTTTATAATAATAGTATTGATTATACTGGATACATTTAGGTACATTTTGACGGTTAATATACATTACTAAAAAATGAATATTTGCCTGCAGTAAAAAGTATCCTATATACGAGTATATATACTGAGCCGGACAACCAGCTACCGCCACACCAAATATCATCGAAATCCGTCCTCTAGTTAGTAATTATGTCTTTTAGAATTCCTAAAAATATTTAATTTACAATTACGACTTAGCTTGAACTTTATTATACCTATGTAGGTATAGATTATATACAAAAGAATTAATGTACATTTGAGTATTACTATAATAATTGCAATTACTTATGTACATAAGTGATAAATGTAAATAACACCGTTCCTTCTTTTTAATTCAAATTTAAATATAATACATGCTAAGATTGTTATTATTGAGATAAACTTTTATAGTTGTAGGCAAAAATAACCACTATTGATATGTTATACATCAAAAATAGTACAAAAACCAGAAAGTTTTTATTACTGCTATAAAAACTTACATTATTCATCGAAAGCATTAAGCCGTAATCTATGAAACAAATCTCTATACTTAGTTCTAACGATTCGAGTATGGATGTCATAACGCAAGTAATAATTTATTCGGGGTACCCACTTACGGTTTCATTAGAGTGTACGCAAGTTAGTGAAATCTACATAAATGTATTATGCTTCCCGTTGAAATTTTCTTCGGGAGCTATATTTACCACCTCGGGGCTCACTTTATGTTATACCCCGGGTTTGTCGTAAAATTTTGTTGATACTGTGTAATAAAGGAGATTTATACATACACCCGGAGTGCGAGGCTTTTTTTATATGGATAAGCAGTTCCGTTTACCATATTTTATGCTCATCAGTTTATGTTGTATTGAACATTGTGTATTGTGAGGTATATTTATATATACCAATATGAATGCAAAGTGAAGCGGGTTCGAATGCCGGGTCTTGCACCTCTTAAGTTTTCATCCACGAATCTAATAATTTTAAGGTGAAGAAAAACATAGTAAGAAAATCAAGTTTCCAAAAGATATGTAATCCGGCTACTCGCACTTGCCCAGCGTGTTAAAGTATGACCCGATCACTTTATATTAAAGGGAGGCCTAGTAGTGCCTAGTAGTGGCGTTATAAAGGTCTGAATACAATACGAGTATCTTATTTTAACCGGCTTTAAAAGTAATGTATTTTATAAGATTGGTATTTTGCCCTTTTTAACCTCCCACTGCTGGGCATGGGCGCTGACCAAGTGCGAGGTTGGTGGACTTCATATTATGTCCTTAGAAAACTGGCTAAGTTCTTTCAGACATGCAGGTTTCCTCGCGGTGTTTTCCTTTACCGTAAGACCACTGGTAATTATTAGAATTGAATCGCACATGAAAATATCAGAGGTTCGAGACCTGGATTTGAACCTGCATCACTCGGTTATCCAAGCGACCGCGTTACCACTAATTAACATTGACGATTTCTTTTAAGCTCCTCGGCCAAGTTGCTATATTTATCTTTCAAAATTAATTTAACATAGAGCGTCTCAACTAAGCCTAAGCTCTATTGCTCTTAATGCTATTAAGCAATTAATTTTTAAATATAGTATTTTAAGATCTTGAGAATATTTCATTAGCTTACATTTTTCATTAGCCTCCTGAGAATATCTTTTAGAAGAGTCTAAAATGTGATTAAAATGATTGTTAACTACCAACTCACCCTCGCTTCGCTTGAATGTAACACAAGTTAAAGACATATATATTTATTAATAACTAGCGACTCAACCTCACTTCGCTCGGGTTCATGCCTATTTAGCGCGAAGCCGCGGGTTCCGTTAGTTAAAATAAATTCTTATATAAAAGTAGCCTAAGTACTACGAATAACATTAGTTATCTGCGAGTGAAAGTCTTATTTACTCAAGTGTTATTTACTCCAAATCAACTTTGATGGTATTGCTGTTTTTTGAATACAGAATCCGAAAAAGTATATTTTATTTATTTAATAATAAGTACTTTATTATTTTGTATTCTTGGATATAAAAATTTCACAATCTTCAAACCCGATTGAAAACGGTTGGTTTGCAGAAACGAAATAAATAAGACGTTAATGAATTCAGTAGCTTTAGTGCTATCATAATATTGATAAAACAGTCAGACTTTACGAAGTGAATAACAAATACTAGATTAAATGTACCTAAGTGGCGTTAGTAGGATTTAAATATTTTTAAAACAAATTAGTATTATATTGCCTATAGACTATATTAAGATTCTATTCTCGGTTGAGGCATACTTTTGCCTAGTAGTGTAAATTTCGTATATATTCGACAAATGTCGTATTTTTTTGTTTGTTGAACTAAGTATAAAAAATACGGTTATTTACCAACTAACTGAATATTGAAACACGTATGTATTTAAAAACGCTATACAGGTTTATTATATATTTAATCATTATTGTGTAAAAGTAAAGAGAGCACATCCTTAAAATAGAATTTATTAAAGGCAGATCTTTAACTACTATTTTTACTGTTTCAAAAGAAGATTATCGAATAAGTTGATTACATAATGAACGGACGAAAATTTATTAGGCTGATTAATTAAAAATCGGAGTGTCTTCATCTATCGGAGGGCCTGCTGTTAGAGTTGTATTATATTTCCGTTTCATATTAAAGTTACTTTCTTCTATGTAATTACTTTTTTCTCAGACCTTCGTGAAAGCTTATTTTAAATTTGAAAACTTTATCTCTTATCCAAATTATTTTTATCGATAAAATTCACATCGTATCTAGACGTTCAAATAGATTCTTACTACATTAAAAATCATCTGACCTACAGTCCTATAGGTTTAGGATGAACACTTTTGATCACTGCTTATCTTATCTAATACGTTATTACTTTGTTGAAGAGATTATAATAGGATAAAATAAATAAACAAATTAATATATTGGGACAGTTCCATAAATAAGTTACGTGGCTTATGATACGGATTTATATATACATATATATATTATGCATACATATTAAGAATATAAAAATTCTCCCAGTGGGATTCAAACCTGCGATTGCTGGCGGAGCAAGCCAAACGAAATAGAGCCAAACGTGTCGTCATGCAGTGTTATGTACACTATTAGACACCTAGTAAGTAACTAATGAAACTGTTAGTCGTATCTAGTCTATCAGAAATACAATATATATTCAAACGAAACTAAGTGAATTAACAAGATAGTGGTAGCCCAGTGGTAACGCTTCGACGACTAAGTGATGCGGGCTCAAATCTGAAATCGAAGCATTTTATAACACAATTACTACATGCTTACTTAAACATTGTGTGGAAGCCTGCGTGTTTGAAAGAACTTAGGAAGTTTTCGAAAGACATAATATGAAGTCCGCGAAACCAACGCCCAACGCCAATTTCTTTTTAAATTAGGTAAAATATGTTTATAATATCTGTGTAATATTAATAAAATTTTGCAATAAGTCCTTTATTAAATTTACGGTATTTTGTTCATCGTCTACGTTAACTATCAAAGACGTCCAATTAGTGTAGAAAGTATGCGTGGTCGTATCAAGTTGCTGCATCTCTCAGGCTACCTTAGCAGACATTTGTGTATAAACGTATATATATTGTACGATGTAAGCTTTATTTTAATAAGTAATATTTAATAAATATATTTAATGTAATCAAAACTTAGTCACACTAACTTAATTTAGTCAGTTTTACCACATGAGGTCTAAATGGAAACCTCATGCCACTGTAATCGTAGTCTGTGGGAATTATAGGAAATATTTTTTGTAAGTCAAACAACATAGTTTTCTTATTATATTTTGTATTTCTCTAAGTATGTATATGTAAGATTGTATGTTTTAATGTATGTATATACTACACATACTTTAAGAAATACAAACGATAGTAAGGAAATTATGTGGATTGACAGAGATAATGCTTTTATCTCGCCTAAAACGTTTTAAACGTTTAAAATCTTATCTAGAAGGGAGATCGAAATAGACCTTTACCTTTTTAAATACTAAAATACTACATTCATTTATGAATTTGACCTATTCGTTTTAAATAAACTATCAAATTGGTATTCTGTTGAAAAAGAAATTAAACGCATGGTATGGCTCTAATGAACTCGTTTGCTTTGAATGCTAATTGCATGGCTTTAGAGGGATTTTTACTTAGTACACGTCTACCCGAGACAAAGAAGCGTTCGTTCAATTGTTTTTGTCACCAGAATTTTTTTAGGAACTCTTGCACATCATTAGGTTTTTGGATCATTTCTAGCAATATAACTTCGATGTAGGAAAATGAAATTATCACATAACTATTTTAAAGCTTATATGATGTCATAATAGAAAATCGTTTTGTTGTAAAAATCACTTCGTTCAATATGTATGATATTAGCATCTACAAAATCATAGAATTTATGCATGAGCTATTCAAGTTTTGGAAAGTGCAAATATTAACTATAAATTTAAACAAAAAGTTGTTACTTGACCTGAATCTATATAAATTAATTCAACGCGTATAGTGTTGAAAGTTTCGTGGATCTTTTGCACAAAAAATCCTTTAACGAGATATAAGAAATAGATTTTTATTACGAAAATAATTTCATTTAACAAACTTAATTGTTCTAAATCGTATACTTTCTAATAATTCCCATTTAATTCAGAAAATAAAAATCCACCCCTAATCGTATAAAATGGGGACGATTGATTTTTCATCTACAAAACATTTATGTTCGACCACGCATAACATATTATAGTGCAGTGTAATCAGATTTCAATCGGTTGGCACCGATACAAAGGGATTGAATTGTAAAATATGTTATAAACAAAAAGTAGTTTATAACATATTGTTAACTTGTATGTATTTAATGGATAATGAATATGGACTGGTATTGACTATTTTTATTCTATTATCAATTTACTTTATTGGGAGTTGTATTGACTACCTGAGGGCGCTGTAAAATGGGTGGAATAAGGTTTTATAAGTTCTGTTTAATCGGTGAGTGACACATTTCGATTCATTACTTCGGACAGTATAGATTGGATAATATAATTGCTGTTGAAAGTATTGCTGGTAATATTTGCTGTGGGATATATAATTATAATAAGAATAGACGAAAACACATTATTTAATGTGTAATAACGTGTGATTGGAAGATCATCCTGTCGCAGAGTTTACAATATATTGACGTAGAATATTTTAAATTATAATAATTGTCACCTGGCACCCACTCTGAATATATCTCAGTAGATATTTACTACTACTAATCAGTAGTTTATGTTTTCATGTCGTATAATTCAATATTTTATATAAGTGTTTGTAATTAAAGTGTATATTGTTAGTAGCAATATATTTCGGTCGAAAACCCCATACTTCACATAGACAGCTTAATGCAAAGCCTTATTTCTTGTAAGAGTATTAACACTAGAAGCAAACATAATAATCTCCCGATCGCGATTACAATACGGTACACGTTTTACAAACAATGTGTACATCAGACAACACTTGCATACTTATCTCGTAATACAAATTTTACTCAATCCCACTACATAATGTACGTAAAATAATAAATATCTTTAACTAACACCCTTAAAAATAAATGTATTATGTAAATGATATTAACTTTTTATATATACTTTCCATTTAAACAATAACAATTTTTATTCGTAGGGTTGAATACCATAGAACTAATGCCTAAAATCAAAAGAAATGAATATAATATTTTTTTCTACGGCCGTTACTAAAGGAGATTATGAGGAAATATGTTACAGCATGCCAGGAGCTAGTTGGCAAAAATGTTCCCATAGGGCGATATGTATGTACGATGTAATGCTATGTGAAACCCGGTAATATTGACCGCTCTCTACTCCGTTAGACCGTTTTCCCAATGATCATAAATCTGGAAAATGCCAAGAAAAATGTTCCCGAAGTTTCTGAAACAGTTACTTTAAGCTCGAATCCATTCTGTGCAGGCTTTAAGTCGCTCTGTAATTGATACGTAACGACTAAACTATAAAGGAATATTGATATCATCGTACGTATTTCATATTATATTTACTTGTGCTAATTCACAAGTTTCAATTTATTTTATTAATTAATTTTGCCTTTGACATACATTATTAATTAATTATTATTATTAGCACACGGTATGTTCTTCAGTTCTTTGAATTATTCAATATAAAACGATTAATTATTATTTTAATCATAAGCTTTAACATTAATTTCCAATACATAGACGCAAAAATAATAAGTATACATTATATACCTAGTAGATTTTAGAATTATTAAGGCGTGAAAAACTTACAATTAATATAATATAAGTATTCACAGAAACGATTTGTTAGAATGTATTCAATTAACTATTCACGTGAAATAGATTACATAAAAAATAGAAACATTTAGTGTAATTAATACATTGTATCATAGACGTATTAACTAAGGACGAGACACATAAGCTGACGTACCTTTACCGGCCTTGACAGTAATCAGGATATTTTAGGCCTGGCCGTTTGATTTTACGTCAGTCTCAAGCACTTACTTGTCAACAAAACATCTCCCAAAAATGACTAAATGTTCTATTAGATGGTGTAAAAACTATAGCAGCGGAAGCAGCACTATTTCTTTTCACTTGTAAGTAATATATTTTATTACATTTAATGTTATTTATCACAAAATTTGAGTAAATGTAAAATAAAATTTCGTATTATTCAACTATGTTAAATATAGTCGATATATCTATGTATTGTTGACATCTGACAACCATCATAAAATGGCTGGATTATACCGTTCAAAACAAATGACAGAACCGTCGAGTAAGTCCATTTGACATCGACTAGTGCTTGACAATGTCGAAAAATATATCGATATTTGACGAAATAACTAAGCGAATAATGGATGTTATTTGTACAGTACAATAACATAAAATACTTTTATCGCAGTATCCTACAATCTGATGACAATAAATTTATAATAATATTTTTATAATTAAATAAAAACATTATAAATGCAAAAATTATAATTAGTATGTGTACTTAATTTTTATTTTATTTTAACACATAAATTACACAAAATTTTAGATTTCCTAGGGATCCTTCTCGAAAGAGAAAAGAAATTCTTAACAAAAAATTTGAAGTCTATAATAACTATAATTGAGTAAAAAGTTCATAACAATGTCCTGCTTATTTTAGTATAATTAAAATATAAATACCGGAAGCTTACCCCACCTTTATTCTCCCTTTATTTTCTTTGCCTTACAGCTTATTTATGATACGCCTTTTCTTTCCCATTCGAACGTTCTGGGTTTGATTGTCGGCGAAAAATCAAACAATATTTATTATTAATATTTAAAATGTCATTGATGTATGTATTTTATCGACTACGTTCAAGCACTAGCATTAGAGTTAATTTTGATGTATTGTGTCAATTCTTTGTGTGCGTTATACTTCAAATGGTTGAAAGTGTTTTCATGCATTTGTATTTTTTGACTGGTCCTTAGGTAATACGTCCATGCATTGTATGTATGTATCTATGTATGTAATCAGCCCTTTTTAACGCCCCACTGCTGGGCACGGGCCTCCCATTCCCTTCAATACGAAGGGGATTAGGCAATAGTCTACCGCATTGGCCTATTGCGGGTTGGCGGACTTCACATGTCTTTCGAAAACTTGCTAGGTTCTCTCAGACATGCAGGTTTCCTCACCATGTATTTCTTCACAATAAAACAAGTGGTAATCGCGTTAGAAAAGATTCGCACATGAAAATATCAGAGGTGCGAGACCCGGATTTGAACCCGCATCACTCGGTTATCCAAGCGAAGCGTAGTTTACAACTTTATAGATGCAAAAATATTACAATTAGACTCACTGAAATAGTTCCCTTGAATCTCGGATCCATTTTCTTCAGGTTTTCTATGAAATCCCTCACAGTCCTGCGCGTATGGTCCACTATACGGAAGCCAGTTATGTTGACCGCGCCATACTCCGTTATCTCATTCTCCCAATGGTCGTCCATAACCTGTAAATGGGAATGCTCTAAGTTCCAGCCAAGACGTGACCCGACTTCCATGGGTATCCATTATTAAAATGTGTTCTATAGCTTTTTAAATTCTAATTAGAAACAAGAAAAGGCATTAATTTTTACATGCTTATTCATTTTTTATCGGTTTTTTAAATGTCTTGGATCTAATGTATCTTTGTACATAATATGTACTTATACATTATAATAAACTGGATACAATATATTTATAAAAGATAGAATATGTAGTTTATAAAATAACAATTATTATACTAAATATGAATAAAAAAGTCAATATTTTCTTTAATGTAGACGAAATTATTACTGACATATAGAAAGAACACATTACATTTAAAAAAATGAGTGTATCGAAAGCAATATTCACTGCTCCACTAGATTGCAATAACAGAAACGAATGAGATAGGTCATGTAAAAACAATGACTTTAATTAAAGCTCTAAGCTAGTCTCTGTTAAAAATCATTTACATTTTTAAATATTCAACAAAATGGTGTATTTCTACAAAGTGGTGGATTTCTGTTATGTTTTGCTAAGCTTTATTGAAATATGTTTCAAGAATTTTGTTGTTGACTTTACTGATATTTTATTTGATAAAAAAGATAGAGTTTAATTGGAATAATCTATATCTGTATTTTTAGTTTAGGCATATTTTTTACAGACAATGTATGAATATAACTAAATTGTTTTTCGTTTTTCATCATTCAAATTAAATAAATACAATTAATTAAATTGAGCTTATAGCAAGCTTTGACAAGTTTCTAAAAGATGATACGTTGAACACGTTTCTTTATACTTTTATTAGTTTTTTACTTCCTGTAAGTTAAATTAACTATATATATATATAGTAAGAAATAAAAATGACTAATAAGTTATTTAAAAATCGTTCTATACTAAATATTTCAATTTGAAACGTGGAAACATTTAAACAAAAATAGCACTCACCAAACCACTAAGCATGTAGTGGTATGTCCTGCGTCCCAACTGCACTTTTCGTACGTGTTCAACCAAAATACTTTTTGCATTTTTCGAGTTACAGTCTAACACTATCCGCTTGTTACTCCATCGGTCGAATTGTTCTAAGGCTAGCAGGAACTCAATAGCATCAGACGCGTTGTAAATACGCTTTACTATAGTTATTTTAAAAACTGTCTTGCCTGGCTGCATTGTTTGGTAAAGTTGTTGTAGGCGAAGTAAACCTGCAAATAAAGACATTAGTTATTTTCTTTTCAGATCGGTCAAAATTGTTCTTACCTACGTAGTCATTTAAATAGGTAAATTGTTTCTTTTAAATTATATTTGCTTTATAATATTATGACTAATTCAAAGTGGGCGTATAAAAAATAGCTTTATATAGACATGAAATCGTCTCGTCAATCCAAACATAGAACTAAATCGGTAGCAAAACTTTTCAAAGGTAATCCAAAGCATAGGTTTACAGTTCCCAAACTACAAGCAGTTCGCAAACTCTGAATTAGATGAAAGATAGAAAACTAACTTGTTCCCTCTTTTTAAAGTTCTCACATTCTTGAGAAAACTGCTTGGACATTTTTGGGGGAATTGATCTCTAAAAAGCTTTCAGCAAATGGCACGTCGATGGTGGAAGTATACTACGTTTATCTTCCGTTTTTTTACGAAGCTATTTTATAATATTTTAGATAATATAATATTTTTGTTGATATAGTAATATTTACATTAGACAGGGTTTCAATCATTCTATGAATAATCATCCTCGATTCGCTTAGTTTATTAAAGAAATCCTGAAGAGAAAGAAACTTTTTAAAAAATGTAATTCATTCAGACTTAATTACTCCTTATCCTTAGCGGATGTTCCGCTATTTGTCATTGTCTGTCAAAATCAGTCAACTAATTTCGGAAATAAACCGGAACAAACAGACAGACAGAATTATAAAATTTATTTTTTCAAGTTTATGTAACGTTAACCGAAAAAAGTATTTTTCAAGTTGCTTATGTAATTCCATAATTCATTTAAAAATGTAATAATCATTTGTTGTTATTTTGACGTTACAAAAAGACCCTTTAATTTAGTTTATCTGTATTTGTTATAGTTTAGAAATAATTAATGCTAATTAAGAATTTAAATTGAGGGTTGTATTTATTCATAATAAGTAGATAATTTTGAATTCAATACAGCGGAAACGAAGAAATATCTTCATTTTTGTACCCTGTTCGATACAGATGTACATGTATGAAATTTAAAATCACATTGAATTGTCGAGTCCATTTTAGAATTTCATATATTCAATAAGAAAAGGTTAACATATTCTATTTTCCCATATATTTATTCATAAGCAATAATTTACATCAAATGTTTTAATTACACTGTAGATATTCGAAAAATGAATTTTAAATCTGTTTTTTTAATTTAGAAGTTCTAGATTAACATGCAAAGCCTGCATCTAGCAGAACAGATTGAGATTTCAAAATGACATGTATTCAGCTCTTTTTAACGTTTCAATGCTGTGTACGCCTAACTCACTTCAATACGCGGGGAATCAGGCCCGGAATCAGACCAGGAATCAGACCATAGTTCACCATGCTGGCCAAGTGTGGGTTAGCGGATTGCGCATTCACGTTTCTTTCGAAACTTGCTAGGTTTTCTTAGATATGCTGGTTTCCTTACGATGTTTTTCCTTTACCGTGAAACAAAAGTTCATGTAAGAAATTATTCGCACGTAAAAATATTACAGACGTGCCTTGGATTTGCCTCGCTTCGCTTGGTTATCAAAGAGAGCACGTTACCACTGCGCTACCACTGTCTCAAAATTACATATGAGTGGACAAAAATCCAGATTTAAGTATGATTATTATTTTTGAAGCCACCATATAATTTACAAAAGAAGCGGAAACGATAACATTCATATATAGCTGACGGCATTTTACGTCGGTTTATTTTCCAGTATTCCTAAACCAATTCGAATCCACGCGAATTTTATCGAATTAAACGCCCCATATAATATAAGCGATACGAAAAAAGGACAAAGCGTGCCTCGGAGAGGCAAAAAATAAAATCTGTTTTTCTGTGCGGAAAAGCCTTGAGCTGCTATTAGGTATTCTCGTATGTTATATGGTATACGCTTCAACGTGAGCTTTTCTGATACTTTTTACTACCAACTGAAGCGATTTTCCTGTAATGATTGATAAAACTATTTTCGTAATAAATTTTCTTTGACAAAAAACGTACAAAATAAAAGTATATTTCGACATAAATAAAACTGTTTGATGGATATAAAGAGTTTAGTGCTATTTTAAATCAAATATAGTATTCACTTCTAAAAAACGAAAACAAAAACCAAGGTATTGAATGCCAAAAAATATTTTTTAAAAGGTAAAACCAAAAATTTAACATGATTTTGCAAATATATTTCTAGTCAATTTTACGAATAAAATATTAAAGTGTGCGTGAATATTATATCATGCTATAATATAAAAAAAATCAGTACCAAAAATAAATATAATTATCGTAAAATCTATTATATTACAAGTACAACGCTTTATTTTTATCTAGGTACTATAAAATATTGGAGACCAACGAATTGTACCACAAACCTATCGCAGTGAGTTTCAATCGAGCGTTTTTAATAGAAAGCCATTACAACCCGGCCCTGATTTTCACTGAATAAATCGAATTACAAACTCCTTAATCCGTTTATCCAAAACAGTTTCGATGTAAGAGACAAATGTGTGGGTGAAAGTTTCGGCCTGACTATTTGCAACACGTGACGCTTGAACCCGTCACCCTTGAGGTTTCGCCACTCGACTAATGGCATGTTACAGATGGCCTATATCGAATATAAGTTGAGTTTTATATATATTTCACTTGTCGTTCGTGTATTTTGTTGAACGTCCATATTTTTTATTGAACTATTTTTATTACATTCTAAATGTATTAATTACTATTATATTTTTAATATTACTCGTAATATTTTTTCTAATACATAATTTCTTTGTAGGTTCGTCACTACTTGTATTCGGGACTTTACTTGAAAAACTCTCGTAAGTCCTTCCCAAATTCTCGAAATATCTTCTATATTATGCATCAGTGGTTTTTTAATTTATCTGTTCCTAACAAACATACAAAAATATATTTTTTTCTACGATATAGATGTATTTATACACATTGCAGTGTGGCCAGACATTACCTCCTTTGTAACATAATCATCTCATTGTAGGTTGTTCAGAGGTCTTTAGACTTTGAGCCCAGCCATCTTAGACTGTATAATAGAACCACTAAACAATTATAATACTCCGACAGAGCTATGAGAACAGACAAAACTCTAGACAAGATCGTATCACAGAATAATTAATTCCACGTAAGTATAATTGTAATTTGCTTTTGTAAGAGCCAACATTATTAATTAAAATCTCAATAAACAAAATAAATAAGAAAAAATGAGATTTATATTTATGAACATTAATTACGGCATTATGAAATTCAGAAACAGTAAGATTGTTTACTAACAATATAATAAAGATTGAATGTGAACTGAAATTAAAGATTTATTATTATTTTAAAAGAAGAAGGTTGAGGTAATTCAATGATGGTGTTTGCTTTTTTATATGTATCTACATATACTGTACACATATATGTATATCTGTCACGCGATGTCTTTTACTCAAATTAAATCTTTTATTCAGCATAAAAATTGTCACAATTTCTTACTGAACGTCATGAGTCTACCACTATTACTATTGTGAATAGTCATTTCTTTAAATAGTTCATACTACCTAAGAATCATAATTATATACTAAAAGCAATGGGAGTATAGTAGTAACGCGGTCGTTTAAAGAACTGCGTGACGCGGGTTCAAATTCTGATCATGATTTCTACTTGCCTTACGGTGAAAGGAAACATAGTAAGGAAACCGGTTTCTCCTCGTATTAAAAAGAGTCTCTTGCCCATAGGGTATTAAACAGAGATACTCGTAATACAATTGAAAAAAAAAACTCAGACATAAGAAATAAAATTATATTCACCTTAATATAATATAAATATTTATTGAGGTCATTTTAATAATTCTCAATACGACATGTCAGCTGTATGCCAGCAAAGAGTTTAGTGTATTGCAGATTATTGCATTAGTCATCAAAGTAACGGGCTACCAAGTTTCGAACAGATTAGATCTAAGAAAGTTGTTCATATCCATTTACCAAGTAGAAAATGATGACGAAGCTTTATTTCTGGCTAAGAAGACTCTCGATCAAGCCTCGATTCAAAGCAAAATAATTTGAAATCGCTTCATTTTCGCACTATAATGCCACAGAAAGATATTCTGATTACACTTAAACTCAAAACACTGTTCTTTTGGCATCAGGTTTTAAATTGTATTTACCTTAATAGATAAAATAATTAAAATAACTTTACAAAATCAAAAAAGTTGTATCAAAATAGTAAAAATTAAGTTAAAGAAAAGCTAACAAAGTGTGGAATAGACTTTTAATATCACCTTAACTACTCCTATCATAATTATCCCTATTATAAATAATTCAACATAAATTCAGAAAATCAGTCATTACAATAAATTTGAATGAAGCCAACTTATATGACACATAATGAACGTATCAAAGTAAATTTCCATAGATCAGTTAATGGCGTCGATCGGCATAATCACTCGTTGATCATAAAGTTTTATTAAATACGAAACTTATAAATGGCTGTAATTATGCCTCGAAAAGGCGAGAATTAAAAGCTTTTTGATCGCGCTGACGTTGGCTTGCGGTTTGTTCACCTCGAAAATTGGTACATTAAGAGATTGCGCACATATTACTTAAGCTTTATAAAAGCTTACTATATAAAATATACATGTATGTAATGCATTGAATAACGATAACAGAAAAAAACATTGTTACTACGGTATTGTATTGTCTATACACTATAAATGAAGATAATAATATGTATGCAGGAATTAATTATGTGTATATATCTATCTATCATCTAATAGAATGTTTGTTACATTTTCAATTCTTGTTATATAAAATGGAATTATTAAATTTCTTAATTTAAGTAATAAGTATATTATACACATAGAAAAAGTAGCCTAGAAACACGCCTCAGTATAAATTAACTAAATTTTAGTTAAAAATGAAATTATCTTTACATTTATAACAAGTTTCAGAAATATACAAACTAGTCTAATTGAATAGAGAAAAAGTTTTTTAACATAAATTTTCCTAACGACATACTACGCTTTTTATGTACTTACTCATACATGAGAAGTTTTCCTTCGTACGTTACATTAACATTAATTTGACGACTACTTCACTAGCTTAATAGAAGTGAAATAGCAACCCTCATACACAATTAGCAAGAAGCTTTTTAACTTAGCTTACTTCTACGTGTTAAAATCAGAAAATAATATTTTGATTTTTGTATTAGTGAAGTAGTAAAGCAAAAATATGTCGAAATTATTATTACATATATCGATACGGCATAGTACCTATTTAAAGATGTATTAAAACTATTGTTAATAATAATAAATTGTAATATTAGGTCTTATTAAGAGTACGCTGTACCGTGAACAAGTGGTTTTGAAGTTTTAGTTACTTTTTGTCCCAAAATTTTAAGTCTCTAATGTAAAGTGAGAAAAAGAATCCACACTATCTTTAAAAGTATATGCAATAAAATGACTTTACTTAATAATTATTTTTTTTAATTATTATTACATATATTATACTAATTTTATTTGATATACTCGTATGTTCAGATTTTGCAACTTTAATAACAACTTCAGCCTTATCTCCATTATGTTTTGCTACTAGTATACATTTTAATTAGTAGATTTTTTGACCAACATCGAGACATAAATTCTGAAAATCTCTGTCTGTCTGAATTATATTCGCAGAAACTCATAACTCTTTTAATTATTCAATTATTATTGTCGGAAATGGAAGTTGCCAAAGTTCAAATCTTGCTCATGAATTAAGAATATATAAGAACACCTCACTTTGGCTTGTACCAAGTACTCTTCCCATTATAATATAAAAACATTGTCTTACGGTGAAGGAAAAACGTGAGGAGACCTGCATGTCTGAGAGAACTTAATAAGATTACCATTACTGTATAGCCATACGAATTTTTCTCTCTCAAAACTTCCAAAATATTAAGCTATTGCATAGCTTTTGTTTTTGGTATCGTTTCATTTAAAAAGCATGCAAAAACTTCCATAATACATCAGTGAGGGTGGCGTTTATGTACAAACTACAGTGAACTTTAGAATTTATTAAATAAGTAATTGCCAAATAGTCTAAAGTGGCAAAAAATACATAAGTACATATTGACACATGTACAGTTCTCGAAAAACTTTTCGTCCGCTCTAAATTTTCTCTCGCAAATACGCAGAACAAACCTGCGAGGCACAGGGATCGCTGGTCAATCCGCACTGCCTGAGGGCTTATTATGCCATGTGGATATTGTAATGTGATTGATACGTTGACAGGCGCAAAATTCAACGTCTTACAATTCATGAAAAGTAACCTAGAAAAGGTCTTTACTTGTAGTTTTACATTTAAATTGTCTTTGATAATAAAATGCATGTATTCTAAATTACCAGTGGTAGCCCAATGGCATCGCGCTCGCTTAGAGTAACTGACATAACAGAGTGAAGCGGGTTCAAATCCGAGTCTCGCACTTCTGATATTTGAATGTACGAATCATTTCCCACATGATTTCCACTTGTCTTTCGCTGAAGGAAAAAATTGTAAGGATACCTTCATGCGAGACTCGAACCCAAGTCCGCTGGCAGCAAGCTCACTACAAATTTAGCCAAATGTCTCGTCAACTGAAAATCATTTCTATACAAATCAAATAAAACTCTATTATAATTAAAACTAGCATATCGCATCAGTAAAACTGGATAATATCAATAAATTCACTTTTAGAAATACACGATTATGAAGCAAAAATTAATATTTTCTACAAATACAAAGTTAAATCTCCCATTTATGACGGGCCTTTATAAACGTTTTCAAACAGTTTATAATCCAATAATAAGTTAAGGTATTTCAAATGAATTAGAGCCCTTTCTTCGTTCATCAAAATGTTATTATTTTCGGTGAAAATCCAATTATCACCAATTTTAATGCACCTCTGATTTCTTTGTAATACCTGAGGTATTAAATTTACAGCTTGTTTTGTCTTAGATACTGTAGATCTATACTTTCAATAACAATTTCTATTCAAAACGCTCACCTTTTATTAAAATTAATGGATTAGCAACTCAAAAATATTTTTTGTACAAGAATTTAAATGCTTAGAAACAATACGGTTTTCTATTTAACGTCTCTCTGCTGAACAGAGCTCTCTCTTTAAAATGAAGAAATCGGGCCTACCACTTGGACAAGTGCGGGTTGGCGGACTATTAATGTCTTTCAAACACAATATTTTCTCACTGCAAGAAATGGTAATCATGTTGGAAATGATTTGCACGTATTGTAATGCTATTTTGATGTAGGTGTGAGACTCGGGACTTGAACCTGCTTCACTCGATTAGAACTATACTACCACTGGTAACGCTCACCTTCTTCAAATATTCACTAACGTTTCATTTGTTTATTTTACTTGTAACGTTGAATATATTACTAAATCAAATAATTTCTAAGTTAAATAATACAAAATTGTGGTTCAGAACCGCTAGCTTATTAGTAACATGAGTAATAATTGGGCGAGCGAATTCATTTCACGTTCTATTTTCTATACCAGAAAAGATATAAAATTGCACTTTTATAATTTTTATAATATAAAAAGCAAAACCTTAATACAGAGAAAACGGATAAGTAATAAGGTGAAATTCCTTTTCCCAGATAAGTAAATCAATTATTTCTAGACTATTACCTTTTACTAAATATATAATCAGATGAATTTCGATAACTTAGCGAGCTCGATATTTCGATCTTGTAAATCTCTATACGCCTTATAACATTAGCTATCTGCAAGTGAAAATCCCGTCCAAATCGGTCTAGTCCTTTCAGAGATTAGCCGGAATAGACAAACAGATAGACAGACAAAAATTTTAAAACTTGATTTTTTGATGCTAGTACCGTATATAATATATATACTTTAATATGCATTTAGTAAAAATCTGTTTGAAATTAATAAAAGGCAAGTGTCTTTTATTGTGAAATCTTTCATCTGAGTAAACTTCTACCTGTCACAATTTCAAACCAGAGAGTAAAATCTCATTTAAATGTTAATATAAACAGAATATTAAATCGTTTGCAATATTAATTTTCAGTGATTAAATTAGAATCCGAATCACATTTTATCATATCATCATCATCATTAGCTCTTTTTAATGTCTCACTGCTGGGCACGGGCCTCCCTCAGTACGAGGGGAATCAGGCCATAGTCCACCGCGATGGCCTAGTGCGTGTTGGCGGACTTCACATGTATATCGAAAACTTGCTAGGTTCCTCAGACATGCATTTTTTCCTTCACTGAAAGACAAGAGGTAATCATGATAGACATGAATCGCACATGAAAATATCAGAGGTGCGAGACCCGGATTTGAGCCCGCATCACTCGGTTATCCAAGCAAGCGCGTTACCACTGGGCTACCACTGCTATACATTTTGTTTGTGTAATTTGTATTTTGTGTATTAAACAAAAAATGTATTAAATAAAGTGACGTCTTAAATAACCAAGAATTATCAAAGAAGTTATAAAGATTCTGTTTGACGACATGTTTGGCTCAGTTGGTAGCGTACCTTCTTTCTGCGCCAGCCGTGGGTTTGAGTCCCTCTGGGGGTATTCATTTGGTGCGCACAAATGTACTCCAGTCTTGGGTGTTTATATTAAAAATATGTATTTATATATAATATGTATGTATTTAAAATTTATATGTGAAGTATATCAACTATCTGGAATTCGTAACTCAAGCCTCGTAGCTTTCCACAGAATTAGATGGCGCTGTAGTAATAATGTCCCAACATATTTACACCCTAAATTCGAACGCGCACTCAGTTTCAAGCGAGCTTAAAATTAATAAGTACATTAACATATTTTACAAAAACATTTTAAATATAATAGATTAACTTAAGTTCATTATATACCTAACTAAATATCACATAAACTATAATTAATCCATCATCAATAAATGCTCACTAATATTTTAGACTAATAACTTTAATTACTTTAATGGATGCATCATAAATTGAAAATCACTTTCATATGGATAAAAGGTAGTTAAAATTTTACGCGTGTAAAATATAAATGCCTGTCAGTTGGGATATGGACTGCAATCACTCATTGATGATTGTTGCTATGCAGATAATGCCTAAATTATTGTTAAAGTAAATAACAGGACTCCATACAGCATTTAATACCCTTGTGTAAAGCAATTGCTATCGATGCGAATTTTGAATACCAACTACTACTACTAATGACATAATTATAATATATGGTAAAGACAAAATCTATATAAGAGAAAGGAATAAATGATGCAGGTTTGAATCCGGGTTTCGTTTGCGATATTATTTATGATGTTTTTTAATGAGAAATAATCTTCAACTTAACAAAAACATGTATGTACAAGACAGCCTGTGAAAGACATGTGAAGTCTAGCTACTCGTACTTGGCCTGTATTTTATTTATTATTCTTGGGAAATGCATTGTTTCATACCACCTGTAGGAATCAGATAGTTATGTGGGACTCACCGGCAAGCCAGTACTACCCAATAAATCCCAAGCCATCACGTCTTAATGGGGCGTCGTAGGATCGCTTGCGCATTCTACTACGACGCCCCGACGGACCGCAGGTCTGCCGAAGCAGACCACGCAGCCAAAAGGGTTGCTCTATAGTCCACTCTTCTATCCAGAGAAGTACCAGGAGTAGTCGCAAGAAACATCGCCCACCGAAGTGAGCCCTCCCTGCACGTTTCTTGGCTTCGCGAATGGCTCACCGGACGCTACTGAGCCCTCCCACCACGACAAGTGAACGCTCGTTGGGGGGACTTGGCCTGTATGGTGTGACTTCTTGCAACCTCTATTAAAAGAGTTAGCCCAACAGTGGACATTACAAAGGGCTTCATGATAATATGAGATGAAAGGTGGGAAATACTAACACACAAATTGATAATACTTTTTTTGGTTTAAATAATAATTTAAATATTTTAAATAAATAAATAATTTCATACAGAAAATATGTTATTAGAATTTGCTGATAATAAACAGTAGCGAAAACAGTTCAAGTCTCTATTTTAATTAAGAAAAATAAACGTTAAAAGCTAAATTCAGGATAAAATTCATTTTGTTTAAAACTCCTATATTTGACATGAACAAGTAACAACACCTCACGTTGATTGTTGTCGTTTCAATTTTCCGCTGACTAATTTTGAAAATGTTCACATTATTGTTCGAAAAAATAGAAATGTTTGTTTGTAAACCATTGACCTGATTGTAATAAAGCTCTGGTGGATTATTCTGTACGACTGTGATGATTCAAACAAACAAGACGTTTATCTAAGCTCTGGAACGCTTCAGAATAAAGCGAGTGTAATCGCGTGTAATGAATAAAAATTAATATTTTTTGTATTTACTCTATGCGTTATTAAACTGTAAAGCCGATTGTTATGAGATAAATCAATATGTTCAGACATTAACTCACAGATCCATCTAGTTATGGTAAGCTACGAAGCTTTTGTTATGGATATCAGATAGCTACATAAGTACACATACAACTTTAAATACATACAAATTATAAATATAAAACTCATTACTTGATTACAATTTATACTCATCACTTAAGTAAATGCCCCCAGCGGAACTCGAACGTATGACCGCTGGCACATCGAGTATAGTCACTACTAATTGAGCCAAACGTGTAGCCGTTAAGGTCCCTAACCCAAAACAAAAGAATTGTTCTTTTTATTTATTCATCCCCCGGGACGCACCTGAGCGAAGTAAGGGTGAGCCACCAGTAGCAAAATTTTATATAACTACCACTTTTGATAGTAGGGATGAAAGCATATTTAAAATTGTGTTAAAAGATACACGAGATATCTCTGTGAAACTTACACCTATTTTTCTATGACTTAGAGAACGTGTTTCGCCTTTAAAGTGAAGCCACCATTGTTACACTTAAGGATGTGTCAAACGTAGCCTTTAAGACATTCGTTGCGCAACGAAAATTTTCGCAACATATCTAGATGTTGAAGTTTTCCCTCAGAGTACATTTTTGAAATAATAGAAGTGTAGCTTGTTAATTTCATCACTAGCAACAACATTAGAATACAGTACAATATAATACATTTCTCAAAGAGGATCTCTCATAGAGAAAATATTTATCATTATTACGCACAGCGCCATCTAGTTCCGTGGTAAGCTACTAGAGAAGCTTGTGTTACGGATAGCTGATACATATATAAGTACATATGTAAGTTATAAATACATACATATTATAAATATAAACACCCATGACTGGAGTACAAATATCCGAGTTTAACAAATGAATACCCCTAGCGGGACTCGAACCCGCGATCGCTGGCGCAAAAAAATAGGATCACTACAAACTGCGCCAAACGTGTAGTCAAAAGTATCCTATGAACGTTAATCGACATACGTTTTACTGTTTTCACGTGATGCGATCGCAGATAGACAGACAAACATTCTAAAAACTATAGAGGGGGCCTCTATCAATAAAAATCTCTCTATCAATAATAATGTCTATTCAATCGGATGTCCATTAATCGCATTGAAAACTATCTGTCGACTATTACAGGTTTTTCATGAATACAAACTACATTTGTTTTGTAGTTAAATAAAACCCATAATTTTAAGATGCACGTGATTCCTCTTAAGAAATATTTTTGTCTTAGATCTCACCGTCTTGAGTTATAAAGATCTTTATTGTGTAAATAAATATAGCACTCGTACTACAAAATTAGTTCGTAATAAAAATAGGTAAAAAAACTTTTTAAGTTAAACGGTTTTATGTTAAACATACATTGCAATTTGCAATGTTTAAGATAAATGTACTAAAAACCAAAAAATAATAAAATAGATACAGTCGTGGGAATTATAAACATATGCATAGACTAGACTAAAATAAAACCGTGGGGCACGTCAATTGTCTACAAATTATCGACTTAATGTGCGATAGAAGAATCGTTTAATTCGTCGTTAGGCAGTTGGCCTATATCTATTGACGTGCCCCACGGTTTTATTTTAGTCTAGTCTATGCATATGTTTATAATTCCCACGACTGTATCTATTTTATTATTTTTTGGTTTTTAGTACATTTATCTTAAACATTGCAATGTATGTTTAACATAAAACCGTTTAACTTAAAAAGTTTTTTTACCTATTTTTATTTTCTAGTTTTTAGTTTTTATTTATATTTTTTTTACCATTTTGTTCCCACGAGTAATGGACATTTTAACGGTCGACCCCCCCAGAGGTCCAATAAAGGGGCAAGGCTATGTACAACAAGATGCGCCTGAGTCTTGAGGGGAAAACGCTAACGACATATCATTTTTATCCACCCTAATGCCATACAGTTCTGGGCGCGTTTTAACCTTTCACCTTAACTTGGGTGGTGTACCGCTAACGACGTATCATTTTTAGCCACCCTAACGCCACACAGTCCTCAACACGATACAAAATCTTGACTTGGGTGGTGGATTCAGGCTGGATTAATCAGATACTTAAAAAATTACAGATCATACAATTTCTAAATTTAAATCTTATTATTATACGCCATTTAGTGGCTGCGCCCATCTTAAATATTGAGGTGTATAGTGCACTGTATTCTTCTCGTCAAGCCCTTTTATTTGATACCCATATTGGTGGGATTGATAAAAAATTGTTATCAGCCATTTGGTAGCGGCGGCCATCTTAGATTTCAATTTTGCATAGTAAATTGTATTCTACTTGTTGAGACCTTTCATTTGATACCCATGTTGATGGGATTGATAAAACCTAAGTTATCCGCCATTTTGTAGAGGCCGCCATCTTGGATTTTAATTTTATATAGTACATTGTATTTTACTGGTTGAGCACTTTCATTTGATACCCATATTGATGGGATTCATAAAACCTACGTTATCCGCCATTTTGTAGCGGCCGCCATCTTGGATTTCAATTTTTTATAGTATATTGTATTGTGCTTGTTGAGCCCTTTCATTTGATACCCATATTGATGGGATTGATAAAACCTACGTTATCCGCCATTTTGTAGCGGCCGCCATCTTGGATTTCAATTTTTTATAGTATATTGTATTCTGCTTGTTGAGCCCCTTCATTTGATACCCATATTGATGGGATTAATAAAACATAAATTATCCGCCATTTTGTAGCGGCGGCCATCTTGAATTTATAATGATAATGAATAAACATAATTGTATTGTCACCAAAATCCAAAGTGTATACAAAATTTCAGATTAATCGGTTGACAGGAAGAGGGTGAAATTTGAATTACTAAATTTGACCCAAGAATAAATAATAAATAAAAAAAAACAAACGGGGTGAGTTAAATAAAACCGTTTAAAAACAGAATTTGTGTAGGATATTGCTGACCTATAACTGTGTTTTAATAATATTCAATTAAATTGAATATAAGACATTTTTAATTATATTTTTAAAAAAATCACAGCTTGATAGATTAAGATATTTCGGGAAACACAAAAAACCGTAATTATTTATTACAAGCCGACAAAAGTCAGATGAATTATGATTATCGTTTAAATAGCAAATAACTAATTAATAATATTAATTCTGAGAGCCTTATTAAAGTATCAATTAAAGTGGAAATCGCACAATCTTGTAAACTATTTCTTCATTAAGAGTCCATTTAAAAGAGATTGGCTATTTTTCAGAGGGAAAACGAGTCGCAAACACCTGCTCAAAGCGGACAACTAGCCAATGAAGTAAATGCAAAAAGAAAAATTGGGCCACACACTGAAACATAGATTTAAAGTAACTTTTTAAACATTGTTGTCCTAACTTCAATGAACTGAACAGTCTAAAGTTTTTAGTCGACTAAACAAGAAAAACTAAAACTCCATCCTTCCGGTTATCGGAGGGATTTTTCCGGGAAAATGAAAAGCTTCCTTCCTTTAAGCGCACAAACTTTTAACTTTTTCAACCTTCAAAATTGAATTATTGCAACCGGTTGTAAATAAAGAATATGATACTTCTAGTTTAATCTCTTAAAGAAATAAAATAAAATATATTGCAATTTACTTTATACCCTTTAATTATAGTGCATGAAAATGTTACGCTGATTTTAGTGTTGGTCACACTAAAGACTTTTACTTATAATATAATATGAGCTAAAACGACAAAGCTTCGTTTATAGTTTATTATTGCATAAAAATCGAGTAAAATGCACAAATAGCTGCGCTAAATATACAATGCGGCTAAATACGAAGTAGGAGTGATGCAATGTTTGGTTTTGCGACTTCCTTACTAACCTATTTAACCTACACAGTCCAATAGCCGATCCCACTAAAACCACATGTCACTTCAAAATTAGAAGTCAGCCGTTCCCAAGTCTGCGTCTAAGAATTTCTTAAAGACAACATCTAAAAATTATTATTTTTTGTCAGAATTAAGACTTAAAGCTAAAATAACTCTTTCTTCATATCTCAAACCATACATGCTAACCACTGGATCAACGAGACAATAGTGCGTAACCGTTGTTTTTCTAAGATAAATAGCCAGATTTTTTATTTCAATCATAGAAAGCAAATACGTGTATTGTAAATTTCCCTTTTATAGTTTTAACAAGATCTTCATATATCGAATCAAGTCGCTGCTTTCACAAGTTATTGCGTCCTATCATCTAACTCTTCGCGAATTTTTCCCGCCAGCGCCATTTGATTTCATTATCCGATAAGTCTGAGATAAAACATTGTATATTCAAATACGGGCTTGAATAGTAAATACAGACTACGAATATAGTGGAAGTGACAACTGCGCATAGGTGATGTGATGAAATATTTATACCGAATTTATATTTTACTTGTCTCTTGAATCTCTTTATGGGAATTTTTCAACATACATTTGATTTAATATTATCTTAGGTTTACGCGAATATTTGACATAATAAATGAAATTATCTTTTCGGATTTTGTCGCGAATTTGCTGTAAAGCATTCGAAACGTCCAGAACCAAAAATGAGTTATATCTGCGTTAAATGTCTTCAAAGGGCTTTACGCTTAAGTAAAAATTTTAATATATAAGACTACAGTGACTATTAAATTAGTCTTTGTGAATATTATAATAATTAATACATTTTACCTAGTTTACTTAAAGGCTTTTGAAGATAATAATACTTTTAAAAAGAGCGTCTTCTTTCTTTTAAACAGCTCTTCTTAACAAAAAAACCCTTTATAGGACCTTCAAAAGAATAATTCGAATGTCAATTTTAAATTTAAAAGCAATAATAGTTAAAATACTTAATGAAAATGATTTAACTAAAACTCATTTAACCATCTGGGTATTACGTTCAATAGCCACACTTGATTAGCTATCAAAGAAAGTGAAAAAAAAACGTTTTACATTCGTCTTATGTCGCGTTTCATTCGTAAGAATTTCCATTCGTAAGAATTTCCCATGCACGCAAACAAGTTTTACTTCAAAATTTACTTCTTATTTTTAAAAAACAGACCAACAATTCAATTTTTGTAGATGAACTCTAACATTTGTACTAAAAATTGTCGTAATTTAACATTAGTATAATATCTCAGTCACACAAAACAATCCAACTTATATTTATAAATACTTGTTTAAAGCTTAAAATATTAACGTATGCTATTTCTAACATTTACTGTTGGTTGAATGCAATGCGGCTGAGCAAAGATCATATCTATATTCAATTTATTCAAGGGATAGCAAACAGTGCGGCGTATGGTGTATGCGGTGATCCGAAGCATTTGGATGTCTTCTGCAAACTTTCTTGTATCGTTTGTGTTTGTTTATATTTGCTAAGTTATATTAAGTTTATATAAAGGATTTATATAATATATACATTGTACTGATCAGAAAATTTGAAAATCTATACTTTTATATAAATATAGGACAAGGCATAATTTGTTTGTTTGATTGCGATCATCTCAGGAATTGATCAAAATTGAAAAAAATGTATTATTAAATCATTTTTGCATTTGAAGAAGGCTATAGGCTATAAACGTCATACCGATGAATATAATATAATCTATGTAATCCATACTAAGCTTTAAAGCGTACCGTTTTTAACCGACTTCAAAAAAAGGAGGAGGTTATATGTTCCGTTGTATGTATTTTTTTTTATGTATGTTTACCGATTACTCCGCCGTCTGTGGGCCGATTTCAAAAATTTTTCTTTTGATTGGTAGGGTATAGTTCCGAGGTGGTCCCATTGTCACCAAGTCAGGATCTGATGATGGGATCCCAGGGAAATCGAAGGCAACTCTCAAAATTTACAGGCACCTATTATGTTTTGATATATTTTCTAAACTCGATAAAGCTTTTACGTATGAAAATCATCATCTCATGTGGATGAGCTGATGATGGAAGGTAAAATTCCTCAACAGTTGTTTTTTATGTGTTTTCACCGATTTCTCCGTGAATTGTGGGCCGATTTTAAAAATTTATTTTTTGTTCGGTAGGGTATACATTCAAGATGTTCTCATTGTCACCAAGTCAGCATCTGATCATGGGATCCTAGAGAAATCGAGGGCAACCCTTAAATTTTATCGGCACTGATTACCTTTTTCATATATTTTCTAAAACTGTTCAAGAATTTGTGATGATGTAAGGTATATATCCTCAACGGTTAGGAGTTGAAAGAAAATTCTTTTAATATTATACGTACTTATGAACTGATAGTCGTATTCCTTCAGGATATTAGGTGGATTGATAATAGAAGGTAAATCTTATTAACGTCTACGAGTTACGTGGAAAAATAGACGTGGACAAATCTCGATTGACTATTGTCGTTCATTTCAAAACTTCGCTGACTTATTGGAGCAGTAGTTTAGTTAGCCTTCCAATATTTTATTTAAACATAATAATTTCCACAAAAAAAATTAAAATAAATTATTTTTTAACAAAAATGAAAACCGACTTCAAAACGCTACAAATCGAAACTAAAAAGAAAAAAAAAATAATTTTAATTACTTAGTTATTGTTGGAGTTGGTGCCAGCCAAAGTAAAATAATCTTAATACAATTTAATTAATGTATCAATTTGTAAATATAATCAAAATATCCGTTCGAAAGTTCATTGCAAAGGCAGGATAAAACTGTCCTTCTTGGCTGGCACCGACTCCAACAATAACTAAGTAATTAAAATTATTTTTTTTTCTTTTTAGTTTCGATTTGTAGCGTTTTGAAGTCGGTTTTCATTTTTGTTATAAAATATATTATTACGAAAAAGTATATATGTAAGAAGAATGAAATAATTGCAGTAAATGACAATCAATAATGTTTCTTGCCATATTTACTTAGATTTTAAATTCCCGACGTTTCGAATGATTTACAGCAATTTTATGGTTACGAATGAGACTTGAGACATCTTAAAAGACATTATTTTGTTGTTACATGGTCTCTTCAAAATGTTAAAAATATGCCTAAATCAATCTAAAAAAGTATTACGTGAAGTAGATACGTACATATTATTCAAAAATAAATAATATGAACGTAAGGAAGCCGTGTGCGGAACTAAATATTCTACACAATATAACGCGATACTTTTCTTAACTCCCAACATATAACGTGCAATAAGGTACAGAATCCAAACAAGAGACTTAAAATTAATGAAATTTCATCCCTTGCAGAGCATCAAGTATCTCTCGAGCGGGTAGCAACATCGAAACGTGAATTTATTGAAAATAACCTCCCTATTGATATTTACGTACTGCTGTAAATTGTAAGGAACCTTGATTCTCTTCCCTAAAAATAAATACGGGGAAGCGCGCTCCGCTGACTTATAGCACACTCACTTCTGATTATGCCACCGTATACTGACACTGTGTTTTAAAAGAAAATTGACACATTTATTAGTTCTTATTTCGGCTAAATTGTATTTTATTAACCTCTAAGGGTCTTTTAACATAATTAAAAGCTTTATTTTTTCAAATTTGTATAAAAATAAGTTCAGTGGATTAATAATTATTATTTTGGATATAATATAAATTGTTCTTCAACAATTGCTAAAAGGTTAATCGTAACTCATCAATTTATAATTGTCTATAGTACTTGGATATCTCCTTTATTTACTTTAAGTTATTGGGGCTCAGATGACTTTCACGGGCTGAAGGACTACACTCGAGGGGTATTGAAGAAGTTGTATTAATTTTAAACTTATAAACAATAATGAATATTAATGGCGCTTACTGTTCACAGAATATGAATTCGATTCAAAATTTTCATTAGTTGCCTCCAAAAACACGAAGTTTTCATCATTAAATTATTAACATTGACGGCGGATCGGTTCTTGATAAATATACTGGAGTTTAGATCGACTTTTATGTAGTCTAAAAGCTTCGGACAAATAGTTTATTGGGTTCGTTTGTTTGTTTACATTATGTATGACTTTTTCGTCATTTTTTTGAGTTTTTGAATTATAAGAAAAAATCTTACAGAGATTCTGTGCAGGAATATAACTGATAAATAATCTATCTGGTCTACTTGAGGGTTCAACTAAAGGGCGCGATGGTTTTTTCAAATGTTGTTAACAAGTGATTTTAAAAATTGTATTGAAATGACAGATAATAATTGTTATTTATAAAAATAGTTACATATTTTTTAGATTTTCATATTCCTATATGATCATAGAAGATCTTGAACAAGCTTCTCTAAGCATTACGTTATATCATATCATACAGCGTGCTACTACTTGCAGTAATTACAAACTTATTTTAAGATAAAATAATCCTAATCTTGCCCTTTCAAACAATTCAATTAACCTTTTGAATATTCGCTAAGAATTTAAAAAAATTAAAGTAAATATTAATTTCATGAATCCTTTGTTGTAACTAAAAAGTTCTAAAAATTCCTCTGCCGCGTTGCAACTGCAACGTAGTCGTAACCGCAAAAAAGCCGCGCACGGTTTCTGCGTTGTGTATAAAATAAATAAGATTTTATGTTCCAGTAGTTATACAGATACTATTAAGAATTTTCATTGAGAAAAACTGTTTTCTCTAGTTTTGTATATAATATGTAGTATGTCCTTTTTAAATAGACAGTCTTCACTACATAGTATAAAACAAAGTCGCTTCCTACTGTCTGTCTGTCCTTATGTATGCTTAGATCTTTAAAACTACGCAACGAATTTTGAAATGATTTTTTTAATAGATATAGTGATGCAAGTGACGAGTTCGAGCGAAACGAGGGCACGTCGCAATCTTATAAGAAGTTGAAAAAATGTACCATTTTATGTCTAGTTCCATCTTAAATACTTAAGTTTATATATAAGTATATAATAATATTTAAATTATAACATACATTATAGTATACCTAATTAATA
This sequence comes from Boloria selene, assembly GCA_905231865.2. NCBI lineage: Eukaryota > Metazoa > Arthropoda > Insecta > Lepidoptera > Nymphalidae > Boloria > Boloria selene. The sequence continues at coordinate 15,430,282 of HG993131.1, forward strand.
AACAGAGTGTGTACCTACTCTTATTTCGAGCCAATTGAAAAATAGATCATATTACAACTTCACTTCCAAATCTCAAGCACCTTTGATTTAAATTTTTTTTGATTTGATTTTGATTTGAACTACTTTATTCAATTTAAGACTTTCAACGTAAATCTTTGCTTTAAAACAGGAAATAATGTTTAATATTCTTTATAAGAGACAAGTAAGAGCATCGTATAATGTAGGTACACAAAACACGGCTACGGTGTGGTGCCAATGCGGCTGCGGTACGGTCTGCTCGAGCTTTTCTTTTTATATACGAAGTACGAACTTTCAAAAGAGTTCCCGCCAATGTCTATTGGATACATATGCAAATAGGTTCAAGTTAATTTAGATAATCAAGGTAGTTTGTAATTTTGGTAGAAAAGTAAGAAAATTATACAATATTGATATAATTATAGTGGTAGAATAATGGTCCGCTCGTAACTTGAAGAAACAAGTGAAGTGGGTTCAATCTCTGTTATTTTCATAGCACTCTCTTTAAGGTGAAGGAAAACAGACCAAAAATATCGTAACAAAGTTCTCGGCACGTTTAAAAATATTTAACTATTTTTTCACAGATATTATGTGAAGTCTGCTGATCCGCACTTGCCAAGAGTGGTTGATTTAGGCCTTGATAGGATAAACAAAAATTATGTACTAAATTCAAAATATTAAGGATCGCACCATGGTGCTGTAGCCTAAACCATGCCTTAAAAATGTGTGAATAACGGGTAACAAGACGTATCTTATGATTTTTATTACACGCGTAATGCGGATGCGTAATAATGTGACATTGCGTATAGTGAATATACCCTAGATATACTACAAAAGCCCAACCCTACCTAAGAAGGATAAACAATTATAGTATTAACAGCATTAAATAATAATTTGGATATGATTGATATTTTAATAGGATTTAAAAAAAATGTTAGATATGCAACTATAAGTTTCTTAAAATACTAGCTACTCACCGTCTTTTTGTGCTCGGATTCGTCCCTAGATTTAGCGCGTGCAAAGCCACGGGTTTCGCTAGCCAAAAAAGAATCTAAAATTTAACCTCCTCCTGTTTTAAAGTTAGTTAAAAAGTAGCCTAGTTACGCTTTATAACATTAGCTATCTGCAAGTGAAAGTCCCATCAAAATCGGGATTAAAAACAAACTCTTCAATTTTATTTATGTGTATAGATTACATTAATAAAACCTACGTTATTATAAATTTTCATTATAACAAAGTAATTACCTGGCAATAACGTTTATTATCAATCTTTTAACGAATATTTACTGAAATGGTTGTTTTATCAATGCCGTTTCGATAATCATTATTTTAACGTTTTTATATTTACCTATACTTTTATGAAACATGAATTTGTGGCTTATACGAACATTAATGATAATTATTTTAAATCAACCATTTACATTTTCTATTATAAATTTTTAAATTAGTCTAATCTCAAATTTTTTTCGGAAGGTATTATAAAACAATTATTGTTATTGATACGGAGGTCGAATCTTTAGTTTAAAGAATTTTCGACCTGCTTGTTTGTGAATGCATCAAAAAAATATCGCCAGACAGTTCCAATGAAATTTGGTATTACATTTTAACATTTGGTCTCGCACCTTGCCTTTCGGCGAAGGAAAACATCGTGAGAAAACCTGCATGTCTGAGAGAACCTAGCAAGTTTTCGAAATACATGTGAAGCCCGCAAACCCGTACTTGGCCAGCGTGGTGGACTATTGCCTGATCTTCTCATGTTGAAGGGAGGCCCGTGCCCAGCTGTTGGACTTTAAAAAGGGTTGAATACATGTGTCTTCAACATTTGTTGACAAATTTTAAACTCAATTCAATTTCAATAAACACTCTATTCTATATATTTCTATAATAGCATTAACACTATTGCACTCGTATTCAACGCTTCTATTGTTACGTACAGGATAAAGCGCACTGCAATGAAAGACTGACCTAATATCATTAGGAAGAGCTTTAGTGGTGGTCACAATCCGCGCTGACCGTAAAACTTAACGATCAAGACGACTCGTTCCGCACACCACTCAATAGAAAAAAATATTATTGTATATTTATAAAATATTTATTAAATAACGAAATAAAATACGTTTTTGACATTCGTTACTTATAGGGTATTTACTTTAAAAAATATTTATTATAAGTACTTATCAACACTGCTTAAATAGTCTTGCTTGACATAACGTACGATGAAATATTATTATTTCTTAGTAGTAAAATAATATACTCAAACATGTCGGTGCTAAGTAATTTAACTCTTGAAGCACAAAGTCATGACATTAAGACCGCAATTAAGCTTTAATTAGGGTCATTATGTGCTTTTGACCGTATGTTATATCGGTAACTTACTATATCAGGGTAATATTGCAACGTCGACTAACACGAGCCTTGGAGTAAAGGGAATTCGAATATAGTTAGAAACTGATACATTGGTAAAGTTGTATAGCTTATACTTGGGTATGTATTAGCGTTTCTTGGACCATAAATCCAGACGAGCTTCATAACTTGAACTGCAGTTGAGTGGGTCGGTCCCAAATGAGGTGTTCAACTCCTGTACTATAAATATTATTTATGCTCCTTGCAAAGTCCCAAGGAGCTAGAATAAGGGAAGAGTATTCTTTCTAAGAAAATAAACTGGGAAGTTCATTTTTAAAAGTTGTTGAGAAAATAAGTAAAGAAGCTTGTAAAATGTTTCAGTTTACGGACAGTTATTTAGTTATGAATGATGTGTAATTAAAGTGTAAAATTAACTACCTTGGCGGCCGAGTTTTGGCCAGTTTCTTTTCAGGAAAGGCACTTATATAGTTATGCTTAAAATATAATACTACTAAGTAGATTCAAATCGAAAGAGTCGTTTGCGTGATAAAATACATTATATATAAGAGTGGCTGTTTAAAAAGCAAATTTTATTACAAACTCTAGCCTATGTTAGTCCATATTCTTTTTTATCTCTGTACTAATTACTAAACACCATCAAAACTCGTCCAGGTATTTCACCATAAATGGTAACAAATATATAAACTTTAGCATTTATAACAGAATAATAATAGCTATTAAAAGAGTTATAAGCAATAACATAACCCCTTACGAAGTCGATTCCAACCAGAATTGGTCAGAGCGGTTACCTAAATCGTCCGGCTTTTGCTAGCCGAGGCCGAGTCGGTCCTTAGGCGTCGAACACAATATTCGAACAAATTAAATAACTTGGCGGTGTTCCATTGGTGATAGGCACACCATTACGCCTGCGACTATTAACGTCCACTCCCGTTTCAACCGCAATCTCTTTCGTGTCGACGTTTTATTATCAAGCGAGTCAGCTTCCCTGTAATCCCGGGGGTACGATGGCGAAAATAGTGCATTATGATCGGTCTCTTCAAGATACAATAATGCGAACCTTTGTCGCCGTGTATACATTATACAGTGTTTATTACAACATATTGTTACGTTTATATAATAGTAAAGATTAATAGATAAGTTATTTAGAATATTTAATTACTCATATTTGAAACTGTGGTGTACGAAATTCAATCAAAATCACATATGTACAAAGAAATTAGCGTTAAATTTTCTTAGAAAATTAATTGGAATACATTCGATAACAAAACAACGAATAGTATTTCAACGTCTATAGTTACTGAAAACTTTAAACCGATATGTGTAGAGTATTTTACCTAAGTTACACCAGCTAATCAGTCTCAGCTTCGAATCGTTTAGTAACAACTAATCAACAAGGCCATTCGGGACACGACTAAGAATGTATGCTAAAGTTCTCAGCCACACACGAATAGCACTAATATAATATATTCAATCATTTTATACTTGCAAGAACAAAATATTTATATTACTTTCTTATAGAAATGTATGAAATAGTACTTTAATTAAATACCAAAAACATAAAGCAACTTTTCACATTAAAGCTAAAAGTGAACATGAAGATTAAAATACAAGTATCAAAAATTATACAAATTGTAAACACACAAAGAAGAACCGTAAAAACTAACAGACCCATTCTACAGTACGAGTACTATTAAAAATAGACAAGTCACGAGCCCTGTTAAAAATATACTCGCATTTATGCAAAATGTATTTGTTGGACTTTAAATTTTGTTAGAATGGATGTGTGAGCAAGGGCGGTGAAGTTTCGAGGGGCACTCTGCTACCTATTGTTTAAGCGTACTTAACTCGCATAGTGAATTAGAAATGGCACTCAAACGTTATTATTAAAAGTAAGTAAATACGGTAATAGCTTAAGGCTACATTAAAATATTTTCATTTTAATATAATTTATAATATAATATGTTGGAACATTTACACACAGCACTATCTAGTGCCACGGTAAGGTACGAGCCTTGTGTTATGGATACTAGATGGTTGATATACTACACATATATAAGTTTAAATAAATACATATTATAAATATTAATTAGAGGCCAGTAGCTCAATTTTAACGCACACGTTTAGGAAACAAAGTGGAGTAGGTTCAAATCCTGCTATAAATATTTTTTTAATTCTATTTAAATTACAACAAAGGAAACATTATAAGGAATCCAGTTTTTTAGAGAGCATATCAAGTTTTAAAAACATGTGAAGTCCAGCAATCCATTGGCTAGTGCAGTGGACTATGGTTCTGATCTAACTCACAATCGTGCCCACCACTTTACACCACGAGTGGGACATTAAAAATAGTTGAATATATTTATGCGACATACAAATTATTATTTATATTTTTTTAATACTCACCTAATAGTACAATAATTGTACATTAATATTTGATATTAAACCCTTTGTTTTTGCTTTTACCCACTTTAGTTTCAGATTTCCAAAACGTCGTGAACTGAAAATTTAATACAAAACCGCGTATATGTATAACGTGTATATAAATAATGGTACTTACCGTCGTGTGAGTCGTAGACATAAATGACTTCTTTCCATCCGTAATACATAATAGTGTCCACGATTGCTCGATGATAGTCTGGTCGCATGCTAACCGCGTGGTCTATAAGCCCTGATGACGGTGGGATTACCTATAAAATATATGCAATACTTTATATGGGCTTTTTATATTTATTATTTAAATAGAACGTATATTGACTTGGAAATTAGCTTAAAAATTGGAAAACTTTAAATGGGATCATACTTTTAATAATAAAATAATCGTCACCATTTCTTCACAGCTTTAAAATATCACGTTATATCACTACATAGTATAAAACAAAGTCGCCTTTTCTGTCCCTATATCCCTATATCCCTATGTGCGCTTAAATCTTTAAAACTACGCAACGGATTTTGATGCGGTTTTTTTAAATAGATAGAGTGATTCAAGAGGAAGGTTTATATGCATAACTAGCAGATCCCGCGGCTTTACCTGTGCTAAATCTAGGGAAGAGCCCGAGCGAAGCGAGGGCGAGTCGCTAGTAACTACATAAAGAGAAGATTGTATTATCTACTCGAGTATAATAGAAATAGTAAAGTTTTGATGAGTGGTTTGAAATTTGATTTCAGAGTGGTTTGATACATATTATAATATCTTGATATAATTTACCTATATAAAAAAATAACAGAATAACTTTTTTATATTAATCGCACTAACTCTCTTAAATAGTTAGCTATTTAAAAAAAGAAAATCGAGCATACGAAACAAAAGAGAAAAAAGTACTTTTTATAAAAAATCTCGTGTCACGGTGTTTGTGGTCTCACTCCTCCGAAACGACTTAACCGATTTTGATGATTTTTTTGTATATTTTGGTATTATAATAGGTAATAAAGTATTTTTAGCCAACTACCCCTACCCCCCTTTTATAGGGCAGAATGACGTAATAGTCGTATATTTAGATATTAAACGATCTAACAACAAATTTTTAAAGGGCAACTTTGTCAAAAATAAAATAAAAGTTATTCAGAGGATTAAAAGCTACCAAATTAAAAACAGACGATTTTATGAATACAATATTCCAATTGTTTCACTTTTTCATTCAAGTTGGCTTCTAACTTAAAATACTTTTATCGGATGATTGAAAAATCTGGCCTAAAGGATAAAGTTATAAATTTCGCTCATTTAATACGATTCTGATTCTTATAGTTTACATTGTTTTATAAATTATAGTACTCAAATATTTATGCTTAAAACCTATCGAGTTTGTTATAATAGTAATAAGCTTTTTTTTTCATTGAGATACTTTAGTTACTTTATCCTTCTGTGGATTTTAAGGAATAATAAATAAATTCATTTTTTAGATTTTATTGAATACTAAGATTATAAAATTCACAATTCAATATTTAATCTTATAGAAAAAAAAATGTCTATCGCTGAGCATCTAAATTAAGAAGATTGATTGTCAGCAGAATCACATTGAAATTTTATGCAGTATTTCCCAACCATTCGTATTCATTAAGTCTAATATACTCGTAGTCTAGAATTTTACTCACAAAAAGCGTTTTTAAGTATACTTTACTTAACACATTTTTTTTATTATTTATAAATTAATATATTTAACCATGTCACAGGTTCGATTCTCGTTTGAAATATTTTACAATAATTTAATTCACATACATTATAGTAACGTGATCTTGTCTAAAGTTCATTATTTATCTTACATTATTAGTCACAAACAAAAACTTTAATATTCGCAGAAAATACCACGTAATAAAAATAATATCCGTTTAATTTAAAAAAAAAACCTATACAACTATGTATAAAATGCTTACCTTTTCAGGAAACCACGGAGTGACGAATGGCATCTGGAAGGTGTTGGTGTAAGAGTGCAAAGTATCGAAGGATTCTGGTGTAACAGCTCCTAACATGGCAAATACTCCTCGCGCAAACTGGTTGCAAACTGCGAACAAACGGAAAAATATATTTTATTATAAACTAGCGATTCGTCCCTAGATTTAGCGCGAGCGAAGCCACGGGTTCTGCTAGTAAATGTATGTATATAAACTTGACAAATTATATACTAAAACCTTCTTCTTGAATTACTATATCTATTAAAAACCGCATCAAAATCCATTGCGTAGTTATAACGACCTATTTATAAAGTTAGTTACTTGGACATATTTTCATAACAAATACTATTATAAAAATATAACTTTATGTGTGTATATGTACCATAAAAATAAACATTTATTTTTTTTTATTAGCACACTTCAGAAAAAATCTAAAACCATTTAATTTACTTTGAAACTTAGCAAATTACATCGTCTTCATAAAGCAGCTGTTTTGAAATTGTAGATATATTGAAGTACCTACTATTTTAAGATTACAAAATTTAACTCATAAGCCCCATTATCGTACCAACGATGAAATGAAAATCGGCTAAGAGTTCTTAACAAAGATATCGTAACTTAAATTTGAACCCAAATTAAGCTCATGTTTTTTAAAGTTTCTTATAAAACGCATATAACCAAGTATTTTAGAAGTTTATAACCAATGAGAACGTCATTAAGCGAAAATATACATTTTTTATTCAATGGCGCCATTAAAAACGTTAAAAAATCGTAATATTGCAAAGCGTATGCCACAATAGCCGAGCTTGGGGTTTATCGCAATAAACTGACCTACATCTGAATTTCTATTGGACCATCCTAAATGCGTACTAAAAATAACTAACTTTAAAGAGTATTATTACAAATTATTATTAACGAGTAGTAGTTATTATTAACGATTTTGGAAGTTGATTTTTCATTTTATTCTTAAACTATTTTGATAAGCTTTTCCAAAAACATATTTTACACTTTAAATTTATAATATAATATTATTAATTAAATTTAGAATAACTAAGTATTATAAATTATTATGTGATTTAATAGACATAATGAATGTCACTCATAATGTGTGACAAAACAAAATTTTTATTATCTTAAGCACAAAAAAACATAAATAACGTTTTGCTGTAATATTATGTAACATAATATACTAGGGACTGACCCTCGATTTACTAGGTTTCGTCTCTATTTTTTAATAAGTTACTCCTTTTGACATAACTGAAAATCAGGTCAACCCGGTGAAACAGACAGACAAAAACTCTCGTACTGTACATATATAAATACATAATAATATGCATATAGTGTTACGAGTACACTAAAGCGTTTGTTATCTGTATAGATAAATAAACTTGAAGTTTATTTATTAGTATAGATAACTGTAAATAGTATTTATTTGTTTTTGGGTAATTTAACTTGATATAAGGGTTCATGAAAAGTTAAAACATTTCCCCGCCTGTCTTGAAAGTGCGTAAAGTGTCAGACGCAAACAAAGTTTCGGTTAATATTTATTATTAATACTGAAATAAATTCTTCTTAATCAACTAGCTTTTAAGAATTATTTAAGTTTAATTTGACGAAAATACCTTTTATTTCTCTAAATTTAATAATACATTTAATGCAAGTAGTGTTGGTTTACGCGAATATTAAATGTCAAAACAAACTTTCAAGATTTTTCGCGGTTTTTGATTTTTCGTTATCGTCGTTAAGAACCAAAAACTAAATGTTAGCTATACCTATAACATATATTTATGTGTTGACTATCGAATTTTTACAGCGGTGTGAAGAGGATGTTTATTTAGAAAAGTAATTGGAAATTCTCAACTCCTTACCTGCTCTTTACCCGCACTAGACGACCGCACTCTTTAACAGCACGATAGGCAGTCAACCATTTATATTATTATAATTTAATATTTAAGTTTTCCAGTACTATTAGTAGTGCATTATTATAAAAGAAAAATATAAATAAACGTTGTCTGCTTAATATATTTTAATAATATGATGACAATGAATAATCTGGTATTCATAACACAAGCCTCTTAGCTTACTATAGAACTTTATAGTGCTGTGTGTTTACGTCCCAACGTAAAACTGAATATTTACTAGTAGTAGAATATCATTCTGTTAAAATCACTACATTTTAAGCACAAATAAGATTTAAATTTCAATTTGCCAGTATGTAATACAAGAAGACAGTAAGAAAATTCTTTAATTTAACAAAGCCGTCGGAGTGGGCATTGATATTCCGCTATTCCCAACCGACAGCACCTCCGTTCCTTGTAATTACACTCTAACACAATTACCTTAAAAGCCTGTCACTGGAGAGAAATTTAATGAACTCGCTAATTGAGTGAATTGTCTTAAATTTAATCTTGTTATATTTTTATGTCATGGATACGATTCTCGTTATTTGAGATGTTTATAAGATCGCTTTGAAACAAGTAACTAATACTTCTCTTTACTATCAATTAGTGTATTTTCAAGAAAATAGATTTTTGTCTGTTTTCCAGTCTAGTTCTTTACCTATAAATAGGTAATATAATAAGTTTCAAAATTTTATTTATACAAATGTAATTCAATATTAAGTGTGATACTTTATTTCAGATTTAAGTTAACAATTAATTTATCATTAAAAATCATCCTGTAATTTTATTACTTTTGTTACTGTAATGTATTTCTTTTATTCTATCAGCAAGTGGTATAAGAGAATTGACAAGTGCGAATCTAACTTACACACTAGGGGTTCACAGCAAACTATATTATAATTTGTATTATAGTTAGAAAAAGTTAGGTCAGGATTAAATACGAAGATGGTTGAAATTTATCCATTTTATTCTTTACTAGCGACTCGCCCTCGCTTCGCTCGGGCTCTTCCCTAGATTTAGCACAGGTAAAGCCGCGGGATCTGCTAGTTATGCATATAAACCTTCCTCTTGAATCACTCTATCTATTAAAAAAACCGCATCAAAATCCGTTGCGTAGTTTTAAAGATTTAAGCGCACATAGGGATATAGGGATATAGGGACAGAAAAGGCGACTTTGTTTAATACTATGTAGTGATGATGAAGATTCTATGCTATTTTAAAGACAAAAAATATATTTGTTTGTAATGGATAAACTAAAATTCGCTGAACCGATTTAGATAAAATTTGTCATGAAAATAGTTTGGGTCTAGCAAATTATATTTAAAGGGGCGGATTAAGGAGTTGAAAATTTATGTCGAGAATCAATAATTTTTGAAGTGAGAGGTACTACTATATAGTGTATCTATACCATAATGACCGTTAAAACTCTGGCTTTTTATAAAACAAAAGTAGCCTTAGTTTACCCCTTATACCATTAGCTATCTACCAGCGAAAATCGCGACAAAATCATGTTACAAAATCCGATCTCGTCCGAGACCCGCACTTAAACCCACTTCGCTTGACCTTTCAAGCGAACACTTTACTTTGATAATGGGATCAATACAAACAACTAAACATATTGAATATACTGTTAAAACAATGAAATGGTAAGGAAATGAGCATATTGGATTCAATTTGGCGTAACAAAATTAATTATTCTCATAATTAGATATTCAATTTAATTTTGTTTTTGATTAAGCGTTAGTTCGTGCAATTCTCCTATAATATGTTCACACGTGTGGTAAGTACAGTCATGAGTTTAAAATAACGGTACTTCCCTACTAACTGTAATTTATTAAGATCTTTTTTCATAAATTTTCATTCATTACCAGTTATTTTTGATTAAAATAATTAAGTTTGGCAGACTTTAATAGTCAAACATGTCACGTACATTGTATTGTTTTTACCAGACTGCCAAAGTGGAAACTATTTTTTATGGCTAACAGATAGTTTTGAATGCAAAATACCCTTTTTTTTAAGTCACTTAAATATCAGCTCACATGTTCAAATAAAAAAAAGTAAGACAAAAATTCAATAATAAAAACAACAATCGCATAAAAATGAACCAAAAATATAAAAAGCATGATTATTGCATAATATCAAGGCAAGTAACAGCTATCCTTGGTTTTCATTTTTAACGCAGCAGCTATTTATTTCTATATACATTTTTTGGAAATTTTTAATTAGACAGAAAGTTCAAAAAAAAACACAAATTGGCGTCTGGAGATTTTTCAAAAAATATTTTCGACTAAGTTAGAATTTTATTATATGTAGATATAGGTTTATGCTGTCACTGCGATAAAATCACATATTATTATTGATTAGTCCATGGTCATATATTTATGCTCGTGACTGTACGTATAATAATGACCCTGTAAATAAACACCTAACTACAGATAGAACTGTAGAAAATTGTTGTTAGTAATCACGCTGCGGCTTATTATTGTTTTGCAATATTTGCTCATTGCAGACTAATTGTGCGATATTAATTAACCTATCACTGATATACGCTTCAATGCTATCACAATATTGTAATGTTACATTCATTTACATTCATTTTATAATTTGATCGACTTCTAAAACTTCTCTTCTAATATTTTTTACTTATTAAAATTAGTTTTTAATGTAAATTACGTATTTTCTGCATGTATTAATTATTATAATTGTGTATATTCTCTCCATCTCATCTAGCTCTGTTAGTTAGTGAGTGATGCGGGTGCAAATCCGGGTCTCGCACCTGTGATATTTTCATATGTGAATAATTTCTATCATGATTACCACTTCTCTTACGGTGAAGAAAAACATCGTGAGGAAACCTGCATGTCTGAGAAAACCTAGCAAGTTTTTGAAAGACATGTGAAGTAATCCAATACGCACTAGGCCAGCGCAGCGCGGTGGACTATACCCAGCAGTGATGGAGAAAAAAGGGCTGATGTTGATAATGATGAATAAGTCCTTTCATAATCTAATAGTCTTCCATCCTTTCAAGATATCAAAATAATCTTATTAATTTATTTATCGTTCAAACAAAAACAATCATAAATGATTTAAATTATCACAGAATCTTAAGTATGCTTGCAATTAAATAAGATAATTAATAAGATAACATTAGTATATAGTATGGGACATAAATTGATATGCACGCTCGAGTGTAATTTATCAAAGGCATTTACATAGATTGGATGGGAGACATATAGCCATATATTCCCTAGAACAGATATTTCGATTATTCAGAACCAAATTGTATAACAGGAATACAATGCTCTCTAGAAATATAATCTATTTCAATCATTTTCTCGACGTTAAAAACATTGCAATGAAAAAACAACAGTTAAATCCCGTTATGTTAGCTAATTAGAGTTTTTGAGTAGAAATGTGAAAAATGTTTATTATCTTACCCTTGATAAAAGTAATGATTGAAGCACAAATAGAAAGTATTTAAGAACTAGTGACTTAACCTCGCTTCGCTCGGGTTTGTCGCTAGACATATTTTTTGAGTATTCAATTAATTATTTTTCTATAATAAAAACAGCCTAAGTAAATCTCCTCTCTATTATTACATCATAGCTGATATAATAATAGAGAGGAGCTGATGTAATAATAAATAGCTCTATCAGTGAAACTTCCATCAAAATTTGTCAAAGCGATTTCAAAAGCTACCCGGGACAAAAAGACAGACCGACCGACAAACAAAGAAATATTTTTAAAATTTTCTTTTTCTTCGTACTTATAGGTACTATCATTGGTACTATATACCGTAACCTAATACGCATAGAGTAAAAAGCTGTAATGTTAAAATTTAAACACTCACATTTTTTATCTGGATACTTACATATAGAATAATATTATTTACGTATAAAAAAGTATTTGAAAATAACAATGAGTATACCGTATATAACCATAATACCACTGTTTATACAAAGTTTTATTTGAATTTGTTAATTAAGTTATTACTTCAGTAGGAGTGAGCTTTTTAAAATTACTGAAAACAACAGTTTTTAAATACAAAGCACACTCTTTTATTTCATTTCGGAAAAGCGTTCTCCTAACAGCCGACCGAAACTATAATTTTAAAAAATACATTCACATGTTCCCTTTCACACGAATTTTAATACAGTTTTGTTTCGAATGCAGAAAAATAAAGAGCTGGCATACAGAAACTAATTTTGAAGTGTACAGAAAATATATGTACCTATTTAAAATTTGCAGGACAAGTTAATAACCTAATAAAAACTTTGTACAACCATTAAAATGGTGCTAGAAAAAGCGTTAGACGGTGGCAAAGACCACAAAGGCCTAAAGTACTTCTCATTAGAGGGAATAGGCGACTCGCGGTCGCCCTCCACCCTCTTACGGCAAATTTCCTTTGTTTCTACTTTTAATTTCCGGGTCAGTATTTTTGTATTGTTCTCTTGCTCAAAATAAGCTGCCACTTTTTCAACCGTCACCGATATCTTGCAATGACCGCCGGTGAAAGCGCGATAAGTTTTATGTTTTCAAAGAATGCCGATAGAGATTTGTTTTTTGCTGATAAAAAGTGTAGAATTATTTTGCTAACAACCTTCTTTCTGACCCGAGTTTTTAAACAGACGTTGTAAAAAATTTATTTAGGTCTAGCGACTCGCCCTGGTTTCGCTTGGGTGCCACAGTTTTTATTTATTTAAACGAAATTATAATTATTTTTCTTAAATAAAACATCAGCCCACAGCTGTATCTGTCCAGCCCTTAGAGTACAAATTGTTTCTTTTTATAAGTACCATTTACATAAGAATTTTGTAAAAATATGTTGTTATGTTACAAACAGATTTTATTTATTTGTATATATAAATATATGCAATATAATATAATTTCAATTTTATTTCACAATATAAAACAGTCCTTATTTTAATGCAGTACTAAAAAAGATAGTGTTTTGTGATCATAAAAAATAATTTTTTCGTGTTCCACGGTCCCCTGCGTCTCACAACCAATATTCTGTATGTAATGATTTCATAAAGCTATAAAAGTTAGTTATTTCAGTTTTGATACTAAAAATTTCTTTTACAAACTTTATACTATGTTTTATTATAGCTTACTAAAAGGCACCAGGAGAACCGTAAAAGGTAAGAGTTCATCGATCCAGCTTAAAGCACATGAATATTTTATTCTTATTTTTTATTCTCCTGTCGAAAATAAAACGTCTCTATACCCATTGACTAAGGGTGTAAAATTTGATTAATTATTCGAATTATTTTTGCATATTAAAGGTACTGCATTGTCTTAAATAATCAAAAATTAAGTTATAGGTAAAACAATAACTACAAAATTTAAAAAAGTAGAAAAACACATATCCTTATAAAAGCGAACTACTTGACTTATCAAGTTGAAACTTGACCTGTAGAAAGTTTATTGTGGATAAGAGACGTTAGTTAAGAACGGATTTTGCGATAGAACCGATTTAAGAGGGTTGAGGGCTTAAAATGAACTCTATATTTTTCACGCCTGATTATATAAAGAGTGTTTATGTATACATCAATCACATAAGCGGAGTCAAAGTCCAAAGCTAGTTTGTATAATAATTCACAATAAGCCTATTGAAAATTTACTGAAAGCTTGATTACTTCAAAAGAACTCATCAGCAACGCTGTAGCATAACAATTGAGCAACCGTGCTTGAGAGAAAACACTACGCAGTCCGAGTTGTTATCTGCAAATGATAACAGTCATTAAGCTATGTCAGACGTTGGTCTAACAAAATTTTAAATATTATGAAAAAGAAAACAAAAGAGAGACCACCTCAATTATAAATATACACTCAAGTAAAAATACTTATTTCTTTTTCATATCGTTTAAAACAACACCTTTTTATAAACAGAAATTGTTACAAAACAAAAGAGGCTTGGGTAGACTTCCTGCATTAAAATTCAGAGCCCTCATCCCACATTATCATCCTCACCTAGTCATAAAAGCTTTATGGTGTGTGTATGTAAAACCGCTCTTTATCTCTCACTTTTAGTCTATAAGAAGCACAAGGAAATTTCCACGTAAAAATATAACATACAGCCTTAAAATAGCTGAAGATATCTTATAACTTGTTTTAGGTCACGTAAGATACTTAGCTAGGCTAATTTTCAGAGATAGTCTATAAAATTCGAGAATATTTTTTGGAAAATCTTATTAAAATAGTTATTATTATGAATACAGAGCATGAATTTAGAATTTTTATCTATCCGTCTGTAACCGCATCACGTGAAAACCACTAAATAGATTTTGATAAAATTCGGTGTACCAATAACTGGTAATTCTGGTGAACATATATAATTATATATAATACTATTAATTACTACGGTAAAATAGCACATCCCTGAAAAAGCAATACTCGTCGTTATAACATATCTAGGGATCGAATTCGATCGGATCGAGGATAGTACACTAGTTTATAAAATCCAATAGCTACGTATAATAAGTAATTTACAATGCACGATTGTAATAACACGAAATAAAGGTTATTGTTATTATTTTATCTGGATGTAATCGAGAACTTATTTAAAACTCCATCTGCCTACGTTATACGCCTGTCAGTCAGTGTCTGTTCTTCTAATGAACAGACTACACAATAGTACACAATATGAGAAGATTTTTCTTTGGGTGATTGAAAGATCGCGAGGCGATTGAAATTTTTGCAGATGAAGGCTGTATTGAAGTCTGATCTACCTAACTACATGGTACAAATTTTAAACGATTATATAACTGGATTACTAGTTTTCTAAATACATTTGGAGATCGCCCAGCCGCCCTTGGCATTTCCATTCTCCCTCGTATTGTAGGGAAGTCCGAGGCCCAGCAGTGGGCCAAGGATCATCAAGGCCAAAAGCCAAAAAGAAATCAGCGTTCTAACTAATACGTAAATAAAACTACTCATACATAAATATCAATATGAAATAAACTATCTACATCGTACGAGTATATATTTAATATGAAAACCTTAATTAAAACAACGTCTTAAATATCATACTTAAATATACAAACTATACAAATTAGTCATAAAAAAACAAGTATTTAGTTAACAGAAAAGATATATAACTGTGATTGAACAAATATTGGCTTTCAATCGAGTTGCGGACGTATTTGTAACTGCGGAAACTTTGACGCGGTGTCGATGTTAGCGTGAAACTAGTGAAAAATAGGAATACACTGTATAGGTAGATTTTTCTAAATAAAAGACATAGCATCGGTGAACAATATCGTATGTTACGATCAAATTCTACTGAGTAGTGACTGTCGGGGTCCTATTTGCATAAACAACAATTATATATTATTTATATTACATATTATATAAAAATCAGTTACTGTTTTTTTATGGTAAAAAGGGGGCAAACGGGCAGGAGGCTCACCTGATGGGAAGTGATCACCTCCGCCCATGGACATCTGGCTTGCAGATGCGTTGCCGGCCTTTCAGGAAAGGGAGGGATGGAGGAGGGAGGGAAGTGGGAGGGAGGGGGGAACGAAGGCGGAGGATGTAGGGAAGAGGGAGGGGGGAAGGAGAGTGGGCCTCCCGGACTCTCACTCACTGGACGAAACACGACAGCATAGCTGCCACTTCACGCCGGTCTTCTGTGAAAGAGTGGTACTAATGAACTATACGGGGCGTGCCGGCCCATTCGGTTGCTACCCGAAGGCAACAAGCATGGCACTACCACTTCGTTCGTTCGTTTTGATACAACTTGATTATTCTTTTTTGTTTTGTTAGGGGTGTTTCGGAGGTGATTTAAGTAAAAAAAATACAGCTAAAACAGCGAAAAGTTTTAAGTTGTTTATTTATTAAGTATAGTGGCGGACCTATTACCGACAGTAATATGCCAAGATTTAGTTGAAAATTTTGTATACTAAATAGATATTCTTTTCATTATTTAATCATTACAATTATAAATTTAGGATGTGACTAAAGTTAAGTATAGAGCTTTATGCGTAAAGCTCATTTCATTAAATTAGCTTAAAATGTTGAATGTGAAAATTTGGAACAAATTGTGGTTTTACCCGTATCATAATGTCTTGAAGCACATTAATGGTTCAGATTAAAAATACAAAAAATTAAAAAGTGGTTTCTTCTTTATGTACTTGGCCTATTTTAATATTATGAAATTGAAATATTATAATATTATAAATATAACAAATTTACTTAAGTTAGTGATTACATACTGTATGTTGTATAAAAGTGTAGTAGTTGAAGTTCGACTATAACTAGTTAAAGTTTGTAGAAAAAACTAACCGTTCCCAAAATTTGAAAACCCTGAAGCTTGTCAAAAGCTTGAAATTGTATAAAAAAGACAACACTCTTTACCTAATTATGCAAAAAAATATTTTAACTATTTACTATATATAGGTACATATTATAACGAAAAACATTTCTGTATTTTTTTAGAAATGTAAATTATATGGCTTTCCGGTTAACTAGTAACTATGGCAACTAATAGCTTTTATTTAAATTGAAGTAACATAAAAAAATTATTATTCTTATATTGAATATTTTAGAGTATTTTTTCTTATTTTTCCTTTTATAGTAGTGGCAACATTTGGTGATTGACAGGTCGAGATATAGAATTGATACAATGGTTTATTGGTCGACATCCAATAACAGATAATTCAAATTGAAAGCTCGCACTATACATTTATTACGTTTCATTTATCTCAAGAATTTCAATGTATTCTAGATACATTGCTGTATTATTATTTAAAAATATTTATACAAAGATGAAAAATAATGTTTAACGTTTAAAAATTTTAGCATATCGGAAGGACTTATTAACGAGCTTATACGACCTCCTAAAGTTGGACTTTCATTAAAATCCAAAAGTTTATATACATATGAGTAAGTTTTAGTCTGTTTGTTCTTTTATGAAGGACTTTACCTTCCCTTTTTACTTCATGAAAGGGCTGGGTGTATTTTGAATGAAATTATACTCGTATATACTCTTAAGAGTTACTGTTAAGTACTAAGATGGCACGTTTAGCTTAGTAGTACTGACCCAGTAGTAGACATGTTGTGCCAGTGGTCGCGGGTTTGAGTACCGCTGGACATAAATTTATCTGATCAGCACAAACGTACCGTAGCTATGAGTATTTATATTTATATAATACTAGCGGACCCTACAGACGTTGTCCTGTACATATAGAAAATTTTTATAAACTTTTGCTCCCGGTGAAATGTTTTAGTATGCATGCGCAAAACAGCGTTGCCTAGCAACGACTTATTTATAATTGAATATGTCATTTATTGCGCAAATGTATAAATAACTAAATAATATAAAAAATACATTATCTAGTGGACCGAATTGTGAATCTAAACCATTCTCGAATACACTCGAACACACACAAAACATTTCATCAAAATCGGTCCAGTCGTTTAGGAGGAGTTCAGTCACATACACACACACAAGAAATATATATATTAAGATATGTAATTATTTTTTATTTAAGAAATTTATTTACACATTAGACCAGCACACGTATACGTGGTTATGTGGTTATAAATTTATTACGTTAATGTACTAGAGAGCTTATTTTGTATAAACATAAAAAATACTTTTGAAACAGTATTCAAATAAAATTCATGCGAAGTTATATAGGTAAATATAAAAATAAAATTCATGCTAAGTTATCTATATCCTAACATTGTACAATATTTCATGATCGTAGACGTCCATCACACTGGAAGAGTGGTGTAAATACCCCATCAGTCAGGGGAGTTTGTATTTAATAGAGCAGTACAGATTCAGATTAGTCAGGATTTAGCTATTATATCATACAAATCTTATATATCGAAGGCTTTTTATATCGAAGCGATCAATAACTACAATAATTAATTGATTGTAATAAAATTTAGGTGTATTTTAAAATACAAAGATAATAGCTACACAACAAATTTCTAGAGAATGAATCTGTTAAAATGAGTAATTTTAATCAACGTATAACATTCAAAGGTATTCTACTGGCATTTACTTATGACATAATATATATTTTCATTTAATAAATTCTCATAGATGTTGAGTGACGTTGAAATAAAACATTTTTTATTGTAACCACTATGCTTAGTAGGTACTACTTAGAAATAATTTTCGTATTTGTTTATACATTCTATTTTAAAACGAAATTTCAAACATTTGTTGTTTCCGAGATCCGAACTCATAATATTTGTAGTAGGGACTCTATTCTTTACATCAACAATATAATTCTTATCAAAATAATGTCAGTTCATACATTTTGTAATAACTAACGACCTATTTTTTGCTTGCATCAATAAAATTGACTGGTTATTTATTACGCTTTGAATGCAACGTTTCATAATATTTTTCTGACGGTTTTTGTGTCCAACCAAGCTGCAGGATTGGCCTAGTAATTCGTTCCTTTTGCACTTTTTCTAGGAAAAGTTTTTACTACGCTGGTATTATTTTCTTAAGAGTGTTTTCTTTGTTAGAACATCATTGGCGGAATTTTAAGCTTCTTCCATTTTGGAACTTTCTTTTGTTTTAATTTTAGTAATAAAATTTATGATTTAAAATAAATATTTTAGAAGAAGTGTTTTTGTCCTGTCGTATTGTTATCATTTTTGTCATGTTTTATCATCTATTGACATCTAATTATAAGAAGAATACAACTTATAACAATTATCCCTCTCTGTTTTTCTGTTTGTTCCGGGTAATCTCATCATGTCCAACAGATATCCAGCTATCATTATAATGGATTTCATCAGAATCTGTTCAGTGGTTTTCTGGCGTTCCTAAATATACAGACTGATAAAAAAAATTAAAGTATATGTATTGATAATAACAACTATTTCAATAAGGTTATACAAAAATAAATAAGCTGCTCTGAATTTTATTGTATTTATTATGTGTATATAAAATAAACAAATTTTACCTTTCAAAAAGCAAATACAAGTTATCAAATTACTGTCTCAGGAATTGGATCATTTTCAAACCCATCGCATCAGACGAAATGCTTGAAACAATGTAAATATTCGAAATTAGGTTTCACTTAAATAAACTACTGCAGAGCGAAAAGATTTGCTCTAAAGTAGTTCTTTAATAGAACCGTAATTGATATAAATATTTGATAAAAAATAATCTAATTTATTATTGGTTATATTTGGCTCTCTTACTATTTATATTTTGAGCAAGCAATTAATTTAACAAAATAGTTTTTGTAATGTTCAATTTATGTACTTATAAAAACTTATAAGTGTCAATTTTATTGGTATTATTGGTTCATAGACGTAGAGAATGGCTACTGTCATGGAATATCAATGCCAATACCTGTCGTTTATTCCAATTTGAATTTATAAATGGAATGTAAAAAATCTTTAAAACTACTAGGTATTAATACATTCTCACTCCGCTGTGGTTTGTCCCTGGGTACGTTTTAAAGGTTAGTATAAAGTTCTAAAAGATGAGATATTGTAACGCAGTAAGAAGTATCTTTAATGTTGTACCGGATTTATCATCATACCAATTTTCGTAGAATATTTTTTTTTTTTATGGTAAAAAGGGGGCAAACGGGCAGGAGGCTCACCTGATGGGAAGTGATCACCTCCGCCCATGGACATCTGCAAGCCTGGCTTGCAGATGCGTTGCCGGCCTTTCAGGAAAGGGAGGGATGGAGGAGGGAGGGAAGTGGGAGGGAGGGGAGAACGAAGGCGGAGGATGAAGGGAAGAGGGAGGGGGAAGGAGAGTGGGCCTCCCGGACTCTCACACACCGGACGAAACGCGACAACATAGCTGCAACTTCACGCCGGTCTTCTGTGAGAGAGTGGTACTAATGAACTATACGGGGCGTGCCGGCCCATTCGGTTACTACCCGAAGGTAACAAGCATGGCACTACCGCTAAGAAAAAATTTTATCCAGTTTTCTAGTGTCACGCTCAAAGATCGACAAACAGAATTAAAAATTAAAATATAACCAGTTACTCACCCTAACTTTGCTCGGATTCTTATTTAGTTCGTCATAGTAATTAATATAGATAGGACTTCGTTGCTTGTGAAATAATTAATTCCCCATACAAACTTATTCCCCGTTTTCACTCCATTAAGATATGAATTAAAATGATTCAGCATGGATTTTTAGTATATCCACTATAAACAAACATACAACAAGTAATAAGTGCAATAAGTGTATATAAGTAGGTCTAGAAATAAAATTGTAAAAATAGCTATCGTCATAAATAGTATTTCAAAATATTAATATATAAGAGTTTTTGTCGCACATTCGTTTTATATCTGTCGCTTTAACGTCATTTTTAGCTGACAGCTGACATAGAAGAACTCAGTGCACTCTCTATGTATATGTAATAAATACATTATATTCTACTAAATAAATAATCGACAATACGTAATTTGTCTGTATTAAGACAAATATAATATGTTAGAAATAAAGCTTTGTTAATAAAATACGTCAAAATCTTTAAAGTACGAGAAGTATTGATCGTCGTCGCACTACTTCTATTTTTAAACAAAAAGTAAAAGAAATGGAAAAAATATTTCTAATTAAGCATTAATTAATGTTTGTTCGTAAACATAATATATTATTAAGGTTGCCTTTAATTGTTTTTGATCTACACGAATAAAGATATTCATTATAAAAAAATTACTTGTATTTCGTTATGTGTTCTGTGACGAAGCACTTAGATTATAATTAATGAAGATATGGATAATGAAGTAAGCATTATTAATATGCCTAATGATCTTATATACATACATTATATTTAAATTATTTTGTGGTAATCTATTACTTGAACAGACACAACTTTACAATGAAGAAAGATTTTGTCCTCCTTGAGTTCAATATAATTTTGTAACTTGTGATTCTTTTCATTTAGATTTTTAAAAAATGGAAGGTGTCTGTTTTTAATTTCAAATTAACAGCTATTCACTAAATGCATATGAAAGTATATAAAAATATTTAATAAAAACATTTTTTTTTAATTTTTGTATATCTCTCTGTCTTCCTGTTTGTTTCGCCTAATCTCTGAATCGACTAGACCGATTTTGACAGGCCTCTCACTCGCAGATATCTAATGTTATAAGGAGTAATTTTTTTTCAGCTTATCGCCGTCCAGTAAGGATTACTTACACTACTTTTATTTTAAAAAATTTTTTTACATTAATAACGGGAGGGATATTTGTTACAAAGTTTACATTTGGCAGGGGGTACAAGGACTCGACTTCTGGGACTCGCTAAGTTATAATAACAAAAAAGACAAAAAATATGCTAAATCTATTAACGATAATTATGCTACTTTTATTATTATTTAAATACTTAACCAATATCAACAATTTTTTGTTATAATTAAACTATTAAAATGAAATATAACCGATGTAATATACACAGCTTATTGCCTATATGTACATCTAATCGTCCTGAAACTATTAGTGCATCTTGGTTACACATCGAGCGTGTTGAGTAATAACAATGATCTTCGTGTATACTCTTTAAGGCGTATAACCAGTAATATTCTTAAAATATAATGCTATTGAAACTTTTATATATATAAAATATTAAAATTCAATAGTGAGTACTAAAGATTTACACTTGCTAGGCTGCGTTCTTAGATACGTTTAAACTGTTAGTACAGATGTATCTGAGGAATGAAATATTTTCTTGCACTAAAAAGTTTTTTATTTGTTGATCCGGTAAACCAGCTATCATCATACAAAATTTTATTAAAATATGTCCAGTAGTTTTCTCGTAACATGGTCACAAACAGATATACAGACAAAAGTACTAAAAACTATAGATTCGGTCTCTGTATTGATAACAATGACAATTTCAATTAGATTTTCCGAAACATAATATTTAATTATATTTAATGTACAGACTACAGACTTGATTTAGTTAGAATTTTATTATATTATGTATAGGTTTGGTGAGTGACCGCTTAGTGGGATAATAACTAAGTAGCGCCTGTGCTAGCGGTTAGCTCGTTAATGAATCGAGAGTTGCCAGACCATGTCAAATAACCTAGCTCAATATACTCGACTATCGAGCCTAAAGTGGAAAGCTAACTTCTATTAAAAGAAAATCACTTTATAAAGTTACCTAATTTCTTTACTGAGTTTTGTGTAATATAGTACATAGTTGTTTAATGTCGTTACGATTCGGCTGAATAAAGATATACAAATTTTCAATGATTTATTATACAAAACTATTAGTAGGCCTTTTTAAACAACTAAGTGCAGTAATATCTCACAATTTCATGGGATAAAGCAAATATATATTATCTTTTTCTCTGCCTGTTTATTTCTCCGCTTTAGAAACACACAAGTGTGTTTTAGAATTTCATATAGAATTTTAATACGATTTTTTTCTTATTAGAGCGTGGGATCAACTTATGACATATTATTTATATATATATTTATAAACAAAAATTGAAGGTTTTCAAAAGGCTAACAGATAATTTTGCGACTGCAGTGTCTTTTTGCAAAGGTACACATTCAATTATTATTTTTATCTATTCAAAACATTGTTTGAGACACACAGTAGTAACGATTTTTAATAAGCTAACGATTTTTCCTGACTTTTATATATCTCAATCAAATTTATACATTTTATAACAACCCCTGAGGAGCTTCCTTACTTCATCTACCACTTCATGTCGTCATTCACCCTTTAATGTATAATTTAATCTGTCTATACCTAACTATTATAGTATTATCTTTAGTCAATTTTAGTAAAAAGTGATGTTAAAGCATTTTTAAAATTATATTTATAGTGAAAAAACTATCACTACATATTATATCTTTGGTGGAGAATTGGCCTAACAATACTCACTCAATCGTGATAGCTTGAACGCGTCTGCAGTATTAATAACATCAACATAGGCCTGAAGCTCCAAACGACGGCTGCTAATATTTTGGTTGTGGACTGTTACAGCATATCTGAATACTTTTTGAATTTCTTCCGTGTTCTGATCGAAGATGGCACCTGTTAACAAATATAAAATAAATTTTTAACGTTTTATATTTTTTATTGTGAATTTTAGAAATCATTATAACAATATTTTTATCATATACGTAAAGTAACGTTTGGTACTCGCTCCTGTGACTTGCTTCGTTCTTGTAAATTGAACTTTTAAATAAATATTAATATTGTTTCTTTTGTGTATCAATTTTGAGACAATTTATTCCATATTATGTATAATATTAATAACATATTATGTATAATATTAATAACGTAAATTAAGCGTAATATTTTTTAAATAAGACGTTAATTTAATAAGGAGAGAGAAGTAGGCTACAATATTTAAAGTACCTAAAGGACCCACACAATAATCCAATACGAGTGAATCTAAAATAAATCAAAATAAAATAATTTTTCAGCAATTTTAATTTCTTATTAGACATATAGGTTACTAATGAATAGCATAAGGTCAACCTTGCTAATGCCAAAAGTGTAAAGTGTTACAATAAGTTAATTATAATTGAAATAAAAACATTAAACAAAAATATACCGACTCCTTAAAAATTTAACTAAATACTAAAGAACACGGTCACAAAGGAATATAGTATAAGTAGTATGAAGTACACATACACAGCTTATAACATTATATTATGTTAGTCTAAAGTTAAACGGCTATACATCATGAAAATCGCTCGAGACATTTAGTAGTAATTACGAGAGAACATAGAATTGGACATACAAACATACATGTATGTAGGTTAAACACATAACATTTCCTTGAGCTTCGAAGCTTTGAGGTATAAGCAAGCATAATAAAAAAATATAATAAAAAGAACTTACAATTAAAACCTAAGCCAGGGTCTAATTAAAAGACAGTAAATTAATAGTTAGAAGAAAGGAGAGCCAATAACGGGTAGAAAAGTCTATCTTTTAATAAACACGTTGCTTTGTTGCGCTCAACAAGAGCGTTACAACTTACGCGACAGTACACAATCTGTTCAACCATGGCCTAATAGGATTTTACACTCGATAAGTACCACCTTGTATTATGCCTTTCAGTCTGAGTATATACAATTCCTAAACAAAATTGATGTGACCCAAAGGAGTTGGTTACTACGTAAACCATTATTGAAAGTGGTGTAACTTATCGATCAATGTCAAAAAATATTTTAATCGGATTTTGCGTCTATTTATCTTTTCCATATACACGAACTTGTATATCGAATGAGTTTCACCCAAATATATTTAGCCGTTTCAGTATGAAGAAAAACACATATACACAAATACATACTACTAACTACATACATTCTAACTTTTCTATTAATTCTAATAGTAGCAGTAATAGCAGATGAGTATTTCGGAGTTCAACGCGGACCAACATCGTGACCCCGTATATATTTCTTACGTAATAAATGTATAGGTATGATAAAAAACATAAAATGAAACAAAAATAATTTTACTTCTATAGCTTCTAAATGCTGTAATAGTATCAGGTCCCAGAAAACAATAGAGGGTAAGATATGGCTCCATAAATATTCAATTCCATTTCAAGACGCTCAAACGTGTCCGAATTAAATAATTTGGTAGAAAAATCTCATTCCCACGTATAACACTTCATCGGACATCTTTATCGGTTTGAAAGCCAGCCCGTATTCGCTATCATCGCTAATATACGAGCGCTGACCAAAACGTTTATCTGAATCGTTCGACCATAGCTCGCTGGTTCTTGCGAATGCCTTATACGGTGTGATAACAGAATATTGAAAAATAATTTTTTCTTTTAATATTATAGCATTATGTATTGAATTAGTGTAAGTTAGAATTGTTAGTAATGTAATTTATATAAAAACCTAATATAAATTTCAATAAAACAATTTTGTGGGACAAAAATTTTACATAGGTAATTTTATTCAGGAATTAGAGGCATCAATTAGTGAGTTATAAATTAGTATTACGAAATGACTAGCGAGTCACCCTTGCTTTACTCGGGTTTATCTGTCGGTAAGATTTAACGGTAACTGTAACGGTTTTAACGGTCATTATGTAACGGATTACATACTAACCGTCAAAACGTACCTAGTACATTTATAGTCTACATGTTATATAGGTAGTATTTAAATGATGATGATATATAGTCTATAGCCTTCCTAAAACTGTAAAAAATGAAATTGGATTACTAGTTCCCGCGATTAGCGCATTTAACTTAACAATCAAACTATATCTCTTTATAATATTAGTATGGATTAATGATAGATTATCATAAATTGTATCTGCATAAATGTACTTTTATATGGATTATTGAACTAAAAACTATACCAAATAGTTTTAAAACACATATGAAGGAACCCTAAAGTTTCCACCAGTGACTTCTTCACACTATCCTCATGTCTTTTTTCATTCTCGCTAGAACATTATACCGTAAGAGCCATTTCGATGTTCCAATTCTATCAATATATCTACCATTTGCTACGTCATTACTTTCTATATCACGTCGGAATGTTTCATTCGAGTTTATGAGAATTGGTTCCTTAACCTCGTTCTTAACTGATTTCGGTAATTTTGTTTCGCCAACGCTCAGTGGAGGAAAAACGCTAATGCTCTTTGAACGAACTAAATGGTTTTCTTACAAGAGTCGATTGTTTTATTGGCACCGGTTTATTTTCGCGAATTTTCGTCTTGTTAGAACTTTACTTCGTGTTGATATTAAGTTGGTTCTTATATTTATTTGTGAAATTTGACGAAAAATGTAATATTATATTAATCTTAAAAGGATTTATTAAATCAACGATTAAATTTAAGCGAAAACTGTGGATAAAGGTCAGCTATTAATTTACCGCAAGTAACAAGACGTTGTTATTGGGATTAATTATACCTAAGACGGTATTTTAACAGTAATTACAAAAATAAAACCATCGTATTAATATTTTAGATAAATAATAAATCCAATAATTGCAACAGTATACGTAATACAAATCTTTATGTTGTAACAATAATTATAATTATTAATTCCCATTGGTCTAGTATGAGGTTCATAACATTGAAAACCCAGAGGTCCTAAGTTCGTTTTCCTATAAAGTAAATTATGTAATATATCACAAGGGGCTTGACCTATGGAGGCTTGTCATTTTTTAGAACAGGGTAATAGCCCAAGAGGCCTGTATTTACATTTAAATCCATGTTACTTTTTCCTTCGAACCGTCATTCTTTAAGTTATAAAATAAATAAAGATTTTAAAAACGTTTTATTTACTTTTATTTCAAGACTTAATTAATTTAATAAAATTTCAAGACTTAATTAATTTAATAAAAGATTAAGCAAAATTATGTTATTCTATAGAACCATATCATAATACCAATTTATGATTAGTATTTGAAATATATTACACATATTGTATAATAATATCAAAATCCTTTCATTTAAACATAAAAATTTTATGTAACTAAATGTACCTGTATGATATTTATTCAATAAAATTTTCTACAGAGATATTTCTATATTATAGTTTCTTTATTATATTATGGCAGAAATCAAATTTGGTGACAAAGCAAAATTCCTACTTGCTTCCTATGTGGTTAAGCGCTTAAACTATCTTTAGTATGTGCTTACCGACCTAGTGTTTTCGCATATCGTCCGTCTAGACGCTAGTTACTCATGCGTGTAGTATATTGATGGCTGCAAATTATAAGGTTCTGGGTTCGATTCTCGATTGAGATATAGAGGTAATATCAAGTTTTTGTCGATAAACTAGACCCAGTTGGTATTTAGAAAACTTCTGATACTTTAAAGAGTAAGTACTTTTAACCTACGGAAAAATATGTCTTGAGAATATCTTTTAAATATTATATCTATGTACCATTTTCAAATATCATAAAAAATATCAACTCAAATTCTTATTAAACCAAGCAAAGCCATGAAATCTTGGCAGTTACTATAATTAACTAATATTTTTTAATTGCAGTTTTCTAATGTTTTCCGTTATTATAGTAAGTTTTAAATCGATTCTTCATACCCCCATATCACTATATACTATTTCTGAAAGGCAATTTAAAACCTTTGTAATAAATATTACGGAGCAATTATTAAGGATTTTTGTTACGTTGAGGATTTGTCGGCGTTAAACTGTCTTACCTGACTGCAAGACTGCTTTAACTTCATTAAAAGAAGATTAAAAGAAAGTTTTTCAGTGCTACAAAAGTATTTAAAAACCCATCGCACTGCCGTGAATTTTATGAGACAATAATAACGAGTTGCAATATTATTGCAGTGGTAGTATTGTTGCAGTTTATTCTGTCCACTTTTTAGCTACTTCGATAGTCTTTGAATTTACTCGTAATAACTGGTTTATTATACTGCAAAAGTAATATGTACCTAAACCTTTAAACATTGACAATATTATTATTTTTATGTAAAAGGGATATTTACCATAAGATATATAACTAATTTAGGAGTTTCTGATATGTCAGCACTCATGATCATAGTTCTTGTAATAACTTTCAAAGAAATGTTGTGAAAGTGTTAAATTCCCCATCTAACACCATAATAACGAAGCTGGAATACGAGTAAGGTATGATGTTGTCTTATACTTGTTATAATATTTTTTTCTATCTTATATATAAAATTCTCGTGTCACGGGGTTCGAACTTGAACTCCTCCGAAACGGCTTGACCGATTCTCATGAAATTTTGTGAGCATATTGAGTAGGTCTGAGAATCGGCCAACATCTATTTTTCATCCCCCTAAATGTTAAGGGTAGTCCACCCCTAAATTTTTTTTTACTTTTTTGACAATTTTTTTTCCTACAGATCAACCCAATGAGGTTGATTAGCAATTAAAAAAATGAACGCGGGCGAAGCCGCGGGTACAGCTAGTAATAATATAATTTATAAAATATTTTTTATTTTGTGTCACTGATAACAATTTATCAACCCTCGTAAATTGACTCTTTAACACAAAACTCAAAGATATACTATTACTATTTTAGCGCGACCTACGTAGAAACGGGTCAGAATGACAAAAAAACATTCGTAAAAGTTGAGTTGAATTCCTACGGCTCCTCATCACCATGCGTGATGCGATATATTTATAGTGCGTATAATAGTTCAAGCCTCTGGTGAGAAAGCGACCCATATTACATTGTTTTTATTGTTTAGTGTTTTATTTGAACGTTGAAATAGTCCTATTAAGTTAATTTTGATGCTTATATTTATTTTTAATTATAAAGCCGATTATTTATATTAATTTATATATTTTATAAGCCCCTTCAACGTACGTTCACCTTGGCGTGGTGGAGGGGCTTAGTAGCGTCCGAGAATCGGCCAGTGCGAAGCTAAACGCGCAAGAGGGGCTCACTTTGGTGAGCAGTATGTCATGCGAGTTGCTCCTAGTACTCCTCTGGATAGCAGAGTAGACTGTGGAGAAACCCTATTGGTCTGCCTCGGCAGTCCTGCCGGGCCATCGGGACGTCGTAGTTGAATGCGCAAGCGATCCTGTGGCGCCTTGATTAAGACTGGTGAGGTCCGGTTTTAGTGCGTAGTAATGACTTATTTTAAGCTGGTGAGTCCCACGTAACCAACAGGTGGTATGCGTTAATGCATTTCCCAACGTTAAAAAAAATCTTTTTATAAAAATACAAAAAAAATATATCAAAAATTTGTAGCACAAAGTCTTACTGAGAGACTTCACGTGCTGACGTACGCAACGTCACGTAAACGTAAGTACGTCGAGTCACTGATCAGTGATAACTTGGGGGTGTAACAACTTCCCAACTCCAAGTTACTAAGACTTTCTTAAGAGAAAGACTCAATACATAATAAGAACAGCTTTTACTTACTTATTAAACTGAATATCACTACAAATTATAGAAAAAGTCCTCCGACGTGTCTGTCTGTCTGTCTGTTCGCGATAAACTCAAAAACTGCTGCACCGATTTTCGTGCTGTTTTCACCAATGAATGGAGTGGTTATCGAGGAATGGTGAGTCGCTAGTATTAATATAAAACAGTAAATGATTTTGTGATAACACCATAGCAAGTTTTAAACTTTTTTATGCATGCGGTTCTTTGTCTCCTTGGCTACGATTTCACAAATTATTTAAAAATTTGAAAGCTAGAGAGTGTACTTTAATCCTTATTATTTTCGAATAATGCTATGTACTAAAGCAAATCTTAAGTTAAAAAATGGCACTTTGAATACATTTCAATTGTGTATTGTATTTTAGCTCTTAAGTACATGAAAAAGTTGCTGGTCTATGGGAAAAAAGAATTGTATTAACTGGCACCCTCATGATTTTTTAAGTGAGCAGACGAGTGTCATTAGGATCAGAGCGAGCAAATATTAATATATAAAATTCTCGTGTCACGATGTTGGTCTGCGATGTGCTGCAAAACAACTTATCAGATCTTAAGATTTTTCATAAGTAATTTGTCCCAACCTAAAGATAGGACAGATTTTATCCTGATATAAACCAAATTTTTCATAAAAAAATTAACGCTATTTACATCTTGAGAGGGAAAAGTGAATTAACGTACAAAATGGCTACTCTACTAGCTGCCAATTCAACACTAAACAAAGGAAAAGAAACAAAAGAATGCCAGAGGAACACGTGACCGGGTCCGCTAGTAGCTTTACAAAATAATACAATAACAATTTAAGTGTTTCTCCATTCATGCAACTTTTTAAAACATGGTAACACTTTGTAAAAACAATTGAAAACAAACCATCAGTTCATTCGCCACCAGAATCAGAAGCCGAAGAAGAAGAAATTTAATTAATTACTTGCGGCATTTAAAAAAACAATATAATTGAAGAAAGCCATACAAAAATCATCTTATAGGGAAATGTACTTTGTTTAAATTTATATACTTTACACAACAGATGTCGTAAGCGTTGTTTATTATTTTTTGTTCATGGTGACGCTAACAGTTTCTATTTTCGAGCTACATAGTTCAATCATATTGAAAATCCTATATAGAAATATTAAATACAAATTCGTTAGTATAATAGGCTCCTATGCTCACTTTTGCGTAAGTTTTATAATTAATTGTCAGTTTTAATACCTAATCTAGAATTCAACTTGTTCAATTAAAATTTTAATTATAAATAAGAACTTATTTTTTTATTTATATTCTTATGTCAGTTTTTATTTATTTTTTAAGTTTTTATTTTAATCGTCCGGGAGGTAGCGTTGCAAATCACATAATCATTTCAGGTCGAATAATTCATGGTGAAATCAAATGTTTATTAGCTGTCATTTAGTGATATGAAAGTCAGCAGGCTCAAAATGGGTGGACGGGGTGGCTAAAAAATTTTGATTATGTAAAAAATAAAAAATCCAAAAACGATTTCAGGTCGCTTAATAATTTATTGAGAGATTGTTTGCATAATATAAAACAATACAAAAATAGTCAGCAGGATAGATAACGGTGGATTACACGTCAGCAGCCGACATAAACCTGATAAAAAAAAAATAATTTTGATTTATTTCAGGTCGCATGAAACTAATACACAACAATCTTTTCATCAATTAATTAATAAAAAAAAACGTCAGCAGGCTATTCAACGGTGGTAAAGTTGTCAGCAGGAGGGTAAAAGCTGCTAAGTACGTAGCCATTCAATCTTAGTAAAAGTTTTAGATCGGAAATTTAGTGCGAGGTTAAATTCTATTTTTACTGGCCTAATTACCATGATAATCAAATCTATAATTTTGTTGATTGAACTAATTATATTATATATTATTATATACGAACAGTATATTAAATGATGAAAAGTGTAGTGATATATTGAGGGCGGAAAGAATTATTATCACCAGCTCGTATAAAACAATTAGAATAATATACCAGCTATGTTCCAAAGGAAAAAAAAATATGTGATTTTTTTATACAGTAATGTTTAAATTAATAATAAAGTTAGTTTAAAGAATGTATTATATAAAAAAGGGTCAGCTATTTAAGGGTCGAATAACTGTCAGCCAAATATTTGATTGCCTTTTACTAAGATTGAATGGCTACGTACTTAGCAGCTTTTACCCTCCTGCTGACAACTTTACCACCGTCGAATAGCCTGCTGACGTTTTTTTTTATTAATTAATTGATGAAAAGATTGTTGTGTATTAGTTTCATGCGACCTGAAATGAATCAAAATTATTTTTTTTTAATCAGGTTTATGTCGGCTGCTGACGTGTAATCCACCGTTATCTATCCTGCTGACTATTTTTGTATTATTTTATATTATGCAAACAATCACTCAACAAATTATTAAGCGACCTGAAATAGTTTTTGGATTTTTTATTTTTTACATAATCGAAATTTTTTATACAGCCCGTCCACCCATTTTGAGCCTGCTGAACAATTATTCGATTATTATCTTCATCTAAACTATCAATAAAATCTAAAATGGATCATCCTGAAATCGGTATGAAAAATGCAACGCTACCTTTTACCCCCCTGCTGACAACCTTACCACCGTCGAATAGCCTGCTGACGTTTTTTTTTATTAATTAATTGATGAAAAGATTGTTGTGTATTAGTTTCATGCGACCTGAAATGAATTAAATTTTTTTTTTTTTTATCAGGTTTATGTCGGCTGCTGACGTGTAATCCACCGTTATCTATCCTGCTGACTATTTTTGTATTGTTTTATATTATGCAAACAATCACTCAACAAATTATTAAGCGACCTGAAATCGTTTTTAAATTTTTTATTTTTGACATAATCAAAATTTTTCATCTCGTCCGTCCACCTCAGGTGCGCCTGCTGAACAATTTTTCGATTATTATCTTCATCTAAACTATCAATAAAATCTAAAATGGATCAGCCTGAAATCACTATGAAAAATGCAACGCTACCTCCCGGACCATAACATTTATAGTGAAAATTTAATCATACCCTATTTTCTGCAATTAGCGATGGTATTTTCATATTTTTAAGGGATCAAAATAAAGAATATACGCTTTTTCACAAAAAATAATTATCAAAATAAATAATAGAGTTCTGAGGTTACAAACATAAAAATAACCGAATTTAGAACCTCCTTCTTTTTGAAGTCAATTCATAAAATCATTAATTAAACATACATTAAACAAATAGCAGCATTTCAAATCGTCAAGTATCTTAACCGTGAAAAAATAAAATACTACCGTCTTTAAGAGATCAATTATTGTTAAATAAACACCTGTTTTCAGGCATTTTATTATAAGAGGTAATACTTTGTTAGAAAGTAGATAATATGTGAGGCAAAAGATCCTTTGTGCTCACTAGTTCTCGGAATATTCTATTCAGGTTTATTCCTTTACAAATACACAGTTAAGTAAAAATTGTTCAAATATTTTGTAATCTTATATATTTTCGCTAAAACTTGTAGTAATATTTATATAAAATGTGGGAAACTAAATCTTTTGTAGACTTCAAGAAGCTTGAAAATCGTAGTAATTTAGAAAACAACATTATTAAATTTGAGATAATTTAAAAGGTCATACACCGTTTACACTGTTCATGCTGGCGGTCGGCCAGAGGCATACATGGAAATTTTTCATGTAATTATATTCTACATCACGAAATTATAATAACTTCTGTTCCCGACTGGATATTATTTCAAATTTAGCCGACTCGTTAACCCGTATTATATTCATATCACTACCATATCTCCCGATTTGTATAACAGTTTAAGTGCATTGTGAGACCGAGCCGAGTTCTCTCCGGGTGCATTGACCCTGTATTTAGATTATTAGGTAGGGTTGACTGTATCACTAGTTCACATCCGATGAACAATGGTTTTTAATAATGAACTTTATATATTAAACCGTATAAAAATGTATTTTACTTGATAATTAAACCACTTTATGAGTTTATAAATTTGTGTGCATATTTTATTTTCATTATCTTGTTGAACAGTGATATTTAAATCTTTATACGTCGGAAGTTGTTAATAATAACTTTTATACATAATATTAACATTATATTATTTCATCTGCTTTGTTCGAATTAATATATTATCAGAACATTTCATTTTAGCTATATCCAGTGCAACTAAACTTTTCCATAACTGTGCTTTTTCTATTAAAGCTCTTCCATAAAAAGAAATATTTTCTCTAATATTAACCAAGGTCTATTTCAGTGCATTGTAAAGCCAGTAGATATTATTGCATGCAAAATGAAATCGGTGAATCCATATTATTAAATGACAAAAGAGTTATAGTGAGCCACCTTTAATACGCTCCGAGCTTGTACGGCATAATAAAAGATGTCTCGAGACTGCTTGGGGTGACGCCTAACCAGCTAAACGGGGTTTCGGAATGTAATCTTAAATATATTGTATAACAAGAAAATATTTAACTATTTCGATATGCAGTTAAACTATACATATTATTCTTTGTAATAACAGACGAGCGATATTGGCACGGACCAAACCAAAATATTGGGGCTCTGTACCGTGTTTGTTAATCTATGTCTTTATACTCATGTACGAGTATTTCACTAAATTCGTAAATGTTTTTAAGTAGTGCTTAGATTTGCAACTGGACTCGATGCATTCGGGTTTTAGAATTTAATGTGAAAACTATGGTAAATACGGAATGGTAAATATGGAATATGGTCAAGAACATATTCGGACAGGACGTCCCTTGGATCCGCTATTATTAATACGAATACCTACTAATCTGTAAGATAAGATTATTTTGGACCAATGTTTACCTATTATATAAATAATGTTTTTTTATAACCGATATAGAATAAATATATATTTATTTACAATATGTAAACAATTCGTAGAGGAATGCCGTTAGAAAAGCCGCATCTCGTTTTAACGCGAACTTATTCAAGAGCTCTAGACATTCCTGCCGAGAAGAACAATAGTAGAATTAAACCCAATATATGCCTTTAGTATTATTGTATCTTTTTGTATCTTTTATTTTATAAAGTGCCATTAAACTCTATTTGTTAAAAACATTCAAGTTAACAGTCAAAGTTATGTTAATGTCAGTTATCCTTACTTATAAATGCGAAAGTAATTCTATCTGTCTGTCGCGCTTTCACGCCAAAACTACTGAACAGATTAAAATTAAATTTCGTATACAGATAGTCTAAAGCCTGAGAAAGGACGTAGGTTACTTTTCTAGGCGAAAAAAGGGCTGTAAAAGGTTGAAAAAGGGGATGACAACTTCATTTTTAAAACTAGAAACTTGAAACTTATTTTTAAATCTTTTGATATTATGAATAAATAAGATGTTCATAGAGTCCTATATTTGTAAATAAGTCCGATCCAATATACCTAATAATGTTTGTCCGAGCAGTTTTCTATTAAAATATTGGGTCTCAATTAGAAATATCAATGACGTAGTTGGTTTAATAGTATCTACGTACCTATTAAAATCTAATTGGCTGACCTGAAAATTTCAATATTATTCTTTTTTAAAATAAGGCATATAAAATCACTTTTACAACTAAAATAGAATAAAGCTTTGAGTTATCAGATAATGTCGAAAAAAGATAAAAGTTGTAACTGAAATCCCACTTTAAAATCTATTTGAAGTTCACACCTCAATTTTACGTAAAAGAAGAAGCTATAATACATCTGTATGTTTCTGACACCAAAAACGCAAATACTTTCCTTCTTTTTGAAACTTGAAACTCTTCCTTGAAATTCTTCTTGAAACTTTTCTCACATTTGACACCCAGTTTAATTATACGTGTTATATAATAAAATTCTATCTTAGCCAAATCTGTACATTAAATATTTTGTAGAACATTTAATTGAAATATTCATTATTAGCGATACATACGTAGGCCAATTTATAGTTTTTAGTATTAATGTTTGTTTCACTGCCTATCGTTGCCGATAGTTGGTTATCCGGATATACTCACCGGATCACCGGATATACGATAATTTTTACTGCGTGAAAATATCTAACTTATGAGAAATATATCATAATAAAATTACCAAGTATATTTAGGGACCAGCCCGAGTGTAGCAAGGGTTAGTCCTTGGTATACTTGACATATAGGTGGTATCGTATTACGATCATAATAGGCGAAAATATTGTGTAACCTACAAGATCAATTGATTTCAGTATTGTGTAAATCGGTCATTTATTTAAGCGTGAATTACGCTAGAGCTGTTATTTAGAACATGATTGAAATTTAAATTATTTGATATCTCAATACATTTAATGATAGTAAATTATGCCTCATGACTATGCCTATGACAAATACCGAGTGCTTACGAGTAAATGACCAAAAACTCAATTATAAGAATTTCTGCAATATAAGAAGTATGTAGAAGAAAGTAGCGCCAAGATAACTTAGACTGTAATGTTGCGAACTTTATCTAAATATTGTTAAAACTTTTCGCGCCGTTGTTTCGGGAAAACTCAATATGGAGGGAAAATTGTCTAAAACAAAATATTACCTAGCGGAGTAAGATGTTCGTTTTGTTCGACAGTAAATTATTTACTTGTCACATGCCAAAGTGCGTTATTTGACGAGAGACTGTGATGAAGTGTATTTGCTTTTTCTTAGCATAAATGATTGGTTCATTCGTCTCTTCGTCTTTTATGTTAGGTCTAATATTTCATTTTAGAATGGTTTATGTAGAGCTATTTACATAACACTATACATAATTTCTATAGCATACATTATATAATTTTACCTATTACCTATGTCTAATGTTAATTGTTATTGTAAGTCTTTTTAACTATACCTATACATAAATTAAAACAATATATTCCTCTCTCTCTCTTTCTCTTAGTCATTTTAAACATATGCTTCTAAAAAGTTATTTTATTATATTATTTTATTTGGATCGGACTATGTTATTGAAATTCTTAAACCTCCTTAATGACCTACTGCTGGGCACGGGCCTCCCTTTATTACGAGAGGGATCAGGCCATAGTCCACACACAATTGCCAAATGCGGGTTGGCAGACTTCACATGCCTATCAAAACTTTCTAGGTTTTCTCAGGTATGTAGTTCCCTCACGATGTTCTCATTCACCGTCAAACAATTAGTAATCATGTCTTTGCCCAAGAAAATATCAGAGGTGCGGGACTCCGTTTTGAACTCGCTTCAATCGGTCAATCGGTTTTTCAAGCAAGCCCGTCACCACACGGCTACAACTACCTCATGCATTTGTTCACATACGTTAAGTAAACAAAAGCGTTCCTCCGTAACTTGCGCCGATGACTGCATGTGTAATAGTTTTTTTACCGCACTGAATGCCCTTTTTTCGAATAGCTGGACTCTAAAGCGATACATTTATATAACATAAAAAATATATGGGTGACCATTTCTACGCAGTAATATTTGACACACAACCAACAATCAACAAACTTCTTTTTGCTTAATGATTTAAATTATAGGATTATTAAAATATAGTTTTTTTTGATTAAAAATATATTTTGACTAAATTATATTTTATGATTTTTGTACCTCAGTAAAATAATATGTAACACAATAAAAAATACATAAAAGTTATGAACTAATAAAAAAGGTAGAGGTTTATCACATTCCTTTATGTACAGAGGTCTATACACACATTGTTGTAATATAAGAGCTAAATATAGTAATATGTATAAAAAGC
Organism: Boloria selene; assembly: GCA_905231865.2. NCBI lineage: Eukaryota > Metazoa > Arthropoda > Insecta > Lepidoptera > Nymphalidae > Boloria > Boloria selene. The sequence goes on from HG993131.1 coordinate 15,467,487, forward strand.
CGCTTATAATACTTTCTGAGGTTTACACGAATATTTATTATACCTAAATGAAACTATCTTTTCGAGAGACATCCCTCTATTTCTCCCGTGACTATGATTATTGTAAAGCATTTAAAACGTCGGAAACCAAAAATCAAAATATATCCGCGACAAAATCCGAAAACATAGTTTTTTTATAACCTTGACTTTCATTTACATACAAATAATATTTGATGTATTAATAGCCTTCTTGAAACTAATGCCACGAAGTGCAGCTTTTCCTTTTGAAAGTTTATTTTTTTAATTTATTATATTACGCTTATGAGGTTCCAAATTATTTATTACATTTACTATTTATTTTACAACTTATATTTTTACTACTACTTATATTTTTAACTGTACTGTACTGAATATTTTACAAATATTTAGCTCCCAGAAATTCCTAGCATTAATTAAGAGTGTAAAACAAAATTAATTTCATACTAATATTAACAGAGAACAATGTCTTTTCAACGGCTCTTGTGAAGTGAGCTTTCTTGTAGAGCTGTAAAGCGTGGCGTATTCACGTCAAAACGCTTTCAAAGTTTACCATAGTTCCTATACAAAATTAGTTTCCAACTTATCACAATATTCAGAGTATTCTCTAAAACAGATATCAACATCTATGTGTCAATACTATTCAGATTTATTATAAGATAGTGGCAGCCTTCCCTTCGCTGAAGCCCTTATTACACTTAAGTATATTAGTATAATAGCAACGAAAGTTTGTATCAATATTCATTAAGATTCCTTCGAAGATTTGAGAGTAAATACGACAAGGAATCATAAAGACGGTATTATAATGGTATTTAACTGTTTTGTATTAGGCAAAAAATTAATATATCTTATTTACACATAGTTGTTTGTTAAATATGATACTCATATAAAAATATACGGTTTATTAATTTTAATAAACATAGCACTTACTTTAGCCTTATTTAGGAATATACCAATCTCTGCACCAAAACGTACACAGTAAGTTAAAGGAATAAAACAAAAAAGTACGGAACGATCAATGAAATTTCAGGCGAAATGGGCTTGCAGAGCTGACAAAAATTCAAACCATCTGATCGAATAGCCGAAAAATGCTGGCAACGGTATAATCGACGTTGTTACTCAAATAAACGTCCGTCCGCAAACACAATAATAAAGGAATCCCTCAAATTCTAGTTAGTTAATGAAACTTTCTGAGAAACTCAAACCGAGTTCATATTTACTTGTTGTGGTCTAACAAGTATTAATAGATTCTAAAATTAGACGCAAAATACACCTATATCATTGACGTAATAATATACGTCAATGACCTATATACATAATATTATTATACTACGACATATTATTTATACGAGTACTATTTTCCCCATAATTGCGTTTTAGATTCAACAAATTATAATATTATACAGCCTTTCTCAAAAAAAATATGCTTTTTAATAATATTGATTTAAATACCATTTAGCAATGCCTAAGAAGCGCACTTAAAACACACACATAATTATTATCAGTATAGATAAATTAACTATAGAGAGATAACCATTACAAACTTTATTAAAACTTAAATGCAGGAAAGAATATATATAAATACTCGTAAAATGGAATTTGCTAATCAGTTTAAGCTTCCAACCTCATTGCTTTGAGTCAATATATCATTTATGCTATAATATGTATCAAATTTCGCATTACATGACCATATAATGAGTTCAATGCCGATAAATTAACGCAGCAGAACTAATATCAATAACAACCATTGCGCATATCATCCAGATTTATCGCGCTATAAACACATAAACTTGATTTCGTTCACACTTAGCAAAACAATGCGAGTGCCAAGCGGCCAACAATGGGTATTACGGGCTTTTTGTTTATGTTATTTACGACGATATTTTTATTATCAGCTTCTGAAGTCCAGTCGAATCATTCATTGGATAAATCCGTACGTACGAATGGACAATAAATTATATTTCTGTCGACGCTTTCAAAACTAATACCGATTTTGATTGATATGTAATTTATTTTAGTCTGGTGAAAATATTTTGTTATTTTCTGGAAATAGGTGTTATTTTTTTTGAATCGTCTATACGTTAAAGTAATTTTTATTCTATATGAATAACCAGCATTCTGTATTCGCATTATCTTTACGCCGCAACATATGTGTTACTTTTGGTAAAAAGTTTGTAACGTGATGTTGAGAATGATCAAAATGTAACTTTTCAAATGTGAGTTTTGACTCAATTTAAAATCTCCCATTAAATATTTCTCACGCCTATATATTCCGATGTTCAAATTTTAGTTCTTAAGTATAAAGCTGTTTATTATATAGAATCTCAATACATACTTAGTATATAACCAACTAAATAGCACGAAATTTTGTTATCAAAGTATAAATTCGTATGACACAAGAGAAAATACCAGAGGTAAGCGTTAATACGTCAAGTATTATATTTATGCAAAACTAAGCAGTTCGCATTCTGTTTAACATGACGGAATATTCATAATTGCGTATCAATTTCAATAATCTACACATATAAATAAAACTGAATTGACTATTTGTTATGAAAAAATAACAACTCTTAACTAAATGTACCTTCTATATATAAAATATGATATAATATGAAATATGCCGTATCTGTTTTACATAGTAGTAAAGAAAAATATTCATAATTTTTTTTATCTGTAGGCTGTCTTTCGTCGGTCGGTCAGTTTGGAGGGGTTTTCACGGGGGGTAGTGTGATGTTATACGTAGTAACTTAGACTGTACGACAAATAATAATGTTCGCCGACCGATTCCGGCCACGGCGGCCAATCTCATTGAGACTGGCCAACTGCGCAGGAGATATTATAGTGCATAAGTGTACGCGCAGAAATAAGTGCACTCTCTATTCCTATCACTCTCATACTCCGGTGGTACGACTGTTCGACACAACATGAGAGCTACGGCACAGGAACGACTTTACGTGCTCTCCGAGGCACGGGGGTAATACACTGCCAACTTCCCGACTCTTGAGACTATTACTGAAGCTTACTAAACAAAAAAACTCAATAACTAAACTTGGCCCGACCCGGGACTGGAACCCAGGACCTCTCGAAGTATGACCGTAAGTGTTAGCCACTATACCACCGAGGCAGTTAAAAATAATATTTGTCATATTAGCACTTTACGTCATACTACGTAGAGGCAATATATATTTCGATTTATGAGTACGAAAGGTAGTTTTAGTCGTACGTGCTCACGGGTCGTTATATCAATATAATCAGTCTGTCATTCTATCATTAAGTTCGGTTAATATACAATTAGTTTTATATCGTACTATCATTTATTAATCTATCAATAATATTCCTATCAGTATAAATCACTTTCAACTAAATACTGTAGGAGTTTTCGTCTCAGCCCGTAAATAGGCTATTAAAAGAATAAAACGTACATAGGGACAAACAAATATGAGAGAGTGAATACAAAACAGAAAAAAATATGGGAAACTATTCTAAAACTATCTATTACAAGGTTTATGCAGTTACGACACAACAAATATTTGCTTTATCAACTTTCATATAGAGTTGATCCTATCGATTTACACCTCGAGCAGGTTGGTCCAGACAACTTATTCGAACAAATACTGGGGAATAATGGCGTATTGTAACAACCTATCCTATGAAGTAAAAATATTGAGGTGTCTGTTTGTAATGTGAAAGTAACAGCTTTTAATAATATTTTCTAAGATTTATGTGATCATTTCTACATTTTCAATACAATTAAGAATCTCTTCGATTTTTGTGGATTTTGTCTTGATTTTTAATTTCCGTCATTTCGAATACTTTACAGTATTTAAAGAGGTATTTAATATTTATAAAACAGCTTTGTAATGTATTAAACGCATATGAAATTATGTATAATGTACTAAAAAGAAAAACAAATTTTTAAACGTATTTTAACGACAGGTTGCTGAAATTCTAAGTTGTAAGTTATTAGAATATTAGGATTCGCCTTGATATTAATGTATATAATTTTTAAATATTTTGTTTCGACTTGCTTAAGATCATTAGTAAATATTTTAATTTTTTTATCAAGTAACACGTAATGTGCATTTACAAGTAGGTAAGTAACCAAAAATTACTAATGTATTAGTTGAAAGAGGAATTTCTTACGACTACTAGTCCTAGAACTAATGATATATTTTAAAAATATAATATGCTTACCTTGTTTTAAATATGTTAAAATAAAATCTTAATAGGATTTATATCTTTAGTAAACAAAACATAAGCTAGTTCGACACTCCGAACTTAATCCTCGAAGATAGCAAGCTTAAGCCATAAAATTATGTGTAGGTATAATATCTATTTAAAATTTTGTGCAAAATTAATATGTCGACGACACATTTGGCGTAGTTTGTAGTGAGCCTGCTTTCTTGCGCCAGTGGTCGCGGGTACGAAGTCCGCTGGGGCATCCATTTGTTAAACTCGGATGTTCGTACTAAAGTCATGGGTGATTATATTAATAATATGTGTATGTATTTTAACTTATATATTATGTAATATATCAACTGTATGGTATCCGTAACACAAGCTTCCTTTGTAGCTTACTACGGAACTATATGGCGCTGTGTGTAATAATTCCCCATATTAATATTATAATTAGTGAGATAAAAAGCAAAGAACGCGTCGTAAATGATTGGATCAAAATCAAAATAATTGAGGTCTTTATTTATGCAATCATTACCAGGCTCGGCTTAGCGTAATAAATATCGTGTATGATCTGTAGGATCGATTTAATTACTTTTACATCATAGCAATGTTTATAGAATTAATGGAATTTTAAAGTAATCCTAATTGTATTGCATTGAATTGGCCTTCTTTAAAACGATGTGGTTCAGGCCATAATTCACCATTCTACCCAAGTGCGGATTCGTGGACTACACCTTGCCCTTAAAAATCTTACTAAGTTCTCTCCGGTAATGGTAACATCGATACCTCCCATGTTGGAAATATTTCACTACTAAGAATATCAGAGGTTAGGGATCGATTTTAAATCTGATTCACTCGGTTTCCGAAGCAATTTTAACCGACTTCCGCAAGGAGGAGGAGGTTATCAATTCGGTGTAGGAATTTTATTTTAGCAAGTAAGCTGTTTATATATTATTATATTATAATATTAAGTTTTATTTAGTTTAGGGCTTGGCACCGACTTCAAATCTATCAATAGGTAGCACATATAAACAATAGTAATTTAATAATTTTAAAGTATTAGGTTTGCATAAGAGGTGTATTAAATTAAATCTTTATTCACTTATTTTATTCTTAATTTAAATATATAAATTTTATTAGGATAGAAATCTCGTAGGTGACTTTATTTTTTTTAAATATTTTATCTTATTTTCTGCTTTAATAGTTTTTATCCAATTCTCCGCTTGCGAGTTACAATAATAAGATATCATGTAATTTCATTCAAATCACCTCCTAGTGGACGACCCCTTGAAATCAGTTTAGGCTTTCTTATTGTATTCTCTGTCCCTTAGATTTCTCACGACGAAGTATAATGTCTCTAACGATCAATGAGATGATAATAATGGTATTAGTTAAGAACTTTTAAAGTATAATACGGATTTTGTTATTTTAAGCATTTTCATAAGTATAATAAATTTTATAACTAAACAGTCAAAGTAACTTAATAAACTTTACATTTTTATATTTCTTCTCTATACAAAAAAATTGTGAGATGTTTTTTATTCACTCCAACCAATAAAACTACAAAGCAGATAGACATGGAACTTACTTTATTAATGGCAGCGTGTTTATAATATGTAAAGTATTTGAACTTAATTTCTGGTCTTTAGAACGTGAATGCTAGTATATAATATAGTATAAACAACAGGAAAATTTTAGTGCGCTAATGTCAGGTACTAATATTCCGATTTAAAAACTCTTGTTGTATAGATAAATAGGATTATATATCTTTCTATATATATCTTTTCCATACTGATCGTAAAGAATCACGTAGTAATGTACTCAAGCGAGGGTGTGTCGCGAGTAAATATGCATATATAAAGACTTATTTTTATTTCCATATATTATTATTTTAAGTTTACTACATTTTATTAAAAAATAATAATTACTTAGTCATGCTTAATTTAATTTAAATTTTTCATTTTCACTTATTTCAAATGCTTAGCTAAGCTACGACAACGATACTACAACTAACATAAACTAGGGATAGTTTCTATACACGAGCGATGCTGAAAACTAAAGCTTTATGATCTATATATCAGTAAGTACCAGGGGAAGTACAATCCTCTCATACGACTTTGTTAGATGTGTGAGCACACCGGAAGCCCGGAAAGTTGAGTCCTATGTAGACTCAACTATCGTTTAACAGATTTCGATCTACGTTAAACAATCAATGAGTATTGAGTGTTTGTGAAAGCGTATACAAAATATTTGCGGAAGTTGCTGAATTAGTAGTTGCTTAGTAATCCATTAAAACTTTTAGTCAGTCATATCAAATTGTTGTTATTCCTCAAATATAAATGAAAACCATTGAAAAAATAGCCGAATTGAATTAGATTCTCTCATGACCACAAGAGCGTGAAAAGATTTAAAAAATAGTTTTTTTTTCATATTTTTATTATTCGTAATGTCGGTGTCAAGTTTACTATACAATGATACTAACGCAAACCAGTATTAACAATGAAAATGAAATATTTTCAAAAATATTTTAAGTTATTATTATTTTATTAGTACTTAATGAACCTACAAATTAACGTCCTGTCTCTTAAAAATCCGCAACTAGTGCACTATAACAAGATTTGTAATATTTTAGTAATGGTTTTAATGATTTTTTTTTTAATTATTGTTTAAATTATTTTTTTAAATTATTGTTTAAATAAATTACTACTGTGTATTGTAATGTTGTTATAATATCTTATATTTTAACTTATCGTTATCGATACAATTTTTAAAATTCTATTCTTTAGATTGTGAAGAGTGATCTGAGCCCATCTTTAACTTACCAACACTCATAAAAATTCTCAAAGGAAGTAAAGGCAAAGGCGTAGCGGCATAGCAAAGGTGCTACGTAGTTCAAAAAACGCCTTAAACATATTTTTAGGAGAATGTTCTTGTACTTAAGTTATAATTACTATGCTAACTTGTGTTTTAATTTTATCATTATTAAAATTCGATCACTAAGTATCTGAAAAGTTACTTTTGTTAAAATAGTCTAATAACGTGTTAAAATCAGATTCTTCCTCGATTTAAAATTTAATGTGTACGTTGATTGACTTCAAAATACCTATTGATCAATTTTCACTCACATTATTTCACTTTTCATTACATTAGCAACGCTGCGTTGAAAGATATACGGTGTTAAAAATTTGTTAAAATAATTTTATATGTTCAGTAATTGGTTCATTATTCATTTGTTATAAAATCTGTGCTTATTTTTGGTTAATCATAGCAAGAAATTCTCATTTTTGTTATAATGTGCTCGTATAATATGTGATGTAGTTACTAATAACTTTTAATAATAACCAATGTACTTTCAATCTTTTTCCAATCACACTATACTACATTTTCATCACAAAGGATTACGCTCAGGATGGCGCTTTTAGAGGCTTTGGGGCTTAAAACCGCCAACAGAGGTTGGCGGAAGCTCTTAGAGCATCTACCGAGAATAATATCTTAACAGAACTTCGACTACAATCGTTAGCTCAAGTAAGTATTTCTACCCAAAATTCCGAATGTACAGTCAGGTGCTAGCTTGGTAGTTTTAAAGTAAAAACCAGTATTTTTACTTTCTACGTACCTATATTTAATATATATTACGTATGTATATGTCACCGTGAAATTGCAATTTTCGGAATTGTGAAGTGAGGAGGAAGGAGCGCATCTCGCCCACGTTCAAATCTGGGTCTCTAATTTTTTCTAACTTGTCTTACGGCGACGGAAAACATCGTAAGGAAACAGCGCATGCCTGAGAGAACATGGTAAGTTTTCGGAAGACATGCGAAGTCCGCAACCCACACTTGACTAGCGCGGTGGACGATGATCTGATCCTCTTCGCACTTAGGTCCGGCCCGTGCCCAGCAATTAAAAGGGACGTTAAAAAAGGGCTGAACAAAATCCGGATTTAATTTGATTTTTAAGCTATTGCATAGCTTTGATTACGAGCTTTGAGCGCAGCGACCGAATCAAGAACTTCCGTAACGAAAAAAACCTAATATCGCCCGATTTCTACTATGTAACTATTAATAAGAGAACGGACTCCCATACTAGCCAATGGAATCAGCTTACATGGCATTCTAATACCAACATTAACAACGAAGATGTCAAATATCAGAGCCAGAGTACCAATCTTACGTCGAAATAGTGCTTGACAAATAGCGTTTTATCGATATCGATAAAATTAGCAGGGTAGTAATCGGGGTTACTACAGATATATTATTAAATTATTGCATAGATTTTATCGCGGGCTTTGAGCGCGGTGACCGATTCAAGAAATTCCGTAACGAAAAAAACCTAACATCGCCCGATTTCTCCGCCGTCTGTGGGCCGATTTAAAAAATTTTGAAGTTACACTTCTTTTGGCGCGATAGGGAAAAATGATGAGAGTAAATTTTTACGATGCGCGTGCACACCGACATGAAAAACTGACCGTTGTGAATCTACAAACACTTTTGGTATATCATTCAAATTTTAGTATATGTACTGCCGAAGCGAGTACACTTGGACGTTCGACAACATTGTATATATATACTCAACGAGTTTGAATATTTCGATAGCGTGATTCAGGATTTAATAGCGTCTAATGATATTTTTCAGTTAACATCATATATAAAAACAAATAAGTATAAAACAACATATTTAATATGACAATATTGTTTGAGGACTGAAATAACATGAATTTTTACAAAATTAAAAACAAAAAACAAAAAGCCAACGTAAATTTTTACATTATTATTTAATATGTAAAATGTACAAATAGATTTATAAATTAAGAATAGATACAAATTAAAATAATTATTTTAATTATGTGAAAATATTTATTTATGATATTTAAATAAACTTTATTTAACTAGATAATGCTTTATAATAAAACTTTCAATGTATTAATTACTCTTTTTTCTATTATTATTAGTGTCGTTTTTTATAATTGCATAAGTTAATAAAAAATGCTATGCAATAGCTTTACCGCCGCAGTCCCCGAGTGCCACACATTTATTTATTTAATTTTTACCCCGATGTAGAAAACCTAAGGCCTTACCTGAGCCTGAGGGAAGTGTAGGCGTGTCGGTAGTATATTATACGCGTCATTTCGTTACGCAAGCTCCGCTCGATACGAGAGTGCATCGCTGTGTAAATAATGGGGTAAGAGCGTTTTCATTTACCGTAATTAATTATCGCACTTAACTGACGTTGCGGCATTCTATAAATCATACACGTACTATGGACTTTTATGGGCTTCTTTGGGCTTATGACCAGTGCAGAAATATTTTGTACATAATATATTATATGTAACTTTGTTTGGGTAATCTAATGACAGATATTTTAGCCTTCTCTTGTATAGTAGTCATATTGTAGCCTAAGTAAATTGGTGATTTTTATACTTGTACAAAATAATTGCATATATTATGTGTGAATCTCTTCTTTTATTACATATATCTACATTGCCTTAAATTGTCTATTAAAATATAAAGCTACTTAGACATCATACTCGTTTTAACTAGTATACATCTACAAGATATTTTTCGTATCCATTGCTTTAATATAAGACAGTTGAATCAAAGTAAAATAGTGTTTTAAATCAATAAGCTTTATAGCAGTTGTAATATAAAATTAACATTTACTTTACTATATTAAAACCAAGTAACTATTGTAGTTAAAGTTCTTTCAATATATAAAATAAAATTAAAAAAAAAACTATTTAAATTAATATGAATAATATTTTACTAGTAAACTCCTATTATTAATTCATACCCATATTGAAGGAGTTGTGAAAAAAATATGTAATTCGCCATGTTGTGGTAGAGGCCATCTTAGATTTGAAATAAATTAAAATGTATGGTATTCTACTTGTCAAGCCCTTTTACTCGATACCCGTATTGAGGGAGTTGTGAAAAAATATGTAATCCGCCATTTTGCAGCGGCGGCCATCTTGGACAGATTTTTATCAAAGATAGCTAAGTCCACTCCCGAGTAGGTAATGCACATTTCAAATTATTTTGGTATTCAAATCACTGACAAAAAGTCGGATAATTCGGGATTTATATAATAGGTAATTTAAAAGTAGTTTTATAATTTTTATTTTATAAATAGTAATTATTATCGATTTATTGTGTTAAGTACATAAACATCGACCCAAGATATTGGATTTGAATATCGACATTATACCTAATAATACTCGTAGTTATAAGTATAATAATAATATAAAAAGTCGTAGTAACAAAAACCTTAAAACATTTATTATAATTTGTTAAGATAAAACTTTTTAATGAACAGTTATTATATTGGCTAATCTTTGATACGTCATCGTGCGTGCGCACCCTCAGTATTATGACACCTTGTTCCTTGTTAAACATGGATACATGGCGCACGGATCACATCGGATCATGTTTGAATATAGCACTGATAGGACTATGTAATATGTATACGTTGTGTGTGTGTGTGTGTGTGTGTGTGTGTGTGTGTGTGTGTGTGTGTGTGTGTGTGTGTGTGTGTGTATGTGTGTGTGTGTGTGTGTGTGCGTGTGTGTGTGTGTGTTAGTGTGTGTGTGTTTGTGTATGTGTGTGTGTGTGTGTGTGTGTGTGTGTGTGTGTGTGTGTGTGTGTGTGTGTGTGTGTGTGTGTGGATGTGTGTGTGTGTGTGTGCGTGTGTGCGTGAGTGCGTGCGTACATGCGTTCGTGCGATCGTGCGTGTGTGAGTGCGTGAGTGATGATTGTATATGTGTATGTTTAATACTTTTAACAGCTTTATAATAATTACAACTCTAAACATTAATTATATCATTTAGAAAAGTTGTGGAAATTAGTGTACTTTTGTATTATATATTAATTATTATTAATGGTAGCTTGAGAGCAGATAAAAATACTACGCTAGTATTTTGGAAATGTTTTGAAAGCCTTAAGCTGTTACCCCACTTGATTGGAGCGGCGAGTGAGACAAATGCGGCAAGGGAGAAAGAGAATATCGATAGCGCTCCGACTGCAAAGACATTGCGCGAGCGAGATGGCAACAAAACACTTAACTAAATACGCGGAAAAAGGAAACCGTCTTAGAAGTGTTCAAAACTTATTTTCTAAATGAAACAGTACATAATTTTGTTACAATATTGTGGGAATAATATTAATTTACCAAAAAAATCATTAATAATTTGAGACTTACCAACTGTTATCTTTTCGATGGGGAAGGACTGTGCCGACAACACCCCGACGAGGCAAAACAAAACGCCGGCTGTGGCTAAAACCCGATTATTATACATTTTATATAGCTTATCTGCCATAGTCTAAAATACAAAATATTGTGAATACATCACATGTTAATCGTAAAATAGATCGCGATTACGAATAGTTTCGAGTGGCGAATAAGCGAATGATACGGATGCTGTGCGCAAACCTGTGACTTAGGGGCGACTGATGTTTCGCAGGGCGTAGCGTGGGGTGCGGGGGGACGCGCCCGCGAGGGGGGAGGGGTCGTTGGCGGTGCTTACAATACTTTTATCTTAACACTTGACGTACTGCAATAATCGTGATTAATTAATCTTACAACACGGAAATACGAATTAAATGCTCTTTTCCAGCTTCTTTAAAGTCGATTGTAATAAAATATTTTGCTATTATAATTACATATTTCTTGTACATATTGGCTTTTAAAATTTACGACTAATTTTACCGTACTATGTGAAGAAAAACGGATAACGAAATGGATTTTTAAATTTTTTTTACACTGAGAAAGCCGCCGAATTGGAAGTAATTTTTATAAAGTTAAAAAACAAAATGTAGGTAGGTATTAAGGAAACTATGCAAACATTCAAGAAAAAAAACATCAAGGTTCTTAGGAGGACAATCAACTTTGTACTATTGTAAAAACATGAAAAAAGAAATTAAAAGGAAATATTGTTGTTCGACCAGAAGTGTTTTATTCAGTCTGGAATTATATTTAATTTTTATTTTATTTATTACTTTACCGTCAAATATTGAGAAGTTATGAAACTAAATGATTTGCTGACTTTTTTCTGGGTTTTACTAAAACTGACTATTTTTATAAAAAAAGAACTGCTAAATAAAACTCAGATAGAAAAAATGATTATACTCGTAATGTATTATTGACTAAAAATCTCGTGTCTTCCTCACAAAATGTGATACTGGCAGAATGTATTGCGTCTATTAACGCAATTCTAAGCCATTTCGAAAAAAAAAAAAATTGGCTCGATCCGAACCGATGTAGACAAAATATAGTATGAATATAGTTTTAAGCTCTGGGAAGGTCATATATCGGTTTTCATCCCAGAAATCATCCCTTAAGGAATTGAACAAGGGGATGAATTGTAAAGTAATGTACATATCATTATTTCTAGTTTCTATTCCATAACACTATTTGGGGATTACTTGGAAACAAATAGTGTATTCTTTTCTCCATGAATATTTGTATAGTACCTATATCAACTAATTGGTGTCCGTAACACAAGCCTCGTAGCTTACCACGATACAAGATGGTGCCATTGTAATAATGTCCCAACATATCTATTTATTTATTATTTATTTATATTACCTATAAATTTGTAATGTATTAATAATTTATAATTGTTGAATTTATATGTTAATTAAGTTCAACATTAAAGTTAAAGGTGTAACTTTGTCTTATTTCCTTTCTAAGATCTTACTGAATTAGCATTTTACGCACTTCAAACTAGGAGTTGAGGCAATCTTGTTTCATTGACCTTCCTAAAGTAGCTATCAAAATCAAACTTGCCGAAATTTGCAATGGAAATATCTTTTCTTTCCCTTTGAACATCCTGGGATTAAAGGATGGATATTTAATTGCTTTAATATAATAAGCTTTCTTTATACTACTTGACATTGTATTGACAAATAATAATTGCGGAAATATTATTAGCAGAAAGTACTGTTTGCGTTTTTAAGGTTTTTGATTTTACATAATATGTTTCTGATATTTTATGTATGCCTCATTTACCATACAAAGATTTTTTTATCAAAGTAATATAATACCAGGGGTTATAAATATTCTGTTTGTATTGACCCTACTTGCTGCGCCAGCGGTCGCGGGTTCGAGTCCCGCTGGGGGCATTCATTTGATAATCACGAATGTTTGTTCTCCAGTCATGGGTGTTGTATTTATAATATGTATGTATTTAAAAGTTATATATGCAGTATATCAACCATCTGGTATCCGTAACACAAGCATAGTAGCTTACCACGGAACTGGATGGCGCTGTTGTAAAAAAAAATGTCCCAAGATATTATTATTTATAAAAATAAAAACATTTAAAAAAAGTTTATTAATAAATCTATAATTTTTACGGTGATTATAAAGAAGGCAGTCAGTTGTTTACGATGTTAGTCTGTTTATTCCGATACTGAAACGGCTAAATTGATTTTGGTGGGACTTTCACTGACATGTATAAGAACAAACGTATCCACTTGAAGCGAGGGTAAATGGCTAGTTTATCTATACTAATATTATAAAGCTGAAGAGTTTGTTTGTTTGTTTGGTTGGTTGAATGCGCTAATCTTAGGACCGGTCATTATTTAACACACATAACAAGCTCTTAATATTTATGTTATAACTAATAATTTAAATTCTAAAAAAATATTATATAATTCCTTATTATTACTCAGATATTATCGAAAACAAATTTAATTTTACGTTGCTTTGTTTAAATGAGGTCACTTTTCGTCGGGGGTTTCAACTCCAAAGTTCGAACGCAGCATAAGCCGTGTTACCACTTCTAAAAGTATTAAGTTTATACATAAAAAGTTTAATATACAGTTATATCATAGAAGATACTTTTTTTATTTTAAAGTTGAATATCACCACTATCCGTGCATTTTACAATATAAAATACAACAATTTAGTTGTATACAAGCTTTGGTTCCATATATTACAATACAATGAATTAAAAAAATCTACACCATGTAAATTGTATTTAGGGGACTAATAATAAGTGGTAAAAGTAAAATAAAAACTGTAACCCAGTTTTTTTATATTTTCATGTGCAAATCATGTTTGGGAAATTCATAGGAAGTTCTTGAAAGACATGTGTAGTCCGCCAACCCGCACTTGGTCAGCGTTGTAGACTATGGCTTGCTCCCCTTCGTGTTAAAGAAATCCTGTGGCAAGCAGTGAGACGTTGAAAAGTACTGAATACAATATAAATAAACTTTCGTAGAGGATGTGACCCCAGTAAGTGATCAATTTAAAAAATATTACATATTATTTTATTTCAATACACGCAATTCACATTAAGAATAACTGAGAGTTTCACAATAACCAAATATAATACATCCCCATTTTACCCCAAATTTCGAAAAATTATTTCTGGATGCCTACCTACTCGTATTTCATATAAGAATGACATCCTCAAAATTTAATATTTCTGCGACCGGCGGCGGCGTTGCGTTGATCCATCAGTCAGTCAGGCAAAGCCCTTTATACACAAAGATGGGAATGCTTGAGAATCAGTGCGTTAATTTGTATTTTAATTTAATTTTGACAAGGAAAGGGTACTTCAAATAAAATATTAATTTGATAATTATGATAAATTGGAATATTTGAGAACGTTACAGGATAAGAAAAAAACTCATATATTTTAATTTAATTAAGATTTATCAACTATAAAAAAATACATCTTGTCCAAGCCAATCCAATAAAGAATAAAGAAACGATGTTTTTAATTTAAATTGTCACCCCAAAAAAATCCAATAAAATAGGTCACTTTGTTTTCAACAAAAGGAAAATAAAAATTAAAAGACCGTTAATTTGGCTTCTATAACATGCTTTATCTGTCACATTGTACCGATTCAGCCAAAAAAAACTCGTTGGTCTTTTGATACTGAGTTCGATTCCAGTGTAGATTCCAAAACTAGATATTGAGAAAGAATTCATTATTCCAAGTCTTAAGAAGCAAATAGAATAAAAGGAATAAAAAGTACTAACGAAAGTAGGTTATATAGAAATAATTGGTACTTTCGATTATTATTTATATAAGGGATTTTACTAACACTAAAACAACAAACAATAGAAGGAGGAAGAACATACACAAAAACAAAATTAAGCACAATTATGTAATATTATGTTGAGCTTACAGATATTTTAACTAAGGTTAAAAAAGGTAATTAAGGCCTTTGCCGCATTAAATGCATAATAACAACTATAATAACTTTAATTTAATATATAAAATGAATAGAAATAAAAGCTTGTGTTATGGATACCAGATAATTGATACACTACGTATAAATTAGTTTTTAAAACATACATATTATAATATCGTGCTCATAACACTTTATGCCCCAAGTGAGACTCGAACCTGCGACGGCTCGCACATGTCAACTTACCCAACAGTTGAAGTTGTATAACTGCTAATTTAATATTTTAAGGCACAAATTAAATCTTAACTCTCATCATACTGTTAATTTAAAAAAAGTTCCATTTTATTCACTTATGTCACGTTTCGCCATTTTTCCTGGGATCGTAAAATATAAAAGCAATAAATGTCAAGCGCAAACAGCCAAGTTTCACAACATAATAGTTTGTGACTAAGACCGGGCGAGCCTGAGTGGCTATACAGCATTTTTCTATGATATTGTATAGTGGCGAAACGGTATACGTTAGTTCTTCAATGTTGACGATAGTGATCAATGTGCGTAGCGTAAATATGATCGTTATGATAATGCAGCATTGTTTTTTATTTGTTGTTTGTTACTATTTTTACTCGTACTATCTAGCATCAACTGAAAATTTTCAAATAATTAATTAATAATAATAGTACATTTTAGAATTAATTTTTTTTTTCAAGATATTTTTTAAACTTTAGAATTATGTTGTACTTTCTTATGCTATTTTTAGGTTTATAACCAAATATTATTTTCTTACCTAAGAGCATGGCATATAGCCTAATAGGTGTTTTCAATAAGAATATACCATGATAAATAATTAAATAAGCAAAACTTTATTTAACTACAAAATTTGGTTCAAATCTTTAAAGTCGTTTAGATTTAGATATACGATATAAACTATACATGTAGGTACAAGAGTTGCTAATTTAATGGTACATGGTGAGAATAATATTTGGTTAATATACTGTACAAGTCATTTACAAAATCGATTATAAAAATAAATAGTAAAAATGTTTTTTTTATTTGTAAAGCATTTGTTAAAAACTAAGTGGTTACTTCGAATACAAAATACATTTTAAACCTCCTTATTCTATGCAGATGATACAAATTTAACTTGAATTCAAAAGTGATTTTAAGTTCCAGTCATGAAAGCCGAAACAATTGAGCGAGAGACCCTGTCTTGAACCACTACTCACTTAAAGCGACGTGGAAAAGTGCTTACAATCCACTATAAGTAGAATGCGAATAAGCTAGCTATGGACTTAACTAGCTATGAAAATGTTGGCACATTATTACACACAACGCTAACTAGTTCCGTGTTATGATACGAGGCTTGTGTTACGGATACCGGATAGTTGATATACTACTAAATAAATACATATTAAAAATATAAACATCCATGACCGGAGTACAAATATTCGTGCTCAACAAATGAATGCCCCCAGCGGGACTCGAACCCCAGACCGCTGGCGCAGCAAGTTGCTACAAACTGAGCCAAACGTGTCATCAATAGGTACTTTGTTTAAAATATTATACATTCCCCAAGTACATGCTCTATTCCATTTTCACATAATTATACACAGTACTAAAGTTAAATTTATTTGTGAAATTTTTGATTTCTTACAAAAATGACAAGAGCTTCATTTAGAGCTTTCACTTGTTTTGAATTTCTAAAAATTGTATTTTTTTGCAAATTTCTCTGTATGAACAAAACATTATTATTATTTCATTTATATTGTATTTATTTTGTATTTTTATTATTACCTATATTTTATTATGTATAGCAAAAGTTTGCACGATAAAAAAATGGAAGCTAAAATAAACATTCAAAAATTATTATAGCCGTTTTTTAAATGGTATGGTCAACTTTAAAATATGGAACTCGTCAAATGGTTACTTCTTATTAAAACTATTTCGTTGTGAAAGTTCCATCAAAATTAGTCTGGTAATTTATAAGATTAGCTGAAGCGGACAGACAGACAAAAAAATGTATTTATGCTTTTAGTAAAAAGCTATTATTTTGACATACCTACAAACTAAAACTTAAATTTATATAAAAAGTATATAATTAAAAATTTCATGAGGATAGCCACATGGGTTTACTGGATAGTTACCCGACGTTAATATACCGAAGAGGTGAAGAAGTTCATTAGACATTCAGATTCTGCAATATTATTGTAAGCAACGACGCCGGCAGTCAGGAAAAGTTACAGCCTAGATTAATTGCGCTGACAATATTGTAGTTTTCTTTAGTAATGAGTTATGTTTAGTACAAAGTATTACTAAGCATTAAGTACAAAGGACAATATTTTTTTAAATTTATATCTCATTATGATATTAAGGTATAATAGTGAAAACGGTTATATGAATGCTTATTTGTTTATACGCACACTAACTAACACTAAATAACCAAAGAAAAATAGTTCAGTACCCCTTTTTTCACTGTTTATCTTTTAAGATGAACTATTTACTTAATTTAATACATACTCGTATAATAAATAGTAATCATTCATACTCGCTTCACTCGCTTCGTCAAATCCTAATTTTTGTTTGAAAAAAAGGTAGCATAAGAAAGTGAAAGTTCCGTCAACGTCAACCAAAATGATTAAAATTAAAAAATGTAACTTACATTATACCTACAACACGTAGACACTTCGTACATCATAGGTCATTCATGACACGTTTCTGTTCGCGAAACTGAGCACAATCATTCAGTTACGACGAGGACCGCCATAAAGAGACTAGTACGAAGCTTTACAGCCGCAATTCGAACGAAAAGAATTCGCCATCGCAAATGAAAATATATATGAGTTTACAGATTTACAAATTTATTTTAAGTTTAATACGCTCTTCCCTTTAACTGTAACTGCAATTGTATTTAGTGATCGATACGTAAAATAGTTCTTTTGCCACGAAGTTATATTAAAATATTATGTTGATAATTTCGTATTATTCGATTTTAAAATAAAAGCCCTAAATTATTGTGGCACATTTTAAACATTTTTCAAAAATTTAAAAATGACACTATCTATTCAGATTTTATTACGGATTTATTTAATTTTATCGAACTTAATTAAATCGAAATAAATCTGCATCAAAATCCGAAAAGATAGTTTCATTTATAATTTAAAATATTCACGTAAAGCTAAGAATGTAATCTATGTTTTAAAAAAATAAACTTTTACTTTAAAAACAATTGAGGTACAGTTACACATGCTCATTACTAGCACAAAAGCATGCCAAGTACTTTAGTAATCGAGTACTTGCTCCAAGATTTTCTCTTCTACTAGACAATGACGAGCCCAAATCCTCTTCTTTCTTTGCACCGCTTGGTTCTCCATTTTTCGCTTGGAACACTGGCAGAGAACAGAGAGCTTCCTAGAATGTCGAATACCAAAAACATCCAGCCCGTGCTTAAATAGTATGTGTGTTCAATTTATTGCTTTGAGCAGCTTACCTTATTCCATTAAAATGGCACAGAGTTGTTATTTTTTAAATTAAGCAACACAGTGTTTTGACTAATATGAATGTATAAAAATATATGTATATATATTTTTTCCAAGCTTATATACGTTTATAAAAACGTTACAGCATATCATAGTTTGGAATCAAGTTCATAAAGTTCCGTTTTTCGTGTTGAATTTCAACATCGACTGCGATTTTAAACCAATGCATAATATATTTCCGTAAGCAGAGAAGAAACCTATCCAAGTTTATTATAACACGTTTCAAATCTTCGCGCCTAATCTAATCTGGAAGTCGCATTAAAAGGAATAAAGAAAGATTCTCCAGAGTACCATTTGGTAGGTACGTTCTAAGTCTGATCTCTAAAAACCTTCGCCACATTAAATCACCTTGGATTTTTGGATAACTTACATTCTCCGTCGGGAGCAATTCTGATCAGAATCTGTGATAATATATTCTTTATCTTCTAAAAAGTTTTGTTGTATTGGAATAGTTTTAAACGCTCGTAAAGATTTTTTGTTATCATATTAGTGTTTTCAAATTTGCTATTAATCATCGCAACATTATAAGAACCTACAAAATGCATCTCGAGATGCAATTCGAATGATAGGTTAATGAAATAGGTAAAAAATTAAAATAACAAAAATTCTTCGAAACCTAATCGAGGCAAGGGTATAAGACTAGTCAGATTTGCCAGGTTGTGTTAACTTTAAGCTTTGTTAAGACGTTATTACATTACCCGAAGAATGGAGGCGCCGTGGTACATCCTCTAGAGGCTGTGATAACCTTCGTAAGAGGAAATTTTACAGTGAATCCTTTGTTGCTACGTACTTTCCGCCTGTTAAACGATAATGATGCTACAAAATGCTATTTAATTTTATATCGCATTTAAGACGATATCCGGTAGAATGTTCAAGTTTAAATTTTGTAATAGACAGTGGTAGCCTAGGGGTAATGCGTTCGCTTGGATAACCGAGTGATGCGGATTCAAATCCGGGTCTCGCACCTTTGATATTTTCATGTGCGATTCATTTCTATCATAATTACCACTTGTCTTACGGTGAAAGGAAACATCGCGAGGAAACCTGCATGTCTGAGACAACCTAGCAAGTTTGACCATTATTCGATTATTATCTTCATCTAAACTATCAATAAAATCTAAAATGGATCAGCCTAAAATCACTATGAAAAATGCAACGCTACCTCCCGGACGATAATAAATATTAGGAATTTTTTGGTTATCATTAAAAATATGTAATTTCTTTCTTTATTTTTATTATTTTAAAAAAGTAGTATTTCAAATGAATCATTTATTTTTAACATTTTGAAACCCAAAATACAAATTAAAATTCTCGCTGAACCCAGCCGTATACAGAAAGATTTTAAATATAAATAAATAAAAACTGCAATAGTTTTGTTTACTTGCACATTTTAAAACATTTTTTCAGTAAATAAATAATATTATAGGCACATAATGACATTGATAATGAAATAATAACAAAAAATCATAATTATCAGAAAATTTCGAAAAGTTATGTTTTCTTTGAAATAACATAAAGTTAAGTTGGAAGAAAGTCGCCAGGAAACCATACTACAGCAGCTAATTTCCTTTTTATCTACACACATTGCCTTAGTTTGTTCCGTTTAAACTTTGACACGGGCAATAAAGATTAGGTCATAAAAGAAAATAAAAGATCGTTTTTAAAAAATAGGGAAAAAGGATTTCTTTAATATTTATGTCCTTATAAATCTTTGAAAAGACTTAATTATAATAATATTATAATTCTGAGCTTTATTTAGGTTTAAGAAATAATCATGTCAACTGTGTGTTACTGCTTTAAAGATGAAATTGATGATCTTCAACAATAAATCATCAGCAATTACAATTATAGTAAAAATAATAGAAAATCTTAAATAAATACCTTTTTTGAGAATTATAATTATAATATATCTAAATTTTAAAGTACATACTCTAGGGTGTATTTACAGGCAACAAGGTGACAATTTTTTTCCATTTTTAAATATCAACCTGATTTTAATTAAATACTTTACATGTTGTGGTGATTTCTTCTCTCTGAACTTGTCAACTTTTCTACTTGTTAGAAAATACAGGTTAATCCCGCTCCCGCTCTCGTCTGCCTCTGTACCAAGATGTGAGAGCAAGATGATATTGTGATTCATTACTTATTCAACGTCATGCACGCCGTCTTAGAAGCTTGTAGCCACTTTGCTTTTCGCCACTTCATTATCACATTTAAACACTGAGATTTGGGACGTGTGTGTTTGAAATTTGTTATTATGTGGCGTCTGTGGCCATGCAACTATGTTTGGTTATGCAATTTAAATTGCAATGATGATTGTTTTAATTACTTTTTATTATTTAAAGTACAAAATATTATTAAAATTCAGAAAACAAGACATTTTTATTAATTACATTTGATATTAATTTTACTTGATTGTTTCTCCAAATAAGGTATTTTTTCTATATTTATTAAAGCTACACAAGATATCAAAACGTTAACAATAATATATATTTTATTTTAGATAATAATCGTAAATAAAGGCCTAATGTTTTCGCAAATAAAAAGAAACAACAAACTTTTCATATCACCATACGATTATACAAACGGTCACATTTATTCAGACTTGTCTGCAATTGAATATTCATTTTGATATCATACATGTAAAAATCGTAGTCTAGTTATAAAGCTCTCGTTTGCTTTAATAAGTAAAGCGGGTTCAAATCTTGGATCTCCTAGCCAGCGTGGTAGACTGTGGCTTAGTTTCCTCGTACTGAAAGAAGGCCCGTGCCCAGAAAGTTGGACATTAATAAAAAGGACTGACACAGAAACATATAGTAAATATAATATTCTATAATATATTAATACGTGAATCAAAAACTTTGTAACCCTTTTTAAGAAAATTAGGCGGAAGGCTCCTCCGATTTATGAAATTTCGCACCCTTATAGTTTATAATAATTATTTATATGGTAGCCCAATGGTAGCGGACTCACTTGGATAACCGAGTTGTGCGGCTTCGAATCCGGGTCTCGCACATCTGAGATTTTCATGTGCGAATCTTTTCTTTTCTATCATGATTACCACATGTCTAACGGTGAAGGAAAACATCATGAGGAAACCTGCATGATTGAGAAAACCTAGCAAGTTTTCGAAAGACATGTGAAGTCCGCCAACTTACACTAGGCCAGCGCGGTGGACTATGGCCTGATCCCCTCTTGTTAAAGGGAGTCCCGTGTTCAGCAGTGGACGTCAAAAAGGGCTGAATACATAATATAGTTTATAGGAAAGGAGTGCAGAATGCGAATATTTTTTTAAAATTATGCAATTATTTGACACATTGGATGTCAAACAATAACCTATATAAAGTCATTTATTACAAAATATATTATTTATTATATTAGTAAGTAATTACGGTTGAATTTCGTCCACAGGGCGATCACTAGTATGTAATAGAACATCATGATAGTGAACTAAGTAACTGACATAACATTTTAAAAAATCTATTATATTTTTAGACAGTTTTATCGGTAAAGAAAAAACAAGAATTAGATATCTCCATGCCATAATGTCTCATTTGACTGTTGGTCACTCAATGTATATTAGCAATAACAATAAAAAGTTAGTATAATATAGAAACGTAATATAAATATATTTTAATCTTCTCATACAGTTGAATAACTTTTGTAGGATATTAACATTGGATAAATTCATTTTAATTATAGACAGCGAGTTTTAATCGTTTTCGAGTGTTAACGGAAATATTGCTAAGCTAAGCTTATTGAAACTCAATGAGATCCTTATCCCAAATAATATATATTATAATCACGACATACTCGTAGTATAGAACATAGTCGTTTGCCGCTGTCTGTCTGTCCCTATGTATGCTTAGATCCTTAAAACTACGCTAAACTACTACTTTATAAAGTGATACACGAAGAAGATATTTTCTATGTATGCCGCTAAATCTAACTCAAAATGAATTTTTCAATTCGGACTAGTTCCTGAGATTAGCGCGTTCAACCAATTAACCAAACATTCAAACAAACAAACTCTGCAGCTTTATAATATTAGTATAGATAATATTATAAACATATTATATTACTTTAAATAGTAGACCCGTCCATGAGTGTGTGGCACATTTATAACAAACACAAATTGTATTAGTAATAACTATAGCTAACATCGTAACACGGATTTTTTGTATTTTAAATTTTATATTTTATAAATTTTATATTTTAAAAAATTGTATTTCTTTAGCTTGGGGCTGCAATTTAAAACTTATAACGGTAACTCTTTAAATAAAAACTATCCTATCTTTTGAGTTTGAACAAATCACACGTTAAAAATACGTTAAGATGGAACAAGTAGTTTTGTAATTCATCGTTTATCAACACAGTGACACGAGAATTTTATATGTTGCTAATAATCTCTCTAAACCTTTGCTTTAAATTACATCTCAGTGTAATAATAAGCATATTTCCATACCACTAGGACTACTAGGTAACGAAAACACAGTAACGGTTATCGACAACAACTCACAGAGAAAATATGGCGTATATTCGTATCCATAGCTAAAAATATGCTTGCACTTTACTAAAATGTTACACGCAATAAAATTTTATGAATATCATCAATTGAGAATTCAGAAAATCATTCCAAAAACCAAATTTATAAAAATTTCATAAAAATTGGCTTAACTTGTGATTTCGGATTATTGAGTACTATATAATATAGCAGGTAGTAGATAATTATTATTAACAATGTCAGATAATGTAGCGCAGAGAGTTTCTCCCGTTAAGCAGCAGCTTTAAAGCATTCTAATGTCAGGAAATAAAAGTGAAAATAAATCCGCTAACTTATGATTATATATTTATTAAATTTAAGAAAATTTTATAAATTATGATGTATCTAGCAAAAGCAAAGAGATTTTATATATATGTAAGCTATGCATATATCTCATATGCAGTTGATGAAAGCATAACAGTTGTAGGTTCCCAATAACAACTCACTGTGAAATTATGGCTTTGCACATTCTTGCTCAATCCTGTTATTTGCCACAAATATATACAAGATATAAACCTTACGTTTACAATATTTTGATTCCACTGTTCGTTGTTCAAGTCTATTTATTTACTAGCGACTTTCATTCACTCCCCAAGGGTTTATCTATAAGTACATTGTAGCGGTTAGTATTATATCAGAGTTTCGATATTTTCCCGCGGTAAATATATACTATACAATTTAAAAATTTCATTAAAATCTGTCCTGTAATTTTCTCGTGATGTGTTCCCAGGCATACAGACAGACCGACAAAAATAAAAATAAATATTATAGATTTGGCTAATTATATTGCAATAAAATATTTCAAAAAAATGCACAGATTTGTTCGATAGAAACTATTAGTCGTAATGGGCCTTTCTCTACTAACAGGAAAATCATGGTCCAAGCATTTTTTTTTTACTTTGGCTGTATTAATGCATAGTTTTTTTTATTAAAACACATAATATATAACCTGTTCTTTAAGGAGCCAATCTTATTCAGTATTTAGAATCATAATCATTTCATAAATTCGGTTTAAAAGCCACTAAAAACAGTCCTCTGTTATGTCCTAATTCCGGATCGAGTATGATTCGGTACGGTTTTTATTAGTTGTATTTAAAAATGTAAAATCTTATAACTCTATGAACATAAAGAATATTGAATGCATGTGAACAAAAAACAATTATAATTTTAGAGAATTTTTTAGTACTAAAACTAGTGTTCGAATTTTGTCCATACATTTTTGAACAGGTCCTCTGTCAAATTTTGAATATGGCGCCACGAAAATATTAAACACTATTGTGGTTACATTTCGCGTGACACGGAACGTTAACAGTGTGAAGTTTGCTCGGTCGCCATGTTAAACAAGTCGCCGGCGTTTTACGCAGTGACAACACCGCGTCTGTGTGGGAGCCACGTCTTTGTAGTGTTGAGTGAACATTCCTCTGGTAAGTCTATTTTACGATATTTTATGTGTTATAATTATACTTATTTAACAATAAAATTGCTTAGTGTGATAATTTATAGCTGTTTCTGTGTTATGAAATAATATTTAAAATGATACGTGGTATGACATTTTTACGTAAAAATAACAGTCCTCTGTGCAACATTCCTCTGGATTAATATGAACAAATTTATAACACAGGATTGTTTTATTTGACGTCCGTGTATTTTATTAATATTCTTTATAGTCTACACTAACCTACTCCTTGCCGATAACCTCTTTCTTTCTTAGTCTGGCCTGTCACGCTAGTTCAGATCTTTTGTTTTCTGTTATTATGGATTTTGGAATATGAAATAATACGTACCTAGTAACTACCAGTTTTTAAGCCCTTACGGCTTTTTTAAGTATTGATAGTATGTTTTTTGTTCTAGTATTGCCGCAATCCACCAAAGAAGAAACCTAAAACCAAAGAAGAAATAAAAGAGCTGAAACGAATTGCAAAGATTAAGATATCAACGGCTAAAAAATGACCCTGAACGGCTAAAAGATGTAAAAAGAGAGCAGTTGAAGGAAAAAGAACGACGATACTACCAAAGAAAGAAGGAAAAAGGTACAAGAAAGTCAGTTAAAGATATGAGTCGACGTGAACACAAAGCTGTGACTGAGGAATGGAGAGAGCTTATCGCGCAAAAAAAGGCTTTGAAAGAAATAACAAACAATTTTGTACGACAAAATACGCCCGAATTCGAGGGTTCACCTTCTCCTCAACGTTCTGTCTCTCCATCAATACTACATATGACCACTCCACGAAGTGATACAAGTAATGCGAGAAAGCGTAATGCTAGAAATAAACGTGACAAAATTATAAAGGATAAAGAAAAGATCGAGTATTATAGAAAAAAATCCGAGAAGTATAGGAAGTGATTAGAACGTTTGGAAATAGCTAAGACAAAGGAAAATGTAGACACACCTAACACTAAACTTACCAAAATGCGACAGAAACTCGCAGAGAAGTAGACTCTGGAAGTGAAAACATGGGCAACTCACAGGATTCTACAATGGAGACTGACGACGACGCTGCACTGGCTGGACCTAGTTCTATCAAACAACAGAATTACATCATTGGTGATTACGTCTTGGTTAAATTTCTACTAAGAAACAGTGAATATTGTTATGCTGCAGTAATCAATAAGACAGACATGGAAGAAGGCGAGCTAACAGTTACCTTCTTAAAAATTTGTGATGACAAAGGACAGACATTCAGAGTCGATGAAAGTGATGTTTCTGATGTGTTCTTTGACCAAGTATTAAAGAAGTTGCCAAACCCAGATATTGCCCTAAAAGGGAAACGAATATTTAATTATTTTAATATACCTGTACCTGTTTACGAAATAAGTCTGCATTGATAAGTAAACAAGGCTGATTCTTAGTACTTACGCTTAATTTTGATTATAATTATTTTAATTCGTTACTGAGAGAGCTAAGCTCGCAATTTGTTCCTGATAAATATAAGTATTTAAATTCTGTAGGTGATACAGTATTCAATAAAGAAGAGAATTTATTTGATTACAATACCTAATTAATGTTGTGTTTTTCTTCATATAAACATTGACATAAACTGTTATCTGGGTGGAAAAAGCAGTCCTCTGGGTGGCAAAACAGTCCTCTGTCGCATTTTTTTACAAAATTGTCTATAATTCGAAAAATAAGGGAAAATTACAATGGTTTCTTGTTTATATCTATTTATATTATAACTATCTATCGACTTAACATACTATATTTTTAATTTTCTAGAAAAATAGGGTTAGGACAACTATCAATAGACAAGTTTCCAGTTAGTAGAGAAAGGCCCTAATATCTCATAAAATATTTAAATAAGATTCTTTAACGTCAAGCCGACGTTATTAGCTATATAAGAGGCAACTTCTTAATACTACATCTCTTTCTGAAAATAAATTTATATATTTCTTTAATTTTATGACGAGAAACGCCAATATTTGTCCTCTTTAATGCAAAGTAAGGGCAAATCACGATAAAATTCACTGAATAAATTACTATATGATTTGATTTGATGAGTTATTGTAATGATATTAGAAGAATACGTAGTATTATGCTTTTTTTATAACTAAACAATTATAAGCGAATTTCATTTTAGTTTAAACAAAGGTTTAAATAATTTAAAACGTAGTATAATTTCGTTTTTATAAGCAGTATGAACGTAAAAAATGAGATATTTAATCGACACTGACCTTCCTCAGCCGTACTTAAGATTTTCTTCCATAAAAATTGCTTTCACAATACGGAAGACATTAAAATACCGTCTCCTTTCACTTGAAATTTAGTCACCTTTAAAATTTCACGGACAATTTATTTTTATTCTTAAAGTTCGTTCATTTGAGAATTTCCTCTTAGAAAATTTGGAGATAATAACTTTTGTAATGTAGATCGATGCTTTGAGCTATGATGAAAAAAATGCACTCTTTAGAAAAGAAAAACGAAATCAGTATGAGAAGTTGCAATTTTATAATAATTCATACTTCGCTGAGATCTCAACGATACGTGATTGTTAGAACACTTTTATTAACTTCGTTAATAACGATGTGTTATAAAATTTCAAAAGTCGACTTAAAACTACTTATTACTTTGTCGTTTTTGAACTTAATGCACAAACTGTACAAATAATGAGGTTAGGAGACTAGCATTATTTTTTTTCATTTAGATTTTTTATGCGTTAAATATGAATTTTTAGTTAGTTTTTATAGTATTCGCAGTATAATATATCATATTATGTTAATCACATATCGCATCGGAATAAAGTAGCCTAATACATCACTCTTCAGTCCCTATATAACTACATACTAACTATCATTATCTCGAAAAATCACATCAATCCATTGCTCGGGAATGGCAAAATATATTGGCACATGTACAGTACATAAAATAAAATTCTAACATACTCGAATCAGCATATTAAATATTATTTTTAAAATTTGATTGAAATAGTTATTACCGAATATATTCGTAGTCCTCTGTCTATGACCGCATTACTGAAAACACTGGACAAATTATGAAATTTTGTATTAAAATAGCTAGTTATCCAGGTCAAATATCTTATCGATTCTTAATATTATCTAAAAACAGATCAAAAAAATTTTGATGTCTACTTATTTGTTCCACATTTTGCCTTCATAAGTGAGGAAGAGAAGTTCAACAAAACATTCAAAAGAAACGTGTTTCTAATGGCAATAATAATTCGCCACGCATATTAAGCGAACAGATTGTTTGACACAAAAACGTAAAATTCAATTTGCCTGGACTTTAGGGAATGTATTCTTAAATATTAAACGTCGAGGAACCGCAAGAGATATTCCCTTTTAATAAAAGTTTTAGCTTTTGTTTCCTTAATTGAAATTAAATTTCAAGAATGACGCAGCTGCGCGTCAGAGGCTCGTTCAAAGTTCTATTCTTTTAAATTATTGATTTCAACACTTGTTTTTATAAAAAACGGTTCGGACTAATTACAATTTAAGACTTCCTTAAGAAATTTTAGGGATCTCAGTTATCATCTCATTATTATTATTTATTTATATATTATTTATATTGCATAATGAAATATTTAATGACAGATTTATTTTCACATTCACTATATAAGTTCAAAATTTTAACTAGAAGTTGTACGTAATGTTTTTATTTTATCCTCTTATTCTTTCTTATATACTGTGTAATATGATTTTGTGCTTTAATAAGCTAACATAGATTATACCTACCTTTAGAAATTGTAAATTGTGAAGACTTAATTGGTGTATGTTAAGATTTTTTTGTTTTATATGTAACTAAATACTGTTTGTTACGACAACGACGAATGATGAATTTAATATTCTCTCTGATTATTAATATTATATGTATAAGACTTACATTGCCCGCGGATTTGTTCACATTCAGTCGAAAAAATCTCAGTTCTCTGCATATTAATCAAAACCAGTTTCATTGCGTACCGCAAGAGAGAAAGAATGGCAAAGATTGGCAACGCCACAAACGTTCCTTCTTTAATCTATATTTAATTTTGTCACAATACTGTATTAACGGTTTTAACAACTAGTATAATATCTATACTAATCTAATGCACTAATATTATATAGGATATTTTGTATATCGTATCCATAATAATAGCTGTTTCAACAAAATTTTCTACGAAATATTTAATGACCAGAATTAACTTAAAAATATTTTTAACGAGGAAGATATTGTTAAAAAACA
Source organism: Boloria selene (assembly GCA_905231865.2). Lineage (NCBI taxonomy): Eukaryota > Metazoa > Arthropoda > Insecta > Lepidoptera > Nymphalidae > Boloria > Boloria selene. The sequence continues at coordinate 15,496,569 of HG993131.1, forward strand.
GTGTTCTGGGAATTCTTAGAAAACCTTGGAAATGCTAAGTGATTTTATTTTCATGAAAATTATAAATATTTTTAGCGGTACAAAACCGAAGTCAACCGCCTTTTTAGCCTTTTAGCGTAAAATAAACTAATCATGAAAATAAATGAGAAAATAACGTTTTCTATAGATTTAACCCGCTTTTCCCCTATCTACCCTACACTTTCTAACTCAGTACTACTTGTATTGTATTTCTTACACTTAGCGATGTGTGGTATAAAATCGCTATTTTAGTGATAAGACCTTTGTACTTACTTCCTATATTTTGTCCATTTTCTTTTATTTACTCGGGCTTACCATAGATGTATTATTACTACTTGTAGCTCATAGAGTCAAAGTATCTACAATTCCACGTCAACATGACATATGGCGTAAAAACTAAGTAAATCTATTTCGTTTACTTATAGTACAGACTCATATAAGCTTTTATCAGGTTAGTTCTTAGGTAAAACATAACAATTAACTAAAATTAATTACAAATAAGATATTATTTTCCCTTAGTAAAGGCTATATTATATGTATACTCAGATAACCAGCTATTATCATACCAAACTTTATCAAAAGCTGTCCAATAGTTTTCTTTTAATAAGATTATCCAAAAAAGTTAACATAATTATACTTATACATTATTCTATAAACACTATATTTTACATTAATATTTATATATCCCTTAAAAAGTGAATGATACATACTCACTAATGATATAAGCTCATTAATTAAATAAGTTTGACTCACTTTAGTGCAGCAGAGATATTTTCAAAGCTACTTACTGACTTCACTATCAAAACGTAAAGAGCCACCCCTAACCGGCCTTATAAAGTTGTGACAAGTATACCAATCAGGCTCCAAGTATGTAACATTTAAGTACTTTTTAAAGTACTATTAACTATACCGCGTAAGGAATTTATTTAGCACTTACCTTCAACTAACTTTTAATGGGTGAAACGAAATAATGTGTCGCGTCTCCGAATTGATCTTAGTAAGTAAATCTGTAATTCAGAACGCGGATTATTATGAATAAAAGTAAAAAAGTACGAGATTAATAAATTAAACAAATGAAAACTACTTGCGCAATTACCATAAACTAACGAAATGACGGTTTGTATAGATTTATGAAAAATGTGATATTTTCCTGTTATAAGATATAGGATATAATATTTTTCCCCGGATCACTTGCTATCATCACAGCAAATTTTATCCAGTAGTTTTCTTACAATGTGTTCCTCAACAGACAGTCATGTGTAAAGTTTATTTTCTAATCATCAATGAAAAGGAATTAAGAAGGAGTAAAGTTCAGTAAAACAACATATTTTCATAATCTACAATATTTTATAGTCTTTTTAAATTAAGTTTAAGGTCAAAAATATTTACAAACACCTAAATAGCTTTATTTTCCCAAAAGACTCCCTGGAAAATAGTAATATCGAGGCGTTCTTTAGAACTTAAACAATACAAAAACTTTTTTCGAAAGGAGCTTGAATATTTCAAGGTCATTTCAGAAATAACTTGTAAAAAGTCCTAACACTCAATTTTTTTATTTATTGTAGCACTCAAACCTACGTCATTCCAACCGTCTTGCTGCAAAACCATAGAATACACAGCAATATTTTTTGAAAACATATCTAAAATCTAATATATATATATATATATATATATATATATATATATATATATATATATATATATATATATATATATATATATATATATATATGTAGGATGAGTAAGATATAGAGGTTGTGTGAGTGAGATGAGTGTATGAACGTGAGCGAGTAAGCGAGAGAGTGTGACATTACGATGCGAGAACGACGACAGAGAGGACGGTTTAAAGATTTTAATTAAAATTCAGTGAAATTACAAATAAAGTTAAACTTATTACAACCAAAGCGTGCACTAATTTCCATCCCCGGACCCTACATATTTTGGGGGCTCGTCCGGGATCGGGGGTTTGGATAAATTAGTACAAAAAGGACGAAAGAAGGAAAAGCACGTGGTAAGTGGTAACTAGAAAGGACGCCAGACGTATACGACGTAAGTGACGAAGTTTAAGACGAAAATTTGTTCACGGAGAAGAGGAAAGAAGAAAACGAGAAAATATGATGGAGGAGAGGGCAATAAAAACTGATCAAGGAGAAAAACACGTGGAACGCGCCGCCATGACTATAGCTTCGCCGCCATCAATGTTTTACGCTGAAGAATCTATACAAAAGTTTTCTGGGAATGATAGAACCTATTCGTCTGTGCAGTGGGCGACAGTAATAGAGGAAAATGCCGAGATATTCGGATGGAATCCCCTGCAAAAACTAATAGTGGCAAGGCGTTCATTGATATCGACGGCTGCCCTATGGTTAAAGTCTGAGAAACCATTTACTACATATGAAAGCTTAAGGGACGCGCTGATAAAGGAATTTCCGGATAAATTATCATCTAAAGAGATACATGAAATTATGTCAAAGCGAAAGAAGCATAAAAGTGAAACTTGTTACGAATATTATTTATGTATGAAGGAGCTTGCACGAAGGGGTAAACTAGCCGATTACGTTGCCATTCAATATATAGTAGAAGGTATACCAGATAACCCGTCAAATAAAATCATGCTTTACGGAGTGTCTACATATGCTGATTTAAAACTAAAATTAAAAATTTATGAAGATATAAAAAGAAGTAAAAATCATCAGTTTGCTACAACGCCGCACGCGCACAATACGGTGGTACGGCGTGGAAGTGGTAATCATATACGGTGTTACAGCTGTGGAGAATGTGATCATATATCGAGTGCATGTCCTCATCGTGAAAAAGGTGTAAAGTGCTTTCGATGTAACATGTTCGGCCATATTGGTACGATGTGTCCTACGAGGAAGAACGAGACGGCAACATTTCAAAGTCGAGCGACAGCGAGTTCGGGCACGTTCGGAAAGAAGCATTGGTCACCTCGGGCAAGTTCGGATAATCATCTTACAAGAGTGCCAACCGAAAAACTGCAATCGTTTACAGATAAGAAAGTGGATTTATTAAATGACCAGCGTGAAGCTAGTGACGTTTCCCACCCGATGTTGGTAGCTTTACAAGATGAAAGCAGTAACATATTGTCAACAAAGAATTCTGATACACAAAATTTTGTAAGTTTGAGAAATAAAAAACCAATTAAAGAGATTATAGTGGAAAATAACAAATTCGACGCTTTAACTGATACGGGAAGTGAGGCGAATTTGATCAAGGCGGAGGGTTTTGCAAAGATTAAATCCAGGGTGAATATTGAGCAATGTGATATAACCTTTTCCGGTTTGGGACTATCCAAAGTTAAAGCTGTGGAGTGTTTTAATACAAATATTATAATTGATGGACAATGTTTTACGAACATTAAGTTTTATGTAGTGCCTACTATGGCTATGCCTTATACTATAATACTTGGACAGCAGTTCTTACAAAGCGCTGTTATGATAATGGACAACAACAACTTAACTTTGTTACCTTCTAATGACGATTGGCTAGGTTGTATTTCTTGTTTCGTGTCCCATTTCGATTTTTTAGGTTCCGGTCTCGACCCATGTTTACAGAATAAGGTAGTTGATTTAGTACAACAGTACCAGCCCAATAAAACGAAAGAAGCCCCAATACAATTGCGTATAATATTAAAAGATGATGTGCCAGTAGCGCAGCGACCCCGACGTTTAGCACCTAGAGAGCTCATTGAAGTAGAGAACCAGATACAACAGTGGCTAAGGGATGAAATAATTAGAGTTAGTTACTCAGAATATGCAAGTCCATTGGTGTTAGTACGTAAGAAGGATGGAAGCTTACGGGTATGTATAGACTATCGTATATTAAATAAAAAGATAATCAAGGATGAGTATCCTTTGCCTTTGATTGAGGATCAACTGGATAAATTAGTGGGAATGAAAATCTTTAGTGCCTTAGATTTGAAAAATGGGTATTTTCATCTTAAAGTCCATGAAGACTCAATTAAATATACAGCCTTTGTCACACCATCAGGGCAATATGAATTTTTAAGGGCTCCATTTGGCTTAGCAATATGTCCTAAAGTATTCACACGATTTATAAATATCATTTTCAGAGACCTGATAGTAAAAGGAGTTTTGATCACATTTATTGATGACTTATTAATTCTAGGACGGCATGAGGATGAAGCTATAGATCACCTGAGGCAAGTGTTGGAAGTAGCGAGTGCATATGGACTTGAGATAAACTGGAAGAAAACACAGATTTTGGTGAGGAAAGTTGATTACCTAGGTCATACTATTGAGGATGGAACAATTCGGCCAGCACAAGCTAAAGTTGAAGCTGTTATGAAGTTTCCTGAGCCTACCACAACCAAGCAGCTACAAAGTTTTCTAGGTTTGAGTTCATATTTCCGTAAATTTATACCATGTTTTGCTGCAATTGCTCGACCTCTTACAGATTTATTAAAACAAGATGTTAATTTTATTTTCAATGATGAGTGTAAGTTAGCCTTTAACCTGTTAAAAGAGAAACTGACAAGTAATCCTGTTCTTAAAATTTATAATCCTAAATTGTATACTGAATTGCACACAGATGCCTCAAGTATAGCTATATCAGCTATTTTAATGCAAAAGTGTAGTGAAGACGGGGAACTACATCCAGTTCACTATATGAGCCGTAAGACTAGTACTGCAGAGAGTAGATACACAAGCTATGAGCTTGAAGCCTTAGCTATTGTGGAAGGAGTACGTAAGTTTCGCCATTATTTATTTGGAATTAATTTCAGGATTGTAACAGATTGTAAAGCTTTTGAAATGACATTAAACAAAAAAGATCTTGCTATGTCCACAAAGGTAGCACGTTGGATTTTATTTTTAGAAGATTTCACTTTTACTGTAGAGCACAGAGAGGGTACCAAAATGAAACATACTGACGCTCTTAGCCGTAACCCATACATAGCAGTAATCACAATGCAAGGGAGTATAAGGGAGGCCCAGCAAACGGATAAAAAATTAAAGGTAATAACAGATATATTAAAAGATCATACATTCGAAGACTATTATTTAGACAATGGGATATTGTACAAAAGTTTGGACAGAAAATTAGTGATTCCTTCAAAGATGGAAAATGAAATTATAAGTAAAGCTCATAATGTTGGACATTTTGCAAAGAAAAAGACAATGGAACTTATAAGTAAAGATTATTACATAGATGGTTTAGAAAAGAAGGTTGAAGATTTTATCTCAGTATGTATTCCTTGTTTGTTAGCTAGTAGAAAGAGTGGTAAACAGGAAGGATTTTTGAATCCAATTCAGAAGGAAAGCAGTCCTCTTCATACTTTACATCTCGATCACATTGGACCCATGATGGATACAAAGAAACTATACAATCACATTTTAACGATTATTGACGCATTTACAAAGTTTGTATGGTTATTCCCTACAAAGAGTACAACAACTAAAGAGACTATAGATAAGTTACGCATTCACCAACAAACTTTTGGAAATCCAGTTCGTGTTATAACAGATCGTGGAACTGCATTTACAAGCACTGAATTTAGTAGCTATTGTGAGGAAGAAAACATTCAGCATATCAAGATTACAACAGGTGTACCAAGGGGAAATGGACAAGTAGAGCGGGTACATAGGACAATTATATCTGTACTTACTAAACTGTGTATTGAGACCCCAGCATTATGGTATCGTCATGTAAGCAGGTTGCAAAGGGCACTAAATAACACTTTACAAAGAAGTATCACCATGACTCCTTATGAACTATTGATAGGTATCAAGATGAGAACAAAGGAAGACTGTGAGATTTACCAGCTGTTACAAGAGGAAGAGAGGGACAGTTTTATGTATGACAGGGACATGTTAAGAGAAAAGGCACATCAAGGAATATTGCGAGTACAAGAGGAAAACAGGAAGGGCTATGACAAGAAAAGAAAACAGAGTACAATATATAAGGAAGGTGATTTGGTTGCTATAAAAAGGACGCAATATGGGAGTGGGTTAAAAATCAAACCAAAGTATTTTGGGCCTTACAAGGTACGGAAGGTGAAAGGTAAAGATAGGTATGAGGTGGAGAAAATGGATGATGCAGCAGAAGGTCCTAGGTTGACTTTTAGTTCCGCTGATTTAATGAAAAGATGGTCTACTTCTAATGAGGATTAATATTCTATATATTTCTTTATAAAATTATTATTTCTTGCTATATATTATTTACTAATGTTAATGTTAAGTTTATTGTATAAGATTTTAAATCTAAAGTTGTTGTTGAAGCCATTGCATAATAGTGTCATAAAACTATAGATGTTATTGAAAATTCTTAACTCAGGATAATTAAAATCATTAGTTTTAATTTTCTTTTTCCTTTTCTTTCATGTGATTTAATCTAAAATAGAAATAAAGTTTATAGTGTTAAATGTAGAATTTATACTTAATTATATTTACATCTAAGTGGTGGTGTTGTATGTTTTTATATGTTTTGTGATTAGAGGAATTCATTTGTTTTTTTTTTTTTTTGTTTTTGTCATATTTTGTCACTTTGATTTAGAGATTTAGAGAATTTAAGTGATTTAAAGATGAGAAATGTTGATTTTGTTTTTTTTTTTAGAAGTCTAATGCTAATTGATTTTGTTTTTGTCAAACTTAACAGAGGTAATTGTTTTTTTTTTTTGTTTAAGAGTACAAATGTTTATAAGTGGTGTAATTTTTGTTTCAAGATTTAGTGTATGTTAAAAAAAATGGATTATTTTTTTTTTTTTTCTTCTTTTTAAGGAATGTTATTTTGGTTTATATAAAAGCATTTTTTTTGTTGTAAAATTTTGTTTTGTGTTAAGTTGTTTATATAAAGAAGTTGTTTGTAAGTTGTAAGTGGATTGTTTAGGCATGTTAAATTTTAAGTTTGTACAAGTTGTTGATTGCATATAATAGGTGGTAATACCGGGGTAGTGTTTTAATTTTCTTTTTCCTTTTCTTTCATGTGATTTAATCTAAAATAGAAATAAAGTTTATAGTGTTAAATGTAGAATTTATACTTAATTATATTTACATCTAAGTGGTGGTGTTGTATGTTTTTATATGTTTTGTGATTAGAGGAATTCATTTGTTTTTATTTTTTTTTTTTTTTTTGTCATATTTTGTCACTTTGATTTAGAGATTTAGAGAATTTAAGTGATTTAAAGATGAGAAATGTTGATTTTGTTTTTTTTTTTAGAAGTCTAATGCTAATTGATTTTGTTTTTGTCAAACTTAACAGAGGTAATTGTTTTTTTTTTTTGTTTAAGAGTACAAATGTTTATAAGTGGTGTAATTTTTGTTTCAAGATTTAGTGTATGTTAAAAAAAATGGATTATTTTTTTTTTTTTTCTTCTTTTTAAGGAATGTTATTTTGGTTTATATAAAAGCATTTTTTTTGTTGTAAAATTTTGTTTTGTGTTAAGTTGTTTATATAAAGAAGTTGTTTGTAAGTTGTAAGTGGATTGTTTAGGCATGTTAAATTTTAAGTTTGTACAAGTTGTTGATTGCATATAATAGGTGGTAATACCGGGGTAGTGTTGTGTACTGAGGACAGCCTGGGGTCAGGCTAGTGTGTAGGATGGCCGAATGTAGGATGAGTAAGATATAGAGGTTGTGTGAGTGAGATGAGTGTATGAACGTGAGCGAGTAAGCGAGAGAGTGTGACATTACGATGCGAGAACGACGACAGAGAGGACGGTTTAAAGATTTTAATTAAAATTCAGTGAAATTACAAATAAAGTTAAACTTATTACAACCAAAGCGTGCACTAATTTCCATCCCCGGACCCTACATATTTAATGTAGGATGAGTAAGATATAGAGGTTGTGTGAGTGAGATGAGTGTATGAACGTGAGCGAGTAAGCGAGAGAGTGTGACATTACGATGCGAGAACGACGACAGAGAGGACGGTTTAAAGATTTTAATTAAAATTCAGTGAAATTACAAATAAAGTTAAACTTATTACAACCAAAGCGTGCACTAATTTCCATCCCCGGACCCTACATATTTTGGGGGCTCGTCCGGGATCGGGGGTTTGGATAAATTAGTACAAAAAGGACGAAAGAAGGAAAAGCACGTGGTAAGTGGTAACTAGAAAGGACGCCAGACGTATACGACGTAAGTGACGAAGTTTAAGACGAAAATTTGTTCACGGAGAAGAGGAAAGAAGAAAACGAGAAAATATGATGGAGGAGAGGGCAATAAAAACTGATCAAGGAGAAAAACACGTGGAACGCGCCGCCATGACTATAGCTTCGCCGCCATCAATGTTTTACGCTGAAGAATCTATACAAAAGTTTTCTGGGAATGATAGAACCTATTCGTCTGTGCAGTGGGCGACAGTAATAGAGGAAAATGCCGAGATATTCGGATGGAATCCCCTGCAAAAACTAATAGTGGCAAGGCGTTCATTGATATCGACGGCTGCCCTATGGTTAAAGTCTGAGAAACCATTTACTACATATGAAAGCTTAAGGGACGCGCTGATAAAGGAATTTCCGGATAAATTATCATCTAAAGAGATACATGAAATTATGTCAAAGCGAAAGAAGCATAAAAGTGAAACTTGTTACGAATATTATTTATGTATGAAGGAGCTTGCACGAAGGGGTAAACTAGCCGATTACGTTGCCATTCAATATATAGTAGAAGGTATACCAGATAACCCGTCAAATAAAATCATGCTTTACGGAGTGTCTACATATGCTGATTTAAAACTAAAATTAAAAATTTATGAAGATATAAAAAGAAGTAAAAATCATCAGTTTGCTACAACGCCGCACGCGCACAATACGGTGGTACGGCGTGGAAGTGGTAATCATATACGGTGTTACAGCTGTGGAGAATGTGATCATATATCGAGTGCATGTCCTCATCGTGAAAAAGGTGTAAAGTGCTTTCGATGTAACATGTTCGGCCATATTGGTACGATGTGTCCTACGAGGAAGAACGAGACGGCAACATTTCAAAGTCGAGCGACAGCGAGTTCGGGCACGTTCGGAAAGAAGCATTGGTCACCTCGGGCAAGTTCGGATAATCATCTTACAAGAGTGCCAACCGAAAAACTGCAATCGTTTACAGATAAGAAAGTGGATTTATTAAATGACCAGCGTGAAGCTAGTGACGTTTCCCACCCGATGTTGGTAGCTTTACAAGATGAAAGCAGTAACATATTGTCAACAAAGAATTCTGATACACAAAATTTTGTAAGTTTGAGAAATAAAAAACCAATTAAAGAGATTATAGTGGAAAATAACAAATTCGACGCTTTAACTGATACGGGAAGTGAGGCGAATTTGATCAAGGCGGAGGGTTTTGCAAAGATTAAATCCAGGGTGAATATTGAGCAATGTGATATAACCTTTTCCGGTTTGGGACTATCCAAAGTTAAAGCTGTGGAGTGTTTTAATACAAATATTATAATTGATGGACAATGTTTTACGAACATTAAGTTTTATGTAGTGCCTACTATGGCTATGCCTTATACTATAATACTTGGACAGCAGTTCTTACAAAGCGCTGTTATGATAATGGACAACAACAACTTAACTTTGTTACCTTCTAATGACGATTGGCTAGGTTGTATTTCTTGTTTCGTGTCCCATTTCGATTTTTTAGGTTCCGGTCTCGACCCATGTTTACAGAATAAGGTAGTTGATTTAGTACAACAGTACCAGCCCAATAAAACGAAAGAAGCCCCAATACAATTGCGTATAATATTAAAAGATGATGTGCCAGTAGCGCAGCGACCCCGACGTTTAGCACCTAGAGAGCTCATTGAAGTAGAGAACCAGATACAACAGTGGCTAAGGGATGAAATAATTAGAGTTAGTTACTCAGAATATGCAAGTCCATTGGTGTTAGTACGTAAGAAGGATGGAAGCTTACGGGTATGTATAGACTATCGTATATTAAATAAAAAGATAATCAAGGATGAGTATCCTTTGCCTTTGATTGAGGATCAACTGGATAAATTAGTGGGAATGAAAATCTTTAGTGCCTTAGATTTGAAAAATGGGTATTTTCATCTTAAAGTCCATGAAGACTCAATTAAATATACAGCCTTTGTCACACCATCAGGGCAATATGAATTTTTAAGGGCTCCATTTGGCTTAGCAATATGTCCTAAAGTATTCACACGATTTATAAATATCATTTTCAGAGACCTGATAGTAAAAGGAGTTTTGATCACATTTATTGATGACTTATTAATTCTAGGACGGCATGAGGATGAAGCTATAGATCACCTGAGGCAAGTGTTGGAAGTAGCGAGTGCATATGGACTTGAGATAAACTGGAAGAAAACACAGATTTTGGTGAGGAAAGTTGATTACCTAGGTCATACTATTGAGGATGGAACAATTCGGCCAGCACAAGCTAAAGTTGAAGCTGTTATGAAGTTTCCTGAGCCTACCACAACCAAGCAGCTACAAAGTTTTCTAGGTTTGAGTTCATATTTCCGTAAATTTATACCATGTTTTGCTGCAATTGCTCGACCTCTTACAGATTTATTAAAACAAGATGTTAATTTTATTTTCAATGATGAGTGTAAGTTAGCCTTTAACCTGTTAAAAGAGAAACTGACAAGTAATCCTGTTCTTAAAATTTATAATCCTAAATTGTATACTGAATTGCACACAGATGCCTCAAGTATAGCTATATCAGCTATTTTAATGCAAAAGTGTAGTGAAGACGGGGAACTACATCCAGTTCACTATATGAGCCGTAAGACTAGTACTGCAGAGAGTAGATACACAAGCTATGAGCTTGAAGCCTTAGCTATTGTGGAAGGAGTACGTAAGTTTCGCCATTATTTATTTGGAATTAATTTCAGGATTGTAACAGATTGTAAAGCTTTTGAAATGACATTAAACAAAAAAGATCTTGCTATGTCCACAAAGGTAGCACGTTGGATTTTATTTTTAGAAGATTTCACTTTTACTGTAGAGCACAGAGAGGGTACCAAAATGAAACATACTGACGCTCTTAGCCGTAACCCATACATAGCAGTAATCACAATGCAAGGGAGTATAAGGGAGGCCCAGCAAACGGATAAAAAATTAAAGGTAATAACAGATATATTAAAAGATCATACATTCGAAGACTATTATTTAGACAATGGGATATTGTACAAAAGTTTGGACAGAAAATTAGTGATTCCTTCAAAGATGGAAAATGAAATTATAAGTAAAGCTCATAATGTTGGACATTTTGCAAAGAAAAAGACAATGGAACTTATAAGTAAAGATTATTACATAGATGGTTTAGAAAAGAAGGTTGAAGATTTTATCTCAGTATGTATTCCTTGTTTGTTAGCTAGTAGAAAGAGTGGTAAACAGGAAGGATTTTTGAATCCAATTCAGAAGGAAAGCAGTCCTCTTCATACTTTACATCTCGATCACATTGGACCCATGATGGATACAAAGAAACTATACAATCACATTTTAACGATTATTGACGCATTTACAAAGTTTGTATGGTTATTCCCTACAAAGAGTACAACAACTAAAGAGACTATAGATAAGTTACGCATTCACCAACAAACTTTTGGAAATCCAGTTCGTGTTATAACAGATCGTGGAACTGCATTTACAAGCACTGAATTTAGTAGCTATTGTGAGGAAGAAAACATTCAGCATATCAAGATTACAACAGGTGTACCAAGGGGAAATGGACAAGTAGAGCGGGTACATAGGACAATTATATCTGTACTTACTAAACTGTGTATTGAGACCCCAGCATTATGGTATCGTCATGTAAGCAGGTTGCAAAGGGCACTAAATAACACTTTACAAAGAAGTATCACCATGACTCCTTATGAACTATTGATAGGTATCAAGATGAGAACAAAGGAAGACTGTGAGATTTACCAGCTGTTACAAGAGGAAGAGAGGGACAGTTTTATGTATGACAGGGACATGTTAAGAGAAAAGGCACATCAAGGAATATTGCGAGTACAAGAGGAAAACAGGAAGGGCTATGACAAGAAAAGAAAACAGAGTACAATATATAAGGAAGGTGATTTGGTTGCTATAAAAAGGACGCAATATGGGAGTGGGTTAAAAATCAAACCAAAGTATTTTGGGCCTTACAAGGTACGGAAGGTGAAAGGTAAAGATAGGTATGAGGTGGAGAAAATGGATGATGCAGCAGAAGGTCCTAGGTTGACTTTTAGTTCCGCTGATTTAATGAAAAGATGGTCTACTTCTAATGAGGATTAATATTCTATATATTTCTTTATAAAATTATTATTTCTTGCTATATATTATTTACTAATGTTAATGTTAAGTTTATTGTATAAGATTTTAAATCTAAAGTTGTTGTTGAAGCCATTGCATAATAGTGTCATAAAACTATAGATGTTATTGAAAATTCTTAACTCAGGATAATTAAAATCATTAGTTTTAATTTTCTTTTTCCTTTTCTTTCATGTGATTTAATCTAAAATAGAAATAAAGTTTATAGTGTTAAATGTAGAATTTATACTTAATTATATTTACATCTAAGTGGTGGTGTTGTATGTTTTTATATGTTTTGTGATTAGAGGAATTCATTTGTTTTTTTTTTTTTTTGTTTTTGTCATATTTTGTCACTTTGATTTAGAGATTTAGAGAATTTAAGTGATTTAAAGATGAGAAATGTTGATTTTGTTTTTTTTTTTAGAAGTCTAATGCTAATTGATTTTGTTTTTGTCAAACTTAACAGAGGTAATTGTTTTTTTTTTTTGTTTAAGAGTACAAATGTTTATAAGTGGTGTAATTTTTGTTTCAAGATTTAGTGTATGTTAAAAAAAATGGATTATTTTTTTTTTTTTTTCTTCTTTTTAAGGAATGTTATTTTGGTTTATATAAAAGCATTTTTTTTGTTGTAAAATTTTGTTTTGTGTTAAGTTGTTTATATAAAGAAGTTGTTTGTAAGTTGTAAGTGGATTGTTTAGGCATGTTAAATTTTAAGTTTGTACAAGTTGTTGATTGCATATAATAGGTGGTAATACCGGGGTAGTGTTGTGTACTGAGGACAGCCTGGGGTCAGGCTAGTGTGTAGGATGGCCGAATGTAGGATGAGTAAGATATAGAGGTTGTGTGAGTGAGATGAGTGTATGAACGTGAGCGAGTAAGCGAGAGAGTGTGACATTACGATGCGAGAACGACGACAGAGAGGACGGTTTAAAGATTTTAATTAAAATTCAGTGAAATTACAAATAAAGTTAAACTTATTACAACCAAAGCGTGCACTAATTTCCATCCCCGGACCCTACATATATATATATATATATATATATATATATATATATATATATATATATATATATATATATATATATACCTACACGCCGAGTAGTGAATTGACAAAACATGTCGTTGTGCATTACAGGATCAACGCATCGTAATTTCCGACCGTTCATTTGTATTCCAAACCCGAAAGTCACAAACTCAAATGATTACGGTGTCATAAAATACTTGATTTAGAAGGTTTGAAAATTACATGATACGTAAGCGAAATAAAGCTTTGGCTCAGCATTTTGGTTTGCTGTTAGGAGCTTAATTTTAGTGGCTTTTATTCTTAATGTTCACTTTTATAGAAAAATACAGATAAATATTATGATAACTAGCGACTCACCCTTACTTCGCTTAGGTTCATACTTGGTGTTTCCTGACAGATTTAAAGTTTGTAGGAAAAAATTAAGAGGTTTCACACAAACTTGCGAGAGCCCTTAATCTGCCCAGCCCTGTCTTAAAATCCGTTCTTAGCGGATGTCTACATCTTATAAACTACCTTCCGGACAAATTTAATATTTATACGTATTTTTCTAATATAATATTAATATAATAAGTATAACAATACTAAAAAGTATAACAAATTCTCTAATTACATGTAATGATAAGAATAAACGTAAACAAATAAAAATGAAATTAAAGGACATATGTATAAGCAAATAATTGTCCTTTATTTAAAACAGTGATAGTTATCTATTTGGCCACTTTTAGTTTTCATCTTTGAAAAATATTGCTCGAAAAATTAACCTTAATACGAACCCGAAATACCGCGATAGTTGCCAGTTGTTCATAAATCTATTTGGTGCCCACTTATTATAACCTATTAAGCTTTTTAACTATTGCTAGGCATAGATCTACCTACTTCGTTTATAAATTATAAGTCTACTTTACTGAGGTCAACTTATATGATCTTTTGAAATATGTATCACGAAGTCCGTAAAGCATTCTTTAAGTTATTTCAAGAAAACTTGAAATTAAATTCGCCTTTTCGCAATAACACTAAATTATTATTACAAGAATCAGTCAGATCGCGTAAAGTGACTGCCTTTACGCGATAATCCGATTTTTGGCGAATCCCCTAATATTCTCTTGTAAACACGATTTACGAGACCTAACGTAGAGATATACATAATATGTAAGTGACTATAAAAATAATGGATTATTTTATATTGATTATCACAAAATATGCGACTACTAACGTATCTGGTAATATATGAATGCGACTATTGTCATTGCCCAGATAAATATAAGAGACCGTAAAATTACAGTGTATGTACGGTATCTCTACCAATTTTGGTACAGATACCGTATACAATACTAGTAGAAGGGCTAATAGCATCTTCTATCTAGATAGCCAAGTAGATTGGCTGCCTATGATAGTTGTTATTTCCTAAGCCTTTTGCTATATAACTGCTAATGGCCTTAACAGATTTGACGATATATAAACAAGTTGAAAGTTAATTAAGTGATTAAAGTCTTAGCCGATTTTAAAAAGAGGTAAATCGGTTATTTGTTCTAGTACTTCGATTTTTTATGGCTTTCTTTTATAACAAATAGATTATCTTAAGAGTATCTAGTCCCATTTAAGTATTTTTTTTTAATTTGAAGCGGATATACATTTAGTTTAAGAGTCTTTACAAACATAACAATTTTTAAACAAAGTATAATTCAATCAGAAAATGTACGCTGCTTTAGTGTAGCAAACACCATTGAGCTTATTGAGTTTACCCACTCGATATTTCGAAACCTATATACAAATTCCAATAACATCGACTATAATGTTACAAAGGGATTTAAACTGAGTCCCGCAATTACCTATTCGATATTAAGTAAAATAACAAGCTTACCCTTTTATATTAGTAGATAAGTATTTTTTACAATCACGCTGCTTTGCAAAGGGCATACTATTATATATAGCCCTTCAGTTCTGCGCTCGATGGTACTCTCAGATCGTTGACACGGAGTCGTTTTTTTTCTTTATAAATATAACACAGAGCCGTAAGCTTTGTTATTGCAATCATTTATTGGGAATTATTTTTAAAGAAAACAGGTTAAATTTAATTTAAAATTATTAAATTATGTTATATAATTTTATTATGTTATATAATTTTATTATGTTATATAATTTAATTTGTAATATTGAACAACAGTCAAGTGCAGCAAGTTGAAATATAATTGATTATAATTCAACTTGCTGCACTTGACTCGGTGGAACGCAGAGCCAAAAGGTTAATCGGCGATGAAAGGCTGGTGAAAACTAAGCTTCACAGCTTAGCACACCGTCACTAAGTTGCTTGTCTGTCGGTTTTCTACAGACTCGGGGAGTGTCCCCACGAGCTCCATGGTCTCATACCGCCATCGCTATTCTTCCATCGGAACACCAGACGTACTGCAGTATACACAGGATACTGAAAGTAATACGTACGTACTTCTTGCGTGTTACACAGACGTACACCCTAGGGAGCTGGGTATAACTGAAAATCAGCGCTGTCTGAGACTCTGACCTCAGCAGCATCAGCTGAGTTATTACCCTTTGCCATTTAGTTATTTAAGCCACCTAGTTTATGTTAAATTCTTTTTACTGTACTTTATGGCAATAAACGATTTTATTATTATTATACCTTCCTTTCTTGGTTGACATTCCGACCATTCGCACTAAGCGCTACTCATCGTCTTTTATAATGCGCACTGCCAAGAAATGGAATGCCCTGCCTGCGCCTGTTTTTCCGAGTGCGTATGACCTGAAATTTTTTAAGGTGCGTGTTAACAGGCTTCTCCTGGGTAAGCTCGATACATCGTAGATCTTATCTATGCCTTCGAGCTAAGGTAAAGGTCAAGAGTAAGCCCATCTATAAAAAAATAATAAAAATAATTACTCTGTTGTAAGTTGAAGAGAAACTTCCCAATTCATTAGTATCCGGAAATTCACACGAATATAAATCATACGTATGATCCACTTCGGTAGGTTACTATGCAGATAACCATATCTCAATCACTTCTCTGGTAGCAGAGTGGACCAACCGCCAACCCCTTAGTGATCATCAGTCTAGCCGTCGGGACGTTCGTTGTTGCTTACTTAAGCGATTCCGCGACAGTCGACACTACCCATGAAAATGGGTCAATGGAGTTATAGGGGAAAGACTGAGTTTCCTGGTCAGTCATTGTATCCCTCCTCCTTCAGCACAGACAGAGACAGAAAGAACCTATCAAGCTAGAGCTAGCTAGAAAGATGTCTTTTCGATTCCACCAACGAGCACTTAGCCAGCGTATTGGACTATGGCTTGGTGGTCTCTTCGTATTGGATCTTTCCAATCTTTTCCAATCTTTGATCTTTTCCAGGCCCGTGCCTAGCAGTGGGTTATTAAATAGACTGAATGCAAATAGCGTAAACGTATTTCAGTAAAACCATTAATAATAAAATATATCACATACCTTTAACATTGTCAATTATGTCCCAGCATATTTATTTATATATATTTACTGTTTTTTTACTATACAAAAAACTTTTACCTTTTTTCGTTGAAGTAAACCTGTCATTATCTTAACGCTAAAGTAAAGTTGGAATGAAATTTCACTTAATTAATAAAGACTAACTCGTCGCTTTAAGTTGAGTTTTGTATTTATATATCATAATAACAATCTAAGTACCTAAGTCTAATCATAAACTCAACTAAAAACTTCGTGAAATTGTAACTTCGTTGATTTTGTGTGTATTATTAATATTTATAAATGCATCGTAATAACAAAAAGTAGTTTTAAATAATATAAGTTGTAATTTTTACGGTAGAATTTAAATTCTATCTTAAAAATTAGATAGATATAATTTTATTAAACTAGCTACTCACCCTCGCTCCACTCGGGATCGATGCTAGATGTAGTGCGAGCGCAGCCGCAAGTTCCGCTAGTGAATGTATACATAAACTTGACAAATTATATACTAAAACCTTCCTCGAGATCTAGAGTGATCTCTGACCGTCGGTGAAACAGAATGAAAATCGATGCTGCAGGTTTTGAGCTTATCGCAATCAGACAGACAGACGCGGTGAAAGTCTTTCTATAATATGTGCATTTATTTCAATGTCTTAATACTATTGAAATTGAATAAACGATTTTTAGATAATAACACGCTTAATTAAATTAAATTGAATCATTAATAAAATAATTCAATTTAATTTATGTAAAATTCCATTGAAAGAAATTCTTTTGCTCAATAGTAGTTCTAGAATATCAAAGTTCTAGTATCAATAGTCGCCTCGTTATAACTTATATATTCCTAATTGGGAGCTTACACCACCAATCAATTGGTTCTTATGAGTCAAACATTATCACATAGAATTCGCACAGCAATTCATCTCGAAAGACCATTTATTAATTTCAATGAGACGCATCTATACATGCAATTTAATATTTTTGGAAAATCTCATTAAAATAATAATCTTTGTCTGTCTAAGAACACATTATGGAAACAAACAAACACACATTACAAACCTTTGGATAGATTTTGATTTGGGATGATGCTCATGTTATTGTTGATTGAGTATACCATCTTTATAGAATTAAGAATACACAAAAAGGTATAAACACTTATTTTTTACTAGATTTAGCGCGAGTTTAGCCGCGGGTTGCGCTAGTTAAAAAAAATAGAATTTATAAAATAATTGCAGGCTCAGTTACTCCTTATAACATTATCTATTTGGGAGTGAAAGTCCCGTCAAAATCGATCCAGACGTTTCAGAGATTAGCCGTAACAAATTGACGGACAGACACACAAAAATAATAAAAACGGAACTGACAGTAGTACTTTTTGCGAAGGTAGTAATTAGTTTCTTCTTTGCGGAAAAATTCTCAATCTTCAAATAGCCTTTATTATAGCGTTATATGAAATACAACATAAACAAAGAAAAAATTAATTTAAAAATATTTAATATACATATAAACATAAGTCACATACAGATATTATAGTTTTAATGCATCTAAAAAGCTGTACATACCATTTTTAGCTTACTTCACTTTTATAAGAGCTTTCGTATGATGTTTAAGCCCTTTGCTTGTATACTTTTCTAAAATCCTGGAGAAATTGCTTGTTATATGCGCGTAATTGGCATATTATTGAAGCACGTGGAACGATAACTATCACTAAACGTGTTATTTATTTTGAATCTAATGAGAAATGCTACAAGGATCTTTACAAAGTTAAAATACCAATAAACAGCTCCTCTATACTGTATAATACTCTTACGAAAAAACATATTTTAGAACACATAACAAAACGAAGTCTGTACATAAAATATTTTTTAATTCATTTTTGTCTGTCTGTATGCCTGTTAAGTAAAACGACAAGAAAAGAACTGTCATTTTACTTAATAGGCATATAAAGTAAAATGACAAGAAAAGAACTGAACGAAATAGAATTTTGTTTCATGATAGGCATCACATTTAGTGTCGGATAGATTTGCTGAAAAAACACAATAGCTGATTCTGCTAAATTTATATAAAACACACTGCAGGATTAACCCGGATAATTTAAAATGTTGAAAATTATGCTTAAAAGAATCATAATTTTTATAGGAAGATAGAAAATGTTGCTAAGACGCAATCGCTCGTCGTTTGCCGTCGCTCGTCTTTATTTAATAATTTTTATTTTTATTTATATACAATACTTATAAAACAAAGTTGCTGTTGCTACATCTCTGTCAGATTCTCTGCTCACCTACTTTTCCTAAGCCACAGAAAGGATATATGTATTAAGCCCTTTTTTACAACGCACTACAGGGCATGAGCCTCCCTACAATTCGAGGGGATGATCAGGGGTTGAGTATCTCATAAATTATAGTGCTGCTTGAAAATTCACTAAGAAAATTCATTGAAAAGCAGTATTTAATTTCAAACTATATCACTTGTCATTACTACACACAGCGCCAGTTCCGTAATAAACTACGAGGCTTGTGCTATGGATACCAGATAGTTGATATACTACACGTATAAGTATAACTTTAAATACATACATATAATAAATATAAACACCTACGACTGGCGTAAAAATATTCGTGCTTAACAAATGATTGCCCCCAACGGGATCCGAACTAGCGACCGCTGTGACTGTGTTTGAAGTCGGTATTGATTACTATAAGAACATAATATTATGCAATATCGCGCAAGCAACGACAAAAGGTCAACAATGTTTCACATCAAATGGAATCTCATTTTCACCTGTCGTGTGCACACTTCATTGGGCAAATTACTTTCATACCGTGCTCAGTAACTAATTACACAGAAAAATTAGTCACTTGTAATAAATGGTGTGTCAGCTTATTGTGATAATGTATAAAGAACCTTTTAGTTTGTACACATCCCTTTTCAAACCACTACTGGGCACGGTTGGTTTGTGTAGTCCACATTACTTTCAAATTCTCTCAGACGTGCAGGTTTCTCCACGATATTTTCCTTCATCGTCAGATAAGTTGTAATTATATTGTTAATGATTCACACATACAAGAGTTGCGAGAGAGATATGTACCCGCTTCATTCGGTTTCCTAAACGCGTTACCACTGGGCGATTACTACTGCTACATTTTTTTGAATAATATATTTGAATTCTTTTTTTATAATATTTGAAAGTTGTACAAGTTATGAAGGAAAAAAAAAATAGCCAGAGAAACTAACATACTAATTCTTATAGAAATTGAATTAATATTTAATTGTTAATTGGTAATTAGGACTATGAAAAAATAATAAGGTTTAGAATTTCGTTGGGTACATTGATAAGTAAGTTATACTGGTATATGTTTATGAATTTTAAAGCAAATTACTCATTGTAAGGGTAACATTGTACAGTAAACTGTAAATTATGTTAGGAGGTAATTATTTTTGTATATTTAAACCAGATTTCATAACAATAATGTACATTTTATACAAATGGAAAGGCAGGCAAATGTTAGTAATCATAAGAGGAACTCCAGGAAAATAAAGAGCTCAAGCACTGAATATGTATGCTATTGTCATAATTTTTAAACTTAAATTGCATATTCTATTAAATAGATGTTTCTGCTTTACAATGTTTTGAAGGAAAAAATAAAAATAAAACACGTTCTTACGTTTAGAAGTTGTAGACGAGGAAGAGTAGTAGTAACTTTCCAATTCTGTCTACTTTAGTGTTTGAGAACGGTACTTTATGAAGAGATTCAAGCGAAATGACGTTAAATTATGCATTTTTATATATAAAAAATTTTATAATAAATCTGTAGCTAATTTAAAATTTATTTTGTGTATAATTGTATGAATATTTAAATCATAGTTATTTTTGGGTAATCGCGTGTTCGTGTTAAATACTTAATACGAACGTATGTTATTATTATTTATATATAATTTACTCTCACGCCGGAACACAAAATTCATACTATACATAAAGACCGAAAATAAACGTAATAAACTTACATACATAGATATAAATAAACATATCTAGACATTATATAAATAAATATTTATACTAGGCGGAGATATACACTCCGAACGGAAAGACCAAACTGCTGGAGGTCAGGGCGACAGGTTGAGAAACCGGCGAACTATCCTAGCCGAGTCTAACAGCACCAATTTTTGCATCCTGAGTGCGAGCGAACAGCCGCAGAACCCCAGTTGCCTCAGTTACAGATGCCGAGGCTTACTCGGATTAAACCATTCGCCGATATGAAGACTGGGATGGTTTCAGTGGATTCCACATGCTACATAGCGGAAACCTCGTGAGCCAGATCCGTGTCTTCTCCGGCTCAGCTCTCACAAGGTTTTTGTCGTATGGAATGGTGATGTCCACCAAAAACACCCGCAACTGTGCCCGGTCCATCAGCACGATGTCAGGCTTATTCGCTAGAATAGTCCTGTCCGTGATGATAGACCGCTTCTAATAGAGCCGGACTCCGTCACGTTCAATTACAGTCATCGGCGTGTACTTGTAGTATAGTGTATTGTAGCAAGCTCCTGGTGAAGGATTTTTGTTGCTTGATTGCGACTTTAGAGTTCTCCGCCTAGTCTTACTTCCAGATTTTCTGAGCGGAAAGCTTCTGTATATTTTCGGGCTGCATGATATGCTGCCCTAGACAGATCTAAGTAGATTAAGTTGCCAGCGGTCGCGGGTTCGAATCCCGCTGGGGGCATTCATTTGTTGAACACGAATGTTTGTATATTGTACTCCAGTCATGGGTGTTTATATTTACGATATGTATGTACTTTAAAGTTATATATGTAGTATATCAACTATCTTGTATGCGTAACACAAGTATCGTAGCTTACGATACACTTGATGGCGCTGTTGTAAGAATGTCCCAAGATATTTACACCAATTATCAACACCTTTTTAATGAGATCACTCGGAAATCCTTTACAATAACTAACTTACCCGCACTACTCTTCAATAAGTCTTTATCGGCTTACCAAACAAAGCCTCGGCGGAAAACTGGTGTAATAATTCTCCTACAAACAGTGCTGCAATGTTATTAAGTAACATGTTAAACTTTGAGCTAAATCTTGGCCTAAGCATCTTATAACTCTATTTCACTACTACATTTCGCTAACGTCATATTTAGTTTTAGATAGATTGCTGAAATTAGCAAACGTCTTATTCCAGTAGTAATATTACATGTACAAAGTGGAAAATGCATTTCGTGCTCTCATTTAGAAGGAGATTGTGTGATTTTGAATAAACGTCCCCAGTTATGAACAATAGAAGGTGCAGAATTTAATAATAACCAGCAAAAACAGTGCTTTTGGAAGACTCGTAATGTTTTCTATATACTAATAATTTGGAAGACAGTTTTTAAAAGGATTATATTTTAATGCACGGATTTTTTTTATTTGTACCACATTTTCCACTACTTCTTATTTTCAAATTTTATTATAATGTGTTTTTAGTATTATCTACCTGATCTATAATCTCGGCATAAGTTTAATATATCTATATGTGTATAAGACTTTATACTATCTTGTTATTGTTAAATATTTAATTTATTATTATTAAAGTATTAAAGTATACAACAATACTCAAATAATATCAATAAGCTCATTTAAGCTTATAATTATATAACATAAATAATAAATGCAGATTGATATATTGAATTTTAAATAAAAAATGATCAAGAGTGTTATAAAATTCGAAAGCTGAAATTCAATTAATAAAACAATGAGCACGTGAAAAATTTCATAAGATCAAAGCTGAAAGCTTAAATAATGAAAGTTTTAATTATTATTTTCTCATCATCTGACCTATGGCGTTGTGTTCTATAAATATATTATGTATAAAGCTTAAATTTTAAAGTCAGTGTTACTTCTATTGCGCGTTTTAAAAGTGCTTGCCTTCTTAGCTCATTTTTACTATCTTTTATATTTCTTAAGTCTTATTTATACGTTTCAACTTATATTTCTTAGATATATATTATATTTTGCTGTAAAAGGTAGCCTTTATTTTCACACGCATAACTCACCGCTACATTCATAAACGAATTAGGCTACATATTATAAAACAAAGTCCTCCGCCGAGTCTGTCTTTCTGTCTGACCGTGCCCGATAAACTCAAAAACTACTAGACCGATATCCATGATGTGCTTATCAATGGATATAATGGTTATCGAGGGAGGTTTTAGTATGTTATTTATTAAGTTTTTGTATACATGCCCTAGCGGAACCTGCGGTTTTGCTCGCGCTAAAGCTATTAAGCTAATAATAGTACCAAATATCATCAAAATCTATTAAAAAAGTTTTCTCGTGATGCGACACAGCACAGCATGCACAGACAGACGGATACATACAAAAATTATAAAAAAACGTAATATATTCGGCTTCAACGTCAACAACAATGTATTTTTCAATAAGCTTAAAAATGGTATATACTCGTAGATTCCACCAATCATTTTATTGTATATGATCTTTATAACCATATTTAGGTACAATTATCACCAATAACTTAATTTAAAATTCCTAATACCCACTTTATATGCTTATGTTTTGATAATCGTTTGTTTTTAAAGTGAAAGAATAGCTCAGTAGTCATAAAATCAGTAGAGTAAAACTGAGAAATTTGGGTTCAAGTCCTTTCAAACTTCCATATAGTGTGAATATTTTTAACATGATTACCATTAATTGTATCTTTTGGCGACAGAAAGTAATGAAAAAGAAACCTATAACGTGTATGACTAAAAATCGTCTAAAGTCCATCATCGCGCATTTGATTAGTATAGTGTGCTATGATCTTATCCTACAATGATTGAAGAAAGCTCGTAGGAACTTTAATTAAATTGTCAATGTTATAAATAATTCATTCCACTAGAATACGACAGCTAAAAAAATCATGTTTTTTATTTTATCTTAAAGGTAAAATACTACAGAAATTTGATAACTTAACTTAAAAATTAGGTATAACTAATATCACTTTTATATACGTAATAAATTTTAATGTTTAGAAGTGTACTTAGTGTCACCTAAGTTAAAGAATATGTTATATGAGCACTTGTCGTGATGTCCGTTCCTCGTAGCTTCGTAGCATCGTAGCGTTTGAAAAGTTAAGAAAATAATAAATGTTTATTTTCATTCAGAACAGTTTATATATTTTTATATATAAAATTTAAAAGCAAGAAAAAGACTGAAATAATAAATTTGAGTTATAAAATAATATTTTGGAACATTATTACGTACAGCGCCATCTAGCTACGTGCTACGAGGCTTGTGCTACGGATATCAGATACACAATATACATATAACTTTAAATGAGTCGAGTATAAAAATTCGTGCTGTTAGACCCCAAATATGTAAGGGATAATGCCGTCTATGCAACCTCTTCCTTTAGTATCGTCAGCAATATGTTTTAGTTATCTACATCATCCCGTCCAGCAGCCAGTCTGCATTTAAAATCTGAACAGAGCGGTTGCCATTAAATCCCAATCCAGTTTAAATAAATATTTCCTTTTTTTAAAAAGGCCTTTTCATTTCCCGGCCTAACAGTGCTCAACAAATGAATTCCAGCGAGACTCGAACCCATGACCCCTCTTATAGAAAGTACGATCAATATGAACTAAGCCAAACGTAAACATATATATAAAAATTAGACTATTATAACTTACCATACGGGCATAACTGCGTGGGTTCAGAATATTTTTAATTTTTATATGCGTATAAAAGCAAATACCCATTTGCTTAATTTATTATAAATTCCACGTATTGGAATATATTACGATATATATACATATTATAATAAATTATTATAATGCTAATCAGTTATGACGCTCATGTAGGTGAAATCTCACTAACTTTAGAATATAAACCGCAGGCGAAGGCACTTGTGAATATTTCAAAATTATAAGGCAACAATTATCAAGAAAAAAAAGAAAAAGCATAGAAAGCACGTAGAAGATAAAACTTAATCAAATTAATTATAATACTATATGAAAACAGTAGCCCATAATTAAATAACCATATTTATTATTATAAGGAATAAATGTATTAAAAAAGTCGTGCGTGTCGTATCGTAGGGAGGGGAGGTTTAGAAGGGATGCTACCCTTCCACAGCGCAGTCGGTGGTTGACTCTCGACGTCGTTAGTCGCTTGTCCCGCCCTCCGGTAAACTTGTCACGTGTTTGAGTGATACGAAATGTGATGAACTAAACGAACAATGTTATCAATAAGAATGATGCTAAGACTATTTCAATTAGTGTTTTTACTTTTTATTATTTTTTACTTTAATTTCTTTGCAAAGATTCAAGCGAATGCTCAAAAATCGGAAGTTGGTAAGTAAAGTTTGATTTTTAATTCCTTATATTTATTATTTTTTATTATATATTTAAGTTTTAATATTATTTATTATATATTCAGGTTTTGTTATGTTTTTTAATTATTTAATTCGTTAATTATTCAATAAAATGATTACTTTATTTTAATAAAATCAAGTATTCTGTATTTAATTGTTACGAGTAATATCTAAAATTAATAAATGAAAAGTGATGCTCTATTGCGAATTTGAAATAACATTTTTTGTTTTTGTTGTTCTTTTTGTAATTTATCTATTTATCTATTTATGTTTTTTAAGAATGAAAATATATTCTTTTCCTGAAATAATTTTAAGTTTAGAAAAGAATATTTTTCAATTATTTTTGGTTTTATTCGCGGATTTATTTTTATTTTTCCTGACATTAGCCGTACTTTTGGTTTCCCCTTCATAATGTCTCTGAGATGTCTAAAACTTAGTCTCTCCCGTGATCATAATTGCTGTAAAGCATTCGAAATATTGGGACCAAAATCGCAAAAAATCTGTAAGAAAAGTTTTATTAAATATGCTAGTAAATGTAAGATAAATATAATAAGTAAATGTAAGATTTTTAATACCAATTAAATGAAATATAAATTATGTAAAGTATTATATTTTTACTTTTCTGTTTATTCTAAAAATATTTTTAGTGAACTTATATTAAGCAGATAAATAAAAAATAAGTACGTTTTATTTTCTAGGGAATATTGCACATTAATAAGTTACATGTCCTGTGGGAATCAAATTCAAAAAATATAATATAATATGTAGCTTGACTTACTGCTATTGCGAAAGATAAACCAACGTTACGGCTTTTTATATTAACATAGCGACTCTTCCTCTCTCTTCTCGGCGTCGTCCCTACGTACATGTTGATATTTTTAGTCAAACCTCAATCAAAATCATCAAAATCTATTCAATGGTTTCTCGTGATGCTGATACAGGCAGACAAAAAGACAGACAAATTCTGAAAATTATAGGTATCTGTATCCATAATAATGACTATTTCAATAAAGTTTTCCAAAAAAATATTTCATGTACACATTCGAATAAGTTTAAATTTTATAATAATTTAGATTTAGATATTACTAAAAATAAGATCTTAAGAGTACTAAATAAATAATAAATATAGGTGGCACCGATACATAAGTTATCGCTATGTAAAAATATTTCAAATTAGTTGTTTTATTAAAGAAAATTAAAAAACTAATAATAAATCATCAATTAAACTTTGGATAGCTTTTTCCCGGTAGCAAATAAATACTTAAGTGTACTTCTGACTGTCAAACTTGCCTATACTCTTTTATAACCTCAACGCCAAAAGTATTTTCGTCTTTGAAGACATAATAATATATGAGCTACTACTTCATGTCATATTAGGACATAATACATGATGTACTTAGTTGATTCAACTATTCCATTTATTAATTTGGGCAAAAAGGAAAGATAGAATTCATGTTAGTAATATTAAGCTAAGATACAGGTTAGTCTAAAATAGATAAGGACTGACAAGCAGTAACGTGCCTGTTTGGGTAACCGAGTGAAGCGGGTTGAAATCCTGGGTTTCGCACTTTGGTATTTTCAATGGATTTCAATTTAGTACTTCGCTGTAAAAATATTTTAATCTATTAATAATAAATCTTACTTCAGTTTTCAAATTGTACCTACATACGTATTTAGTACGTAACTTTTCAAAGGTTAGCATTGTGGGAGAGAAGGCGGCCTCCTCAATTCGTTAGCAATTTCGTTTGTTTCATTTCTTTGTCAGCCTATCCGTTTGTATTCAATATGTTTGAGTTGTCATTCGCGGATAAATAATTTTAAATAATCCTTAGTAAATGTTCATTTTATTACAAAAGGTTGAAATGGGATAAGGGATAGAAATATTATTTTTTCGTACAGGATAAAGTTAAGGTCGAAGTAAGGCGATAGTTAACATCATTAATATTCTTAAGAAAATCTAGGACAAGCATAAGTACGTAATAACTCTATATGACCTAGTATAAGTTGGCAGACGAGGCGTGTAAACAAATCTTCTTTGATTTTGACGGTCACATGAAGTTTTATAAGCAATACTACGAGGCTCAACCTCGTTCCGCTCGGGTTCTTACCTAGATACTTTCTAACTGTTAGTTTACTTTCTCAGAAATGAGATTTTCTTGCAGTAAAATTATCCTACATTCGGATAACCAACTTTCATTATACCATTTTTTATCAAAATCTGGTTACTTATTTTCTTGTTATGCGTTCTAAGATCTATTTTAGAGAAATATTTTAAAAACTATAGATCCGCCCGTAGCAATAATAAAGATTAGTTCAATCCAATTTTCCAAAAAATTGTAGATTTGACTATGTTTGAATTTTAATGAAGTACATGTGTAGATGTAACACGTGACATTTGTAATGTAAAAATGATTTGTATAACTGATTATATTGGATTATTCTTCAAGTTTAAGTTCAACTCCCACTGTACCCCGTAGGGACGAACCCATAACACATTAACATTAACCATATCTTCTTTTTCTATTTCTTACAGATAAACCCCACCCGCAAAACAACATGATGTCAAAAACTCAAAAAGGTACGAAGTCTCTTACAATATTTGTTGAATAATATTTGAAGTCTATATATATATAATATTTAAGAACGTTAAAAAACGACGACGAACGTGAATCTAAATATACGAATAAAAGCAAATATGACAGTTTTATTTAAAAAGATCTTATAAATTCTTGAAACATGATGAGCATTGGTATAAATTACAATAAGTAAGAATGAATTTCTATAGTCCTAAGGTGCCTAAGTGTAAGCAAGCCGACTTCGAGGTCAGGCGAGACCAGCTACATGAATATTTAATTTGATTTCGTTAATCATCCGATACGCTGAGTTTCTCTAGAAATATTTTTGAGAGGAATATAAATTTAATGCAATTAATTCAAATAAATTACAAAAATTCTATAAGCTTTACATAAATTTAAAGTTTTTATTTTTAAACAATACGAATAGATTATTACTTATTTCAGCTAAAACTGAGATATAAAACTGTCGCTAGTAGTATACAATAGTAATATTATATATAATAATAATATTATATTATATAATAGTAATATTTATATAAAGAAAAACTAAAAAACACCTAATAATATTAACAATAACATAAATTTTTTAAACCAGTTCAGTTAAATTGAAACGAAACATTTTGCTCATGATAGCAAAACGTTTGTTTGTAAAGTACACATCAATCATACGGGTCAATTATACGTACATATTTGCTAGTTTTCCATTGATAGCCAATATCTGCGAATGCTCTTCTATGTTCTCAATACTCTGCCAAAACTCACGAGGCAATCGACTTCCAATGCAATTAAGTCATGTTTCAACAGTCGTTACTATCTAATGGTATTTGTAGAATGTGGACGATATTATTCTATATAACTTATAATATTTAATTGAAATACACTAAAGGTAAAAAATTTTGGCCAAGTGCGTTTGTGTGCATTTGAGTGTGCGTGCGAGTATGTATTATAATATAATTATGTAGTGGTAGCCCAGCGGTAACGTGCTCTCTTGAATAACCGAGTTATGCGGCTTCAAATCCGGGTCTCGCACCTCTGATATTTTCATGTGCGAATCATTTTTCTATCATGATTACCACTTCTCTTACGGTGAAGGAAAACATTGTGAGGAAACCTGCGTATCCTAGAAAAAATTAGCAAGTTTTTCGAAAAACATGTGAAGTCCGCCAACACGCACTGGGCCAAATCAGTGGACTAAGGCCTGACCCCCCTCGTACTAAGGGAGGCCCGTGCCCAGCAGTAGGACGTTAAAAAATCGGCTGATAACGGTGATGTTATTATGTGTGTGTATGTATTATTATTCAAGATCCGCTAGTGATAAAAAAGTTTGATAATTTGTAGTTGTACATATGCGTGTGCGCATACGCCGTGTTGTATTTGACGAACATTTTAATTGATCTATATTGTGAGTAACGGCGAAAATGACTGCAACTCGAAGACAAACTTAAATACTTTTAGTTAGAACAATGCCTTAATTACATCTTAGTTCCTGGGTTTTGGCTGTTATTATGTTTCTAAAGTTGCCATTCGACACATACTGAACTCATGCCATTGACGTGACCTGTACAGAGTTGCTACAACATTTTATTAAGTGGTTTTAGTTTAATATAATTTATTATTAAAAATAACCGATTTCAAAAAAGGATGAATTTCATTTTTAATTTACTTCTATATTTTATGCAATATTTCGTCGATCTATGTACAATAAGGTATCTTTTAAACATACAACTACACAACTCATTTTACCAGACTTAAAAGACTGATGTTAATTTCAAAAATAAATCTTCGTATTTATACCTTATCTAATAATAAATCATTTTAGTTACTAATTATCAAAATTGTATTCGGATGGCTAAAAATGATGATTAATTGCTATAGAGTTGAGTACAAATGCTATGCTACAGAAATACACTTTAAAGCTGTATCACTGTAAATTTTAGTGATAAAGAACTATTTCAGACATAAAAAAATATATTTCATTGCTAATAACCTGTTTTCTTAATATTTAACAAATTATAAAGCACTACATGATTTTTCATAACAAGAAAACTGTACTACATAGGTCAAATTTTATCTAAATAAATAAATATTGGAGTAACGCCAAACTGCAAAATGAGAATATATTATTATATATTGGTGTTGTTGCAAGATTTATGAGTGAAAAGGAATATATCGCCTCCACCATCTTATGTACATTGCTAAGCTTATAGTACATAAATAACATAAAAAAGTACGATTTGGCTCTACGTTGCCACTATAAAAGTGGGTTATGATTATACGCAATGAAAGCACGATGCGATAACGATTGTAGCGAGGTTCGGTTAAAAAGTCATTTTTTAGTTTATCACATATGAATATTTTCCAGAAATGAGATAATATAGATTTTTATAATTTGAATGTTTTTTATATTACCAAGTATTGTGCCTATTTATGTTTAAATCTATAAAAAAATAGTAGCCAAAATCTATAAGTATTTTAATGAGGATATAATTACTTAATTATAAATATGTTGGGACATTATTACAAAGAGCACCAGCTAGTTTCGTATAAACTTCGAAACTTGTGTTGCGAATAAGAGATATATTACATATTATACATATATATTTTAAAAAACATACGTTATACATACTATAAATACAAACACACATGACTGGAGTACAAACATTCGTGATCTACGAGTGAATGCTCGCAGCGGGACTCGAAACGAAAGAAGTTTTTGTAGAATAGTAATTACTATCTTAGCAAAATAAAATAAATATCATTTTGATTTATATAGTTTAATAGCGACAATCCTAACAATTATCAAGCCCTTGTTAGGAAAATTCAATCACTTTCTCAAATAACTAACCTTTACGTAAATATTATGAGATAACTGTACTCTATAATTGATTGTTAGATTAATGATTTGGAAATAGATCTTATTTGTTTCTATGTGGCTTTCTGAATGATATTGTGTATAGAAATATTGTTATGCGATTAAAATTTCCTTTTATTATTTTTTAGATATTTATATATTTACTACAGTATTTAAGTAGGGTATGATAAATCAAAAACCACAATCAAATCAAAATATACTCTATTCATATAGACTTTTACGAGCTCTTTTGGATCGTGAATCTTAAATTTTAAATTAAACTTTAATAAGTTTCACTAATAACCACTACATAATATTATAAAACAAAGTCCTCCGCCGCGTTCTTCTGTCTGTTCGCGATAAACTCAAAAAATGTTCATGCTGTTTTCACCAATGAATAGTGTTTCTTGAGGAAGGTTTAAATATGTAAATATCTTATATTTTGGAGTGCGAATCATTTCTAACATGATTACCACATATCTTACGGTGAAAGAAAACGTCGTGAGGAAACTAGTATGTCTGAGAAAATCTAACAAGAAAGACATGTGAAGTTCGCCAACCCGCAGTCAAACCCGGGATTAGAATCCGCCTTTCTCGGTTTCCCGAACGAATGCGTCCACTCGGCTATTACTGCATTAAAAGAGAGTTAGAAATTTGTTTTGAAATAATCGTTTTAAGCAAAAACGATTGAATTTATTAAAGTAAAAGATATTATTACTCAAAGAGCTAATCCATCAGCTCTAGTGCATACCATGCATAATTGGCAGTGAACATTGGGAAACTTGGCCAGTACTTAGAAACTTTACAGTCATAAAATATTCATACGTTTCATAATTCGCTTGAATTATTAGTAGTGATGTAATTTACCGTGCGCATATAATCTATAAATCTACATATAAATAAAATTGAAGTGTCTGTTTTTGATTTCAAATAAAATAAATTAGATAATCTTATTGAAGTAGTAATTATTATCGATACAGACTTTTAAGATTTTTGGGTCTCTGTCTCTGACCGTATCACGAGAAACCCACTTGACAGGTTTCGATGAAATTTGGTATGATGATAGCAACAAGTAAGCTACTTTCATATATTATTTTTGAGATATATTTACTAAGTTATAACGTACCTATGGATGAACCTGAGGTGTGAGTCACAGTTTCATATAATAATAATATTTTTTGATCCGGCATTCTACGCGGTTAGTGAGTTATATACCATTAAACTACTAAACTGTTAAACAACAAATAATTACAAATGCATTTGTTTATTATTGTCAACTTTCATTCCATCAATAGTGATGCAACTATTGTTCTTTGTTAGATTACATCAGTAATTATTACGTATTTATTTAATTGTAGCCAGAAGCGAGACAATCTGCTCGAACAGCTTTTACAAACTTAATAGTGTTAATAATTATTTATCCACGTATTAGTACTGACTATGTGGGTAGGAAAGAGGTTCTATTATTTTCTTCACTGTCCGGCTCAAATAGCTCCAACATAAACTTATGATGATTACAAAATAAATAATTAAAATGATAAAAAAGGATTTTTAGATTAGTTTTAAGATAATTATATAATGCAACTATGCTTTACTAATTCCAACTAATCGCAGTAATGTATGGCTTATTTTACGTCAAATTCCTCATACGGGAACGTAAATTACTTGTTACGGATAACATGCTTACGGTTACTGCACAAACTTTCCAAGTTCTTTAACTATAATTTAAAATAACCTAACACGCAAGTAATATACAAAATTGATACTTTCTTAGGTTTACGCGAATATTTTTATTAAAACAATATTTTCGGATTTTGTCCCGGATTTATTTTGATTTTTGGTTCCCGCCTTTTCGAATGCTGTATAATAATCATGGTCAGGGGAGAGACTTAGGTTTTTGACGTTTTAGAGGTTATTGTAAGCCTCTGAACGAAATCCGAAAAGATAGTTCTATTTGTAAAAAACTGAATTTAAAATTAAAGCATTAAACTTATTCATCGAACCACTTAAAGTGATTTATACATCTTAATTTATCTTTATATATTATATAATGAAATACTTATTAAAAACATGATATATTACTCTCGAATCAGTAATTAAGATCTCATGTACATTTCATATTAAGTGAACGACCGAAGTTCTGCCAAAGCTCAAGCGAATCACTGTGTATGTGTCACGCATAAATCAAACGATAGCTTCACGCTGTGCTAAAAGCCGATTAAAAATTTAAGTTTTTATTTTGTTTGTGGAATATCCAGCGATACTTACGTATATTGTACGTTGAGTGGATTGAAATAGTATCATAAATTAAATTCATCATTTTCAATCTCCATATGGGATTTTAATAAATTATGAAGTTGAAGCTTCAGTTTTATACAAACAAAGCGATTCTGTGTCAATAAGGTCAATATTTTCAAGGTTATATGGGATTGTCAGAGGGGATGTATTTGCAAATAGGTTAAAATTATATATTAAATTAATTTTTAATTTGTATGGCTATGTTACTATTATTGCAAAGAAAAAATAGAAGAATATCTGAATAACTAATATTTATATGTAATATATATTTATATATAATTATTTTTAGAGAAATAAATTAAATACATACACATTATTATAAGCTAATGTATAATTTTTAGGTTAAAAATCAATATTATTATATTTTAACTAAATTTAAAAATAGAATTATTATCTACGCAAATACATTATAATCTCTGTAATTTTGGAAGCTGATCAAAGTTGTGACGAACTTCATCAGTTTGGATTATCGGATCGAGCAAACCTTCGAAACTGCCGAGCTATTAAAGGACCTGCATGGGACGAATTTGAGAGGTTTTCGAGGAATAATTATACATATTAATGTATTCTTGTAAATCCTGTATCAGTTCAATTTTATTTAATGAGGTCTTAATTTAGAATTTTACATTTAATAAAGTTTCAATGAATATATTTTACAATACCTTCCATTTTTCTTTTTTTCTTATTACCCGACTGCGCCAGAAGGAGAGTTATGTTTTTCGAGAGTATGCGTGTATGTATAATTGTTTGGCACGCTCTGCAGCCTGAACGTGTCGTTAGATTCGTATTAACTGTGAAAGTGACACCGGGTATAAATATCGAATCAGAACACAACATATTTTAGGGATTTTTCATTTTCAAATTACACAGAAACGCAGTCGGGTTTTTTAGTTTTTAAATTACACTGATTGTTTATTTTCTAGTAACATTAATAAAACGATAATCAACATTGAAGTAAGTAAACATAAAACTCGGACTAACTTTACGTTGAAAATGACAGCGATATACATGTATTTGATTTATTTTCTAAATGCAGTAATCTTTTTTTATTTAAAATATATTGGTAATAAAAAATATTTCAATCATATTGAGTGTGAATAAGAAACGTATTTCAGAATCAAGAAATATGAATGATCCGACATAGTCAGAAAGTGTACATGAATACTTTTTGAGCTGACTACGATCATTTCATAAAGAATATTACATAGAAAATATGTTGTATTTTGATTTATTCAATGGTATTTACTAACCCGAATTAAAACAATTTTGCTTTTGTCACATAAATATTAGAACAGGATATTTTAAATTTTTTAATTTTTCGCTCGCAGATAGTTCATGGACTGAGAATGATAAAAGGACTATGAAATAGCCTTATTAAAACAAGACACACTTAACTTCTGTAATACTAGCAAATATATTTACTAGTAACTATTCAAAAGGAAAACGATGAGTCGCAATGTAATTTTATTTTATGAGTTATTACAAACCCTTAATTAACGGATTTTCTTAAGTAAACTAATTTACAGGTGTTAGCTTCATTTAAGTCATCTTGTAATAATATTGAAATCTATTCGCACACGAAAATCTCTTAAGTACTAGACCCGAAGTTTAAGCTCCCTGTATTTAGTTCACTAACCAAAGCTAACATACAAAAGCCTTATTATAAGGCCATCTTAGATACAAGTATATACCTTAATCGTAAAGCAACCCGGGACTCGTGACACAGTAACCAGCCAAACCTCTACATCAAAAGTACTATTTGAATAAATAAACAAATATCTTGGGACATTATTACACACATCGCCATCTAATTCCGTAGTTAGCTACAAGGCTTGTGTTACGGATACCAGATAGTTGATATACTACACATATATAACTTTAAATATTAACATGTAATAAATATAAACATTAAACATTCATGACTGAACCAACATTCGTGCTCAACAAATGAATACCCCTAGTGGCCGGCGGGATCGAACCTGCGACCGCTAGCATAATAAGTAGGGTCACTACTGAGCAAACTATTTGCTCGCACAATATTTAAGTTTCAACCAGATCCAAGGCTTTTGAGTAAACAGAACGACTATTATATTTCGACATGGACTAAACAGGCGAGTTGATTGTCCTCAGCTTAACAAACTTTGGTATCTGAAGTATAAGCTTATAATAGGTATTTACACTATATAAAGCAAAGCTGGGCTTTGTACATACTTACAGTTTGTATGTACTTACCAACTAATATACCATTGTCGATGATATTACTGCATTTTGAATATATTTATTGCAAATATATGTTATATTTTAGGGTTTCATCTTTCAATTGTCAATTATCAATTGAAAAATTAATCGTTTTTTTTTAAATAAGATTTGAAAATTTAACTATTTATATGAATATCTTTAACAAAAGAAAACCTCAATATCAGGATAAAAATTATCCTATTTAAGTTACAAATAACACATTTCAGAAAAACGTTAGCTTAGTTAAGTTGTTTGGGAGTACATTACAGATCAACACCGTGCCTTTGGATATCTTATTTACTACTACTTAATCAGTTAATAATAATTAAAAACATAATTCATCACGTTTCTTGAAATAGGTCCTCTTTCTTTCAGTATTGAATACTGATGTTATAAAGAGCCTAGTATGTTTGTATGGACAGAAGTTTTAGCAAAACAATAAAAAATACGTGTTTAGTGTCATATTATGTTAATTAATTAAGGTTATATTTTCTTTATTATTTGCGTATAAAAATCACTTATTTTATATTAGAAAGCAAAAAGTGAAAGATACTCGTAGAAACCGACAATAGTCGGACGAATTAAATTATTTCTCTATCATCAGATCATTGGACAAATAGAAACAGCCTAAATAAAATTATAATTCAAGTATTTGAACTCTTACAACTCCCAAAATTATTACAAAACATTCTGATTTTGTAAACGTAAGTAGTATCGGTTCTCGTTATCGAGCGTCTGAAGTATTTGTGCGACATCTTCAAGAGGCATTGCGCTGGCGAGAACATGTTTCTCCATTTTTATATCAGATTTTATTTATATTTGTTAAATTCACGAAACCTCTGGTTATCGTGCGAAAGAAAAATCTAAAGCAAACGTAATATACTACAATATGTGTGTTCATAAGTATGCAATAAGAGCTTAACATACTGTGTTAGGTATTTGCGATATACTTATTTTTTTTGTTCATATACCAGAGCTTAGATTAATTTAATTTAATAGAGATCACAAAAATTTTTATCTTCAGGCAGTAAATAAAGATTATAATATTATATTTATTTTGTATCTATACATTATGAATTACACGAAATCTATACAGTATTTTAAGTAAAATAGTAAATAAATATTATCGATAATAGAAGTCGAATTTAATGTTTTTAGAATATGTGTCTATCTAGGTAGCATCACGAGATATCGGTAAACGGATTTTGATGTTTAATTTTGTGACAACATCCGTGTCAGTATATAGGGTACGTTTAACTACGGAAAAATATTTCATATATGAGAAATATACAAAATACAAATGAGTAAACGACTAATTTCACGTTTATAATATTAAAAATATGGACATTTAAAAACTTTAAAAACCCAAGAATTAGTATCGTGGGCGTAGCCACTGGCAATACTATACTAAATGGAAAAAATATATTATTTATTTCTTATAATATATTTAGTTATTCGGAGAAAATGATTCAAAAGAACTGGACAAATATTTAAAGACTTTAAACATTTTTATTTTAGTAAGCTAATTTTTAATTATCTTTTAAAATGTAGATGGAAACTTCGAATTTATTTATGGGAATTGAAATAAATATCAACTTTGAATTAACAGACATTTTTTACTTCTGACTCATCTGTATCCAATTTAAGTATTTAAATCAATTATACAACCCCAGTTTGTTTTGACCGAAATATGTTTATTAGATACCTTTATACCTAGCAGTAAAGGCTAAAGATAAAATTAAAATAAAGTACCTATATCGAGTCCTTAATTTTAGCAAGCCCTAAAAAAATGATTATTTTTAAATTAAAAATTATAGTGAATCACTCTAAGTACGAGTTAATAATTAATATGACAAAAAGTAGTTGATTTTTACCTATAAGTAGATTAATTAGAATGCTCCTAAGATATGACTGCCTCATAAAAAAAATACCATTGGCGAAGACAATACATCCGATTTGTGTCATAACAAAATATACTACTGTTAAGCAAAAGCTCTACCATAGACATACCTCGTTAGATGAGAAATTAAAAAAAATGTCAACAACCCATCCGATAACGGTAGTTGGTGTAGTAAGATCAGTAAAAACATCTAAAG
This sequence comes from Boloria selene, assembly GCA_905231865.2. Taxonomy (NCBI): domain Eukaryota; kingdom Metazoa; phylum Arthropoda; class Insecta; order Lepidoptera; family Nymphalidae; genus Boloria; species Boloria selene. The sequence continues at coordinate 15,533,707 of HG993131.1, forward strand.
CTTAATCGGTTGAAGGTCTGCAAAAAAATAAAAGTACCGATTGATTGAATTTATAACCGTTATTAATAATATTATATGATAATTAACAAAAGGATGGATGTTTATTACTAAATCACACTAGATAAACTGAACATCCGTTCAGTTTTTCCCAACGAAATTCGGCACAACTATAGACAATAGTCTGGAGCAAACAAGGTTAGTTTTTACTCAAAAAACCTGAAAAACCGTGGAATAGTTTTTTCATATTTTGTTTGCAGGCACGATATACATATTATATGTATATATATGTAACGGCTATTATGCAAAACTATTACTTACAAAATAAAGACAAATTTAAAGTCCGACAAGAAGATATACAACTTCCACTCCACATTTAGCATTTTAATATAAGCCCATTCGTTAGCTTATATCAAGTGGTTTTCATTGAAATACGATTTGAATTCATCTATTCAAACGATTCAATAAGAAATAGTATTCTGGTTTGTAATAATTGTAAACTGTAGCCGACTGAAGACAACTTCAAACGAGGGGCAATTAGCTTGGCGAGCCGGATTGCTATTACCTTTATTGTTTCGATTTGCTTTTGTTTCAAATTCTACGATATATATGCTGTAAAAGTGTTTATTATATTATTTACTTAAATAATATTTTATTATATATAAAAACGGATTTGATAATTAGCTAGTGACTTGTCCATGCTTTGTTCGAGTTTCTTTTAAGTGCTCAACAATAATATTTGTCACTCAAGCATGTATCTACCTGCTCCATTCATGGTTTTCATTTAAATCCATCAATGTGCTTTAACATGACGAGTAAAAAAATAAACTACACAAAAACTAAATTGGTTGTTTCGAACATACCTAGATCTAAAACACAAGCAGATTTCGATCAGGAGATTATATTACAGATTATACAATACTTGAGTTTTGAGCACCGTTAGTTGAAAGTACAACATAATTTTTTGTAGTGATCCTACTTTCTGTGCTAGCGGACGCGGGTTCGACTCTCGCTGGCATTTTTTTGGCATTCTTTTATTGAGCACGAATGTTTTTACTTAATTCATGAGTGCTTATATTTATAATAATGTATGTATGTAAAGTTATATATTTGTAGTATATCAACTATCTGGTATCTGTAATAGAAGCCTTATAGCTTACCACGGAACTAGAATGCGCAGTGTGTCAATGTTTAACATATTTTCTATTATTATTTAACATGTATTTACAGGTAAATTTAAAAACCATGCACTCTATTATGCAGATATTTTTTTCTTTAATATAATACAGTAACTAAAATTTGCTAATCTTGTGTAAGCTGTATTTAATCAACAGAAAATAAGCTCGTTATCAAGTGCAACGCTTTTATTAGTACTAAGTATTTGTGATAAGGTAAAAAACATATGCATTACGCTTGAACTTTTTGTCTAAAAGCATATGTGCTACTCCAGGTTATAGCCTAATTATATCTCATCAAAATCCGACGCGTCGTGTTAGCGTGAAAACGTTATAAATATACAGATACAAAAAATGAAAGAGAAGATATTATAGTGCACAAGTACGCACAGACAAAAAGAACACTTTCCTGTCGGAATTTAAAAGTACAATTCCCTGTTAAATACCAATAGAATAATAATTCGACTATACCGGTGTGAAATCAGGCTTTACGAGCTGTCTGAGAATCTTACTCTAGAACTTCTTTAGCAGAAACCCACCCCGGAACTTGAACCCAGGACTTACGGTGTGAAGGCTAGTTGTTTATTCTGTTACTACACCACCGAGGCTTGAAATAAGCCACTGTTAGTAATAAAACCTGCATGTAATCTTGTAAATCGCCTAGTAACGCACGCGAGCGACGTAAGCATTAGTCGATAGTATACCACACATATTTATATCAAAGGATATAAAATAATCTTGTAAAGTAATTATTGTTCGCCAGTTTGAAACAATGCTTATCACAATATTTAAACTATGTCAATACATCATTAGCATTTGTAAATACTAAACATATTGTATTCTGATTATGTATTTCATATGTATTTAATTGTTTGTAATTTACATACATTTATTCATAATACTAGCGACTCACCCTCGCTTCACTCGAGTAGGTACTTTAAATATGATTTAACAGTTGGTGTAGACTTTATCATATAATATCATTAGATAAACTCATTTTCATGACACCAAATTTCATTTAAATCTGTCCATAGGTTATCTCGTGCTGCGTTCCCAGACAGACAGATAGACAGACAAAAAATATTTCAATATGAGTTAAAAAATATTTGACTCAGAATTAATTTCTTCGTTTAGATTATACTATAATTGTTCTGCAGTGACTACTTGTCATGTCTATCGTCTTTAATATATAAAATGAAACCTATATCGCGAATGTAACGTTTCAGGTATAAGATTATGATGTTTTTAATAAAGCTTGTCCATTGGTAGTGAACAAAAAAGAAAATCCGTTGACAAACAGAGAAGAAAAAGTACAAAACTGTAACAAAATGGGACTTACTCTAATCTTTTTGCGTGCAAATACATCTTATATTTTTCTTACAAGGTATTTTTTAATATCCCTCATAAGTAGAAGATATACGAGTATATTGAGCAAAATAGGTTTATATATAAATGTTTATTTATATATTATATATAATAATTAGCTACTACCCCTTTAGCATAACATTTTTACAAACTTTGAATATCTTTTTATCTATATAAATACTCAAAAGCCTAAAAATAAGTTTTAAGCTTCTATTTTTAAAAATGACGTTTTTTCCATACAAACTTTCATCCCCTATTTCAACCCTTTACAGCCCTTCTCTCGCCTTGAAAAGTAGTCTATGTTCTTTCTCAGGCTTTAGACTATCCATGTATCAAATTTTATTTAAATTGGTTCAGTAGTTTTGGCATGAATGCGCTACAGACAGACAGAGTTACATTCGCATTTATAATATTAGTAAGGATTAATTTATTGTACCAAGATACGTATATGTAAGTAGTTACCTTTGAGAAGCACTATATTAATTATATAAGAACAGTATAACAGTATTAACAGTTTACGCTTGACTAATTTTGTTTTGCTTAAACCTATTTATTACCAGTTCATAGAATATTGAAACCTAATGATTTTCTAATTGTTTCAGGAAATCAGCGAGTTAAATCGATCGACATACAATACAGCAGCGGTATGTATATTTCAAGTTGTTTTCCATTCAAAACGGCAGCTACCTTTAAACTATAACCCTTCAGTTATTAAGCTTCCCACATTCGTAAAATTGATATTTACCAACATTAATGGATATGATACGTAGAAGTTAGATAACAAATAAACGTGTAGAATTGTGCTTAACAACTTTCATTATTAGTATATATAGGTAGGTACGTATACATAATTAAAGATATATAATATGGACAATAACGAATATTATGTATCACTACGAAAAGGAGTTTTGATCTAAGTCGAACTTTTTAAAATAAGTAATGAAAACTATCCTAGAGGATATACAGTAAAAACAAATTGGTGACCCATCCCTATGACACTAATATGTACCTACAATCTACATACAAATGTTTGCTATTTCTTCACACTAAAAAAACTGGATGGATCTGGATGAAACTTTGGATCCAGATAGAATCCGGCGTTAACCACATAAACTACTGTCACTACTGTATCTATGAACGCACTCAAGCAAAGCCAGGGTATACTGCGAGTTTGAATTACAGTTAAGATAACTGACACTACGTATTACATCGTCACATCTACTGCTGTAGCTAAAGGCTTATAGTTTAGTACAATCCGACCCTTTAATTAATCCTTCTAAGTGGGTTGTAGCTATCAATTTGACACCTTATAATACTTTACGTACTTAATGTAAATACTTGAACCTTTACTTATACGAGAACAAAGAGGATAGAGATCGAGCTAGCAATAATATAATCTGTGGGTCGAAGAGACCCGTATGCCATTATTGTGATTTAGAATGCGGGTGTACTGAGAATGTGAACCAATAAATTAGATCTCAATCAGCCGAAACCGCCATTAGTTATTGCCACGTATATATGCCGAGTATTTAACCGTGTAAGGTGAGCTTTAAATAATATACCATGTCCTAAACATAATAATCTAGAAATGAAGCTTTGTTTATCTTTTGGGTAAGAAAACGTTAGATACATTAATAGTGCTCATATACATACGATATAGGATTTATTTAAGTAAACTATAACTACAACATTTACAATATAGCTTTTTTATACTGAGGTTAAAAGTAGTCTATTCATATATTACCCTAGTGACTCACCCTTTCATTTGCTTTGGGTTAGTCCCTGGTGCAAAAACAGAAAGAAATTCATCCCACAAAAACCAAATATTTCTGGGATAAAACGTAACCAATAATATGTTATTCCAAGTTATAATCTATCTCTATGCCAAATTTCACTCACATTAGTTTAGCAGTTCTGACATGAGTCATTTTTACGTACATATAATATTAGGAAGATGCTTCTTGAATAATTTCAATAACTATTTCAAGAATATTGTATTAAAATTATTACTTAGGATATGAATTTCAGGAGCTCATTTTCTTTTTTCCGAGTCAATGTACTATCAAATATGTTTAAAAGAATATTTGTTAACTTACTTCACTGATTTTAATATTTCAATGTAAATACATAATTATTGATGGCTTATGATTGTATATTCATAAATATAAATTAAACGTAGTATAATACAATGTCGCTTCCCGCGTTTGTACGCTTAGATCTTTTAAACTTAACGGATTTTAATGGGGTTTACATCAAGACAGAGTAATTCAAGAGGTAGGATTATATTATGTTAAGTACATACGTTGGGACGAACCCAAGCAAAGCGTGGGAGAGTCGCTAGTATTACATAAAGAAATGCTACACTTTAACGACTATAGTTTTAGACTAACCTTAAGACCTTAACACTAACTTCAGTGCAATTAGTCTTAAAGTCTAATTGTCGAGTAAAGTTAACCCAATTGTACCAAAATGAAGGTAATATTTTTTTAGTAAAGTATAAAATATTTATGTATACACCAAGCACAGGGTAACATTAGAATCATCTTCGTTATGGGAATTGTTATGGCATCTATATATTCAGAGAAAGAGATCTATTTCCCGCTCTTTCTCTCTCTTTCTCTCTCTATGTTTTTTCTCTTTCTATAATAACAATACCTATGGTTGTAATAATAGGTATCCACTAAAAAGTAATAACGAACTTTAAATACACATAATATGTTCTTTTCGACGCGCTTTGCGCTAAAATTGAAGTTCAAATGTAATGCAATGTTTGTGAAAGCTAAGCAAACAGTTTACCTGATGATATAAGCTTTTGCCCACGGTCCCATTATGCGCTCTATAGAAGTTATGAATGAATGTTGCTAAGCGCAAAACTGGAGAATGGCTCAACCATTTCGGCAAATTTTTTTATGTATATTCCTTAAGGCACACGGAAGGTTTTAATAATAGAAAAGGTGAGTCGCTAGTAGAAAAATAAAACTGACATTAAAAAAGACTTTGAGCTGGCCAATCTAGACGATGGGTTCCAATTTCTTGCAAATTATAATCCGCATTAATAAAGCAATCATTATTTAACTTTGTTTATTTTTTAATTTAAATTTGTAATTTAAGCTTTCTTGCCGGGGTAGTTAAATAACAAAATAAATTAAAACATCTTTCTCATAAGAATTATTTATTAAAAGGAAATCTAAAGTCCGTTTTTTTACAAAAGGTGTATATGCATATGTAATAATATGTATATCGACGACACGTTTAACTCGGGTTGTAGTAACCCTACCTTCCGCGCTAGTGGTCGCGGGTTCGAGGCCGGCTGGGGGCATTCATTTGTTAGGCACAAAATATGTTTGTACTCCAGTCATGGGTGTTTACATATTATGATATATATTTAAAAGTTTTATATGTGTAGTATATCAACTTTCTGGTATCCGTAATTCAAGCTCGTAGCTCACCATGGAACTAGATGGTGCTGTGTGTAATAATGTCCCAACAAAATTCACTATTTATTTATTTATTTATCTACAAAATTGTGCACAGAATTTTATAAACCAGGATAGCGGGACGAAAAATAAAAGCGTCCAATATCACTTTTGCTAGTGATGGGTAAAGAAATAAATGCTTGTCGTCAGAAGAGACGTAGGATAGCTTTCATTGTTTATTCATGAAGTTATTATTTACGAGGCGCTCTCTAGGGAACTGCCGTTGTGATGACACTGCATCTGCAATATTTGTAGTCATAAATATATTTAAAATTTTATTACATACATAAATTACACTTGGAGTGAGTGTTTAAAATAGTAATCTATATATATAAAAATGAATTGCTGTTCGTTAGTCTCACTAAAACTCGAGAACGGCTGAACGAATTTATCTTATCTTAGTCTTGAAATGTTCGTGGAGGTCTAGGGAAGGTTTAAAAGGTGAGAAAAAATCTAATAATTTCCGGGAAAACCCTAAAAACAGCCCTTTTCTATTTCCCATACAAACGTTTTCTAGAGTCAATTTGAACTTTATTGCTATTCAATAAAGTTAATATTAAATTATAATCACTCACTGTTGTCTAACCAATTAAGGTGTGTTCCTAACGTCAAAGAGTCAATTTGCATTTTATTACCGCTGCATAAAGTTCAAATTCAATCATATCTATGAAAATAGTCTTCGCGTGCGCTTTGGAGGATCTAATGTCGCGTTCCGAAAATAAACAAAAGTGAATCGCGAACGCGACAAAAAATGTAATATACTATTAGTAGTACTGATTTCCAATTAAATTGGTCGGCTTCACGAAACTTTATTTTAGTTAACTTCAGTTGTAACCTTATCAGATTATTTTTTTAAGTTTGACAAATCTTAAGTTTTGTCAAAAATTAAGTTTCTGAACACAACCATAATATTTGACATTAGATTTGACAACCAACTAATATGTCAATCATTCTGTCGCACTTCAGAACACGGAGATTTATGGCTTAAAGGTAAACTCCAAAAAAATAAATAAAAAAATCAGAACACGGAAAAAAGTATTACGATTGACGATATTGTGTTACGATCATGGTTACGATATTCTATGAGTGCATCCTTCTATCTTTGTGAGTGACATTCCAAGTAGTGTGCTCTTTTTTTGTTGATATTTTGTGATAGTGACACTTTACTGTTAAGTTACGCGACGGGTCGCATCGAGGAGGTCTTAGGGCCATAGCAAGTTTGTATGAAAGTCTTCATCTTTTGTGCTACGATCTTTATATTTGGTACGAAGGTGGTTAATTGTTGGTACAAGTACGCTAAAAACGTTTTTTTTCTATAGGGCCGGATTAAGATGGTGTAAAGGCTTCATAAGTTTTTCGAGATACCTTCATTTTTTGTGCTACAAGTTTCAAATTTTGCACTGAATTAGTAGATAACTTTTACGATACTACAAATCGGGCACTTCATTCAAAGGATATTACGAATTTAAAAATAATAATAATAAAATAATGCGCAGCACAGCGGGAAATGTGGAGAGGGACGGGGAACCAAGAGCGGGAGAGGTAGCCGCGCCGCTCAGGAGTATATTAACGATGGGTTCTGAAATAGCTGGAGTAATTTTCGAGAATTTTCAGGCAATCTAAAGATCATCCGATTGCAAGTGATCGAATAAAGATTAGTAGCGATTAAAAAAAACGCGGGCGAAGCCGCGGGTACTGCTAGTATTCAAAAAAAAAGTATTATATACTCCACATCCAACTTAGAAAAGGAGGTAAAACAAAAAAATTGCATGTGTACAAAGTACACATGTAAGAAGTAAAACTTCTTTGGCAAACTAATTTTTAAATCTCGTTTAAGCTCGTTGAGAGAGGGAGATGGCGCGAAGGTCACACCCACGAGTTAGACAGAGTTAGAAATGTCACTGACTCGCGGTGGGCGAGATCTAACTAAGGCTAACTCTTCCCCGTTTCTAAGTGCCTGGTACTATGGACTTATTTTTTTCGTTTCATCGAGTTTGAAATCACAACGATTCTAAAGAAGTTTCACTTCAAAAAATATTTTCTGTAACCCTGTGTAACTGTAGCAACCCTAATTAAAATTATACATAATATTTTTGTATGACTATTTATTTTTATGTATTAAAATTAATCCAATTGCAGTCCTCACGCTCACGCCTTAAGTGCAGTGTACGGATAGGTACGGCTTGTAGCGTAGCGCGTTCCAAGTGCGTACTTGAACTTTAAACCCATTTATACTAGTGTTTGTATCATGGCTATCATTCATATCGGTTTTTGGCTATCACTTACACAAACGCAAAGCCTCAACAACAGTAAGCATTTTGAAAACCCATAACCAGTGAACATGTTTATTATGAATATTACGACATGTTAGAAGTAAGAAATGGATACCAATATGAAACCTAACTAAAAATATATTATTTAAAATGTAAAATTTATATATTTATATAAATAATACGCTTCCCAAATTAAAGCTTAAAGTACTTTTGAGCTTATATTTATACTAACATTTCCCGCGGCTTTGCACGCGTTCTAAAGACCGAAAACCAAATTCTTTCTGAGTCGCGCGGTATGGTACCTCGCAGAACTAACGCCCGCCCTTCCCATTTTTGAAATAGTTTTCATTGATGCTGCGCTTTTTTTAGTTGTAGCGTGATATAATATAGCCTATAGCCTTCCTCGATAAACGGACTATCCAACACAAAAAGAATTTTTCAATTTGAACCAATAGTTCTTGAGATTAGCGCGTTCAACCAACCTAACAGACAAACAAACTCTTCAGCTTTATAATATTACTTTACGAGCCTTCCTCTACCCGCAAATATACTATTTTTTATATTCAACTTCATTTTAACGTGAAGTGCAAATCTCTTGAGGTATTGGCTCAAGTAAAGCACTAGTTGCTGAAACTATTCACGACGGCGTTTAAGTCAACGCTCCACATCAACTCTAAGGAAATATACATATAAAACTATTTTGAGTAAATTAAAAAGCTTTCTTGTTATAAGTTTCGTAAACAAATTTTGGACATTGAGTTTAAAGCCAGTATGAATAGGTAGGTTTATTAAAATATAGCGGGAATCAAAGTATTTATGCATACATACTGTATACCTACATATATTATGTATACTATACATATATTATATATTGTAAATACTTGATTTCCTATAGACTATAAAACTCTTTTTTCTTTATGTACAGACATTAAAACGATTACACTGGTGACAAGTCCACATTTTTATATTTTAATGTTAAAGCAAAACTATCCTCTGTCAGTCTGCCTGATCTAAGCCGATTTAAATAAAATTCTGTACACAGGTAGGCTAGAGCCTAAAAAAGGACACAGGCTACTTTTTATTGCAAAAAAGGGGTGTAAAGCGTTGAAAGAGGGGGTTGAAAAGTTGTATGGAAGTATCATCATTTTTAGAGCTAGAAGTTTGAAACTTTTTTGAGGCTGTTAACTATATAAATAAACTAGCGAAACCCGCGGCTGCGCTTGTGCTTAAAAAGATAATAAAAATAACAGATATACATGTGACAAATGTCTAAGACGCAATAAGCGTTAAGGGGTTTCAGGCGTAAGAGTAATAAATTATGAAATTCCAAAGATTATATAGGCTTGTGCGATACTCAGATATTATACCTCGTTTCTCCACTTCATCACGTTCAAGATTAATACGAAAATGAGAATATTAATTAATCTTTCTTAATACAATAATATAAATACGTAGATTCGGTCCTTTATCAATGCCGTCTCAAGCCGTGAGCCCTGGGCACCGAATTTAAGCTTTTTTAGGAAAATACTTGAATAGTAAAAATAGGTTAATTAAAAAAATACAGTCCAATTTACTATAGACTAAAACATAGAGCTTTATGTTTCCCATGCAAACAAAATATTTACATGGGAACTAAGAACTTTTCGGGGCACTCGTTAGACCCGGGCCCTGGGCACGTTCCCCATATGTATTTATTCTGTCTTTATTTATTAAAAATTCATGAATATCTATTGACAATAAGCAAATATCAATTTAATTTTCTAGAACTATTTTTTGAAGCGATTAAAAACCGCCAATTGAATTATATTATATTTATTAATAATATAAATATTATAAATGGCCAAGTTTGGACGGATGTTTGTTATTAATTAACACCAGCACAGCATTCATATCTGAAATAAAAGCACAGCGATAGGTTACAATTCGGAATAGTACAAAGGTTTTATTATATCCCTGAAAAGTTTTCGTACTTAGGGAGCAATCTGAGCGAAGCGAAAGTGGTTCGCTAGTCTCTACATAGTACAAAATAAAGTCGTTTCCCGCTGTCTGTCGGTGCCTATGTATGCTTAGATTTTTAAAACTACGCAACCAATTTTGTTTTTTTTAATATATAGAGTGATTCAAGAGGAAGGTTTATATGTATAACTGGCGAAACCCGCGGCTTCGCTTGCATAAAATCGCTAGTTTATATAATATATTTCACATAATATTCATGTTGGTATTCTTATAATTAAAGCACTTGTACGTCCCGAAGGTAGTCAAATTTGACGAACATAATGATCCTTCACTACTGACATCTTTAATTATTATTAATGGCAGCAAAATGGCTGCGTCTATAACAAACTAACCTAATTTATATTACGCACCCGCTAAGTATAACCAATGTGAAATGTGATTCAAATCTGTTATAATAAAAATTGCCATACTATTTTTAATTTACATGGAATATAATAAAAGCTTATAAAAGAACTTTTGAACAGATTGATTTTCTTAATGGCAGCTTGTCAATTGTAAGAAGTTAGTTAAAAAGTTTTACTATTATTAGCTATATTCAACTAAAATATATTTTTCGAAAGTTTTATGTTATTGTTAACTTAGGTAACATTCCCATGGCTCTTTCTGCATCTGATACTAAATTAATTCCACGTCAAAATATATTCGAAATTTACGGGGAACCAAAGTCAAATTGTTTACTCTTAAGATCTGGTCTAGTCCCGAAAACCTCGGACAAGAACACATATTAAGGGAGATGAAACTTACTTATGAGCCATAAAATGAAATAGAGTCGCATAATTGGTAAAGCCAGATCGTAGAAGAAAAGAGACGCGGTGGACTATGGCCTGATCCCCCTCGTACTGAGGGAGGCCCATGCCCAGCAGTGGGACGTTAAAAAGGACTGATGATGATGATGATGATTATTAACAAACTTAAATTATTTATTTTAGGTTATTTTACCTCTTCCATATATTAATAGAGGTTATAAAAATCTGAAAACTTAGAATTAATAATCACTTTGTAACATTTGGTCGGTTCTCATAAAATCTAACCATAGTTTTAAATGTGATCCATATAAAATTTGTTTTTCATAGCTTATGTATGCCAGACTCACGTGCTGGCTCGTTAAAAAGAGATTTAGACGAACATGTCAAAGTGTTTGTTTACCATTTCATTGTTTGTGGTGGTTCTAATTTGTACCAAAATAATATTTTTTTTTTTAACTTTGAAATTTTATTGTTATGAGTGAAAACTTTATCGAAAATTATAAATTTGGCGATTGTCTGGAACCTACATAAAAAGAATATTTTTTAAACTATAAAATACTGTATTTTTATGAAATACATAAAATTCAGTTTTAATAAAACGTACAAACGTATGCATTACACATACATTATAAAAACAGTATCGGTCAAAAATAAATTCGTAAATACTCCCATTGGAGTAATCACAAAATGTAACAACTAATTGAAAATGCAAAGAGGACTTTGGAAAGTGGACTAAATGTTAATTTAAAGTCACCTGCGTTTATTTTTATTGCACATACGTAAATATGTGTCGTGTGAACAAAAACATACGAAACTTGCTATTAATTAACTTATTTATTTAAAGTTAATTCAATTACAATAATTAAATATTTATATCTTTCAAAATATTTTTGTTAGCAGTAATGTATCTACAAACAAGACTTCATTAATAGTTACATTAACGCACTGGTGCAGTGTAATGACGATGCAATTGTTTTGCATCTCGCTTATTATCCAATACTAATATGATAATAATGCATGGATGTATGTTTGTTACTCTTTCACGCAAAAACTACTGAATGGACTTTGAGGAAACAATATTATAATAGCCAATATAATATACACATCAGGATAACACATAGGCTATGATTTATAAAGATACTACCGGAACACGCGGCTTCGCTATATCTTGCGACGAACCCAAGCGAAGCAAGGGTGAATCGCTAGTTTTCTATAATACTATAGTCGAACGCTATTCTTATATTACACTATATTTTAGTTTCACAATGTAGGTGTAGTATACACCTCATCGTCGTTCCGCTTGGATTTGTCGCTAGATAACTTTTAACGTGTGGCACAGATTTTTAGAGATATATTTTCTAGCAATAAAAAGTTACCCATTAATATGGGTAATATAATTATTACCCGGATTACCAGATGTAATCATTTTCATCATAATTGGTCCAGTCGTTTTATCGTGATGCGTTCCGAAAGAAATAGATAGACTACCATTTAAAAACTATAGATCAGCCCCTTTATATTATTAATAATGTTCATTATAATAAAATTCTCTCGACTAAGAGTTTTATTTTAAATCATATATAAATATATATCAACATTTTAAACATATGTACATAGATATTAATTGGCTTTTAAATATAAAATATGTGCTAATAGAAACGCCTAGTGGGTAAAATTCAGCTATAATTGCTTGAAAAACAGACGAAAAAACTGTCCTGTTTTGCCTAAACCTATTTAATTACCTATAGATATTATGCTAGTGACTCACAAAAACTTTGGTACAAAGTACATTGTACGTACAAAGTACATATATTATGCAGGTACGGAGACCTCAATTATTTACCCAGCAACTTAGTGACTAGTAAAGTACTGTAATTGTTAAGTATACAATTTGCTTTGTACATATATAATTAAATATACTATTAGTAGTCGCTCAGTGCTTCAAGATCGGTTGGTATTGTTTTTTTATTGAATACACTCGACTCGATTAAGTATAGAAAATTAAAAAAGCGTTGACAAAAATAGGAAAACGGCACTTTTTCACATTCGTATCCTAACTTAACTCACTGAAACCATATTATGTTTATCCAGGATAAATAGTACCATTGCGTTATTCCAGACTAAAATCTAACCCAGTACCAAATTTTATCCAGTCCAGTCATTCGGGACTGAACAAACATTCAAACACTCAAACTCAATCAAATATTACACCGCAATTATATTATTTAAGTCGCCAAGAAGTCTTGCCAGCTATTTTATATCACTCGATTATATTACGCATTTTATCTTTAGTGGCGTTTGGAACTGTTTTTTTAAAATCTAGAATTACAGATTATAACGTTGTTATTAAGTTTTTAAATTAAGTTTCTCACTATTATTACAAAAAATATTGCAATGGCACATTGATAACCTACAAGAATGATTTGTATTTACTATACACGAATATATTATTGATATAAATACCAACCATCTGTGATCTTGCTATACATGTACGTGTATTATGTACATTTTACGTACATAAAGCCCTGCTTTGGGGTTCACCGCAATTAACTAAAATTAGTTTATGAACAAAATTATCGCGAATACAATATATTCCAATCAATAAACAACTAAACTCTGCTATAATATACTACGATTTCAGTTATCGTATTTACAATGATATAATGATGATCCAAACACTACGAAATAAGAATAGATACGTAAGACTAAATAAAATCGCTAGTAAATCTAAAGAAGGAAAACGATTGTTAGGTTTTATAATGAGTAGTGTTTTAAATGCGAAAATTCGTATTCTTGAATATGATATGAATCTTAGTTACTCTTTCACAGTGAAATTCAAGTTATAATGTATTAGTACCTACGCAGATATGATGCTCGTACATGAGCAATTTTTAATAAAATAAACCAAAAAGTTGCATATTTAGTCTATAGATAAATAAAAACTAAACATACATTTTTTTTGTTAAATCTTATTCAATTAGCCAATACAGGGGCCTAATCTACAGTTTACAGAATTTTTGTACGTCTGTCTGTGACTGCATCACGAGAAAATCAGTGGACAGATTTGGATAAAATTTGGTATGATGATAGCTGGTTGCCCGATTGAATATTTAGGATAATTTTTACTGCGGGGAAAATATCTTATTTCCGAGAAATCCATACTAATGGTTAAAATGTACGCTAGTGTGTATATAATATGCTAGTCTTATAGGCCGGTTTAGTATATAAACTTGATTATATATGAGTAGTAACTGTTGCCTATGACATACCAAACCCATATACCAGGGGTATAAAGTAAGCGAGAAAAGTGGCGTGAGAGCGAACGTATAGAGGAAGTTGGAAAAACAAAAATCCGGTACTATTTCACGTCGATCTGTAACACTTCCCCACTCGACCCGGCCCTTTCACTCCAGTACCAATGAGGCTCTATATACCTATGTTATTTTTTGTATGTGTATTATGTATGTATGTCTAAACGTACATTCACAAGAATCATTTGTTCTTGCTAATATTTTTAATAATAATTTATTTCAACTATAATCTAAAAGAAAAAAATCCAAATTGTAGTCTAAGTCTGAATTTAATAAGCATAATACTTAGCTGAATCTTGTCCGAAAAAGAAAAAGTATTATATAATTTATATAAATAATAGTTTCTTAGATTTACGCGAATACTAGCTCCTAAGTTTTTTTTTGCGATTGCACTTAATTTTTTGGTTCCAAACGTTTTGAATACATACTCAACAACTATAGTCTTTCGAAAGTCTAAGGTTATACGTTTCAACGTTCATAATAGTAACTACAAAATTACCAATAACTTATATAAGAAATTTCTTAAATTGATAGTATATATTAGATCTCTAAAAAAATAAACCGTCACTTATGTAATGCACCAAAAACATAGAGCAGTAATAAACCCAATTATTTATTATACGATGCACACACCACGTCAGGTTGTTCACATGAAATGTAACCGTATTTTTGCGCCGAGTGCCCACCTACTTGAACTCACCGCTACTTTCATCGTCCATATTACGATGTTTCTATTTAAAATGTCTGATGATGATGTTTGTATAATAAAATTAATTTTATTTTTATACCGTCAGCTAATAAGTTAGCATGGAATAGGCATAAGTGCTTCAAAAACTTGAAGGAAAGAGTATACCAACCAAAATACACCCAAAATATATGACATAATGATTTTTTTCCTTAAAATCAGAAATAACTTGTTCTCAATACATACTTTCAGAGCCTGTTACCCCTTTTAAGTTTCATATTTAAGCCATATTCTTCACCCGAGATCCTATTCCACAATGTAACAATGAGACAAAGTTCTTTGCGTATTTGTAATATTAGTATATAATACTTTTCGTAAATATTTCTCACAAAAACGAAGTACTCGTATTAAACATTAAGGATCTAGATAAGAGGCTTTTAAATGTTCTTGGAACATTTACTTAAAACGTAGTGTTGAATTACACATTTTCTTTTACAAAATAACTATGTAATGTAACATGTAATATGTTTTAACTTTCGACGACACGTTTGGCTCAGTTAGTGACCCTACCTCTACGCTAGCGATCGCGGGTTCGAGTCCCGCTGGAGGCATGCATTTGTTGATCTCGACTGTTTGTACTTCAGTCGTGGGTGTTTATATTTATAATGTGTATGTACTTAAATTTTGTATATTATGTGTAGTATATCAACTACCTGGTATCCGTAACACAAACCTCGTTGCTTACCACGGAACAAGATGGCGCTGTTGTAAAAATGTATTTCAAAAAAACTTATGTATAATATGAGTAATGCAACTCATTTCATACACTTTAATGTTAAAATAATTTACAGCAGTGCACTGTCATTTTATTGTCTCGTAAATGAGAAATAACTTTTGTCATAAACAAAAAATTACATTTAACTTTTTATAATATAAAAATATATAATATTTATCTTCTTGTGAGTTGTATATTTAAAATACAAAAGCGATTCCATAATCCCTAAGGTTTCGCGTATTATTATAAGATAGCTCAAAAGGATAAAATAAATTGTGAAACGTAAAAACTCTTTTTATACAAACCGATAGTAGAAATAAGCAACGGGGAAGGAATTATTCATTGTACTAATATTTCCAATGTAAAAACTCTGGGTGACAGTGTTTGTTGTTTGTTTGTACGCTAGAAGGACACAAAATATTTGAGTACAGTTCTTACATTTTCCATTAAAACATAAACTATGTATAACAATGTCTTGTAAAACACTCAAAAGACAGCAATTGCGATGAATACTGAAAAGTATATTAAGTACAAAAATCTGTACGGTCTCTACGGATCATAATAATCATGTCTAATATTATAAAAGAAAATCACTCACCGCGTCTGTCTGTCTGACTGCAGTAACTTACAAACAATTAAACGCATTTTCATACAATTTTTCCCATAAACGGATTAATTCATCATTCATTGAAAGAATTTCGGTGCTTTCATTATGGTTTTGTACAAACTAAAAATATAACGATTAATAATTAATGAAATATTGAATATATTTTTAAAAACTACTTTTATACTTATAAAAACAATATATTACGTAATGCTTCCTCAAAAAAAGAATTATTAAAATGAAGCAACTTTATATTATGTACGTAATACGTATCTAGGGACAAACCCGAACAATGCAAGGGTTAGTCACTAGTAATTAATAAGTACTGAAATAATTAATAATACCTACTAATAGGTATATTGTATTTACTATATTAAACGGTTTTATTTAGCTCACCCCGTTTGTTTTATTATTTATTATTTATTCTTGGGTCAAATTTAGTAATTCAAATTTCACCCTCTTCCTGTCAACCGATTAATCTGAAATTTTGTGTACACTTTGGATTTTGGTGACAATACAATTATGTTTATTCATTATCATTATAAATTCAAGATGGCCGCCGCTACAAAATGGCGGATAATTTATGTTTTATTAATCCCATCAATATGGGTATCAAATGAAAGGGCTCAACAAGCAGAATACAATATACTATAAAAAATTGAAATCCAAGATGGCGGCCGCTACAAAATGGCGGATAACGTAGGTTTTATCAATCCCATCAATATGGGTATCAAATGAAAGGGCTCAACAAGCAGAATACAATATACTATAAAAAATTGAAATCCAAGATGGCGGCCGCTACAAAATGGCGGATAACGTAGGTTTTATCAATCCCATCAATATGGGTATCAAATGAAAGGGCTCAACAAGCAGAATACAATATACTATAAAAAATTGAAATCCAAGATGGCGGCCGCTACAAAATGGCGGATAACGTAGGTTTAATCAATCCCATCAATATGGGTATACAAATGAAAGTGCTCAACCAGTAGAATACAATGTACTATATAAAATTAAAATCCAATATGGCGGGCTCTACAAAATGGCGGATAACTTAGGTTTTATCAATCCCATCAACATGGGTATCAAATGAAAGGTCTCAACAAGTGGAATACAATTTACTATGCAAAATTGAAATCTAAGATGGCTGCCGCTACCAAATGGCTGATAACAATTTTTTATCAATCCCACCAATATGGGTATCAAATAAAAGGGCTTGACAAGAAGAATACAGTGCACTATACAACCTCAATATTTAAGATGGGCGCAGCCACTAAATGGCGTATAATAATAAGATTTAAATTTAGAAATTGAATCTGTAATAAAAACTAAAAACTAGAAAATAAAATAGGTAAAAAAACTTTTTAAGTTAAACGGTTTTATGTTAAACATACATTGCAATGTTTAAGATAAATGTACTAAAAACCAAAAAATAATAAAATAGATACAGTCGTGGGAATTATAAACATATGCATAGACTAGACTAAAATAAAACCGTGGGGCACGTCAATAGATATAGGCCAACTGCCTAACGACGAATTAAACGATTCTTCTATCGCACATTAAGTCGATAATTTGTAGACAATTGACGTGCCCCATGGTTTTATTTTAGTCTAGTCTATGCATATGTTTATAATTCCCACGACTGTATCTATTTTATTATTTTTTGGTTTTTAGTACATTTATCTTAAACATTGCAATGTATGTTTAACATAAAACCGTTTAACTTAAAAAGTTTTTTTACCTATTTTATTTTATATACACTTTTTTACATATTTAAAATTTATTTAGCCTATTAATAAGGGTATTTTATAAAAATGTCAAATATAATTGAATGTAGGCAGTAAAACCCTGTTTAACTCAATAAGAAGCCCAGCTTTTAGCACTTTGTTGAAAATTGTGCAATTATCCAAAACGTTTCCCACACTACATTTTGCTGAACAAAATAAATTTCATGTCATGTCGCATTATATAAACATATTATACCTAAATATCCGTAATATTTATACACCATACTGTATACTGTATAGGGCCTAAAGTGGTATGTCACCTATTTGATTTTCAATGCATTGGATAGACTATTGTCATCACTTCGTATTAATAGTTTTCGATCATTACAAAGGGGTATACCGATCGGGTATTACGATATAGAGCCCTCCATTATTTGACAGAGAGAGAAAATAATTGGTTGTGACGGAATGCTAGCTTCGGCACAATATTGTACCTACAACAATTTTAGTTGAAAGAACTTTGAAGCAAGTTTTATTGTATTAGATAAGACGGCCGGATGAATGTGTTTTTTGTTTTATATAACAATATTACATATTCTCATATAAATATTCTCTTTTATTTACTAAATCTAAGTTAAATTAAAACCAAATTATATATTTTAAATTAATTGAGTGATTGATTAAATCAAATGAAATTGTTATCGGTATTCGAATAAACACATTCAAATCTATGCCGCCGTTCTCTTGTAAAGCGCGAATAATCTGACAAATACGCGAGAGATGCGCGGTTAAAGAGAGTTAAAATATTGACAGTTGCTTTTAATTACTTTTACGAGAATGTTATCTATTTCTCAATATAATCAAGAGGAAACATTTGCATTTTTGTATATAACGTAAAAACTCAAAAACTACTAGACCAATTGCACGAATTCTTTTGCTATTAGAAACCTACATTATCACTGAGTGACAAAGGTTATATTTATTACTATTGAAACTCGCTCGCGCTAAATCTAGAGACCAACTCGACCGAAACGAGAGTTAGTCGCTAATTTATAATATTATGTACGATTTCTCCAGATATAAAATATTCATTTTTGATAATACCAGTGACTCCGTTACACAAATTCAGTTCTAATTTTACGAACAATGCGTGTTATTTGAATCTCGTGAAATTAGAAGACATTGTAAAAATTACCATGAGACCCCAATAATTTTTGGAAAATATTATCTTTCTGCATTTATAAAACGATCTTTAATAAGCAGCTGTAGCCCAGTGGTAATGCCCTCGCTTCGGAAGTCAAATGAACCGGTTCATACTCGACTTTCCAAATTTTCGTGTGAGAATTATTACTAGCATGATTACGACTTATCGTACAGTGAAGGTAACAATCGTTAGGAAACTTGCGTTTTCGAGACAACCTAACAAGTTTTCGAAAGTCATGTGCAGACCGCAAACCTGCACTTAGCGTGGTGGACAATGGCTTGATGCCTCTTCATCCTGATCCTGATCATCGTCTTGTAGAAAGGCACGGCTTAGCACATTCAGCCGTAATAAAAAAGGCTAATATTAATAAGGGCCTCTAAAGATCAACAAGCAATTCAATTTCTGATTGTTACAACCATAATCCCGTAATCGAACAGATATATACAGCTTTTACATTTTACTAATACTAAGCCAAACTATCGTTAAAAAACTATTTCTACACAAAAACGACAATACATCTTGGAACATCGTAAATCAAAACTTTCTGTATTACCGCGTTTCGACACTAGATAATTGATAAACGATGCGCAATAAATACGGAGACGGGCGTTCTGCCAAAACCATAAGTCCCGCCGTACGTCTGGGTCCAAACAATTGGCTCTCCAGCTCTCTTAAGTATTAGGAAACAGTTCTGGTATATTGCGGATTCTTTTCACTACATTGCACTTCTTGTACCTTTAACATACTTATTATTTGATATTTTGCTTTCGTAAGTCCATTTGGTGGTTAGTATTTCATTGACCGGCTTTAATGATGAAGTATGCTATAGTGTGTTTTCTCAGCATGAGTAAAGGCTTTCCTAACTTAATTTTGCTCCTATATATGATTAGGGATGAATATTCGACCAAAGTCATTATTGAAAATTTGAAGAACATATCTAATATGATCAGAATAATTTACCTTCACTGTTCTTTTTTGTTTCATTTTTTATCGATAACACAAAAGTAACTACTTATGAATGGTTGAAAAAATTCTTAACTGTATTTAAAAAAATGATATTTTATATAAATACTTACTTTTCGTATATTATATATAATATCAATATCAATTATTCAAAAGATATCTCATAAAATTGTATACAAATTATTCTATTTTTCTGACATTTGAACTTTATCTTTAAATTTTTTAAATACAAATTAAACATGAAAACTTAACAGTTCAATTTAACTAACTTAACCATTAACTATACAAATCCGAAAGTCTGTTTCTCAAACTATAGCTACAGAACCCAATAAAATATCAATTGCTTTTAGCAATTCCTGACCAGTTCCAGGCTGTTCTGAAACGTCGTGAAGGGGCATTAATTACGAACATTGGACACTTGGGCCGTTTACTGACAAAAAAGAGGTCTGCTTAATTAGTAAAACACTTTGGCCTGCGAGTAAATTCTCACGCCTCCTTCCATTCCGTCGAAACCTTGGAAAATATATTTAAAATAGTATAATATGAATTAACCTAATATATTGTTATTAAAGAAGAGCCGCTAAATAATTATTTTTTGCTTTAACTGGATGGAACATTTCTCTTCAATATGCTGTTTAGGTTTCTGATGTAGCCACTATATACATTAGTCCGAAAGACGACCGACCAAAAACAGCAAGTATTTGATTTTATTTTTTTATATTGTCACATTGATGGTATAGAAATGAACCTGCTTTCAGTCAGTTTTTAAGGTTTTTTTGCTAGAGCGGCTGTAATTTTGTATGAATAAAAAATTAATTCCAAAAAATTAATTTTAGGGCCTAATTAAAAACACATTTTCGGTCGTCAGTCATGAAAATCTTCTAATTGAGCGCGTCATTCATGTATGTGGCTTTAAGGCGTAAAAAGTCCCGTATATGCATTGATTGAATGCACATGCATACTAGCATTAAATAATATAGAATTAATAAGTTAAGACTCATGTATGTAGTAAATACATAAATTTTATGTAAAGATTAACACATATATAAATAATAAGTATGTGTAAATCTATATCATTTTACATCAAGACGACGTTACTCGTTTATTGTGAAAGGTAAATATTGAAGAGGAAATTTCTATTGCCGACGTTTGCTTTGAAATATAATATTTAAACCGTTAGAGAATAAAGTCAAGTACGAAAGACTTGTAAAGGATTAAATAAATAACACGATATATCTTCGCCATCCCTTGTATGGGTGTGATCTTTGCGATGTTGTGTCAAGTATTAAGACTCAGGCACACTGCTCTGCCTTTCTTTGATTAGTATCATGTTGTTTTCGTAGATCATACTTTTAATTTAGAGTTAAAATGCATAAATTCTACCTATTTTTTATCCTATATACCTAATAAAATTATGGAAATATCTAATTACTACTTTCGATAATTAGCAAACCCCCAAAAAGAGGTAACAAAAAAGGTTTGCTGCAAGCAACGCAAAAGCATAAGACGACACATTTGGTTCAGTTTGCAGCACATACCACTCTTCTTTACATAGTAGTTAGTACACAGGTTCAAATCTCATGGGTGTTTGTGTATTTGTAATATGTATTTAACGTTATTATATGTGTAGGGTATCTACTATCTGGAACCTATATCACAAGCTTCTTAGCTTACCACGGAAATAGATGGTGATGTAATAATATCTCAACATAATATTTATTATAATATTAATTATTTATGTAATACAAATTCAAAGCAAAAACAAGTACGTAAGTAACGTAACATAATGTTGAAAAATTTATTAATAATACAGGAAAGTTAATAAAAATCGTTATAAAGCCAAACAATCCGCTTGTAGATACATATCTTTCACACCAGAAAAGCGCACCGAATGAATCTGTCTCATTCTATTGGTGTCAATTACGTTTCTAATTAACGTGAATTGAAAGTGAACAATGAAAGTCGGTCGAAATAAAAGGTCATATCTAAAACCCAAGAGTCTTGTTAACAAGCCCATCTCATTTTGATTTAAATTTATGTGAATGAAATTAAAAACGACGTGCGGTAACAGAATATGCTATGTATCTGACTGCACAACATCTCTAGTTGGCAGTCGTTATTACTTAGGTTCTAGTAAGGATAACCTACAAATCGTCAGTAAACCCTGACTTTCTTCTTCTTATCATTAACAATATTTTAAACAACAATTGAAAAGATGTGATAATCTTTGAAAAAGAGTCAACTCGTTGATCTTTAAATATAACTTTTTGCTAAAGAAGTTGCCTAAATATGTTGAAAGTGTCTTTTAGGGCTAAAAGAGAGGAAAAGAAACAGCGGAAAACTGGTCGGTAAAGTGCCAGGTAAATTCGCATAGTAAATTCCGCACCCACAGAATGTACACTTTGCTTTGCGTACAAATAAAATAGTAGCACATACCCCGCGAGTCTGGTTCGCCTTTTTGTTGTGTATTGTTTGACTTTCCTATTTGTACTGAACAGGCTCCGATTATCGTGTTTTCGTGAAAACAATTTCTTCAAAAACTTTTAAATTTAAAATAGTCTCTTTATTCTTTATCATTTTTACTTAATTTTATTTATATAAAAATATAAATAAATATGTTGGGACATTATTACACCATCTAGTTCCGTGGTAAGCTACGAAGGAAGTTAGTGTTACGGATACCAGACAGTTGATACTTCATATATAAGTTTAAATACATAAATATTAAAAATATAAACACCCATGACTGGAGAACAAACATTCGAGCTTAACAAATAAATGCCCCCAGCGGGACTCGGAACCCGCGACCGCTGGCGCAAGAAAGTAGGTAAGTAGGAAAAAAAAAGAAAGGAAAAACTTCGCAAAACGTGTCGTACATACTTAACTTGAGAAACTAATATGTCTACAATCATTTCTCAAAGATAACTCAGCTTTAATATTAAAATGATAACTTAACTTTCTAATAAAATTAAGATACGTATATTAAAAATCTTTAATATTCCATTATAAACGTTATGTTACGAATGTAATAATAAACTACTGAAGTGATACCAAGTAGCTTTCAGATAGTTAATATTTTTATCTATCAGATCAACTATTTCTTAGGAATTTAATTACTGTTAAAATGTATACGTTTAATAAAATTCTAAATAAATCGAACCTGTACCAGTCATTATTAACGATACTCTGGCTGAATCTATAGTTTTAAATTTTTTATGTGTCTCTTTTGGATCAGCTCACGAGAAAACCTCTTTACAGATTTTATAAATAACCAATACAATAATATAAGATTGAGATCCAGATTAAAATATATTATGCTTAAAACTGCGAGAAAATACCACATCTCTTTCTAATCTATACTATCCTTTACATACGAGTACATATCGGCAAACGTCTTCACGAAATATTAGTATTTCAAATGAAAGATGTAAAACATATTTGACCATCAACACAATTGCATCTAAAATTCTAGAGGGTCTTTAAAAATTAAAAACATCGTTAAAATGAAACTGGTCTTAGCATCAACAGAATCACGTCGCCCTGATATAACAAACAAATTAAGACCAGCCGAGAAAAAAGTTAATCAACGAAATGAATAAAGCCAAAAAGATTTTTGCACGTTTTGAGATAACCGATGTAAATCGAGAGTACAAGAACGGAAGCGTCTCAGAAATACAAAGTACTCGTAATATAGGTTAAGTATCAACTTATACTGCTTATATTTATGTTGTTTTTGTAATTATAGCTAAAACATTAATGAAATTTCTTTTAACAATTATTATTCCTTTAACAATTAATGGAATTTCCTTTAACAATTATAAAAATAATGAGATTTGCTACACTTGATTCTATGTACACATAATATTAAGCTAATCTTTAGTATCTTATTTCTTATGTAAGGCTTTCTTGTTAGTATATTGTTGGAAATGAAGAATTTTATTTTGATTTTGAAAAGAATGATAGGAATATCTACTTTGACGACACGTTTGGTGCAGTTTGTAGTGAACCCTACTTTCTTACGCCAGCGGTCGCTGGTTCGAATCCCGCTGGGGGCATTCATTTGTTAAACTCGGATGTTTGTACTCCAGTCATGGGTGTTTACATTTATAATATGTATGTATTTAAACTTAATATATGTAGTATATCAACTATCTGGTATACGTTACGCAAGCTTCGTAACTTACCACGGAACTGGATGTTGCTGTTTGCAATAATGTCCCAACATATTTATTATTATTATTATTTATAAGCCTTTTCGTAATTATAATGTATTATTTTTAAACTGCTCTTTACATATTTCTAATTCAATGGCTAAAATGTTAATTATTATTGACCGTTGCTTCTCTCCTTTGATTTGGCTCTACATGGGATCTCACAACTTTTTACAATGACCCTTGAAGCTTCGCGATTTTGGAAAGCTTTTAACATTTTATGGTTTTTGTCAAGTCGATTTTACGTCAGTTACTTAGTACTCTAATACTTTATTATTCATTAGATTTCACTAGTAAATGTATATATAAGCTTGACAAAGTATATACTAAAACCTTTCTTTTGAATCATTCTATATATTTCAAAAAAACCGCATCAAAATCCGTTGCGTAGTTTTAAAGATCTAAGCATACATAAGGACAGACAGCGGGAAGCAGTTTTGTTTTATACTAAGTAGTGATTAGTTAATTAATTACTGTATAGAAGTATGTTTAAGATGTAACTAAATTATGCAGTCATTTATGTACGTATTTGATGTGATTGTATGTACGCTGCTTTGTAAAAATGTAAAAATGAATATTTAAGCTATTGTTAAACTTTAGCTTTCGAAATATACAGGGGGTTGCTGAAACCACAAGATCTATTCTGTAAGAACCTTTACACAACCCGACTGTTCAATCCACGTGACAGATTTTTTAAGAGTTCTACAGGTTTTTGTTTACGCTCGTAATTATCAATAAAAGAAAAGAAAAAGTGGTATTATGGACAAAAACAATAGAAATGAAGAGAATGAACCATTTAAGAATAGTATTTAAATTTTCTTTACATATAGAAATCAATAAATTATCCAGGTTATATAATATACTAAAAGTTTTTAATATTTAAAAAAAATACAGATTATGTACATTGAGATTTTTAACTTTTCTATATAATATATAAACGTATATAGAACTCAAAACTGTTGAATAAGATTGAATAAGCAAGTGAATTCAATCACAATCTGTACAGCAATCAGCGACCGATGCAGAACTGACACAGCAGCAGCGTATCGAAACATAATATATCGCTACACGCATCTAAGCGCTGACACGTACTGATCCATTTGATGAATCGACAGATTCCTGAAACCCCTCTCTACAATACCCGGCACAATACTGCCTGATAAATCTTTAGGATTTATCTTCAGATATGTGATTCTACTCTGGTAGCGTTGATATTAAAACAATAATGACCAAGTACACTAAATTAATTAAAGTGTTTCTTCTTACTCAATACACATGTTGTACATCAGTCAAGTATATATATATATATATATATTTATTGAAAATCTTAATTTTTAGTCTTTGTCTGAGAACACATCACGAGAAAACCTTTTGATAAAATTTCGTATAAAGATAGCTTTTTCTTATTTGGATACATATGGGAAACTTTTTTGTGTGGAAAAATATCTCATCTCCGAGAAATCTATACGTTTAAAACGTACCTGAGTTGTTTATAAGTTTCTAATCTAAAAAAATTAAATAGATGGTAAAAATATTCCCTTCAAAGATATATATTCAAATCAACATGTCCGAATACTTTTCTATTGGTATATGAAAGAGGGTAAAATAAAATGAAACGATCTTTTGCATCTGTAACATAACAGTCTACTGTATATTTGTGTCGCCCTATAAAAGCAAGTAATCATTGAAAAATGTTTGGGTTTTACTAAAAAAGTGAAAAGCGAAGGTCGTATTCCAGGCAATACCAACATTATATGATATCTTGAATACCTTTAGCTTGGCATTCTTTTTAATTATTCTGCATCTGTTGCTATTTCATAGTTTAATTATTAAACTAAAAAGAATATAGTACTCGCTTGGATAACCGAGTGATGCGGGTTCAAATCCGGGTCTCGCACCTCTGATATTTTCATGTGCGAATCATTTTATAACCTGATTACCACTTGTGAAGTGCATGTCTGAGAGAAACTAGCAAGTTTTCGAAAGACATGTGAAGTCCGCCAACACGCACTAGGCCAGCGCGGCGGACTATGGCCTGATCCCCTTCGTACTACTTAAAAAAGGGCTGATGATGATGAAAATAAAACTTCTATTCTTTTATACATTTCTTAGAACAAACCAATTGAGTATAATAGTATAATAATAAGTAACATAGAATTATCGCATATTAGCACAAATTATACTAATACTTTATACTCGTACTGTAATATCAACACCTTTCACTACGTTCCAATTATTTTCAGTCAACAAAACACACCCAATCGTGAATTCTTCTTTTTTATTACCCATTTTACTGAATCCTCGAACTGTACTCAGCTTTAATAAAACCACTAATCACTTAAACATTTTTGGCCCTGTAATAATATACAGTGTTTGAAAAAAAATAAGGCTTCAAAATTAAACTTTCATGCATTTGTAATATAAATATAATGTTCTAAATTACTCTTAATATTATTTAAATATAAATTCAGCCTATTTTAAAGTCCCTCTGCTGAGCACGGACCTCCCTTTAATAGGAGGGAATCGGGAAAAGTCCATCATGATGACCAACAGACAGATGACAGGTTGGGGGAGTTCACGTGTCTTTCGAAAACTTGCTAAATATTCTCAGGTATGCAAATAATATCCTCACGATGTTTTCTTTCACCGTAATACAAGTGGTAATCATGTTAGAAATGATTCGTACATGAAAATATATATAAAAATAAACTTTTAAACATTTCTTTTTAGATATGCTTGCATTCTTAAAACTAGAGAAGAAAAGAAAGAGGTATATTTCTAAACGGTTACAACCTGTATTCTACGAAGATAAATGTCCTCTAAAACTTGGATAACATACACATAAGTCAAAGTGTTAGAATTCTTCCGAGCTGCGTTTACTTCGCTTTAGAGATTACAGACTTCCTTGGTACAGACCACTAGACTGATGTTCGGAAAGCGACCAAGCATTAGCTCGGCATATTTTTATACTACATTGCGGTTAGCGGTCTCAGAGGCATTTAATGCGTACATTGGTTCTTTTAAAACGATCACGGTCCATTAGTTTCACGCTTTCGCTGGGCCAGTTTCGATCGGATAATGCGCTGTGGCTTTTAGTACAAGAGCTATTTAAAGTTGTGAAATATCTTGAAGTCCATCTGCACGAGTACACAATGATGATGAAATGAGGTTATATAGTTTTTTTAGTATTTTATCGGTATCTTATATTTACTATTCATGTTATAGCAATGAAATTGTAGATTATGGTTTTTATAGCTACAAAATAGGTATGAGAATTATATAGAAATTGTTCATTAAACTTAAGAAGTATTTTTAAGTAGAGATAGTAATATGTGTGTAGACATGGGTTTTCTTTCAATATGAGAGGAAATAGTCCATAGGTCGGTTAGTAATACAAGTGGTAATCATGTTGAAAATGATCCGCATATAAAAAGATCAAAGGGGTGAGAGCGAGACCGGGGATTTGAACCCGCTTCACTCGGTTTCTCAAGTGACCGCGTTACTGTTGCACATTTAAAATTTTTATTTTTTGTATGTCTTAACGTGTTTCACTTTTAATGCCTAGACGAAGGTGGATGAAATTTAGTACATAAAATATTTCCTAAAATAACTCATACTGGTAAGCCAGTGTTAAACATAATCTACAACATAACAGCACATTAAATTTTAAGAAAAAAAATTAGCTATAGCCTGAAAATATTATAACAGTACACATTATTTTTTAACTCAAGATATAACACAACTAAAATAAATAAGAAGCTTTAATTCTATTCAAATATTAAATCCAAATACCTATTTCAATATACTGAAACAAATTAATACAATATTACACTTTACACAGCCAAGACAATCTATATTGTCACGGACTGAAAATGAAATGGAGTGAAAAGGTTGAATTTAACAGTAACTTCCAGGAGGGCTCGCTTCGGTTTGACCGGAGATCATAAATCCTAAGCGGCTGTAACGTAGCATAAACAGGGACCCTCTAAATAGTACAAGATAATACAAATCTATAGAATGATATACTACGTATAATAAAATTCTAACTTAGTCAAATCTGTTCACTGAATAGTGTTTGGAAAATCTAATTGAAATAGTCAGTTATTACAGATACAGAAGAGGAGTCTTTAGTTTTTACAATTTCTAGTTTATTTTCATGTCAAATGAGAATGAGAAAGTCAATAAATAATAAAAAAGCTGAAAAGTATTATCACAAAATACTATCTACTTCCTTGGCTATGAGGCTAGTTATGAATACCAGATAGTTTATACAATCAGTGCTTTGACGACACGTTTGGCTCAGTTGGTAGTGACACTACTTTCTGCACCAGCGGTCGCGGGTTCGAGTCCCGCTGGGGACATTCATTTGTTAAATGCGGATGTTTGTACTCCAGTCATGGGTGTTTATATTTATAATATGTATATATTTAAAAACTTATATATTATGTAGTATATCAACTATCTGGTATCCGTAATACAAGCTTCCTTCGCAGCTTACTACGGAACAAGATCGCGCTGTGTGTAATAATGTCCCAACATATAAAAAAAATATTATAAAACAAAGTTCTCGGCCACGTCTGTATGTCAGTCTATACGCGTTAAATTCAATAACAGCTACTGCACATTTTCATGCTGCTTTCACCAATGTGTGTTAAAAATTAATGCACCCAGCGAGGCTCGAACCTGCGAACCTTGCTGGCACAGCAAGTATATTATTATGATACTAGCGACTCGCCCTCGCTTCGCTTGGGCTTTTTCCTAGATTTAGCACAGGCAAAGCCGCGGGATCCACTAGTTATGCATATAAACCTTCCTCTTGAATCACTC
This sequence comes from Boloria selene, assembly GCA_905231865.2. Taxonomy (NCBI): domain Eukaryota; kingdom Metazoa; phylum Arthropoda; class Insecta; order Lepidoptera; family Nymphalidae; genus Boloria; species Boloria selene. The sequence continues at coordinate 15,563,065 of HG993131.1, forward strand.
TATCTATTAAAAAAATCGCATCAAAATCCGTTGCGTAGTTTTAAAGATTTAAGCGTACAAAGGGATATAGGGACAGAGAAAGCGACTTTGTTTTATGCTATGTAGTGATTTTACTACATTTTATATGAAGCATCATGAATATAATAAGTTTTTTTGTACCTAATTACATACAATAACCTGATATTGTACATGTTAAATATAATTGAACTACGGCTGATATGATAAAATTCTATAAATAAATGATATAAAAGGGCAATCCGTCATTTTTCACGGAGGCTTTGTTTGCCTCAATTTTGTGACATAAATCTTAACTGGTGGCAACGATACAGTGGGTAAGTTTTGGAAAAGTAATAAATTATTTTTTAATATAAAAAATATGGTTTATTTATGCTATGTTTGATACAGCTGTAATTTGTGACTGTATAGCCAAGTGCCAGTTGTACTATAATATAATTATCTCGTAGGTACGTTCCACTCTCGTCTTGCTCAGGTTCGTCACTAATGAAAAACAAATCTGTCCCACAGGAGTCGCACATTTTTTGGGATGAATAGGACCTATGTGCCATTCCAGGCTTTTTGTAATTTATATTTGTGCCGAATTTCATTTAGATCTATTCAGCTATTCTGACGTGATTGAGTAATTTTCACATTTATAATATGAGAATAATCATAATAATACATATATAGCTACGAGTACATATTTATATTATAAAGCTAAAATACAACATTAAATCGAACTTTATTGATAACCTTTAATTTATACTATAAGTAATTTATTTTATTAAAGTAAGCTTAGCCCCTAGGCTATAATTAATTCTAAAATAGTAAAATATTATATACAAAATAAGTAAAAAGAATAAAAATTAAATTAAAAATTATTCCAACACATATAATTCGCCAAAGGGAAGTCGGATTTGCGCTCTAAATATTACGAACCTTTTATGACTGGTCAACCTAAATGCTAGTGGTATCGCATTCTGATTTTTACTCAATAAAAATTGTATATTCAGAATAGGTACATTTCATAAACAAATACGTAAATTTTGTGATGGGAATATTTATCTTTTATAAAGACTAGTGAATGAAAATATTTGTTTTAGTTAGTAAATAAAAACAATTTATATGATAAATTACCATCTAAAATCAAATGTAAAGAGTTCTTGTATATACGACACACATACACACACACACGCACAAACAAGCAATTGTGATTACATCGGTCAACCAGATTGATCGTGGATCAGCGCGCAACATATTCACAAAAATTTGTTTTTTTTTTTTATGGTAAAAAGGGGGCAAACGGGCAGGAGGCTCACCTGATGGGAAGTGATCACCTCCGCCCATGTGCATCTGCAAGCCAGGCTTGCAGATGCGTTGCCGGCCTTTCAGGAAAGGTAGGGATGGAGGAGGGAGGAAGGAGGGAGGGGAGTGGGAGGGAGGGGGGAACGAAGGCGGAGGATGAAGGGAAGAGGGAGGGGGGAAGGAGAGTGGGCCTCCCGGACTCTCACTCACCAGACGAAACGCGACAGCATAGCTGCCACTTCACGCCAGTCTTCTGTGAGAGAGTGGTACTAATGAACTATACGGGGCGTGCCGGCCCATTCGGCTGCTACCCGAAGGTAACAAGCATAAGTGTATATTTCAGTAGAGCGACAACTTTACGGTGAGAGATAAGATGCAGTACCAACAGAATTGTTATGCAAAAATTGACAAAATAATTAGTGACTGTTTTTGCTTTACCCAGGGCTCGAATTTAGGTCCGTTGAATTCCTGAGTAGGAAAAATGTTAGTAAAAATTTCTTTGTCACCACAGTTTGATATGAAAGGAAATTGTAAATCTATACAGACAATAGTCTGTAAAGCGTTATGGATAGAATAATTTAGTTGTAAGACAATATTGAATCTGAGTTAGTCTTGATTCTCGAATTACTAATGTAGTTGATCGATTACTCAAAAGGTTTTAAGCACTACTGTAAACTCTGTAACTGATCGTATCATATTAAATACTAAATATTATTAAAACGTTTATATTATTAAGTTAGTTGTTTCGTGTGATTTTCAAAATGTATATATATTTGTTTTTCAAAATGTATTTCAGTATTGTTATTTGCGTGGATAATAATTTATTTAAGTGAGATAAAAATTAGTTGTATAATAATAAATGTATTAAAATTGCAATTTTTATTCCGAAAAAACTCCAAAGCTCAACAGCAGCGAACATAATATTATTATGTAATTCATGCAGTTATATAAAGTACTAGCGACTCACCTTCGCTTCGCTCGTTCTCGCCTAGATCTAGCGAGAGCGAGGCCGCGGGTACCGATAGTAATAAATAGAGTATATTATGTTACTCAGTGTTAATGTAGGTTTCTAATGGATTTCATACAAAATACATTTTTTTTTTCATAATATTAGTATAGATAAAATCTTAAGCTTAAGAAATGTCAAGATATTTGTCAAACCACGACAAGGACGTGTAATAAAAGATAGCTATGAGTGGAAAGGATACATAATATTTTTTAAAAGAAATCTTCACTAGAATACCATTTAATATAATATGTGGACACATTGACATGAGTGATGGATCAAAGGTGGCAGGGAGGTGATGGAGGTCAAAGACCTAAAACTAATTTTGGTAATATATGAATAAGTTGAAGGTAAAGTGGTATACCACTAGTGGTGGAATGCGGTGTTCAGTCAATTTGACATCAATATGTATTCGTATATACTATTCGGTACTATTACTGTATACCCGAGTTGTCCTAGTGTCTTTCATGTAGCTAAGAGTTAATCCAAGTGGCAAGCATTAAGTCTCAAAACTATATCTCTTAATAGGGATACTTAGTATTATGTTGTTTCATTGAGGAATATTCGTGAGAAAATATCCGAGCAAATCTTAGTTTTGAAGGACAAAAAGTCTGCGATCCTGCCACTGTCGACTCTCTAACTGATTGCTACTGAACTGCTAACGTTTAATTTAAAGAAGTATATTTTGATATCAATGAAGAGAAGGAGTTCACAATAGATGTTGGAAAGGGCTTGACTTAAAAAAGTAGTCTCCAGTTGCAAAAGGTTTAAGGCGTATGACAATACTGTTACCATTCCATATTATATTATGAACAAAATAATAAATTACATTTTAATGTATTTTGGCATACCTATACTGTTTAGCTTTGTGTTATTTGCTTTGTAGCATTTAATGTTGTAATTGATGACTTGTCTTTGATAATTTAGTTCATTATCCTTTAATCAAATTAAGTAGTCCTAACTAAACATCAGCAATAGATAATACCGTGTGTATTATAGTAAGTAAATATTCCTTCGTATGATGTACGATAAGCATAATAAAATAGCAAGTGACAAGATGCCAAGACTAAAAATATTAGTAGAACAAATGAGCAATACATAATTAATACTTTCTTAAATTTATGTGAATATCTGACATTTCAAATAAGGCTGAATTTCCATGATTTTGGACTCCCAACGTTTCCAAAACTTTAGAGCACTCATGATCACGGAAACTTACTTAAAGTTATGTACTAGTTATAGACAGTGCCTATCTATTTTACAATATGATTTCAAAAAATTAATAATAAAGATTACATTAATCATTAATTTTAATTGTATGCTATTGCTGCTAAGCATTCAAAGTAACGGAATAAAAATACGAAAGGATAGTGTAATTTAAAGTACAGTATTTACAGAGAGGATTTCACGGTAGCTCGATGAAGAGCACGAACACACCCGGGGACTTGGACACTCTAGTGAAAAATGTGCGGAAAAGCAATTTGTTAATTAAAGAAATACTTAATTAGATGGTCTCGCTGGTTTTAAGTGGCAATTTACATAAAATAACTTTAGATTATCAGTAGATATACTAAAATTTTAGTACTTACATCCTACGTACTTAAAGGCAGATTACTGGCCGATGTCCAGGTCATACCAAAATTTGGAATAATATTTTCAACCTAACATTTTACGAAAGGGCGAATTTAGTTGTTCTATAAATTATATTGCTAAGAAAATAATTAATATCAATAAATATACTATCGCAAATGTTGTATATTGATTTGATTTGATTTGATTTGTGATAAACATTAAATGTTGACAGTTACGATACCCATGAACATTTTGTATGGGAAAATGGTTTTTCTTTTATTTAATATGTTTTCGTCAATTTTCAATATATTAATAGTTACTTTGGGGCTTGGACAAATACAACAAATCATGAAAATTAGTCCAGTATTTCTCGAGTTATAAGTGTTCGAACTAACCGGATTTTGTTTTATATATTAAGATTTACTTTCCCAGCATTAATTATGCTACTTTACATACAAAAACGTTGTTAAAATGCTACTTTATTGCTTGCTGCTGATGACTTTAGACGAATTAACTCACACATTTTAAATTGCAGGCTTTACTTCTGAATTCTTATCATCATATTTCTCATCTTACCTGATCGTACGTCATAATTACAATTTATATTTATCACATTTTACTAAGCATGTGTTTTATGTTTAACAATACAGATATTTTTTTTATTTTCGGTAGCCTTTTCTTTGTTCTGCTTATCATATTCCAACAGGTAATGAGTAAGTTATTGCCGAACAAAAAATTATAAGGGAATTGAATTGAAAGATCCTTTTAAACATCGATTTTTACAAAGGACTTAAATCAACAAAAGTTGAAATGTGGTCAACTTCATTATATTACTTCGATATCCCCAGGGTCTTAAACGAGATGATATTTTACAAACGTTCAAGTATAGAAATAAAAAAAATCATAAGAAAGACTTATTCCTTAATAAATGATATTTTGTCTAAATTTTTTTATTTATTACAAAGTAAAAATGCAAAGTGATTAAAAATATACTTGATTTTTTATACAAAACAAACGTAAATTTAATTATTATTACTGAATAAGTCATGTCCAATTGTGGCAAGAAATTTAGCCGAATTTCTTTGCTAGATGGTAATATCACTTCTTTGGGCAAATAACGAACCAGCTCTCTTGTCATCTGCAGAGGCGAGGAGATGAAGCGATGCTTAGAATACATAATCTTTTAAGTGTTTACCACTTCAACTCCATAGGCCAAAGGTTTTCCCAGTAAATGGTATTGAGGAATAATTTTGATTAAGGTGTACTTACGCAAATAGCACTTCAGCCTTTTCCGCCGCGGCTCCCCACTTTAGAGACGAACGATGTTACCTGTTTCAATATAATTTTCAATATATTTATATCTATATTATTAATACATTAATTAGACGATTCAAATTTCTACGATGCTAGCTTCTTTGTAAACGTGATATTACGTTTCACTCAACAAGTGTTAGTTGGTAGTGTAAAACTAAAATCAAGCATAACTTGTTCTCATATTATGTTCTACACATGTGACAAAGCAAAATAACGTCGTTCGTTTTAAATGCTTTTTAAAATTAAGTTTCATAAAATTTTTATATTATATTCTCTATTCTTGAGACGTTAAAAATGTGCATTTCCTTAAAACTGTGCCTGTGGTTTTGGCACATAAATAGACTTTTGCTGAATAAAATAAATTAGATTTATTTAATCTTATAGGAGTCTCTTCTACCAAGATAACAAATCTTTTGACAAATTTTAGAGCATCTTGTCTTTGGTTCAGCCAGGAATGTCTTAGACAGATATTGTAACCACCATACAATTACAATTTATAACTAAGTGAAGATTTTACTGTTAAATTATACGGTTATAGCATAACCAGCAAACTTATAATAAGCTACAGAAGTTATCAAGTCTTAATTAAGCATTACGTTTACATGTAAAATATAGGTATAATGCTTTCAATACCATAACAATTCATCCTTTTTGTATATCTACTGCTGGGTAGGTACACCTAGCATTGTTGGATGAAACTGTGGTAGTCCACGAAACCCTAACGTATTTCGGTGGACTTTACAACATAACTCGAAGCTAGCTAGGTAATCAAATATGCAGATTTCATTATAATATTTTACATTATCGTAACGCAAATATTGTTAATGTTGAGAAATTTGCAGATGAAAATAAGACATGTGCGCGAGCTGAGATTAGAATCTACTTCACTTTATATTATAGATAAGAGCAAGAGCAGAATAACAGGACTACCTTTATCACTGCTTTTTAAGTTCATTCAATTTATAACTTATGAAAAAATATGTAAAACGTTCAACAGCTTCGATAAACTCACTTCATCTGTTTCACAAAAATATACTAATTCAGAGATTCAAAATGTTATATAAAAAGTGTAGTTATGTTTAGAAAGCCCTCTTTGAATGCGAGTCTGGCGGCCAAGGGCCCTTGGGTTCTGAAGAGATGTTGTATTCCTTTTGAGTGAATTTGCGTATCGAAGGACAAGCCTGTGTTTAATATTTATAGGTTAATCTAATATTATTTACATACAAGATGTTTACAATCGAAAATACTCTACAAGTGAATATTGATCAGGGTGATTTGAGTTAATTGATTAAATAATGTTAGAAATGCATATTTAATTGTTCTTGTTAAAAAATGTATGTTTTATTTTGCATATAAATAAAGACAATTAAGTAAAAGAAAAATACATACTTTATACATTATACAACTTATATCTATACGTATGAGTATAATAAAGTTGTGACTTGCTGGTGTATAATATTTTTAAATGTTAATTTCCATACATAGATACAGACGCTGAGACCGAATCTAAAGGGTTTTAGGTTTTAGTCTGTCTGTTACCGCGTCGCGAGAAAACCTTTTAACAGATTTTGATGATTTTTTTATGATGATGAGTTGTAGGATACATTTTACTACGAGAAAATATGAGAACTATTCCTTTAAACGTGCCTGGAGACGAACTCGAGCATAGCGAGGGTGAATCTCTTGTACATACGAATAACTTTAATACAAATTTTCGAAAAGATTTATTTTGATACAGCAAGATAAATGTTTTTCTATCAAAATCTCGTTAACCATTTTGTTTAAATTTAAACATGATTACTCCAACCTCACGAGCCATATATACTCGTAGCCTTAATAACATTCGCTTCTTTACTTACAAGTCGCAAGTTGGAATTGTGTACTGAAGAGTTGAACTGAAAGAATATAATATATATCTGTATATAAATCGCCTTTTAATGTAATCCGAAGTAGCTTTTCAAACTAATTCAAAGTTGGTTGAAATTCAAAGAAGTAAATTGTTCGAAAATGACTTTGCTGAACCCGCAATCTATCATGTGCCTTGCGAAGGTAAAATCAAGATGGACCGTGAGCTAAAACTTATAAAATTTTAATATCTGAACTCTCCTAAAACTTATGCAATTTTTGCAACCTTGTATATGCGTTATTTACCAAACTTGTGTTAGAAACTTGCTATTATATTCCTTCATATTTTAACACATTTTAAAATTTGTTTCCTGGAACGTACAAACAGTAAGCCTGCCTAATATTATACTAAGTATTTTAATTCATATACAAATTAGCATTTTTTCTAATTTACAATAAGTCAAACGCACCTCTATATACGTACTTTGGCTGTGATAAAGGACTTATACTTACTAATATTATAAATGTGATATTAACTCTTTCTGTCTGTCGCGTTTTCACGCTATAACGACTGGACCGATTCAAATGAAATTTAGTACACAGATATTTTAGAGCCTAAGAAACGACAAGAATATGGCAAGAGGAGAAGGACAAGAATATATATAAATATAAGAAAAATGTGGCTATAAAGGGTTGAAATAAGGGATGAAAGTTTGATAGCCTAGTCGATGTAGTGGCGAGCAATGTACACACGAGATGTCCTAGGTTCGAGTTCCGGGTCCAGCCATGTTTATAATTTAATCTTGGCTCGGGGTCGGGATGGTATCGTCATTGCACTTGTGTCTGGTTGTCGGGCAGAGTGCATGATCGATGGACGGTTGTCAGAAAGTTCGCTGTTATCAGATGACAGGCGGCAGACGGCAGACGGCCGTCATAGTTGGACGACTCAGTAATTAGTATGACTGGTGGCTTGGAATTAGTACGACTTATCGGAAGATTGTCAGTGGGAGGCCCTCAAGTCAGATGATTTGTCCGAAAATTCCAAAAAATTAATATGGAATATGGTCCAAAATTTTGATTAACTTTCAATGCATGTGCAGTTTAGGTTCAGGCTATCATCGGAGATAGCTTGACGGACTAACCAAAACTAATGACCAAAGACATAGTCCAGTCTTCGCCTCAAAACGATCTTATCATCTTTAACCTCATAGCTAGCTTCTATGCTAACGTGATAGTGCAGCCATATTTCACATAATAAATAAAAAAATCTAAGCTCAGTAAATTAAGTTCAAGCCTTCAGATCTCATTAAAAGGGCATCATCAAAACTGAGATGAAATTAACACCCCAGTTTTCACAAGAGTCAGAATCATTACAAAAATATTAAAAATAAAAATAGATAAATTATAGAGCGTCAGCAAAAAACTAGTTTTGAACGAGACGCTACGTTTTCTTGTGAATATAAAAAATCAAGTGAAAATTGCGAGAAATTTAATGATCCACTAATTACGACCGCTTTGCAAGTGGATAAGTTCTACCTTTCAAATGAAACTCAGTTTTTTGAAGAGTGTGCTAAATTTAAAATTAGCTTTCGGAGACATTTCTATTATCGTTAGTTGTGAAAAAAATCTTATTACGATTTAAAATAATATTATACTTTATTTTACAATACATGCGTTTGCAGAAAAGATTTAAGCCTTGTCTCTAAAATACTGCTTCTTTTGAATAACATTATAGGATTTTAATACATTATTTTAAATTTAATTGAATTATTTTTAAGCAGATGTTTCAAACATTTTGTGATATCTGTGCCATTCGGTACCTTCTAACTTGTTTTTCGACTTTCAATAACAATATTTCTCGCTGAGAAAATATTATACAATAGTGCAATACAAACTCCGTGCTTTATTATTATAGTAACTTCAGTAGAAGTAAATAAATATTTAACATCACTCTTAAGACTCACTTTAAGTTCAATAGTTAACTTTAGTAATTATTTTACTATACAATTAAAGATTTTGTTTCAAAGTCAATATCATATAAACGTTGATTATAATATAGCCTACTTCGATCGCACTACTTTATTGCATTTTTTACAGCTTTTGCATTGCAAAAGCTCTGTAATAGAAACGCCAGCTTCAAACAACAAAAGCACATTAAAGATTCTAGACCTTAAAACTTGCGATAAGCCTATACTGTCCACTGGGAAAAACTTTGTATACTTATACTGTACAATGTTAGAAAGTTCAAAATGAAAAATAAAATTACTTGCCCGGGGGTCTTATAAGTATTTGATAAAAGTTGCGCGCCCCTGGCCTAAGCCACTGGTGGAGCAATAATTATGCATTATGTTCGCTCAGTTCGCGTGTTGTCTGCTTTTATGGAGATATATTGTAACTTTCCGACTCCACACCGAAATATAACTAGACTATGTCTTACATGACATGTTCGTTATTATAATGTTTTTGCTAATCTATACTTATATTAAAAAGAAGTAGAGTTACTTTGTATAATCGCGCTGATATTACTCAGAAACTTTTAATCCGGGATGAAAAATACTTTTTGAATTCCATAGTCCGTTAATTTAGCAAGGTTGTAGACTATATTATGATTCTAATAACAAAAAAATCATTTTTTAAAATTATTGTCTGTCAGTCTGTTTGCTTCCGGTAATCTCTGAAACGGCTGGACCGATTTTAACGGGACTTTCACTTGCAGATAGCTAATGTTATAAGGAGTAACTTAGTCTACTTTTTAACCGACTTCAAAAAAAGGAGGAGGTGTTTTTAAGAAAATTTATTTATTTTAACTAGCGGAAACCATGGCTGGAAAACGAGGATGAGTCGCTAGTATATAATAAGAATGATCATCCCAAGTAAATATTAACTAGCTTATACATGAACCAATGTTAGACGACACGAGTCTTTGTTTTGTAGACCGTAGTTTGCACCCGTTGTACTTATATCGGACGCACTGATGCGTTGGTTACGAAATGTGCTGTTAAAATATGTAAAATAAGACAAATAATAGTTATGAATATAAATCAGTTTTAAGATTTATGTCCGGCGGCTCCGCCTGCATTCTAGAGACGGTAACCTAATTCTTGTACATACTCGTATTAATAATTTAATCGTATATGGCTTTCACTGCTCACTGCAATGTTAAAAAAAATGACAGAACATAAATTTTAATTCCTCCCTTATCACTTAGGGGATTAAAAATAGCCTACGACCTATATGCTCAGACATATACGAAATATACACAAAAAATGTATAAATTGGATAAACCGTTTCGGAGGAGTTCAATAACAAACACTGACACAAATCTTTATATATTAGATTTGTAAAATAACTGTTAGAGGCCTTTGAAATCATACTTCACTTAGACTCTTTGCAGTTTGTCTTTCTTGGACACTTTCTATATACTAATACCTAATGGAAGATACTTAATGTTTTGGGAGAAAAGAAGCTTACGACAGTCACTGAACAGAAATCTATATTGATAAAAGATTCTATCTCTACGTGTATATGTTTTGCTTTACTATTTTGAAAGAGTATTTAAACGAACGTATTTTCGTACCTATATATGTTAAGACATTATTACACAGCATCGTCTAGTTCCATGGTTAGCTATGAAGCTAATGTTATGGATACCAGGAATTTGATATAATACGCATATAAATTGAAATTTATGTAGTATACGTATTATAAATATAAACACTTATGACTGGAGTACAAACGAGTAAAGACCGATGGTCACCAAAAACTGAATGACCCAGCGGGAGTCAAACTGAGCAAATCTGAGCAGAATTAAGCAAAACGTGTCGACAACGTATATATACCTATAGGTAAAACAGTTATGATTTATCACATTTATTTCTAAGGGTGTTAGCACGATCACGTGCAACACCACTTCCAAAAATTAAAGAACAAACTATCTGTTAATATTACAATTGGAAGTGTCCAAAGAGACTTATATTTACGACTGAACGTAACGATAGCGCGATGTAAAAACGTTCAGCGACATCTGTTGGAACACTTAAAGTGTTAGGATGTTTACGTTTACAGCTAATATACTATCAATTGTATGCAGCTTTGTAAATTGAATATTGTGTACTTTCTTTCTAAATATTTATTGTATTATTTGAAAAGTATAAGGCTAATATGACGGTAATATTTTATTTATAATATGGTATTAAATTAAGGCTTAGTGAAGCAATGCTCGAGCATGCGTAGAAGGACGCAGTTGAACACACTTCATATTTATTCTTATAGAACTTTTGCAATTTTTCAAACTTATTGTCTACCTTCGTTTTTCACTAAATCTTAATATTATAAGTAAGAGTACTAAATTATTGTATAAAGGCAGACGAACTTTTAGTTTACTGTGTGTTTCTGAAAAAACGAATTCTATTATAACGAATCCTGAGATAAGTGTAACCATGATATAAATTAAAGTGACAGCCGTATCAATAGAAAAAATTGAACTTACTGAAAAATGTAAACCTATTACAAGACCTTCTATTGGTTATACGAGGTATGTTATTAAGTAATAAATTATGCTGTTATGTTAACAATTTTTTATGCTGAACAGCATTTTTTTTTATTTTGATAAAATTTGACAAGAAAATAATTTACAAACTGGGATAGTCGTAGTAATTCTGTTTCGATAAAAACCAAGTGAAGTTCAATCCGTCCGTGAACGTGATTGCTTTACATTTTATAAACATTAGTTGGATAGAGGCTTCCAAACGCTAAAGAAAATCGACATTATTACATTTAATGTACTACTTTGTCGAGTCTATCTAAACTTTACTGTTTCAACGTAATAGAGTAAACTGTAAACATATACAATTTTGATGACGCTTTATTATAGATGTTTAGGGTCAACATGATCTTAAATGGCTTTATCCAAGCTATTACTAATTGAGAGTGTTTAATAGTAAATTACGCTGTCAGTCCATCTGTATGACAGATCAAACCGCAAACAGTTGCGGTTTGCACTGACGCAAGGATTAGCTGATTACTCCTCATACATTTTTAGTTATCTTGTAAAATTTAAGAATTTCTGTATTATGGAGAAAGTAATTTTATTACTTTATTAAGTACATACCTCGTATAATCAATAGTAGGTGTTGTAATAGGCTTACATTTTTCAGTAAGTTCAATTTTTTCTGTTGATACGGCTGTTACTTTAATTTATATCATGGTTACACTTATCTCAGCAAATAGATATTGGGTTTTTCGTACACGCTTTTCCATATTATATACGTAAAGTGTTCAGTAATCGTTAACTAAATACAGTGGGTCAATGCTAGTAAGTATATTTAATTTTGTCGTTGGAACATTCATTCGTGTAGACTGTAGTTAAAAAATCACCACTAGTCACATAGTGCTTTTGATTTTACTATTCTTGCTTTCTAACAAGTCTTTTATAACTTCTCGTCTCAGACGAATTCACATCACATAGCTATAAAACACACTAGACCACTTCATTTAATCACGGGTCTGTCGGTTTACAACTCAATTTAGCAGCCTGCAAAGTGCAAAGCGGCGTTCTGTCTTTTGTAAGTCATGATAATAAATCGTCCTCGTCACGCTGATGATGAAATTTATTTTATTTTACCACTTGAAAATGTCACTTAAATACGCACTTACTAAAGACAATGACTTGGATGACATCAATAATGTTGCGTATTAGGTGTAATTTAATAAAAAGCTCTTGAATATTAGATATATTTATAGTATAAATAATATTTATATATTCATATTGTATGAATTTACTTTTCAACTCACTTAGTTACTATGTTCATTGTTTATATTTGTCGACACGTTTGGCGCAGTTTGTAGTAAACCTACTTATTGCGCCAGCGGTCGCGGGTTCGAGTTCCGCTGGAGGCATTCATTTGTTAAACACGGATGTTTGTTCTTCAGTCTTGGGTGTTTATATATTTTATAATATGTATGTATTTAACCTTATATATGTAGTATATCAACTATCTGGTATCTGTAACACATGCCTCGTAGCTTGCCACGGAACTAGATGGCACTTTGTGTAATTATGTCCCAACATATTATTTATATTACTATATATAATAAGATGTTAAGTTCTTAGATTAAACTAAAAAAATATCTAGATATAGCACATAATATATAATATACGATATAGTATAACTACTTTCAAAGCTAAAACTTTCAACGAAGCAACTTGAGATTACTCCCGTGTCTTGAGCACATTGAACTGTCAGACTGTAAAGTGCATATTATTTTCTATAAATTACTCTAAGATGCCTTATATAAAAGCCAGTATAATTATTTACCACTCATTCACACTAGATGCTTGTGCTCTTTTACAGGTACTAAGAAACTTATAATAGTATAGTAACTACTGTTTTATTTACTGCTATTAAGGTTATTTTTACTTTACAATGTCCTAGGCACCTGATACAAAACGGTGATTATAAGATCAATACAATAATCTTAATCTTATCTATCTCTCCTATGACAATGATTGCTTTATAGGATTTGAAACATCAGGAACCGAAAACCAAAATAAATCCACGAAAAAACAAATTATATAAAACATAATATATTATAATTAAAATAAATTTATTAGCCAATAACTTTACAGACAATTTACACTTATATATAGCGAAATTTATGCGATTAGTATGTGTCTTAAATTGGAATGAACAAATTGTTGGAATTGAATTATCTACAGAAGAAACTTTTAGCCGCATTTAAAGCTCAATTAGCTCATAATGAATAGGATGTACGCTTGACAGCAGCTTAGAATATCTTGTTTTATACGTAAAATATACGTAAATGCATCAATTAAAAAGTTACTATTTCTATAACTTTTGTAATTATCTGTGGTATAAAAACAATAAATAATAAAATTGCTAATTTCGATTTGTTTATACATTGTACATGCATATGTATGATGAAAACTTATAGTACATCTGCTGTGTTAAAGAAATTATATCACTAGTATAGGTACACTAGGTACTATCCATGCTACATTGATGACTCTGTCCAGCTGTTTTCTTCTAATGCTTTATCAGACAGATAATCAAAAATCAGCCAATTATCAACTAATACCAATGATAATTAATTAATACTTTAATATCATTTTAAATATATTTATTGTTTATAGAGTACAATCAACCCAGATGTTACGTGTCAATGTAAAAGTTTTATTTATCTGTATATATAGATCACAATAAATAAATCTTAATTAGTTTTACTTAAATAACTAAAATTAGCTATTCTCCATATTTCAAATTGTTATACTTAGTAAAGCTTTGACTCTTCTAAAGGAAAACAAATGGTTCATAAAAAGAGGAGAAAATAGCTTTTATAGGCCCAAGTTGTGATTATAAAATGAAGATTGACATCAGGTATAAAATACAAAAACAGTGTTAAGACGCTTTATTTAATTTAAATCGTAGTATTTGATTTAATTTTTTTTTCTATGATAATAGATGGCGCTATGAGTAAGTTAGATCGCGCTATGGTTTGGTTCTGCTTAGTTTGAAGCAGATTGATTACACATGCGAAAATTAAAATATTCTTAAAAAATATTGTTTCACTGCGACCTAGCGGTACTAAGTAACTTATCGAGGACTCAGAGGTGTGCAAATACATAGTTCACATTCACGCATGCAGAAAAAAAATATATGATTAAATTAATAATAAAAGCAAAAATAATACATTGTAAAGTAATTTTATCTGTTAATTTTTTATGGTGAACAGCATTTTTTTTTTATTTTGATAAAATTTGACAAGAAAATAATTTACATAACAAGAAAATAATCCCGGTAGGGATTGGAATTAGGATAACTTTTATTCCTCCTTACTTTCTAGGTGAAACCACGGGCAAAAAAAGGATTTAAGAAATCAGAAGAAGAAAAAAATAACATTGAAGTATATTATTTTACTCTAACCTTGCAACCACTGAGGCTCTGGAATGATATAAGTTGAAATACTACTACGAGTATAAACGTGAATCATAAACGTATTTGAAATGTTGATCTCATAATTTGTAAATGACATTCTTAAATCATTGATGGATAAGTATCTATGGTTCAATAATAGGTGCAAATTAAGTCATTAGATCCGAGTAAGTGATGTCCTCCCGACCGATTATGGCCACGGCGGCCAATTTCATTGAGATTAGGCATCTGCGCAAGAGATATTATAGTGCACAAGTGCGGAGTGGTATGTTATTCCTTATTACTCTCATACTCCGGTGGGACGAATGCTCGAGATGACCAGCGTGAGTTAAGGCGCAGGCCCGACGACTTTACGTGCTCTTCGAGGCACGGTTGTGAAACCGCTAACTTCCCGGGCTTCTCCGGGCTGTTAATGAGCTTACGAAACTGAAAGACTCAATAACTAAACTTTGCCCGACCCGAGACTCGAACCCAGGACCTCTCAGTGTGCGACCGTACATGCTAGCCACTACACCACCGAGGCAGTTAGGTTCTAGTATCACTAGTAAGTAGTGTTCATGAAATTTAAATACAATAAAAGAAACTGTTTACAAAAACAACTTAAAAAAATAAAGACAATTGGTTGAATAAAAGGGAAAATTAACTGACTAGTTTATTTTCATTTACTTAATGAATTTAATTTTATTAATGAAATTACGTGTAGTAATATTAAGACAAAATTACACCTACATTGTTATTTGAAAACCAAAATGTTAAACTTACATACTTTACATACTTAACCAAATGGTTTCAAATTCGGTGCCAACCGAAGCCGTAGAATGAAGTTTTCTAAGCATAAATATAACAAAACACCCAGCGATATAGCGATAGCGATACGAATTGCATCGATTGCTTTATTTAATATTTGAATGATATAATGAAAACCGCATTGACATCTATCATTTGTACAAATTAGTATTAGCATTTTGAAACGAATTCTCTTTGTAATATTGTGGTAATATTGTGCGTTTATCAGATACGATAAAGTACCCAATGTTCATCATATTTATCGGAAATTAAAATGAAGAAATAATTATTTTTAATTGAATATTTTTTGGAATTATTTTATTGAAATTGTACTATTATAAAAATAGCTGGCTTAGGGATGCATTTAACCGTATATTCTGTATTTATATATGAACTCGCGAACCCGGCCCATTTCGTTGGGTCTAAGTTCAAATAAATTTAACGGTTTTTATAATTATCTAATAAAATTAAATGAGCCTAAGTTACTCCTAAAATATTAGGTATTTGCGAGTGATAGGCCCGTTAAAATCGGTCCAGCCGTTTCAGAAATTAGCTGGAACAAATAGAAGGACAGATAGACAGGCAGACAGAAATTATAAAAATTGATTTTTTGATGTAAGTACCTTATAGCATTTATTGAAAAGTTATTAATTTGAATTTAAAAAAAAAACCTCAATTTTATTTATACTCGTATATACTGAAGAACTGATATATGTTCTGTATCTATACACATAGTATGGATTTATAAATGTTATTCATAAATGCGAAAGACAAACAGTTCAGTAATCGCATAATTTTTAATATCATGTAATTATGATCCAGTTTCAAACTTTACAAACACTGTTCTAAATAAAAATATGTCCAAGAGTTAGTCGAAGTTCATGCCTCTGTAACGACCACTTTGTCACCTTACTTAATTTGTCCCTACATAATAGTTCTACAGGGAGCAATCTCTGGTTTCTCTTGCATCCTTAGAGTGGCATATTATATTTTATGTAATAAAACAATATAATTAATGAACTAAGTCACTTGAGACTACTCGGACAAAGATAATCTTGTAAACTTACACTGATATTATAATTGTTAGAAGTTAATATTCTAAAATAAGGGTAAAACCTATTCTTTTGCTATACAAATGGAGATGACAGTTTAAAAGTATAAAAAAATTCAATTATTGTAAATTTTGTATGTAAGTTATACCTTCTGGCAAAATGTAACGCTGATGTCCAAAAACTGGCGGATAGATCAAATCCCTGGTTAGACCCTTTTGGAGAATTGAGATTTTAGATTTCAGTTAACATAGATGTAAGGCTTTGTATATGAGATAATCAAACTACTTTCAAAAGCACGCCTCATATTATTAGAAGGCCATATCTCCTGCCTGGGTAAGAGCAATGCAAGGGTCACTCACTAGGCCTACTGCTTACGCTGGCCAAGGTTAGGTTGGCAGACTTCACATGTTTTTTTGATGGGTTCTCTCAGACATGTTAGTTTTCTTACGATGTTTTCCTCCAACTTAAAACAATAGGTAAATATGTTGGAAATTATTTGTATATTGTTCAAAATTTGAACCCACTTCACTTGGTTTCCTACACGAGCTAGTCACTACTGGGCACCACTGCGTTGCATTATTATTATTACATAGATTAAACATTTAATCAGGCTTCAGCTAACTTCATTCAATTAGCATTAATACCAAATGGAATGTGATTACTTCATTTTATATTTTAGTTATAATCATATATTATTACAAAACCTAATTATTAGTCATTTCAAAATCAAACATCTATAAATTATGGCTAACTCATGTACGCCAACATGACTTCGCCGACTAAATTGATTATTTTTTTCACTTTTTCTTTTTTCACCTTCTGTAAATAATGAATGAGATGATCGTATTCGCCGGCCTGTCTAAGTTTTTTTATAGCCAGCTCCTTACTCTTAACATCGTAAGAGGCGTAAACTTTTTCCCATAGCATTTTTAAAACCAAGCCGTCTATTGTTTTCTTGTCGTATGTTTGAGATTTTACCTAGAAGATATTGTAATAGTTGATTACTCTGTTTACTTTTTATACTCTCAAATATTTCTTACAAAAATACATATAATATACTTCTACAAATATTTACAAAATTATTCATATTATATATAACATATTTAATTTTACTTAATAAACTAAGATTTATCAGTAAAAAGAAAGAAACTTTACATTAGCTACCCACTATGAAAAAAAATATTAAGCAATGTGCCCAAAAAGCGATTTGACTTTTAATAATTAATAATTCATATTATATTTTTTCTGGCATCCAATAATATATTATTAATGAATATAATTTAAATAAATATAATATTTTTAAATAATAACTGTTACTTACTATAAATCCATGAAGGCAGAAAATGACAATTATTATGTAGAACTTTCGAGCCATGTCTTAGTTTTAAATCGTTTACTGTACTGAAGAGCATCGAGCTCAGAAATTTAAAGAATTCTCTAAACATCCCTTTGCTATATTCACGTCAATGGTCTGTTTTATGCCACGAGACGATCTGTGCAGTTTAATTCAGTCTTTATTTTTTACTTAACGTGTATTTTAAAATGAAATTTTACATTTATTTAGAGAGTTTTTTAAGTTTATGAGAAATTAATTAAATCCAATAAAAACAAAAAAAAATACACTAAGCAATAACTTTGTTAACCACTCTTACTACATTTATTAATAATATGTATGTCATATCTACGAAAACTAAACCTTTACGAAGTAGTTAGTTAAAAAATAATTTTAATAAATTCTTAAACGAAATTAATTTATAAAATTTAAGAAAGAATTTTTTAATCTGGAGATCCAAAACTCACATGAAAGAAAACTCGGGACGAGCCGAATCAATAGAATTACGCGATTTGTATTGGTTCATTTCAATCTTTTCCACTTGGCTTGCCTTTGATAGAATGTCAGTGTAATCTATTGCACAATTTTTATATCTTTGCCGCTGATGCGAAAATTTCGTACATTCATGATACATTTGAGATTTATGTATGAGGGCACGCCTCATTGATCATGAGTGTATATCGATAAACCCCTCTTCCACTTTTAATGATTATGACGGCACATGAAAATGCTCTTTTTTATTTTTAAAGATATATATTATTCTATGCCCATCCCTAGGCTACCTTGTAGCTACAAAGAGAAATTCTAAACAATCGTACGTACGTTCATTCGCGAGGTTACATTGTTAGTCCATCGTTGTAAAAAGCAAATAGCATTATTTATGAGTTGTAATATTTTTTGCACTAAAAAGTATCCAATATATACTCGCATAACCAGCTATTATTATACGAAACTAATAGTAAATAGATTTTAATATAGTTATATTAAAATCTATTTACTATTTTTTCTAGTGATGGTTTCCCAGAACAAAAGAAATAGACAAAAACCTAAAACCATATTCGGCTTTTGTATCGATAATACTGACTATTTCTAAAGATTTTTAAAAAAACTTCTTAAACTACAGATTCGATTTCGAATATTAGTAAATGAATAGATGCTACTTTGTTAACTACTTACTAATTAGATTTCTCAAAATGCGTTATTAATTTAAAATTCTTCTTCCAAAGTAAAAACTAAGGAAAACACTGTTAAAAATTTTATATAAGTACAATGCTTTAAACAGTTGATATTTCAAGCTGTTTAATATTTATTTTGTATTACAGCATATTTTATTTTAGTATGCCTCAATGCAAAACTTAAAAGCAGTTCAGTGTAAAGGAGTTTCTATATGATATTCGTTCTGAGTTGCATAAATGATTTTTTAATATATACAGTTCGCGTCAGGTAAAAAGAACGCTGGAAGAAGGTGGTGGGGGGTGTGTTTGCGCATGGGTACATTCGCATACGAAATTACTAAGCCTTTTCTTTTATTTTGAACTAGTCTTTCGCTCGCGACGTATATTGGTTATTGGCAAGTACATTTAAAATATATATTAGATAGAAAGTTATTAAATAGAATTCTATTCATTAAAAATATGTTTGATTCAGTGTAGAATGTTTAATCTACTTACACAAAATTAAATTATTTCGTTTCATATATTTTTTTCAACTTCTTAACTGCATTATTATCAGACTCTCTCGTTATAAAACAATATACGTCATAAATATTTATCTATTTTTTTTATATAAAACCATTTCGTAATTAATACCTTTTGTGTGCGCGATGGTATTTTAAACTGACAGGCCAATACCGAGCCGGAAAGCATGCGGCGCAAGCCTCTACGTCCCACACCCCGCGTCTTACCACCAAATTGGCCGATAAATCGCCTCTGCGCAACTTGACAGCCAGCGTTCTTTTTACATGACGCGAATTATACTTTTTTAAATAAGCAAAGTAAGTAACATAACTTTGTTTTATTATTATTCATCTGTTATTACTATAACATTTGACACATTACAGGACTCAGTCTTTCCCAGGATCATTTTTTGCGTAAAGGACTCGAAACCAAAAATTTCGAGGTACCATTAATACTTCGGAAATGCCAACATAATGAACTTTTGTGATACATATAGGTAGGTATATTTTAATGTGTGTATGTACGTATGAATAAGTAAGCGTAACAAATTACCTGAAGAAGAAAGTTCGAAATGCTGCTAAGACATGTCATAACTTGCCTTCAAAAGTTAGCGACACAAACTTCATTACTAAAATGTTCTTTAAAACTTCTAAAATATCCTTATAATTTAAAAATTAAAAAAGCATACAAATTATTCTTATTCGAGTACCTAGGTATAATTTTTTCTTAAGATTTTTTTAACTAGTTGACTCCTCTCTAAGAATCGGTAAATAACAATATAAGTAGATACTTATAGAAATATAAAACGTTTATATTTTGATGTTTATCGTTAGATTTTAAGTAAAATTTTCACTCCAGTTTATATACTACATATTATTGTTGTATAAATAGATTGTGTTTTTCTCTCGATTGTTTGTCAAGTTTTTAATTTTTTTTCTTAAGTAATTAAAAATCAATTAGATTTAGTGCTATCTGTGACTAATTAGTATTTTATATAGAACGGTAAATTCTATACACATATTTATTCTTAATATGTATCAATTTTACTTTCTATCTGAACATTAGTACACAAAAATATTAAATAAACCTTGTCAAACGCAATACGTACGTGTAGATCTAAGCGTTTGTATTGTGGATGACAAGTGTCACTTAAGATTATGCACATCAACAGATTGGACATATTGATTTCTGGAACCTAGATTGTAGCCATTAACTTGATAAATTGCACCGCTATACGGTGACAGAAAGCCTTTAATTGTTCTCTGAACGCATTATCGAATCGTATAATATAGCTTTATGTATGTTATATTATTATATAAATCATTTATATTCTATGAAAGTGGTAATTTTCTTTCTCTTCAGTATTCTATTCTTATTCTTCGAATCGATAGGTATCGAATTAACAGAAAGAAAAAGAACGATACCATAAAAATAGAAGTAAAAAATCGTTTCTTCTTTTAAAGAATTTATTAACGAACCAACAGATCTCAAAAGTTTCTCGTAAATACACGCTAGTCTAATGTAAACATTGAATATTTTTTTTTGGAAATGTTATTGAAATAGTAATTATTATTGATACAGAGGCGAAATCAATAGTTTTGAATTTTTGTCCGTCTCTGACCGCATTACGAGAAAACCACTGGATGATTTTTTTTAATAATGGTTGCTGGTTATCTCGGCTTTAACTGTGGGAAAATGTCTAATTTCTGAAAAATCGGTCTTAAATTTTATAATCTACCTAGTTCTATGATTTATTTAATATTTTCAAAGGCCTACTTACGAATTAGACAATTTATTAAAATTTTATGTAGTTACGAATTTATAAGAAGCTATTACAAATTGTACAACAAATGAGTCTTATCTAAATATTTGAATTCTATTTCTTTTAAAATAAACTGAGGCTGTCTTAGAAAATGTATATTATTTTGCTAAAATACACAGTAAAATACTATTAGAGGCTACAAATATTTAACATTATCTTATTATTTATTCAAGTATTAGAGATAAATAACTTTTGTTTTAGAAATATATGAGTTTTCTAATATATCAAGTTCCTTAGAACATATCATATCAGAATAAGTTTGTAACAGCGTTCCACATAATATATTGGCACGTAAACAATGTCGTACATTTTTAATATTATAAGATGTGCATTATTATTAAGTAATTCCTTCAATATCGTAATAAAAATATTTAATAATCAGTAAAGATACAAATATTTTTTACTGACTTAGAGCAGTATAATTTTTAATGTTTACGACGTATAATTTTTATCGTATGTTACGTTATTACTTAAAGAACAGTAGTTAAAGGAATTTGACTTAGTATATAATATAATAAAATTCTAACCGAGTCAAATCTGTACATTAAATATTTTTTGGAAAATCTAATTGAAATAGACATTATTATCGATATAGACGCCAAATCTATAGTTTTTAGAATTTTTATCTGTCTGTCTGTCTGAGAACGCTTTCTGTCTGTCGGTGAACACTTCACGAGAAAACCACTTTTTAGGATTTGGATTTGGACGGATTTGGATTAAGTGTGGTATGATGATAGCTGGTTAGCCTGGTCAATACATAGGATACTTTTTATTGCGGGAAAATATCTCATTTCTGAGAAATCCCAACTAACCGTTACAAACCGGCCATAAAACATCACACGGTATGTGATATCTATTTCGTTTCCGGTCTTTAGAACGCGGGCGGAGCCGCAGAAAATGCTAGTATAACATAATTCTGCAAAACATTGAGACTTAATGAGAGCGTCGTGTCGCTCAATTTTTTTAAATGGATAAAGTTTTAAATTTGTTACCTTTAAATATTGTTTACACGTTCGTTCTAAGGACGCAATCACTAGAGCCAACTTCATCCTCATTTACTTACAAGATCCCTAAATTTTCAAATAACGTTCGTCCAACTTTCTTATTTTGTTCAATAAGCCTTAACTAAAGGCATGTTCATTTTAAGTCAATTTTTATATTCTGAAAAACTCGTTATTTATTTTAATCTAGGTTTTATCTAAAGTTCAGGTTAAATGAATTTAATGCTATAAAATAATAACAGTTATGTAATGATCGTGGCACAAGCAATAGCTAAATCTAGTTTTTAGAATTTGTCTGTTTGTCTGTCTTTCTGCGAACGTGTCAGGAAAAAAAAACAAAAAAAAAAACAAAATTTTACTTTTGATAAAATTTCGTATGACACCATTATCATACCAAATTTAGATTATCCGACTCATCATATAGGATTCATTTTACGGCGGTAAGATTTCTCAGCTCTGAGAAATGTGTACTTACCGTTACACTGTACCTAGAAAGCCGATCTATGCGATGTGGAGTCGATACAACTATATTTTCTGAAATAGTCAAGGGTTACGTTTAATTTTCTTAATTGGCAGCACCGTAAAGAGAATTACATAGAAACCAATTGAAATATATTGAAGGATACTTGTTCAATAGTTGCAAACTTCTTAGAGCGTCTTCAATCATTATTAATTAATTTCACAAACATCCTAATTTCAAACGTTCATAAGTAATATTTCCTTTAGCTTTTGAAATATTAACTATCGTTTGTACTCTTATATAATAATGATTATTATATTTTCCAGTGTGGATTATTTGGAGACTTAAACCAATTAACTGAAATATCTTGTACTTATCCTCTACTTTCCTTTATAATGTTACTTCAAATTAAAATAAAAGAATAACCCTTACTGATATTATAAATGCGAAGGTAACTCCGTCTGTCTAACTATGTACAAATTTAAATGAAATTTAGCTTAGTGCCTGAAAAAGGACATAGTTAGCTATAAGCTTGACACATATTTTTAGGCTTTTGATTAGATATAAATAAATAACACATTCAAAGTTTGTAAAAATTTTATACTAAAGGTACCTAGGAACAAACCCGAGCTAAGCGAGGGGAGTCGCTAGTGATGATATAATTAGACGACGAAATATAAGAAATAATAAAGATAAAATAGTGTACATATAAGTGAAGCCACACATGCCTACCCAGGGACGTATAATACGAAGAATAGTATTCTTAGAGCACATTAAGCTACGCTAAGCTATACCCGTAATTAATCACTGGATTTCTAATGCTACGTTTATCTTATTTTAAATGCTGTTGCTATTCATCCGATAATTCATGCTTAAGAAATAATTATTTGAAATGAGAGAGAGAGAGAGAGAGAGAGAAATAAGTTACCTCCAAATGTCACTTTGCATCACGCTCAGCTGGATTGTTGAACGCTAACTAATGAATAAAAGATAAATATACCTACATATATTTATCTAGCATATTATGTATAATATGTTCAATTACGAATTTCTCCCAAATCAGTTCATTCACCACATCATGAAGTATCAAACATGTAGATTTATGATGCAGCTTTAAAAATACTTATAATTAAACAATCTAAAAATAAAAAGGCCATATATAATTCATCATAGTATAATAATTTGTGGTAAAAAAAATTGTTTTCATTTTTGTGTGTCTTTACGAAATTACGATTAATCGCCATTATTTTGCGTATCTTCGTGAAATATCGATGGAAATGTTATATCCTGGCTTAAAAATAAAACGGATGGCCATTGTTGAAAACAGATACAAATAGGCTTTGGATAAATTTCGCATTACGTATTGACAAATACTAGCTCTGGTTTGCGGCTTAACGTATTACGCGATGTGAACTCGCCTGTCACAACTAATAATAAATTACAGACTCATGAAAAATATGAAGTTGTGTAATTTACTTAAAAAATTATTACACTTTCAAATTAGGAAAAAACAAACTTACTTGATTTTGATTGTAATTTAAGGTATTCAGAGAAATGTATGTAAGTACACATTATTTTGATTAATTTTCTGTTCCGTTGTTAGCTACGAGGCTTGTGTTATGGATACCGAATTGTTGATGAACTACCTACACGTAACATAATTTGATTTAAAAAATTAAAATATTATATCCCCATATTTTATTTAAAAAATATTTCTTTCATTTTCTTCCTAATTATTTTACATTATTGTTTTTAAAACATAACTTAAAGCTTACGGTAATATAAAATAATAATAAGATTAAGAAATACCTACCAATCTGGTTATATTATATTTTTCATCATGTTAGTATATTTTGTCATTTGTTGTAGTTTAATCTTTCTTTTCATTATTTGTCGTTATTACGACAAGAAATTAAATATATCTTTTGTTTTTTTTATTCTATCTTCGTCTTTAGTTGCAATAATACAAATAAGCTAATATAATATATTGTGGTAGCTTAAATAAAACTGATACATCAATAATTGAAGTTCATAACATTCATATTTGTATTATGTTTTGGAAGTCAAAATAAAATGGTGTTATAAAATCTATAATTATTATATTATACTAGGTAGAACTACTGAATACAGACGGTAACTCAAATAAGAAAAAAATAATTAATTTTAAGAGGCATGATATAAGTATTTATACATCTCGATAATATTATAGTAATAATAATATACCCGATTAATAATCCTAATTTCAACACAGACGGCCGCTTCAACAGCAGTTAATTTAGTCACTTAGTACACTTACCACCAATTTTTTTTTAAACATTTTTACTTCAAGACTCAAACAAGAACACTTAACTTGACTCAGTGAGACTTTTTATCACTAATCTGCAATTATAAATATTTCCCTATATTTAAAAAAACGAAGTTTAACGTTTGCAGATAGCAACAATCAAATGAAATTCGTTTGTGAGACTAAAACTTAAAAAGCTCAAACAAAAAATCGTTCCACCGATTTGAATAAATCTTTTTTGTTTCATTGTTGATGTATCAATGGTAGTTTTAGTGTGATAGGGAAATAAAAAAAAACAGTTTGAAAATCGAAAATTTCAGAGCTATTTATTTTGTATGCGAATACACTAACCGTACTTACTGTATCGTACTTACTTAGGCACAAATCCGAGGAAAGCGACGGTGACCCTCTAGTTGATAATATGTAACAGGATAAATAACATGTTCTTAGCCATTTTGGTGTTATAACAGAACAGGTATGAATACAACAACAACAGGTATGAATGCTTCAAGCACCTTATAATTTCGTAAACCTCGTTTTAACAATCTTATGGAACGAAAAGTCAAAGTAAGATTTTAGTTTTGTGTAAGATTTCATAGGAGGCCCACAGGCAACGTTTTCGTTTAACAAACAATTGCTACAAAGATATGCCATTCTCAGGTGTGTTTGAACTTGTAAACTTAAAATAATTAGATATAGTTTAATAACTCTTCATTCTACAATTACACTATTCATTCTTCGTGTAGAAGTAATTAACATTAAGTAATATTGTATGGAAATAACACTATGAAAGTAAATGCGTATAAACGCGCAATTGGGGTTGGATTTGGACGCGAATATATGACGAATGTTACACAATCGGATACGCTAGAACGGACTCGACGGACGTGAAAACGGATCTGGATGGACACAGAGATATACTTTTAAGATACTTTTACACCTTAAAAGGTGCCGTTCCTGTACGATAGGGTTATTTTAGTTCTTTTTTTACAACGACCCCCAAGCAAAGCAAGGATGAGCTATTAGTATAGATAGGAGTAGAGAGATAAGAAGGATAGAAGTAGAGAGAGAAAGTTATTTATTCGTAATCTTCTTAGCAAACCCCTTCATTTAATATTTTTATAAATAACAAAGTCCGCCATGTTATATTTAGAATGACGTCACTAAGATAACCATGTATTGCCATATAAAGTTAACGAGTAAGCAAAATTTCAGCTTATTCGGCTGTAAAAATCAGTTATACAAACATTTCAACTTTTAAAAGCTTGTAAAGTACTAATAAATACATCTGCTATGTAAATAAAACCATTAAACCTGTAACTTCCATTATCCATACAGTACGATTGCGGTGAGATATTTTGAAAGCCAAAAGAATGTTTAATATATAAATATAGGGAGATAAACGTTTTATACGAGATTGCTTACGTGATCTTGAGTTCAATAAAGTATGCAAGATCCACTAGACGAAAATATTTTAGAAATGTCACATGAGAGAATCCTTTGAAACGTGTAGGTAGTAATAAAAAATTAAACAGAATTAATTAAAATCTATTCATAATATGATCCTTTTAAGTGCTGAAGATGGCGACTTTTGTCCTAGAGAAAGTTTGAACTAGTATTTTGTATTATTATAATATTATTAAAATAATTGAAATTGTTTCCATCGTTTCAAAGCTTACTTTCTTCATTTATTTGTTAACTTCATTTTCTTATATTTAATTAATATTATATACCTATTATATTCATTCAGTCAGTCATTACACAGTATCTTAAGTACTTCCTTACTGACGAATTGAAAAAACCGTGAGAATTACCCAATACCTGTTTTATTTATTTTATTCTAAGGATCCCTTGTGTGGAGGGTGAAAAGTGACGCAACATGAATTGTGACTACAAATGGCGCGGTCGGGACGAGATGTGAAATCAGTGTTATAAATTGCTTTAATTCAAAGTTATTTTTGAGTGCGAATAGCAAAACTAAATTAAAAATAAATCGTTGCGTTAAACATGCGTTTACTTATACTATTTAGGTATCAGAAAAAATATACATATGAACCTCATACAGATACCTCGGGCACAAAGGATGATAATCTCTTTAAGAGATCTTTACTCGAAACCAAATCTTTTTTCTCAAGCGTGAGAAAAAAATTAGGTGCGGTGTATGTATAATTTTACAAACATGGCAATATTTTGTTAATAATAATAATATTATTCATTATTAAAAATATAATACTTATATCTTGTATTGACTCACCTTATCTAAGTACACATCAAATACAAATTATTTTATTAACCTTTCATAGCTTATTAAATTAAAATAGGAAACCACAAAAAAGAGAGGACGACAAAGAAAATTATTCATTCAATTCCTTCTTTGTCTTCCACTCTGAACGTCTATAGTAGTTTAAAACTAAAATCGTAAATATAAATTTATACACATTATATCACATTTTTAAGTAAATTAAATAAATGCTCAAAAAAATTTTTCATATCTTTTGCTAGTTTTTACTGCACATTTCGATATTATATGGACTTGTAATCGATTTCAGTCATGGCATCCATTTTAACTGAGACTAGCCTAGAAAGAAAGAACTAGTAATTTTACGTCACGAGCAGTAAGAGGTTAGGCGCATATTATAATATAACAAGTATTGAGATAACCAATTTTCTCAAAGAATAAAAACAAAAACATACATTTAAGTTAATTACTGAACATATTAAATCAAATAAATACTCCTATAAAATAAATATGCAATCGCAGAGAATAAACGATAAAATACAATTACTTGATATTTGTACTCAGGTGTTACATTTTTCTTTTTTGCTATCAATTTTAACAAGATAATTGAATAACAGATGTTTTATTTGATATGATAATTTTAATTTTTAGAATAAGTTTTAAATAATAAAGGTGTATTAGTTAGTGTAAAATATTTGAGTATTGTGCAATGAGATATTATATTTAATTACTAGTAACTTACACTTGTTCATTTTTATATACTATTTTCTTTATTGATATAGATATGATATAATTATATATTTTTACATAGAACATTTTTAAATCAAACAGATTTTTCTGCCCTTAAGTTTAGACGTAGATGCATTTGCCAGAACAAAGTAAAACAACTTAGTGTGAAAGCGGACCTGGTGTAAACCGTGATTGTTGGGAGATAAAAAGAAAATTGCATTTTTATTTGTCTAACATAGATATATGCTTTAAATTAAAATGAACATTTTACTTCGGTTGTTTTAAAAATATATTATTTTTCCGTACTGTATTCGTAATTCTCGCTTGAATATTGAGCATTTTTGTATCTTTTTATAAAAGAAACTATGCAAATATTAAGAGTTATAATAACTATGTAAATACTAGTTTGATTGTGATAATTCTTAAGTATAGGTAAATTCTTCATCATCAGCCCTTTTAAACGTCCCACTGCTGGGCACGGACCTCCCTCAGTACGAGGGGGATCAGGCCATAGTCCACCGCGCTGGCCTAGTGCGTGTTGGCGGACTTCACATGTCTTTCGAAAACTTGCTAGGTTTTCTCAGACATGCAGGCTTCCTCACGATTTTTGCCTTCACCGTAAGACAAGTGGTAATCATGTAAGAAATGATTCGCACATGAAAATATCAGAGGTGCGAGACGCTGGGCTATCACCGTACAAATTCTTAAGAACGAATAATATTTTAAACATTGTCTACCTACCTTTATTTTTTATATTTTTATTTGGATTATCATCAATTTAATTAATAGTCAACATCCCTTAACCTAAAGCAAAGTTGAGAAATTGGACAACTCCATAACAAAGTAGAGGCGATCAGTTCAATTACACGTGTGTTTACTTATACGTTCATTTTGTGTTCGTAAAATTCGGTTTTCCATTTTCTTAATTGTAATCCCTAATACCTCTTATCTTATACTCGTATTATCGTATCATATCGCTCATATTATGATCCCACTATCACAAAAGTGTAAACCGTAGTGTAGGCCTCTGCAGTACAATGGGCGGATAACCTAAGAAGAGCTACCTTGATCATCAATGGACTGTAATATAATGTGTCTCGAAAACTGTTATTTTATTACAATTTTATACGAATTTTAAGAAGATGCAGACTTGTTTGTTATAATTACTTCACATTTCAATTTGAAGAAACAAGATATTTGACAAAAAACATTTTTATTTTTTTAATCTCTGATAACTTTGAACATAAGAACACTAAATTAAAAAATATTTATTTTACTTAAAGTAATGTAAAGTTATAGGTAATAGCAAAATATTAGTTGAAAGTAGCTTATAAGCGCCTTAATCTCTTAAACTACCAACCTCATTTAAGACGACGTACATAATATTACTTTTCTCTATGCGACGTACGAACCACAAGTATGTTATAGTTTTGACACAATTATTTATTTAATTTATTCAAACGCATTTTAGGTATAATAATTGTACTCTTATTTAAAACATCGGTACATTAATTAAATTAATAAGCACCCTCGTTACGAGATAAAGATGGGGATGGGGTCTAAAGTTAAATGGAATGTAACCGCACAACGTCCTCATCTCAATAGTACGCCGATGTACTTAGTTCCGAATGGAAATCCTGGATCCAATGGAAGTGGTATCAAATAAATTAAGTGAATATTGTATTTAAATTAAATAAATACCTATAACGTTAAACATATTTAAATTGTTGATAAACTTAACAGACTGTTTGTTACAGATAATGCACAAATGTTGTAGTTCTCATAGTAATATACTTAATGATAACAATAATTTAGTAATAAACAAGTTAGTAAAATTGCTAACTCTAAGCGTAGAGACTATTTATGCGTATGCCCCTTCTAAAACCCATTCTTCATGCAAAGTTCTTCTCTACGTGTCTTGATACATTTATGACAAATGACATAAGGACCATGTGCGGTTATATTTGCCCATAAATAAACTTTCGGTTGGGTTTGTATCAATTAAAGGACAATATTGAGATCGTGTTATACAAACAGACAGCTCAATAATATTTAAAAAAAATCTTAATTATTACCTATATATTGACAAGTGACTCTCCCTCGCTTCGCTCTGGTTCACTCCTAGGTACGTTTTAATTGTAAGTCACGATTTTTCAAAAATGTGATTTTCTGCAGAAAAAAGTATCTTTTATGTTGGATGGATGGATATGGATAATTTATTATAGAAAAAAAATCTTAAACTATAGACTCGGCATGTGTCTTGTCAATAATGATTATTTTGATTTAAAAAATACCTACTTAATTTAAAAATCGTCGTAGTGAGAATGTTAATGTTAATATACACGTATTATTTGTAGATTAATTAACATATTCTGCTTATAATGCTTTCTACTTACCCTTACTTTACCTGATCGCATTCTCCGGTGCTTAACCTTTGTTAAGGTTAAGCACCGAAGGTCTTTACCTATATAATAATAATGTATTACTTAATATATTCTATTCTACACTTTTAAAACATTTATTTTAAGTGTGCATCGAAATTAACTTTACTTTTTATTCACAGATCCACGGCCCACCCCAAAGGCCCCAAAAGACCAGGTGCACATGGTATCTCTCGGTAAGTCATTTTTTTAAATAAAATAGTTTGTTTCTGCGATTTTACTCAAAGACTAGATAAGTTGACGGGTACATATTAATAATTGCATATGGAATTAAATACCTATAGTACTTATATTAGTTCCGGCTAGTCTCCGAAAGGGCTGCAAATTTAAAGGACTTGAACGCATAGATATTTTAATGTTATAGATAGTAAGATTTTTCCAAAAAAATATTCAATGTACAGATTCGAATAAGTTATAATTTTAATTTTATTATATACAGGTTAACATTCCATATAACATAATATAACAAGAACCTTAATAATCAAACTAATTCGATATCGTTGTTATTTATCGTAATTGGTGTGCTCTAGAGAAGCTAATTTAGTTTACTTTTGAAACCGCCGCAGGGTGTCAAGGTGTATGTACAAGCGTATTCTATGTTGCGAGTAAACAGCCAAATAGCCTAATTAATAGTATAGAGTATTTTTCGTCAATTGTTCATCTGAATATGATATGAATCTGATATCTTAGACATTATTTATTTACAGATTACATACTTACAAAAAAAAGTTAAGTTATTATAATATACGATACTTATTAGAAAATACATTTAACATTTTTGTATGTCTGTTTTTTTCCATCTAATCTATGAAATGACTGGACAGATTTTGAACCGATTAAAGTAACACATACAAAAACACTTTAAAAATGTTATTTTGCTGACCGGGGCTTTAATAACACCTGTTTAAAAACAATGATTGAAAAAAAATTATAAACACATAATTCACATAATTTATTATAATGAAACATAGAAATAAAACTATAGATATAAATATACATTGTATTCCACAAGGACATTAGTGACACAACTAGTGATACGTCCAGCTGGAGCCCATACATGCCTTAATTACTTAATGTGTTATAAATTGTATGTTATACTTCGTCGTACATTTTGCCCATTAACTTAACTATCATTTCGACTTTAGGAAAATTCCTTTGTAAATCATTAGTAAGGGTGTAATCAGCTACTTTATTTTGAATTATTGATAAAGAATAAAGATTCTTTACACGAAAAGCTTTTCAATTCAACAATATAATGTTTTACGTTTTTTATTTAATACTAACGACTCGCCCTCGCTTCGCTTGGTCTTTTTCCTAGATTTAGCACAGGCAAAGCCGCAGGATCCGCTAGTTATGCATATAAACCTTCCTCTTGAATCACTCTATCTATTAAATAAAACCGCATCAAAATCCGTTGCGTAGTTTTAAAGATTTAAGCGTACAAAGGGATATAGGGACAGAGAAAGCGACTTTGTTTTATACTATGTAGTGACAAGCTCTTACTTCGTAACTATATTCTCTGTATGTTTCAATTATGTAAAAACTAGTAATCGTGGGTGTATTTTAAATTTCATTCTCGTAAAGAAAATGAGTACTGACCTCGGTGATGTGCATAGTAATATATAAACTGATATATCTACTACCAAATGTTTATCATGCTTGTTGTATTCACTCGTTAACAAGTTTCATAGCTATCTTCATAATGAAACTAAATAAATATTCACAATAGCTTATTATATTAAAAAAAAATATATCTATGTAAAATGACTGGATGAATTAGAGTGAAATTTAGTTAAAGATATAGGTTTAATTTAAGTCGGTAGTTTTAATGCCATAATTACTATAAATGCAAAAGTATGGATGGAAATCATCCATCCATACTTGAATACAACAAAGAGGTTAAAAAAAACAAGATGATATCTAGTGCAGAGATAAAGTATAGTCAGGAATAGCTAATAGTTTTTATCCCAGAATGGTTCATGTGGGATATATATATACCTACTAACCGCTCAAACCCAGGGAGGGATGAACCCGAGCGGAGCGAGGGTAAATTGCTCGTTTAAATTCATTTTATTTCACCGAGTGTGTGTCAGATTAACTTCATATGTTATTGTATTGTATAACATGGTTTTAGTTAAGCAAATAAAAACTAGAGTGAAGTTATACCTTGAATAGTACCTCTCGATTATTTCAATTGAAAATTATGATTTTGAGGGAATTACAATTTCTTTATTGGAAATTAGTTTCTTAAAAAGGCAAAAAAGATTGTAAATATAATAAGACTAACTATTCTCAAATGATGAACTTTCCAATGAAAAGAATTTAATTTTAATCACGTTCACGTTTTTAAATCACGTTTTAGAACAAAGCTTTTTGTTTTTTGTTATTCCATTTATTTGTGACATTTACAAACAAGTGAAAAAAATATTATTAAGTAAATATTTGAAATGAAACTATCTAAGGATTTAGTCGCGGTTTTATTTTGATTATTCCGACAATGTCAAATATTCGCGTAAACCTAAGAAAGTAATAAGTAAATATTTTAATATACTCGTACATACCGTTGATATTATATTGTTATTTATGCAGACAGATAATATTAATCTTTCAATATTGAAATACTTTCTCAACTTCGAATACAGTCCGTTATAAGCTGTAATCTGCATTGACAACAATTCGCTTGAAACTTTCATCTCAAACCACAAAGTTTCATATTAAAACTGATTCTAAGAAAATACGCAAACTATTTCTGTAATAATAAATTCTTAGTAGGTAGTAGGTATCTTAGAAGTTAATTTAACATATTTTATTCTACTTATTACTTGCAATACTGTTTATTAATGTTTGAATTTTGTCTATCACTAATGACTCGCCTTCGCTTCGCTTGGGTTCGTCTCTACAAACTAAATTATGCGAAAAATATATCGACCAATAGAAATAGACTTACATCATTAAACTATTATTGATGATATTTTATAAACTAAGTACCTAAAACTAAGATACTTTTCTATAGTAATAACACACATAGGTACTTGTATTTATTAGGGTGAACGAAGCGAGACCTAACACTATTCCACAACCTGCTCATTTTGTGGTACACTTTACTGAAAAACTATTACGCCTATAGATTTATGCTTTAACATAGTAATTTAAGTATATATCTAGGTGTGTTATCTGTCAAAAATATATAATTTTACAACCTTTAAGAAAATAAACATTACAATTTAGTTTTGTTTGTATAGAATGTTATTGTACTATCAACGCCATCTGTTAGACAACCAAAGAGTTAACATCGCTGTAACATTATTACCCGTTAGAAAAAGTACGCGAGCCTTCACAAAGCTCAGCTTTTTGCTAGTATATTAAGCTTTAATAATCACGTATTAAAATACGTGCAGGGTTATACCTGCATAATATACGTGACATTATGAGAAATACATAAATTTATTTTTAGACGATTCATATTATAGTTTTAGATTATAGCATTGCGTGATTGTTTTAATTTTCACACACGAATATATATTTCAATGCCTCGCTTGAGGACAGGAAGTAGCTCAGAACGCATCCGCGACAAGGACTGCACTGCAGTGGAATATTTTTTTTAGTTAAAATAAATTTCATTTTAACGACCGTTGAAAAAAATTCTCCTTCAACATACTTTTAAACTTTTTGTTATTCATTTCAAATGATTTCGTTCGTTAGGAATCTGTTATTTGGCAGTTACTAAAATGTTTCAAATTATTCAAACTACGTACCTATCTATTTCAATGTATATAATATTTAACAGCTTATTAAATTTATAGTATTTCATTAACTATACTTGCTTTACTCAGGTTCCTTTAGGAGCGTATTTTTAAACGGAACCCTTATCCTTTTTTCTAATATTATCGTAGTAGATAGTCTACATTACAGCTTATAAAATCAGTTCAAGGACCGTCAAAATCAATCGAGCTGTTTCGGAGATAAGTCGGAGCAAACGAGGACGCAGACCGACAAAAATAAAAAAAAAATGAATTTTTCTCATAAGTAGGTAATTAAAAGCAGTACTTTTATAATATGCGGTTGCCTAGTTGAATTGAACTTTGTAATTCTTTGTAACAAAGAACTTAGTAACGTTGAAAAACTTATGAAATATAATCTGACCTAACTTCCCGTACTCATTTTAAAAACCTCGAAATAATTTGAGCTGAAAACAACATCATCTCATCAAAAAATAATTCTACAAATAGAACAAAATTTCAGAGGAAATTATTTATACATATAAAAATAGGCAGTGGCTGGCGACAGCCCACAGGTATTTGGGAAAGCCGATTGTAAGATTGTAACCAAGTGAAGCGGGTTCAAATCCCGGGTCTCGCATCTATGAAATTTTATATGCGACTCATTTGCAACACGATAACGGTTATAGAAAAACATCATAAGGAAACCTGCTCGTCTGGGAGAACGTAGCAAGTTTCGAAAGACAAGTGTAGTCCGACAACATCCACTCAGCCAGCGTGGCGGACTATGACCTGATCCCATTATTACTAGACGGAGGTCCGTGCCTGGCAGTGGGATTTTAATAAAAGGTTTGAATACATTAATATACACAATGCTTGATTACCTCGATTATAAATCAGTGAAAAATAAAGCAAGGCCTAAAATGATTGTAAGGGAAATATTATCAATTAACGTCTGTTAAATGATAAATCAGCTTGACTTAATAAATAGGCTCTAAGTCACAAATGCGTGACTCTTATAATATATTAATGCCCGTGGGAGCACACGGCTTGAACTTTTCAGGCAAGTTGCTTCAATAAATACAGTGACAAGAAGCAAGAAATCCTACGTTTCAAAACTTCGTACCAATGTGCCTCCTTGGCTGATTTTTTACCCAATTGGAAAGCAGTTTTCTGATATGCTATCAAGTGAAGCCTTCACCAAAGTACATATTTTCAGTAGGTATTGTTTTTGCATAACTTTAACAGTTTACGTAGCGTACGCGACGGAAGCTCTCTAAAGAAATATTTTTCTCCCGTTTTTGAAACATTTTTCATTGACGCTCCGCAGCCTTCCTCGATAAACAGACTATCCAACAGAAAAATTGCTTTCCAATTCGGACTAGTAGTTTCTGAGATTAGTGCGCTTGACCAAACAAACAAACAAACTCTTCAGCTTTATAATATAAGTATAGATTTATACTTCGATACAGAGGTAACAAATAGTTTCAGATACTTAGTTACAAGTGTTCTGAAAATTTACTCAATATCTATTAACTCACCTTCGAGTTTGAGTTAAGGACTATGTTTTGAGTTCACTTGTTAAAGTCAGCATCTTTGATTAATAAATTCAATAACTGATTTATTAATATAGAAAATAACAAAGCCGTAGAGCTTAGTTTTTATAGTATGCAATAGGTTTAAAGCGTACGTGGAATTTCGAGCGTGAACTAATATAATACGCTATAAGGATTTCAAGGAAAAAATACCCACATGAAATTCCTGCTTTTTATACTGGAACAAAAGAAGCACGACCGGATTCAAATAATTGAATTTTAAATCTAAGAAAAACCTGTGATCTTTTGTGTTAATATTGCATTAACAAATGGCCGGTAAATTAATTATTAATTCTCATTATATTTACGTGTATTTACTTAACTTAGCTCTTATACTAGTTAAGTAATGTAGCTCTTTTTAAAAGCTACTGTCTGCTAATTCATATTGAGCAAGGTACATACATTGATAAAAATAGCCTATTTGTATCTACTACCTCTTTGCAAGATTAACCCCCTTTAATACAAAGAA
Organism: Boloria selene; assembly: GCA_905231865.2. Classification (NCBI taxonomy): domain Eukaryota; kingdom Metazoa; phylum Arthropoda; class Insecta; order Lepidoptera; family Nymphalidae; genus Boloria; species Boloria selene. The sequence continues at coordinate 15,599,662 of HG993131.1, forward strand.
GTGACAAAGATACGCCTTAACTTATTCACATACATATATAAAAAATAAAAGCACTAAATAAAAGGTTTAATAAAAAAATCCGTCCGTCCTAATATTCGATACGGCTGGATTGATTTTGACGGGACTTTTACAGATAGATAATGTTTAAAAGAAGTTTTATTTAAAAAAAAATAAGGCCCCTTTTAAATAAGTTAAAACATATCCAGTCGAGCTAATTGAGGATGAATCAGTTTGTATATATTTTTAAACCCATGTGTTGTTTTAATAAACATTAAAAAAAATAACAAAATCCCAATACCCTCTTACACATTACACATAAAAATAAACTGTTACATCATATAAAATAAAAAATATAACGTAGAAGTAAAGTCATTCAGCTTTTATAATAAATATGCAGGAACATTCTTGATACTTAACATGGCTTTATAGCGAATGGCTTAAACTACCAGCCTCTGATGCAGGGAGCTTGTTTCACCCGAGAGAATACTACCGCAATGTCGTATGCAGCACGCGTTGCTCATTTTAAGGCAGTGAATTTTGATTTCGAATATACAAGAATCGTTAAAGATTTTAACTAACGATCACTACTATAAAACTGATTTGAAAGCATTATTTTGAAGCTTTTCAAATATCTATAGGTAGGTTATAATTAAATTCTAACCGAGTCAAATCTGTACATTAAATATTTTTTTGGAATAACACTTGAAATGTAAAGCAAAGTAAATAAATAAATAGTATGTTGGGACATTTACACACAGCACTATCTAGTTTCATGGTAAGGAGAAGTCATGAGTCTTGTGTTATGGATACCAGATGATTGCTGTAATATACATATAACTTTAAATACATACATATTATAAATATAAACATCCATGACTGGAGTACAAACATTCGCGCTCAACAAATGAGTGCCTCCAGCTGGACTCGAACCCGCGACCGCTGGCGTTGCAAGTATTACGAAATGCGCCACATGTGTCGTCATAAGAAGCAATATAAAATATTGAATATAATTTTTAATATCTTAGAACAATGTCGTTACGATGACACCATGTGATGGCAAATTTTATTTTATCCGTGCGTAATAACGTATACAATATAGGCTGCAGATACGTTTTTGTAATAAGACTTTCATAACGTAAATGAGAAAAAATCAGAACAGTGATCTCACCCGAAAATTCGTTATTATGAGTAGAATATATTATTTGAAATTGAATAAAGCTATAATTTGTGAAAATTGATATAAAATAGTTCTAGTATTCATATTATTTTGTAATGTAAAATACCTAATAGTTTTTAAGGACAACTTTTTAAATATATATTTGATTGAATATAATATTAGAACAATTAGGACATATTTACGTTTTTTTTTTATTCTAGAATTAAGTAAAAGTCTGTATAGCAGAGGCGATGCCTTTGTAAGTAAGAGCTTATTCAGCAGTAGTAACGTTTGGCCTATATAGAGCGAATCGGCCTATATATTTTATGATTCAAATAATTCCTATATGAAAAAGTTTTTATTCATTTACCATGACCTAATTTTGAAACAAAACGCTATGCCTGATTGTCTTCATTATAATATTGTCAAGAAGTTATAAATACAAATTCGGGATTATTGCTTATAATCATAAAAAGCATACAGAAACTACCAAAAACTTATTACTTCGAAACTCAAATAAAAGCTTCGATAAATGTACTAAGTTATTCAAATAAACATAGTAATAATAGCAAAATATGTGAAAATATACATTCATCAAAAACCTTAGAAAGTTTTAACCTCATAAAAAATTCTAAATCCAATTCACAACAAAGAACGTTCCACTTACTCGCAGTCAACAAGAGTTGAAGTAAAATATGGCTTGAAAACGGAAACCGTTACGGTGTTAGAGAGATAATACGCTGTACCTAAACATTAACATCGATATACTTGCCAACTCGCTCGTTGACGGCCTCATATGCATTATAGATAACTAGCATTTGCCGCGGCTCCGCCCGCGTTCTAAAGACTGGCAACAAAATAGATTTTACATACCGTGTGATGTTTTATGGCCGGTTTGTAACGGTTAGTTGAGATTTCTTAAAAATTAGATATTTTCCCGCAGTAAAAAGTATTCTATGTATTGACCCGGGTAACAAGCTATCATCATACCAAATTTCATCCAAATCCGTCCAGTGGTTTTCTCGTGACGCGGTCACAGACAGACAAAAATTCTAAAAACAATAGATTTGGTCTATATCGATAATGATGTCTATTTTAATTAGATTTTCTAAAAAATATTTAATGTACAGATTTGAATCGGTTAGAATTTTAATATATGTATAGATTTCCTTTGTTAGCTTACTGCTAGTACCTATATCAAATACTATTAATATTTAATACTAATATTTATTGTTCTTCGGTGCTAATTTGGTTAGTTGTAAGACAAATGAAAATTTTTGAAATGAAAACCGAAAGTGAACTGTGTAGTAACTATGAGTATAGGTATAAACTACGTGCTAGTTTGTTGCTGCTTCAGGCTGACACGGTTGCATGGGTTTGGATACAGATTACTTATAACCTTTGAAAGGTAGAAAGACTAAGACTCTTAAGAGGATACTACTGTTAGTCATTTTTGCCAAAGGTAGAGGTACCTGGCTTAAAATTGTTATTCGATTTTTTTAATCCGTTCCTGAGTGAAGCGAAAGTAAGGTGTTTATAAAAACTAAACAATTTAAAAATAAATTATAATTGATAATATATTTTTTAATCGAATTAATCACTTTAGTTTTGGTAAGTAGCTCATGAATATAATTTTAAACTAATGTTCATTCACGTTACTATAAAATATGTTTATAGAAGTCGGACTAAGTCAACGGAAAGTGAACTGAGTAGTAACTATGAGTATATTAGTAGAAATAGCAGTTAATGATTACACTTTGCTTAAACACAGTTTACTGCGCAAATATTTATCTTATTAAGTAAATTTTACGTACAATTTTGCAGTCAGTAAAGTTTCTAGTAATAATTCGATTGTAAAGAAAACTATTCGAGTGCAGGGTTCCTAGTAGTTTTCGCGGTTTACTTTTTTGAATTAGCGTGATAATTTTAAGTTAAGTTAACTTTACACGAATTTTTCCTTAAATTTATATATTAATTTAATTTCCCGGCGTATTTAAAGTATGTATCATTTTAAATCTAGAATAAAAAACCGCGAAAGAATTCGAGAATGTTCAAAAATATTCAAACTAGACAAATATTGGTGTCAATCTAAAATATTATTAACATAATTTTATAATATTTCGTTTATTTATCATAATTAAAACATAAAACATAGAAACTTCAAGTATTTATTTGGTGCTGTAGCACTAGAAATAAAGGTGTTCCTTATTTATTACAATATTAAAATTATTTACATCTACCGGTAATATTTTAGTCATTTTGAGATATTTACATTTTAAGTATGAATATATTAAGTGTTTTTTCAGTTCATACCAAATACAAAATATTCAACTTTATCAATTTTATTTCGATTAATACCTAATACGTTTTTAATCATTTCATTAAAAAAGCTTGGATGTATAATCGGACCAAATTCTACAGAGTGCTTGCCAAGGTTTAAGATACTGGGCTAAAGTTTTTCAATTACCCACCTTAGAATTCCTTCGTTTCCTTTGTTTGGTCCGAATATTTTGAGCTTAGCCTTCGTTCGATATTACTTATACTCACCATTTATCATTCTCATTCATAATTAAATTTTATTTTAATATTTAATACAAGTAGAACTCCAAAAATGATAAATAATTAAAATGTTTTGTTTTATTAAATATCTTATTATCTTTTATCAAAATAATAAAGCTAATATTTTGATAAAAGAATATAAAATTAAATCAATATATTCCTTGCAATAAAAATACTTATCACTACATAGTATATAACAAAGTCGCTTCCCGCTGTCTGTCTGTCCCTATGTATGCTTAGATCTTTAAAACTACGCAACGGATTTTGATGTGTTTTTTTTAATAGATAGAGTGATTCAAGAGGAAGGTTTATATTATGTATAACTAATAGATCCCGCGTCTTCGCTGACGCTAAATTTAGAAACGAGCCCGAGCGAAGTTAAGGCAAGTCGCTAGTAAACTATAAAATATTTTAAGACGAGGTGAAAAGTTTAATAAAATATTATTGCATTCTGTATTAGCTACATAATATATAACCGAAAATCCAAAAAAATATTCCTTACAATAATCACAGTTTTTTTTAATATTTGTAGTATTTACTACTTCAAGAATCGTAATTATCGACGCCTGTCTACTTGTATGACATTTTGTTCTTAGTTTTGATTTAGATTAGGGATTCTGCCAAATAATACTCTGTCGTTGTAACAGGTGGTCATAAACTTAATTATGAGTTTTTGTTTCGAAATCGACGTTATTTATAATTCAAACAGTATATAAGTGTATTATGAAACAGAAAATTTCCATAATGCAACTAATTTTATAAAGTAAAAGTACTCGAAAAGTACATTTGAAGGTATGGAGTGTTAAATTAAGATGCAGAGCTCTTGTTAAAACGTGAGACCATGATTTATGAGCCAAACTGACGGATTTACCAGAAAAATGTTGCTTTTTTTATTTTCCTGCGGCGAGGTTGGGTCCAAAGGCATTAAAAATTTTCACGATACTTTTGTGTGCCCTTGTTTTTGTTAGCGAGAGTGGGTTAAAATGACGCTAGTATTTTTTAATCTTCACGTGAAAGGATAGGTCAGACTTATGAAGAGCTTGGCAAATTTAATAGAACTCAGTATTTGAGACAGTGCCTAGTGGCAAAACGCTCGCTTGGATAACCGAGCCGAGATATAGGTTTGAACCTGGTCACGTACCTCTAATATTTTAATCGTTTAATATCATACTCGCTTAATTACCACTTGTAGGAAAACACTGTGAGAAATCCTGCAACCTAGCAAGTTTTAGAAAGCACCTGTGAAGTCCACCATACTGCATTATGCTAACGTGGTGGACTATGGTCTGAAGCCATATTGAAGCTCGTATTGAGGCCCGTGCCCAGCAGCGGGATGGTAAAAAGGGTTAAATACATTTGGGGATTAAAAGAGTGATTTTTTATAATTAAGTTATAAAAATTTAATCTTATATTTAGTTAATAATATAACTAATTATAACAAGCCTTGAATGTTCTAAAATATTAGCAAATAAAAGATTATATGTATTTTATTCCAGTTAACTAAACGTAGATCAGTCACCGGACACAGACAAAGGATATTCTTAGCCTACTACAGTTATTATCCTCTGTCTCAAAAATATTTAATTTATTATTTTAATTGTAGGTATTTAATTTTATTCATAAATATAAATAAGTATTAATTAATTGTATTCATAAAATGTATTGTTAAAATTTTGGTGTATATTTGGAGGAATAACAAGAAAATCTATGTTAAAAACTATATAACAACAATAACATATAGTGTATAGTATCACCTCATCACAATACTTTGCGCCTTTTCCATTAGAGACGGCATCGTAACAAACAGCGCTGAACATGATTGATTAAACCCAAGACGAGCTCGTAGCTACGAGACGTATTTGCAAGTTTACTTAACTATACGCATAGTATAATCTTCGAACACAATATAACATGTTTAATTGTGGATAGGAGATTGTTTTTTTTTGTAAAAATATTTCATAATTAAGGCTAATATTAATAACCTCAGGTATGCATTTAATTGAGAAGTAACAGATATTTTTGATACCGAGATTCCGAGTCAAGTTAGATGGTTTACTTATTCCTGCCAGCAAGTGGCGTTGCCTATGCTAACAATGAGGCATGGGCCATGGAGCCCCTAATTCAAGGGCCTCAAAGAATTGTTTTATTACAAAACATTTGTTTGGAAGGGCATTAAAGTCCATTATAGGCTATAATCTGAAAAACGATGAATTGTCCTATAAGGTCATCTCTTTTACTAAATTTTACTTTATCCGTTCTTTCGTGAGAACGGTTTGTGAAAGTGAAAAGTACGAAAACTGTTATTGTCATATATAAGTATATTTAAAAATGAAAGGGTTCACTTTGGTTTTTTTTATATTTTTCGAGCTCCTACAATGGATATTGATAGTAGAATTAACTATATTTCATAAATCTCGTAATATTGCATAGGTGTACTGCCGATTTGCTTACTATTGTTCCGTAATAAAAAATATAAATGTCAAAGTTTAAATTTTTGTTCAACATACCTTTTATTTCAAACATATTCTTTAATGTATGATTCAGTCTGCTGAAAATTTCCTCATTCACAATTTGAACAAAAGGCAAGAGTCTTACTAGTAATTAGAGTAAAGATTAAAAGTTTAAGAAAAAGTGCAAATGTGTACAAAGAAAGTGCAGTGTTAACACTTTAAATACGTTAGTGTTTCCAAGTGTACAAAAGGCATCCGCTTTAAATTACAAAGATTTTATGCAGTGACTTTTTTCATGAATTTCTTCTCTAGAAGATATTTCTAAAGGTATTTTACCCCTTTTTTACTTACTATCCTTGACTATCAAGATAAGAGAGGAATTTAGACATTATTGAGATGTTACAAATTGATATCTCTACTTTTATACTAAAATAAAATTATAAAGAGGAAAGATTTGTATTTTTGTATGTAACGAATAAATTCAAAAACTACTAAATAGATTTCAAAAATTATTTTGCCATTAGAAACCTACATTATCACTGAGTAACATAGGACATATTTATTACTATCGGAACCCGCGGCTTCGCTCGCGCTAGATCTGGGGAGGAACCCGAGCGAGGCGAGGGTGAGTGCTAGTTACAAATAAAACGAAACAGATATATTATAAAAATCTTAATAAAATAGTCGTTATAATCGATACTATACGAAGCTTAGTTTTTAGAATTTTTGTCTATATTTTTGTCTAGGATGCATTGCATCACGAGAAAATCACTCAACAAACTTGATGTGATTTGCTATGATGATAGCTGGTTATCCGGTTGACTTATAAGATACGTTTTGCTGAGGAAAAATTTTACATCTCTGAGAAATCTATACCATTAAAACGAACCTAGAAATGAGCTCAAGCGTAGCGAGGGTCGTCCCTCGTACGAGTACATTATATTATAATAATAAATGCTTTCTAAGAGTCTAGTTTTAACCAATTATAAATTTAAATTAAACTAAACTACGAATGTAAAAAAGGTCTGAATAGAAACTTATTTATTATATCAAATCAAATTCAACATCAAAATTTGAGTTACTGCAACTCAGTTCAAAACTTCACGTGAGTTCCTAGAACAAAACAAAGTTAATTATTTTGTCAGAGTTAGATATAAACTTTAAATATTATTACAATTAAATATTTAATGCCTTAGATGTCTACCGACTTTATAAGCTTTGTGGAATTTCAACGCTTTCAAAGAAATCAAATGTTTCTTTGATAACAATGTAAATGTTAATTAATATAACAGCTCAGTCGGCTTCTAATAAAAACGGTTAATTAAAAAAATGTATTTTTAATATTTTTGTTTGCATTTCAATATTTATTTCAACAATTGTTTATTCAGATCTTTTTAATGTGTAACTGCGGGGCACTAGACCCCTTTCTAACGACAAGGATCAGGCCACAGTCCACCACGCTGGCCAATTATGGGTTTGCGGACCTTACATGTCTTTCGAAAAATGATAGGTTTTCACAGATATGCAGGTATGTTTACAAGACAATTTATTTATAACAAAGTTATTAGATAATAATTAGGATTAAACATATAATCAAATAATCTATAACATGTTGTTGATATTGGGAATTAATGTAAATAATATGAATATGATAAATAAAAAATGGTAAAATTAAGATCTATTGAAAAATAATAAATTACCTAATTAGGTATATATATACAATCTAAGTCATTATCATTAATTTCATTCAAAAGCCTACTCTTTATGTTCTCCAAAATTCGTAATTTCTAAAATAATTTTCAGTCTAGACCTTTATTATATTCCTTATCATTAAAATAATATCTTTATATTCATTCGGCAAGTATACAATTATACAGATTATCCAGTAATTGCTATCGGTTTTGATATTATTACGATGGATATGCCAGTTCAGATCATTTTGATTGACAATTTGATTGTGCTTAGAGTCGTTTCATAGTACATTATCGTACATAGTGTACCTGATTTGGATTTCAAAATCTTGTTTACCCCAAAAATATTCTTACAACAAAATTAATTCAATACGTTAGTATTTGGTTTTTAATATTTATATACATAAATTAGCGGTATATCGTTTCTTTACCAGAAATAAATCAAACCGTAACGAATATAATACGAATTTATATATCATTTCTTAACATTTATCTCTCATTAAAAATAGTTTTGATGTAAAACTATTGACTTTTAATTATATTGGTATTAAATACAAATTTTAGTTTTAAAAAGCTGAAATGTTTTATTTATCGACATAAATAGGTGTATAATAATCGTATACATCAAATATAAGTTGTGTTTAATTTTAGCATTACAATAGTAAGCAACGTATAAAAGATAAACTATAGTAAATGTAACCTGTAAAGTTTATCTTACACTAACTACAATATAAATAGCGAATTTCGATATCCTTTATACGCAAATACGATAAGCGGCATTCGTGTAATCCCTTTAAAACTTAAATTAAGCTCTGCATTGATGACAGATAATTAATTCAATTATTTACGCAAAATTATTTTTGAATTCGAAATATACAGTGTCTATTTATTATTATTACAGTTTAATATTTATCAACATTTTTCTACTTCACTCGGTTTTCCAAACAAGCGCTTTACGTGCTCTGGACTTGTCTTAAGGTGCAGATTTCACTTATCTTTCTGAAAACTACTTAAGATTCTTAAACTCCTAATGGGCCATCACTGCGAATCGTGTAGTACGTACCTTATCGTGTTGAAAATTTTTTGCACTTGAGAATATCAGAAGTGATAGACCCGAAATTTAAACTTCAGTTTTTCTCTTCATGTGATGTGAGAGTTAATATTTTATAGAAATATACTATAATATAATATGTAGGCTAAAATGACATTGTCCAAGGCATAATCTATGGCTTTTAAAAAATATTACAAAATTGCAAGTGTGTTCCATTTTTAAAATTGTAAAAAAAGAATATTAATTATACAAGTGAAATATAACCTTGTGTATTTCAGAGTCAATTAATGATATGTCAACAGAGGTATGGCATTACATTAACATGCAGTTTTACAAGCTGACCGCTTAATCAATTGAACCTGGTAGTAATAATTATTAGTCTGAAATTTCACTTCTACATAAGCTTGTATGTGTTGACTTACTCTTTAATTGTTGCTATTAGTAATTAATAATTATTATTTATAAATTATTTTTGTGTGTATGCTAATGAAGATAGCTTTCGGTTCGTGTTGTTAGAATTAACTTTTATCCTTCTTTTAAGCCACTTTTTTAGATTTAGTTTATACGACTAATTTGGAGCACATTGGGATTGAGAGAAAATATTGTAATATTTTGATCGTCACAGCACTTTTATTACAATTTTTTTGTAAAATTGTTAAGCAATTTATCTAGTAAGTAGTTTATATGCAATCTTATGACTGGGCTCGTATGTAGACACGAGTATATGAGTAATAGAGTACTTGCGGTTTGTGGTTCCTTAGTACTAGTGACTAATATTGTCACCAGATATTATAAGTGAAGAGCAGTCCTTTAGTGTGACATCATCATTATTACCAGGCAATTATACGTGTTAAGAAATGTTTTGTAAGAAATTCGTATGTAGGTACCTACTCTGTAAAGAGTTCTTTATTGTGTTTTAAGCTTATAATAGTAATATATTAGTAATTATATCATTATCCTTGAGAATACGTAAAACATCTATATACATACTTCTCAAAGTCTTCTTCTTCTTCGTCGTATGCTTCATTACTGAAGGTCGTGCTTGTCCTGAAAGGCTTTTACTGATCTGTTGACTAGCTTCCTCCACACCACTCTGTTTTCGGCTTGTCTCAACAAAAAGTTCAACTTCTCTCAACAAAAAGTTCAACTTCTCAAAGTAACCAACTTTAATTTCTGACCTCAAAACTAGAACTAGCCTAATGAAAATCTAACGCTGATTTAAACTAAAATAGATTTTGTTGTAGCGTTTCTCTCCCACAAACTAGCTACAGCTATTTAAAATGACGAATAACTATTTCATGAGTTGAAAACAAATATTATAAAACTTCCATTTCATCTAACTTTAAGAACATAGTGAATTCATCACTGTATCGTTATATAACGTAAGTCGTATTTGGTTAGCCAGAAGCTAAACTTCAATCCGAGGGCGGGCTTCCTGAGACGTCGCGACGACGCCACTCTAACGTATGAACCACATTTATTTAGAAGACGCAAATTAATAGCATACCATTCTGAGCATACCCACTGGATGGTACATCATCGCGACACGACGAATAATTACTAATGTACTGTGTATTTTATGTTTTATCTTCTATAATAATTGTAGGTGATCAATATTTAATACTGAATACATAAATAAATATTAAAAATATTTAGGCAAATATTAGCATTTTTTGTGTTTTTTGTCTGTCGTAATATAGATAATTTAATTATTTTTTTTACATATTAGTAATATAATAACTATTTTAAACTATACGTAGTGTGGGTTAGTTCATACTCAGAATTGTCTTCAAAGGTGAAGTGCAGAGAAAAGACGTTCGGAAATCTTAACACCGCCACAACAGTAATTCTTTATTTCGCTCATAATTATTTATTTGAAGCTCAGTCGTTTGAAGAAGAACTTTTCTTTTAACGTTTAAAAATATGAATCATTCTCAATTACACGCAGAGAGTGCGTCAAAATAAAACGGAATATACTCATATTAAAAATAATCGTTAAAATACAACATTTTCTAAGTCATATGATAAACAACATAACAGGGGTGCTCAATTTAATATTTGTGTAAAAGTCAGGTTAGTAAATTGATAGGATAAAAATCAGCCGGTATCGAGGCAGAACCGAGCACTGAAATTCATATTCCAGTAGAGAGTCTGTGGGTTATTAATTTATACTGAATTATATTTTATATTTGAAAACACAGTAATCACACTCTCATAGACGTTTTACTAATATAGATGCTAAAAGCCCTAACACTTTTACAGTTCAAATCTTTAAATTGTTATTAAAAAAAAGCATTAAATTTAATATATAATAATACATTTTTAACGTTAAAAAGAATTGGTTAATATTAAAATTAATAATGTATAAAAACTTATTACCTACTAAAATAAAGTAAAAATAGAGTTTCCTTAATAAAATCAATAATAATAATAATAATTTTTGATGTGGCAACACTGTAGCTTACATGTCATAATATTATTCTCCCAATTAATTAATTTATTTTTAATAAATTTTGTATATATTATAGCTAGTTAAGCTTAGTTTAAATAAGTGCTAATTTATTTTAAAGTGTCAAAGTTATTGTGATATACGTTCCTAAAAGGATTATCCAAAAAATTAAGTTGTGTTCGTCGGCTGTCAACGTACAGGTAACGAACTAGACATGCGCAAAACAGTGCTTTATGAAGTAATGAAATATGGCATTACATTACGCACCGAGTAATATCACATCACTTCATTACTCGAAACATTACTTGCCATGCGTGATACGAAGAGGTAATATTACCCGCGTAGTGCGTACTGTCATGATAGTAGTACTGATCTATCTCATGTAATAATATGATGAATATCACACACGTTTTTATTGATTTTAATTTAAAACTAAAATGTTAACTTTTTGTGAGTAAGATTATTGTTATATTTTTATTACTTTTTATATTTAAATATTGTATTTAAAATTTTACCGTCGTAACCTAATTTACTTAAATTATTTTCATATAGCTATGTTTACAATAATGTATATTGTATGCAGCAAAAACTAACAGCGTATACTAGTAGTACCCGCGGCTCCGTCCACATTCTAAGACCGGACGGCACGGCTTTGTTATATTTGAATACAATTAATTTTTAAATTTAAAATGTTAACTTTTTATTTGATATGATTAAGATTATTATTTATGTATAGAATTTTTTAAATATTGTATTTATAATTTTACTGTCGTAAGTTAACCAATATAAATTATTATTATTTTTTCGTCGAAAAAGAAACAAAAACTAATTTACAACATACTTTTATACTAGCAGTATCCGCGGTTCCGACCGCGTTCTAAGGACTGCGACTTTGGGTCCACTGTATTATATACATTATACATATATACTTGATAAAGTTCATTATAATATTAAAATACATAATGAATAATTAAAGTTTTTATTTTTAATTTTTAATTAATTATTATTTACTATGAATACGTGAATTAGTATTTTTTAAAAGCCTGAAAAAGTTTTTTTTATTATTCTTTATTTATAAAGCCATACACCTATATAAGGTTAAGTCAGCGACTGAAAAAGTTGGTCTTAAAGAATTTTATACCAATTTTTATACTCATTAAACATCCGATACGAATAATTTAAAGTGGAGTTTACAAATTGGATAAGGATTAATATCATGATACCAATATCACCACTATTCAACACGTATTTGAACTTAATAATTTAAAAAAAAAATTGTTATAATAAAGGCATGTGCCATCGCAGAATTTTTTGTGAGTAATCATAAGCAAGTATTGTAATAAAAAATTTTAATATATAAAATAGGGCTTGATATTATGTATTTCGTCAACAGTTTTCGTTTTATATGCAGCATTTTGATACCTTGGGGATACATTTAAGGTAGGGATCCCTAAAATGGGATATTTTTGAAAATACAATATAGCCAATAATACACTTCTCACAATCACTCCTGAATAGTGTAGCTGTCTGTTAGTGAAAGAGTTTTCATGATCAGATCAGTTTTTCCGAAAATAACCCCCCTACAAACGAACAGACAGATACACAAAGTTCGAAACTTTAACTCATAATGTAAGTAAAGAATATTTTAGAATAGATTGCAATTTTGCATTTCAGTCCTAGTCAAATGATTTCTATTCACTTGCGGCATGTTTGCGTACTTAGCGGCATACATTTCATGGCATAGTAAAATATATTGTAGAACTAGCGGAACCCGCAGCTTCGCTCGCGCTAAATCGCTAGTATATTATAGATATTAAATATTTTAGCAAAATACAATTAACACTTACTAAAATTAAATTATAAAAATATTAATAACGCCATCTATGAGAAATCATTACGCATCATTTGATAATTGAAAGTACGGAAATATGATTTAAGAGTTTAGAACACATTATTCTATTATTCTTTTTTAATAGTATTTTAGGAATTAAATATTCTTTTTTATGTAAATTGTGGGTATTCACTGTCTGTAATAAGTATATAAACCTTACTGTCCTTTGCCTTTCCCTATTAGGGATAAATTTTAATCATGGTTCATGATTGCTGTAAAGCATTCAAATTGCAAGAACCAAAAATCAAAATAAATCTGCAATATAATCCAAAAACCAAGTTGAATTTATAAAATATTTGATTAAGACTTGTACTTTTAGCGCAAGCTAAACTGCGGGACCCACTATTTTCAATAAATCAATATTTTTAATGTGTACTATTGTTTTTATTTAAAACTCCCAAATGTACAACTTTTTTACAGGTGGTATACTATTATCTTATTTTTTCATCTGACAGCACTGCACTCGCGTCATGCTCATGACTAAAGTAATGAAGGCTGTATGGACTATAGTCCTTTGCCTTTCCCTATTGGGGATAAATTTAAAAAACAACAACTAAAGTAATGACTTGAGTAATGTTTGAACTTTGAACTTTGAAGTGATGCGTAATGTTTCGTTCGGTCGAGTGTTGCTACAGTACAATTCTCTAAACACCACCTTGCCATGCGTGAGACATTACGGATCTATCTCAGAATATAACACGCGTTATCATTGTATTTTAATACAATTAATTTTATAATGTTGACTTTTATTTGATACGATTTAGATTTTTATTATATATTGCAATTTTGCATTTTGTCATACTCAAATAATTATTTTAAACTTGCGGCATTTGTACGTAAATAGCGATATACCTTTTACGACTTGGTTTTGTTCTTTAGGATCCCTTATATTGTAAAACTCTTTTTAAAAACACCAGTTGCGAAATTTCTGAGCATCTTACAAAATAATTAATAAGTAAAACAAAATTGTATTGTTTAGCTAAAGGTTGTAAATATTAATGACCCTTTGTGAAGACCAGGCGCAGCTAGTAATGAAAACCTTATATCGTTGGCCTAACTTATAATATTGGCGTATTTAAAAATCATTTTTCTAGCAATTATAACTTTTTTTGCTTATAACTATTTGTATTTTTATTATAAATATATTTTGTGTTAATTATTGCTTTTTAAAATAAATACATTTCGAATTGCTTTGCTATTTCAAAATTCGTAAAACGGAGTGATGCCAAGTTAACCCGAACGATGGAATATCACGCTCGCGTCATGTTTGACGTAATAAGTAATGTTTGGTTCGGTCGAGTAATGAGTGATGATACAGTACTCGCTCGGGTAATATTACGCGTAATGCATTACTCGCATTACTTACACATGTCTATAACGAACTCAAGTTTTAAATTGAATCTTTGTCGTTGTAATTTCTTTCCTTCCTATTATCATAAATTGTTAAGTAAATTAATATAGTTATATTACATTGTTCACACCTCCTGTACACACGTTAGAAATTGTCAATATTATATTTGTTCAATTTTGTTTTTAATAAATAAACATGATGACCCGTGGATCCAAGGCGCGCCAGGCGGAGGAGCAACTCCAGCTAACGCTCCAGGAGCTAAAGACATACAGGATTCAGTGTGAACAATTGCTTAAGGAAAGGGATGACAATGAGAAGGAGTTAGAGAAGATTTTCAAAAAAAATACTGATTTAAAAAATGAAATGTCAAAAATTCATACTGAATACACTAATGTAATGTATGAAAATGAAAATCTTCTCAAAATAGTCAATGGGTTTGACCAGTGCAGAGATGAGTATGAGGAAGCCCTCAAACTCAACAGTGATTTGAAACACCAACTGCATGAGGCAAATAAACAAATTAATAATCTTAAAAATGTTAACTATAGTCTAACAGCCTCTCAAACCCAATGTCTATACAATGAATTGGTTGAGAATGCACCAAACTTAGTATCCTCTGTCTCAAACTTGAAAAATAATATTAGTGTGATAGATTTGACCAGTGATGACTCGAGCACTACCATCTCTATGCCGAGTAAAAATAAATTAAAAAAATATATTAAAATTAATAAACAAATAAAAAAGTATCACCAACTCATAAAAACAAAAAATATATATAAAAAGTATAACAATATTTGTAGAGAGAAAATAGCACTCAAAACAAAAATGATATCATACTGTCAAGAAATTAATATTTTAAAAAATGACTATGAGACTGATGTTAGCTCGCTGCAGTCTGAGATTGTAAATTTAAAACAAAGTTTGGAAACATTAACTTCTAAATACAATACTGCTCAGAAAGAAATTGCTGAACACATATCTGCCATGGATGACCTGGTAAAACTTAGTAATAATAACCTTGAACGTTTTGATTCATTTATTAAAAATCATAATTTTCATCAACATCAACATTCACAATGCCATCTTTCAGCTTCAGGTCCAACAGGGCAGATAGATACTAGCTTAACTAGTGAATCCCTTTCTCAGCCTGCGGTGACTCACACTGACCTCAAATATTATAATGTACAAAAACCTGTACAGTCCATACCTATTCCTAAGGAAACAAAATATTTAAAAATTTACAGTGATGAGCTAGGAAAAGGTATGGGTGTATTATTGAATGATTTTTGTGTAGGACAGAGAGTAATCAATCATTGCATGCCCGGAGCCACTTATAATCATATAGTTAATAGCATTTTGAGTGAGACTCACTGTCCCAACACAACTATTATATTATTAATTGGGAGAAGGGGTACTGTAAACAAACATTCAATGGAAAATATTTTAAATAAATTGGAACAATTAAATATAAATAAAATTTTATTGTTTACACTACCTTATTTAGCTAAATTGCCACAGGAAAATAGGTTAAGATATGACATTAATAATTTAATGCACACATTAAGTACTTGTAAGTACTTAAATTTAAATATTAAAAAAAGTAACAAAATTGATGTTATTGACATAAATAATTTATGGAAAAATAATAATTATATGTTGACATATAGTAGGCTGAGCCTACCCTATTATTTTAAACGACAGATAGCATCTGTGCTATCTTATTATATACAAATTGACATAGCCAATAATCTGGTTACGTTGACATCTGCTCCTATTGAGCAAAAATGTAATATGACATTTTATGATGTGGAATCTATTCCAAATAAGCATTTAAATTAATTATTAAGACAACAGAGGATACCTCTAGCATATTAAAAAGTTATGACAATAAATCAAATAAATGTCATAATAACTTAGTAAGAAATGCCCCCACTTGTAAAAATTTAAAAACTGTAAACCTGGTGCACCAAAATATACAGGGCATGTTAGGCAAGGATCTTGAACTGGAGTTATTTATAAATGGGGAAAATATTCATATTTTATGTTTAACTGAACACTGGCTTTGTAGTTCCCAGTCCATATTTAACTTCAGTGGTCACCAGGTAGCTAGTATGTTTAACAGAGAGAAAGCTATACGCGGCGGCTCTTTAATAATTATAAGTAAACTTTTTAAACATAAAGAACGTAAAGATATTGTGAGCCTCTCTGTTGAGCAAACTATTGAACTAGCCTGCGTAGAGCTTGAGCACTTCATTGTTGTATGCGTATACAGACCTCCTAGTGGGTTATATGAGTACTTTGAGAAAGTACTGGAAGAAGTTTTGTTAAAATTAAATATTACTAATAAGGTTATTATTGTATGTGGGGATTTTAATATTAATTTATTAGATAATTCTAATACAAGTCTTAGATTTAAATCTATGCTTCTATCATATAACCTACATAACTTATTTACTGAGCCAACTAGGATCACTGCTACCAGTGCTACATGTATAGATAACATATTTACAAACTGTAAACCATATTCTAAAGCAATTATTAATAAGTTAAGCTCCGACCATTGTGGCCAGTTTGCTTCCTTTTCTTATTCTTTAAATACCAACAAAAATAACTTAAAAAAGACTTTTGTACCTATAAATACTACACGTATGGAGAAGTTCAGAGGTAATATTGTGGCAAAACTTCCCTATTTATTCTACATTAATGACCCCAACTACTTATATAACTCTTTATTTAAATTAGTAAAAACTGAATTTTCTACAATATTTACTTCTAAAACAGTCAATTCAGGGGGTCTCTTGACATTCGGTGAATGGGCAACTCCTGGCATATACAAGAGCAGGCAGAGGCTATATGAATTGTACAATGAAAGAACCTATAATCATAGTATAGCTTTTGCTTCTTTTGTAACTGCCTACTCCAAATTGTTTAGAAGAGTATGTTCCATGGCAAAATCCTTGTATATTAAAGATAAAATAAGAAATGCGCATGATAAAATCAAAATGACATGGAACATAATTGCTTGTGAAAGTGGAAGAGTCGCAGATCCCAGCTTCGATTTTAAGTTAAATATTAATGAAAATTTTATTACTTCAGACCGAGAAGTTGCATCTGAGTTTGAAAAATTTTTCACTGACATTCCACTTTCAACAACGCAATCACTTAATTCGTCTCCCGACATTGCCGAACTTTTGCTAAAGAAAAACGTCAAAGAATGTAATGTTATATTTAAATTTAAACAAGTAAACCCCAAAGACATAATGGTAGCCTTCAGAAGTCTGGACCTCAAGAAAACAGCTGATCTATGGGGTATATCTGTAAAAGTTGTTAATTCGGTAATTGATGTTGTTGCGCCTTATCTTGCTACTATATTTAATGGCTGTATAGAACATGGTGTTTTTCCTGATCTAATGAAACACAGTAAAGTCATTCCTATTTTTAAATCAGGTAGTACCTTAGACCCCAATAATTTTAGACCAATTTCAGTACTCCCAACATTTAGTAAAATTTTTGAAAAAATCATACTCGGGCAAATGTTATTGCATTTCAATGCACACAATCTACTTCATAAGAAACAATTCGGTTTTACGAAAGGTCGCTCCACAGCAGATGCTAGTGTTGAGCTAGTAAAAAATATTTTTGAGGCTTGGGAGAGGTCACAAGATGCTCTTGGGATATTCTGTGACTTATCCAAGGCCTTTGATTGTGTGCATCACGAGACGTTGATCAGGAAACTGCATCATTATGGGATTAGATATAAGGCACTCAACCTCCTGAATTCCTATCTCAGTAATAGAATTCAGAGGGTTGATGTAAATGGTAAGAGATCTCCTGGAGCTCCGTTTGCTATGGGGGTTCCACAAGGTTCTATTCTTGGTCCATTTCTCTTCCTAATTTACATAAATGATTTGCCATTCTTTGTACAGGACAAACATGAGATAGTATTGTTCGCAGATGACACATCACTTATTTTTAAGGTAAAACGTAATTTACTTATGTACGACGATGTAAACGATGCTCTCTCAAAGGTTGTCTATTGGTTCGATTCGAATAATTTATTATTAAATAACAAAAAAACAAAATTAATAAAATTTACAACACCTAATGTTAAAATTGCTGATAATGGTGTAGTATTGGGTGGAGAGATGTTTTCCTAGGTATCATCATAGATTCGAAATTACGGTGGAATCTCCATATTGAGGGGCTAGCGAAAAGGCTCAGCTCTGCAGCGTTTGCGGTAAAAAAAATTAGACTTATTACAGACGTAGATACAGCTCGCGTAGTATATTTTAGTTATTTTCATAGTATTATGTCGTATGGAATCCTATTATGGGGTAATGCAGCTACCGTTAATACCATTTTTGTCCTGCAGAAAAGAGCTATTCGTGCCATATATAGTTTAGCACCTAGAGTATCATTAAGAGAAAAGTTTAAAGAAATAAAAATATTGACTGTTGCTTCCCAATACGTGTACGAAAATGTTATGTATGTTCATAAAAATATACACGAATTTCCCAAGAATTGCGACATGCATAGCATTAATACTAGGAGCAAACATAAACTTGTAATGCCTGTGACTCGCTTACGCCGAGTCAGTAACTCTTTTTATGGACAATGTATACGTCTATACAACAGGATCCCAGAAAACGTTCAAAAAGCTTCTATTGCTAAATTTAAAAAAATTGTGAAGGAACGTTTGTGTACTAAAGGCTATTATTCGATTAACGATTTTTTAGAAGACAGTACGCCTTGGGAATGATGTGATCGCCGCCAGGCTATTTCAACATATAGAATTATTGTTAATTTACAATTTAATTTAAAAAAAAATAGTGAGAATACGATAAAAAAAAAATTAGTCCCGCTGAGTTTCTTTCGCCAGTTCTTCTCAGGTCAGAGGTTTCTTCTTTCCGAACTGGTGGTAGACTCATGACGTTCAGTAAGAAATTGTAACAATTTTTATGCTGAATAAAATATTTTGATTTGATTTGATTGATAATAATTTCAAAATATATTCATAAATAAAAGAGAAAATATTTATATAACATTTTTTTAACATATAAGGATGTTGGTAGTGGTTTTATAGAAGGTGCATGATGGTCAGTTTCACAGCCTACACGTGCCTATAGATGTCAAAACACCCATAAAAGTTTATTGTACTATAGTACGAGTATGCTATATATTTTCTCCGTATTAGACTATGCCTTGTTAAAGATAGATTTTTATCAAGTGATCTTAAAACGTTGATCTTTGAATTTACTCTAAAAAACAGTATTCGATAATCAATAATTCAATTATCTAGTACACCCGCTATTGGATACACAAAGACAAACAAACAAACATTCAAAACTTAATGAAAACGACCCCATTAAATTAGCCATTCATCCAACCATTTTCCTTTGTTAGTCCATTAAGAAAACAATGTCAACTGCATTGTCTGTTTATTAAGGCAATATTGATCGCATCAATATGAACAATGAACACCGATATAGATAATATAAAATTTTCTATCGAGATAGTATTGATGGAAATTAGATTTAATTCTTGTAAATATTAGTAGCAAGTGGCAACGCGCTTCCTTGCATAATTAAGGTGGTCGATTCCCGGGTCACGTCCGAGCGAACCTAACAAGTTTTTGAAAGACATGTGAAGTCCCACGATTACTCATGGTTTGACTTAGGTACATAATTGTTGGACGAGTAATAAATTTTATTACAACGTTTACAATTAACAAAAAATATAACAAAATAGCTTATTTTATTTATTTACTTACCAAAAACCATAACTTTGAAAACGTTTCAATCAACGAATTACCTTTCAGTGTTGTTTAGGTAACCTATGCTGAGTCTTACTTAAACGTACTCGTAAAAGCTAATAGAAAATATTTTCTTTCGTTTATACGAGTATGTTGTAGGAGCCAGCCTGTGGTTTCTCACGGGCTTATACCTTTTACGTTAATATTACAAAAATTACTTCTGATTTATCTTTATAAATAGTAAAACAAATTTAATATTAAGAGATAAATGTAAGTAACCTTATGAAGAAAAGAACAAAAGGAAGTTAATATTGATTATGTACAATATGTACAAATTAAAATTGTTAATATCTAGGCAGTATATTACAGGCAAACTTTATTACTTTCCCCCCTTTTCCCCTTTATTAATTTCCCCTCCAAAAGCTAGTTCGGTTTTCTCAGGCAAGCAGTTCTTCTCGCAATGCTTTTCTTGACCCTAAGGCCTGCGTGCTGAACTTTAGCTTGACCTCCTTCTCATTAGCAGATGTCCGTGTTGTTAAGTATTTGTGGGCTTTACATCATAATATATTGGTCGCTCTAAATGCAAAACTACAAAACTGATTTCATTCGTTGATAATTGCGACACAGTTTTTACCTTCCTAATTATCATCGTTGATACTGTTTTTTGTTACATGTGTAGTGACATTTCAATAAATATTTTTTTTATACTATGCAGTATACTCCTTCAGTTATTTTATTATTTGTATGGATAGAATATTATTAGTGGATTCTTGAGGGAGCTAACTTTGTACTGGTTTTAACATTAAAATAATTTAGTAACATAGTTCGTGACTAAACAACAAAGTCTTGTGCCCAAATATTTTTTAATATTTAGAAATTTTTAAATAATTCTCTATCATACTTATTTCCGAAGTAATATATAATGTAAAAAACCTAAACCTATTATATTATTTTACGTAGATATTAAGTTGAAGAATAATGATATATAGTTGATGTATTTACACTTTGTTTTCTCCAAGTTGTGCGAGCCACTTACAAAATTACTGTGATTTATATTAATATATCACTGTGATATCTTCTCTCAAAACATGCTCATATAAAAATAGAGTAATTTCACGCTACTATTTGTATAGTTTATTCATTTTTTATTGTAACTGGAAGAACTGATGTAAAGCAGACCAAACACCCTAAATCTATCCACGCAAGGTTTTATTCTTATATTGAACGTGATCTGAATTTAAATTACTAATTTGAAAAAAATCGGTAACTCAATTCTCAAGTTGCATAAATTAACTATGTATAGTTTCACTAATCAATAATAGCCGTCATCCATTTATGCCGGTCGGAATAACTACTATGTAACATGGCCTTTTTTCCTCCTAATGTTGTATGGTTAATTTTATGTATTAAAAAGCTATGTTTACTTCAATGATTATACCAACACTAAAGCAGTACAGACAAAACAAATATAAGTATCGAGTGGCTTGCCTCCATTCTTAGGTACATTAATGTATGATGCTATTCATTTAAACTCGTTCATTTATTACGCTTAATGAAGTATAAATGTGATACATAAAAATATCAGTCAATTATTTAAAATATATTTTGAAAGTTAGAATTTAATGTGGCTTAGATGTATATAAATATTATACACTGTATTACTTCACATAGCTGTACATTACCCTAAGATGGTAAGCCATGGCCCATGAGCCTTTGGATTTATGGATTTATCAATCAAAAGTTTGGCCATTGTTTCTTCCAAGTTATAACTTGAATTACCGTACCGGACCATTATGGGAAATAAATTGAGAAGTTCTAGTTTTGATCACCCTGCTATTTATTATATTATGTATACTAGAAAATCAGCCTCTTTTTGCTCGGGTTCTTCACTAGTGAAAATTAAAAATGATGTATTAAAGTCTGCCCCATTTGTTGACATATATGACAACAAATGGGGCTAAAATAAATATAAAAAAATATAAAGTGGGCATCCTTGTGATATTTATTATATAAATAATATAATGTACTACCTGTATGGATATTTGTATCATGTATTACGAATATTATTTGAACACGATATGTTTACACCGAAACTTGTTATGTTAGTCTGTATAAAATACTCAGTGCCATTCGATATTTTGGTAGGTATACATAGTTTTAAATTTTGCTTCATGTAATAAATGTGTATTGTATACGCTTTCTATTATAACATATATGTTTTGGAAAACATCACCAATGTTCAGACTACGAAAAAACAAGTTATTCATTCAAGCATTAAATTATTATGTGATTTATATTATGCCAAGAAACGTGTAAAAGCCTGGTCTGTGTAATGTCAACATACTCAATGTCAACCGGCCTTTTATATCTAAGCTGATGCTCAAGGCGCTTTCCTTGCCTCTCATTTAATGCGTCCCTTAGGAATATAGCAAAAATTCGGAAGATTTCGTCGCTACACACTAATCCCTGAGCTAACATTAAGTAAACAGGAATACTTCTATCGCCGACACCTTTAATTTAACAAATGGTATATTTTTAAGTAAATACGACTCATCTGTGGTTTTATTTTTATTTATCTATAGGTACCTTTTATCTCTAAAATCTTAATGGGACTGAAAATAATAACAGTATACTACAAAAATAACAAAACATTTCATGCTCTATTCACATCCGCCTAACTTTTCCATATGATATTCGATAAAAACAGATAAAAATTTTAAACTGTCGATTTCACTATTAAACCATCCCAAACTATTTATAGCATCCTTTTTAGATTTAATTTGAATTTAGTATGATGATTTTTGTTATAGTAAAATTCTTTAAACACGTTTAGATATATTTACTTAGCAAGTTTAAATCCTCTCAAATTTTAAGTCTTTGTATAGATCGTAAACAAACGCATATGATATGGTATAATTTACAAAGTGCTGTATTTTTTTAAAAGCATTTTCTAAGGCTTTGTAAACGATAATTCACTTTTGCACAAAGCTAAGGGGTCTAAATTTTGTTTAAGCAAAAGATTGTTGCTATTAGATTTTCTGCTTTCTTGTAGATTTCCTCTCTAAGAATTATTTTTCCTTTTTACCTTAACATTTTATTATTAGCAATCTTGTTACTATAGTATGTAGTTTAACCCACGGTGCCGATTATGTGATTTGTTAATAAACGTTAGCTTTTCGATCACAATCGGTTATGTAAAACTTTACTTAAATTGGTTTGGGTAATAAAATTATTTTCGTATTTATTGTAGCTCAAATTTTTATACATGCATAAATTTTAGTTGTCGTTGTCCAAGTCATTAGAAAACTTATTATATGTTTATTGTTAATTGTATCATAATATTATCTTTAAACATATAATATTAGGTAAAATATTAACAAGATATCGTAATATCCAAACGTAATATTTACCAGTGGTAAATTACTAGATTATAATTCCTAAAAGAAAAACTTTATCTAAAAATATTAGTTAAAGAGGTCTTAAGGCTAAGAATAAACGCGGAATTTCTACGATTCATATCTGATCATAATTTCGAATGCCAGAGAAAGGTGTTGTCTTTTTAATTAAGGAACAGCGTACAACGAAGTACCACCATCTCGTGACATTTGAAAACAAGCGAGGATTACGAATAAAGTAACCCGAAGCATTAGAAGCAACTGTCGTCGCGGACGTGAAAAATAAGAAAACTTCTCGGCTGGGGATCCTACAGCTATTCATGTTACAATAAAATGTGAGCGAACGCACACAATAAAGGCACAACAGATTTGTGGCTGTCGGAAAACTTGTCTACGCATTTTTTTATTTACAAAAGCCTTCCTTATTATGTTTTTCTCGAAGTCGAAGAACAAAATTAAGAGTTATTGTATACAACTTCTATACAATATGCAATACAAAATGAGGCAAGGCAAGTAAAAATGAAGCTAATTCATGAATGTATGAGAAATATTTTTTGTAAGCGTTAAATTATAAGGGTAACTGCACAGATAGAGCAGCTCGCTTTTTCATTCATCGGCTTCGGCTTCATCAAGAGGTCTAAGTTCCCAGGCATCCTGCAATGATTACACTGTTCTATCTATGAAGAATCTCGCTGCATAAAAATTGCCCTGTTTCATGAAAAAGCATATACACATATTATATACGGAGTACGGACATCTCGCTTTCAGAAGATAATCTAATATATGACAAAATATTAATTTTTTAAATGTTTTTAAAATAACGTTGCAAAGCTCTCTTTGAATATTATTATACTAGAATGAAAAGGTGCTTTGTATTTTTTCAATTTCAATGAACATATACGACTGTGCTTGTTAATCGGAATTGAAAATAATGACGCCCGCGACACCGCTTACCATGTATACAGAATTTTAACTACCTCTGAGGATGGCTACAATGTACGGTGGCGGAAACTGTGGGTTTGAAACCTAGGTTGGGCAATTTTTATTATTTTATATTCAAGAAATTTTCAGTTACAACTTAGTGTTTCTCTCCCATGTTTCGGAGAGTACGTAAAGCTGTTATTCCTGCGCCTGAACTCTGTCGTCGTCTCTGCGTCTGTCTGTAAAAGGTATAATATTGACACTGTAATAGACAGCACATCTATACAGTTATGTTTACTTACTTGTACCTACTGTATTGTTTCTTACGCATATAGCTAGTCTCTAATATACGTCAAGCAGCTGTGGCATTCGTAGATTTAAAGGACATTATTATAAAAGTACCAACAAAAAAATTTTTTTTTTTTTTTTATATCAATCTGAATTAGTGCTTGACTACGTTCCACCTGATGGAAAGTGGTAACGCAGTCGTAGATGGTAAGTCGCACTAATTCAGTAGCCACCTATTCACTCTTGCCTTGAAGACACCCATATTGTAATCGGACGGAAACACGGAGGCAGGCAGATTGTTCCAATCCTTAGCCGCACGTATAATAAATGACGAAGCGAAACGCTTCGTCCGGACGGATGGAATGTCCACGACATAAGGATGGAAACCAGCCGTTCGTCGCGTCGTCCGATGATGGAAAGGGGATGGGGGAATTAAATCATGTAATTCCTGCGCACACTCTCCAAAATGTAACCTATAGAATACACAGAGGCTGGCAACTTTACGTCGGTGATCGAGGCTTTGTAGATTGGCATTTACCAGCGTAGGGTCACCAATAATCCTCTGTGCACGCCTCTCAATCGAGTCCAAAGCAGACAGATGGCATTTTGCAGCACCAGCCCATATGTGACTACAGTATTCCACACACGACCGGACTTGAGCTTTATATAAATCAAGGAGCTGTCCCGGTGTGAAATACTGTCGGACCTTTGCAAGGATACCAAC
This sequence comes from Boloria selene, assembly GCA_905231865.2. Classification (NCBI taxonomy): domain Eukaryota; kingdom Metazoa; phylum Arthropoda; class Insecta; order Lepidoptera; family Nymphalidae; genus Boloria; species Boloria selene. Next base: position 15,625,340 of record HG993131.1, read on the forward strand.
TTTCCTCGCTGCTACATTGGCCTTAGACTCGATGAACCGCCCGTAGTTCATGTTGGAACTAATGTCCATCCCCAACAACTGCAGACGGTCAGTGTATTCCAGGGGAAAATTTTTAAAGTAGGAGTCAAGGTAAAAGGACTCCTTTTCGCGGTGAACAGACACGCCTGTGTTTTGGTGGCGTTGAAACTCACAAGATTGGCATCGCCCCAAGTGGAAACTGCCTTGAGTGTGAGATTCAAACGCTCTACCATGGCCTCTCTTTCAGACTGATTTTGATCTCTACTGGCCCGAGCACTCGGCAGGTATCTCTCTACAACAGTGCTGTCGTCTGCGTACCCATAGATACCGGGTATAAGCAGATCGTTAATATGCAGCAGGAACAAGGTTGCAGAGAGAACAGATCCCTGAGGAACTCCAGAGTTGATCTTTAAGGGTTCTGATGAACAGCCTTCTACTACAACTCTGAGTGATCGGTCTCTCAGGAAGTCATTTATCCAGCCGATCAGGCCAGGAGATATGCCATAGGCTGAAAGCTTGCTTATAAGGCTAGCGTGCCAAACCCTGTCAAAGGCTTTTGAGACATCGAGGGAGATAGCAATCGCCTCCCCACTTCGCTCAAGAGCTTCGCCAATGGTGTGGTTGGCAAACACTAGAAGGTCCCCAGTCGACCGATTCCGGCGAAACCCATATTGCCGATCACTGAGGAGATCATTCTGTTCCAGGTATGCCATTAGTCGATTGTTCAATACACGCTCCATAATCTTGCAGAGTATGGAGGTAATTGAGATCGGACGATAATTTGCAGGGTCAGCACGGCTACCTTTCTTGGGCACTGGTTGCACGTTGGCAAGCTTCCAGGATTTAGGTACTATTCCAGTCTTAAGAGAAAGACCGACAGACGTGTCAGTATCGGAGACAACTCGGGAGCACATGTTTTAAGCACTATCGCTGGTATACCATCAGGACCACTGGCTTTATTCACATCTAGACGACACAAAACTCTCTTTACCTCCTTATTGGTTATGGAGATTTCAGGCATTGAGATCCCGCAGTGAGGTATATGTGGTGGAATAGCATTGCCAGTGTCTAGACATGAATTTTGGGCAAAAAGGGAGGCAAGTAAAGACGCCTTTTCCTTTGCCGTATGAGCCAGGGATCCATCAGATTTTACCAGCGGAGGCAGTGAGGGACGACAGAAGTTCGTCTCGACCGCTTTCGCAAGGGACCAAAAAGCTCTGCTGCCAGATGGTTGGGCAGAGAGCTTTGTGCCAAAATGTGCAATTCGGTCAAGACGAGCCTTCTTTAATGTCTTTTTGTAGGACTTGGCGGCTAAGTTAAAGGCTCTCTTCTTTGATCTTACATCCGGAGTTTTGCGGTCTCGAGCATCAACCCAGGCAAGGTAGGCCGAATGCTTACGCTTTTCAGCAAAGCTACATTCGGCATTAAACCATGGGCGAGCTTTGCCACCGACGTGTACATCAGAGAACGGAATAAAATATTCCATTGCTTGATGCACCACATCAGTTATAGCATCAGCACAACTCGACGGATCGGAAGAAGAGAAGCAGACCTGCCGCCAAGGGAAGGATGCAAAAAAGTGCCGCATCTCATCCCAATCTGCTGACTTGTATTGCCATACTCGTCTAACACCATTAGAGTCATTATCTGGTGGAGAGTAAGACGACACAGCTTTTACCAGACAGTGGTCAGAGCTACCCAATGGGGATGAGACCTGGATGTTATATCTGTCTGGATCAGTTGTCAGCAGAAGGTCCAGACAATTAGCTAAGTGGCCGTCAACATCGGGTACCCTCGTCGCTTTTTCAACCAACTGGGAGAGTCCAAGTGACACCGCAAACTTCCATGCTTCTCTCCCAGCATGGTCCGTTTTCTGGTATGGGAACAGCCAATCTTCATGATGCGCGTTAAAGTCCCCCAGAAAGACAAGCTGCGCGGTAGGGTACCTTTGCATAGCCACATCAGCTGCCTCACTGAGATATTCAAACAATCGAGTTGTCTCCTGGTCACCTGTGTGCGATCGGTAGATACAGGAATACAGGATCTTTTCGATTCCTGTATCTACTATAACCCAGATCGTAGAGAATGTGGGGTCTTCAAGGTGGCGGAGACGCTGGAAACAGAGGTCATTTCGCGCGTACAAACAGACTCCGGCCCGCGAGCGGAAACTATGCTCCAACGTGTATCCGGTATAGTCAAGGTACGCAGCGCTCAATGGACATTGAATCTGCGTCTCCGTCAAAAAGAGCATGTGTGGCTGCACAGTCTCGAGGTGGAAGTGGACCGATGAGAGATTTGAGTGCAATCCTCGGATATTTGTGAGGTGCACTGTAAGTGAGGGGGAGTGCAGCCGCTTAAAAACATTACCCCTTTTGCTTCTTGTCATTAAATTTTATAGTGGAAGAGTGAATAGGATGGAGAATGGCAGTTGAACGAGGCGCTGCACTAGCCTAGCGGTAATATTGATGTTGTCATGCCATAGAGAGCTTAGTCTGGAGACTGCGGGGACGCCCGAACCCCCCCAAGGATCGCCATCGGGCCCCCTCCTCTGGTCGCCAACCAGCACGATGGAGCCACCCTGGGATTTTTCACAGATGGCGGGGCAGCCTTTCATGGGTGGCTAGCCCACTAGTTGGGCCCCCAACTGTCTGCGGTCGGCCAGCGGCAAGCCGTGCTTCGGATCCCGCTACCCTCCGCGACTAAGCTCTCGACACAACAAACAACAATTCACCACCAACACGGCTACTGTGCAACACAACTGTTCAGACCCACTCTCCATACGGCTTCATCAGCCCCTACATGCCGAAACGCGCTGTTGGGCGCTTGGCGGCACGACTTCTGCTGATGGGTGGTAACCGTGCCGTCGGCCGATGTTGAGGCCTACCACCGCGACTACCAAGGTGTGAGGTAGTTTGTCCCTTAGTCGCCTTTTACGACACCCACGGGAAGATATGGGGTGGCCATATTCTATTTGCCGTAGCCACACGGCGGTACGTAGCCACACGGCCAATTGTATTTGTTAACACCGCATCTCCATTCCAAAGTTTACTCAAATCGTTCCGCCACTACGGACTGGAAAAGTAATAAGCTCTGACTCATTCACACACTCAATCATTCATCCACTCAAAAACTTTTGGATTTTAATATAAGTATGATTGATATGAATTGTTGGAGTAAATGTTCTGTACTTAAGAAGTTATTTTGATAAAATGTCTAATAAATGTCGTTAGCCATCACTTTAAGAATGATGCGCGTGAAACGTTAGTAAACAAAAAGTACTTAAGAAATTATCTAATCAAACATTAATTTTACTTCGGGATAAAAATGATAATTATTAAATATATCCAATATTATCCAAGAAAGTATCAATAAAACCACTATAAGTCGTAATAACGTCTTTATATTAGTAGCAAAAGGATATGGTACATTTGAAAACATTAAAGGCCGGTTGTATTCTGACGAAGATTCCATTTTCTTTAATAAAAAGTAAGGAGGTAAACTATTCAAAGCATTGATAGTAGGATAATAAAGTAAAGGTTATTAAACAAGACCCTCAAGACCCAAAAGAAGGGCGGATGAATAGCAGATTAAAGCTTTTAAAGATTAATGTAAACGCGATGTATTTCCTACTTATATAAAATTTGTAAAACATCATAATTGAATAAATGTAAATTATATAGATTTATATTTTTTAAGAGTATCTAACTGTATAATTTATATTTAAATATGATAATTTTCATTTATCTAATTGCAATTTGTATTTTACCTTGAAGTTACCTTGCCTTTTAAATTGTATGTACTTTTTAACGCATGCCAATTGTGACACATGAAATATACCATAGTATAAAGAATGACATAGTAGGGCAACTTCGGCCCAATCCGCGATATAATTACCTGTCATAGTTACCATAGTTGCCTGTCACAGGGTTGTCACTGTAGCTAAATTTTAATTCAGTGCTCAGAAATTGGCATTGGGCCGGGAAGTGTGTTATTAAAAAAGATTTATTTTTTATATATATTTAAGAATGTAAAACATTTTGTTTCTACATGTTTATGATTATTTTTATTAGGCCTGTAGTTACTCGCTTAACTGATATATCTGTAGAAAATAGTATTAAAACTCGAACTGACGCGAATAGATTTATCTCGAAATGAATTTGTGTAAATAAATAAAATAAATCCTTTAATTTCTTGCGTTTACAAAAACATAAATATGCTATTAGTAACAATTAAAAAAAATAAAACTATAATATATTAATAAAATCATATCACATCCTATTAAAATAATAAACTAATACAACAAAAACAAAAGTACCTACATAAGTATTTCATCATCAAGTATAAATTATATGCTATAGTTTGTCCATTTTATTAATGTTTTTTTGACAGCTCACGCCCACAAAGTTTCGTATTTAATGGTTAGCCATTAAAGTTAAAATGTCATACAAATAATATTGTACTTTATGGACGGGCACCGCCCCCTTACTGCTGTGCCACACATAAAGATTACTACTATTGTGCCACAGATTACAAATAAATAAGGTGTAATATGTTATTTAATCAGGAAGACAACAAAATTTTAAGATTAAAACCAATAAATGAAAACATTAACATTATGTAAAGTTTTACTTTCTTCTTATTATAATCATACAAATAAAACAACTAAAATAGTTTAATTCCTTTTATTAACATGATTCGTCACAATCATCATTTATATTAGATTTGTCCGATGAGGAGTCTTCAGTTATATTAATTATTAACTCTTGTGTGCATAAATTATCAAATGCAATGTCACGGCCCAAATCAGACATTATGATTCTCTTAGTTCTCTCCACCACACTTGATTTTTATGATAGTAATATTTATTTTCATATTAATAAATATAAAAATAATTATTATTTTATATTTAAAAAAATAAGAAATATCGATTATTACGTCACTATAGCTTGTCAGTCGTCGAGCTGTCAAAAAACCATTAATAAAATGGACAAACTATTATTTATATTATTATTGTTTACCTTTTCTGTTCAGTAGGTAATCTGAACAAAGACAACTCTGGAATCGATGAAGAATTTAGACACCCAAACACACAGCAATAAGTTCTTCTACGAATATCACACATTTTTCATATAGTGAAAAACCGTGACGCGCAAAACATGTGCGGCGTCAGCCTAGACTGGCGCACTGATATACGGTTCGAGATATTGTATGAGTGTGCGTGCGGCAACGTAAAGATACTATGACGCACACATACAAGCCGCGCGCGGTGCGTTTGTATGAAGTTGCCCTACTTTGTCATTCTTTATATACTCTGAATATACTGTAATTTTAAATGATTATGAACTTGGCTATCTTTTCCCATTACAATTTTCAACTATTTTCGATTATTCTTAAATTTAATTCATTCTAATAAGTATAGAAATATATTTGAATAGTTGTTTTTATAGTGTTTTAGAGTTACTTTTTGAATTCATTTATTAAATCGCAGGATTACAATAAGTATTTTTTTAATTACTCGAATTCAAATTTGAAAAAATATAAATACAGTGGTTCTATTTACGTTTTTTCATATGAAAGTTTGAAACTGAAAGTAAAAGAGGTAATCAAACTAATCATTACACTTTTCTTAAAAAAATAAAAGCTTTTTAATGGCATGTTCGGTAGTGTTACTTGTTAGTACTCATACAATTGATAGAAGACAACATTAATATAACAGAGTACAGTAGAAGCAAGAAATCAAGAATATGTACAAGAATGTGAAATATTCAAAGGTAAATGTTGGAAACTGGACATCCGACCTATTTCTCAAATAAAAGTCAAAATATTCCGTGAGGTTCCCAAGCGTAGCGACGTGCTAAAAAGGTCTATCTCACAATATTTCATTGTTTCCCAATTACCTCAGGGTCCCGCTTTATGTTTACTTTGTTGGGCCATTTCATAAAATGCAGCCAAGTTTTACTGACATGTATGGAACAAGTCGTATGAAAGAGTGCTACGTGATTGCTTATATTTTTTTTTAATTAAATCAAACAAAATATACCTAATATTATAGAGCTACTGGCAGACCCGGTCACGCATACTATGACTCCATTATATAATTTTTCTTTAGCTTTGGGATAGAATTTGTAACTTATAAATAGGTAATCGTGGTAGTTGATAAAAAGTGGTCCTACCTTTTAAGTTAGAACAAATCATGCATTTTATTAAAAGAAGTTAAGATCGGATAAGTAGTTTCCGGTTCATTGCGAACAAACAACATGACACAAACTGTTTATATATAAAGATTGCAAAGAATGCTACTGTTTGAAGTACATACTTTAGTTGTTCTAACTCTACTTCAGATTGTTTGGATTACAACGCAGGTTTTGTAAGCACTTATAATTCGGTTTCACACGAGATCCATTTATTTTTCTGGTAATAAAATAGCCGATACAATAAATCGTTTACAACAGGCCAAAAAACATATCATTATTGTCATGTACATAATTTTTTACTGAATAAGCATTTAATGTTTAATTTAACGCGTAAATATTATCCTTCTCGTACAATATTTTAAATATGTAAACGATTCTGAGATGTATATTGTCAAAGATAAATAAATTATTCGCTGCTTTCATTTTCATAATTAGTAAGCGATTGAGTTTGTTAATGATAATATTACAAAGGAAATGTTAAATGATAATATTATAAAGGGATGTCAGATTTTAATTGAATTAAGCCGATCCGTTTCAACGATGTGGAAACAAACAAACACCATCCCACAGTAATTTAGAAGGTTAAGAAGTATTTACACTGCCATTGTTTCTTTTCAATACTTTTAATAATAACATCTGATATATTGATAACTAGCTAACCCAGCCCTCTTCGCTGTGTGTAGGTAAAATAAATTAAACGGTTTTATAATTTGCATTGACATTGACTATCTGTAAGTGAAAGTTCCCTCAAAATCGGTTCACCCGTTTCAGAGATTAGATGGAACAAACAGACACACAGAGAAAAAATTATGAAAATATTTTTTTAATGTAAATACTTAGTACAGTACTTTCATATGAAATTTAGTGAAAATCTGTTAATTTGAAATTATAAATAGACATTTCTATTTCATTTATGTCTGATTATTATTAAGTTAAGGGTGACTGGTTGGAGGAAGAGATAAGGCAGAAGCTCATAGGTAAATCGCTTGGGAACCTAACAAGTTTTCGGAAGAAACGTGTAGACGCAAACCTGCATTTGGCTTGCATGATGGGATTATCAGGCCGATCCTGATCTTGGTCCAGCTGTGGGGCGTTAAAACGCTGAAAATTTATCTTATCAAAAATAATTAAAAATTCAACACGATTAAATAATATTATTATCAGTGAACAATTAATTTAATAATAATAGTCATAAATTGTACCAATGATAATTACTTTTTAAATAAGAAGCCAAAAGGTTACTCCCATAGTCTGAATTATTGTCTTAAAATTTATAGGGACCCTTTTTCATACACGGTTGATATTCTAGAAAAAAGATAATTATTCCTTAAAAATACTTTTAAAAAATCTCGTTTAATTAAACCAATCCACGCCTCAGAGTAGAAAAAGTACTGTTAAGTTGATAAAGGTAAAATACTTAAAGGTATTTTTAGGTTAGTTATTATTGTGATTTAAAAAATAAGTGAATTTGTGAAATCATACGTAAATTTTTTGGAGTTATAACTACAAGTTAGTTAGCTCACAGGTCTTCTTAATGTGGTGTGGTAGCATTTTTGATGCTTTTTGCCAGCTTTTACAGTTTTCTTCATTTTAATTGGTCTAAATTAAAGTAAAAAAACTCTAAAAACATTAAAGAAACAAATATAAAAATAGATATTAGAAAACAGCTCTTATTTATATAGTGTAAGCGAACAAGTAAAACCAAGTTTTAAGCATTACATTCTTCTTCTGCGCTTTTAGTAAAATCCCGATGCAAATTCTTGAGCAACCGTAAGCAATGCGTTGTATCGTATAGAAACTTTCATCTTATTTTAAAAAAGGCTGTCAGTCTGCCCACAGTGAAGTAATGTTAACAATTTATAACGTCGCTAGTCTGCAAAGCAAAGTGAATATTAAAATATTATTACTGTACTATACATTATTCAGTGTAAGAACAGTAGTGGGTACTTTTGTAAGTGAGATCTATGTGTATTATTGTACATATGGATTTAAAAATATAAGTATTTTTAATAGGCTAAAATATTTTTTTTAAATATAGGTAACTAAGGAGAATTAATGATTTTTCTAATAATACAAATAAAAATTAAAGAATTTTTTGTCAGTCTTTATCCGGATCAAGTAAAACAAGGGTTTATGGCTTGTTTAGTATCAAAGTAATAGTGGACTACCAAGAGTTTGAGTTAGAACAAAGAAGTACGTGGTTTCGTTAGCAAGATAATTAAGTGCAAAAACCGAGGTCGCGGCCAGTACAAATTAGTAGAAAGCAACACTTCGCTTCGTATCAAATTACGCTTAATTTGCACTATCCGTGCTATAACATACAGTGGCTATATTTGAATTAAATATTCAAAAGATAGTGATGTCTTTTTGGCCGGTTTTATATTAAGTTTAGTTTAGAAATACGCTATATATTTAAAATTACATGTACTTACTTATGTTTAAACTAAAAACTTTATAGTATAAAAGAATAACAATTTTGGGTTCTGTTACTTTCATTTAATAATTTAATCAAATAAATATAAATATAAACAAACCTTGTGAGCTATTGTTCTACAAAAAAATAAATTTTATTGGAATAGCTGTAATTAAGAAAATAGTAGACAGAATTAAAATCATTTCGCTCAGAAATAGCAGCTTCAATAAGTACCTACATATACTTATATAAAATAAAAACTCAGTATATAAAAATATATATTAATCTTGATACAAGTATTTCCTGTTACCTTACGTTTAATGAGTTGTAATTATTTAGCATGTAACCTAAAGGTAAGGCCAAGGTATAATTATATTATAACTTAATAATATCAACCTACATTTGAAATTTAAGAAGTCCGGGAGGCCCACTGTCCTTCCCCCCTCCCTCTTCCCATCATCCTCCGCCTTCGTTCCCCCCTCCCTCCCACTTCCCTCCCTCCTCTATCCCTCCCTTTCCTGAAAGGCCGGCAACGCTGATGATGAGATGTCCATGGGCGGAGGTGATCACTTCCCATCAGGTGAGCCTCCTGCCCGTTTGCCCCCTTTTTACCATAAAAAAAAACGCGTATGGAACTTCGTTCTTGACGGAGTCCGATCGCTTATATATATTTTTGTAGGAAGCAAATACGAAAAAGAAAGCTTGTTGTATAAAAGCTACGGATAACATCTGTACCCAATTTTGTTCCCTCCCTCGTGACCTTCAATATCATGAATATCCGTACCGCTTAACTTTCATTTATCATTTTCATTAATCAAACCAATTTAGCAACCGTTAATAACTTGTCATGTATAAAAAATAATTACCATCCTGCTTTTAAAAAAATGGAACACATGCATACAAAGGAAATAAATTTTGATATAAGTTTGTAAGAATAGGGTTTTTTTGGGGTTTTTAAAATTACATGTCATTTTTACTTGCGTAATGTTGAGTGCAAGAATAAAAAATAGCATAATTTTATTTATTTTTATAAAAATATAGCAAGATTTTACTCACTAAGAGTTCTGTTGGACAATTTTAAATTCAACAAATAAGACTTTCACTTCTCAGAAGAAGATGAAGTGAATTTAAAGTTATTCGTAGAGGTTATAAGGTTGTAAATGCGTGTGGCGTCGCGGGAAAATGCTAGCTCGTTGTTGGACTATTACTATAAATACGATACGATTTTTTACTTAATTTTTTTTTGCTCACCTTTTCGGTCGTAATAAAACTGTGTTATCCTGAACTATATAATATATCTTTATATGGAAATACACTTCTGGGCGTGTGTATGTAATTAAAATCCTCCTAAACAGCCGAACCGAAGTTTCATGAAATGTTTTACGTGTGTTCGAGTGGATTCGAGAATGGTTTAGATTCACAAATTGGTTTGCTACATTTTTTTTAATTAATTAGTTATTCATTTAGACAATGAATGACATATTCAATAGTTATAAAAAAGTCTTTGCTAGGCAACGTTGCTTTTCACCGGGAGCAAAAGTTAACAAATATTTATTTCTATGTGTACAAGACAACGTCTAACAGGTCTGCTAGTAATATTATAAATTATAAGTATCAATATCCAACTTTCCTCCTCTTTTCCATACTAGGCCTATAGGCCCATAGGTACTCATAAAAACGAGGTAAAATCTCAAAAAGGGATTTCAAATGTCCCATACATATACAATTTCGTTAAAAGTAAGTTTTTAAATTATGTCGTTCTTTCTAAACTAACTTAAGCACTTTCTTTTTGTTCCAGGCGTGGTTTTTGATCAACACTACACTGACGTCCAAGAGGCCTTCAAGTTTGCTTTGGATAAATTTTCCGCTAGTACGGATATAATTCGACTTGAATTTAATCTATTCGTTGATGTGATAAATACAGCAGATGTTTTTAAGCTATCCAGACTAAGTGAGTATAATTTTTTTTTATTTACCTTATGGGCAACTTTTTTCTATAATGATTACTTATTATAGTTTTTGATTTTTGAGTAACTAGCGACTTACCCTCGCTTTGCTCGGGTTCGTCATTAGGTACCCCCTTTAGGATACCATTTTTACAAACTTTAATGGGTTCTTTATTTATATCTAATCAAAAGCTTTAAAAAAAAGTTTCAAGCTTTATGAATATGCGATATTACTTTAAATTTGATTATAATAAAAACATTTAAATCATTAGTAAGAAACAGTTAGTGCAAAAAATTATAAATATGTGTATAAAATAGAAACCAAAATTTATTAAACGAGACTGTATGTAATCATGCTGAAACTACTTTATAATATTATATTTTCTATATAATTCTTGATTTGAAACCTCTCTTTATTTGAAAATGTATGGCGACATAACGAACAATGCTTGCAAGTGGGTATAGTTTTTAAAATACGCCTTAGGTACAATACAGTACGAATAGAACAAAAGACGGAAAATCAACAGCTCGCGATTATTTGCCAAGATAAAGAATATAGTACACGTATTTATTTTACATTTCAATGTGAATTGAAGAATAATATTGTAAGTGTATAAAGCAAGACTTTGTCTTGATTTTCATTAAATTAAGCCTTTTTAATCATACTATAAACACACGTTACCTTCATTTGGTTTCGGCTTATTTCGCACGACATTGTACGTATTTTCAAAGAATTAAATTAACGATGAAAAAACCTTTTTTCGCTTATTTGTATTTATTATAAGAAAATATTTAATTAAATAAAAAAACAGCCTAATTAGTTGGAAAAGTCAATATTAATAACACAATAACGAAGTTTTATAAAACGAATTATATGTTTTAAATAGGTACATCTAATACTTTCAAGACCAACGCCAAATGTTTCGAAGAAGTTTGGACATTGAGGTCAGCTGACAGCTGTCGTCTAGTCTTAAACAAAATATCATAATTTATAAAGCAATCGATGTTTTATTAAATAATATACAACACTAGTAATTCCCGCGACTTCGCTCGCATTCTAATGTAAACGATCAATATAAATAATAAAAAATAGCCAACGACCTACTCTCAGATCTACTAAACTTTTATAAAAATTATCATAAAAATTGGTCAAGACATTTCGGAGTAGTTCGATAACAAACACTGTGACACGAGATTTTTATATTATACTAGCTGTACCCGCGGCTTCGCCCGCGTTCATTTTTTTAATTGCTAATCAACCTCATTGGGTTGATCTGTAGGAAAAAAAATTGTCTAAAAAATAAAAAAAAATAAAAATTAGGGGTGGACTACCCTTAACATTTAGGGGGATGAAAAATAGATGTTGGCCGATTTTCAGACCTACTCAATATGCTCACAAAATTTCATGAGAATCGGTCAAGCCGTTTCGGAGGAGTTCAAGTTCGAACCCCGTGACACGAGAATTTTATATATTAAAAAGAGACTCAAAAAGAGGGCTGTATTCATAATATTTTTCTCCAGTCAAATAATATATTAATTGTATATATATATTAGTAATCAATAATAATTTTGATAATTACTTATATAAGTTTAAAAATATACCTAGCCCTTCTTTTGACTTCGCCACTGTCCGTTAAAAAGGGTATAAGAAACAATATAATAGACAAACAAAATGAAACAAAATGGTATGACAACATTATTTTCTATTAATTTTTACCAAATTGACACATTCAATTGTTTTAAACTATTAAAATTATCCAGCGTTACACAATATCTTCATATAAATACACATGTTTAGTATCTATACTATATATTATGATAAAAAAAAAATGAAAAATCGAAATTTTCTACAAGTAATATCAAAACAATAAACAATTAGATTCTTTAAAATACTATGTAAATTATATTCATTTATAATTCCTCTGCAATGGATAGTTTAAATCCATTTATTTATTATACTTAGCTTAATAATAAACCCAAACGCGATTTACAGCAAACTTTGTGAAACAACTCGATTAAAGGCTCTTTTACGCAATTTACGTCAAAAACTTTAAATTATGGCATTAAATTTTGCTTTCGGCCATCAAGCCTAAAGTAGTGAAAAGTAATTAATTTTATATATAAAAGTTAATAATATTTGATATTTTTATATTGGTTTATACTGATGATCATATTTTAATATTATATCGGTAATAAATGAATAATGGAATAATTGGACTAAATAATGCTTTGAAAAAATGAATTAATGGAAAACTAAAAACAAACAATCTGTAAAAACAAGTTAATTACTTATCCATAATAATAGTAGCATATATAATATGACATTTGCTAACTTATTTTATTTTTAAATTTAAATAAAGTCTCTTCCTATCCCACGGTTTCTAGATTCAATGACTCAACTAGAAAATAAAAAGGCTTAGCGGACTAAATTAAGTTAACTAATATATGAAAAAGATCTACTGAACATTTAGGTTGGTACATATTAGGATGAGATCATTAACTGGTGGAAATATTTTTATCGATTATAAAAACTATCATAATATTCACTTTCTGAATCGTCATCTTCAAGCAATAAATCACTTTGATTTGTACAAACTGATAAACCAACACAAATGCATAGTCATATTATGAGTGAATAAAATATTTTTATTTAAATATAAATCAAAATACTAAATAGTTATAAATAGTGATCTAAATTCTTATGGAGCGATGTAGTTTCTAATATCTAATATTAATATAATCCCAGTGCCCCACATAGTTGGGGGACTGTGTAACGCAAAGAATTTCACAATAACGACGTCAAAGGCGGCATTCCAATAACCATAATTCATCTAGCGTCTTTAGCAAATTGCGCTAATTAATCACATGCAATAAATAATACGGGATGCCATGCCATAGGTTTCGTGTAACATCCTAATAGATGTACGAGTACAGCCTCGAGCTTAGACATATATCTAAATTTACTTACAATGAACAGACATGACAGGTTGTTTAAAGATCAATAATAAATTGGTTGAGAGTGGAACACATTCCAGTGAAGGATCCGCAAACCTACCTTTTTGATTGTTTACTTGTGAACTGGGAAAAATGCTTTTGTCGATCAGAATATCAGAAATAATATAATAATAAAAACCACATTTCGAAGAAGTCCGCATGCTTAACAATTTTTGTATTATATTTTGTATGACATCTAAGATCATAAGCAATTTAATAAAATTGCTACTAAGCAACGTCTGTGTTGTTAGCTAGAGGCTATGTATAAAAATTGTGACAAATCTAAGAATAATACTCAACAAATACCTATCAATAAGCGAAGAACATGACCTTAAAGATTCTCATGTCATATAATGTAGAGAATAATATTCATAAATCTCAAGCACATTAAACAATACCAATTCAAATAACATTAATTTACTTGACGGCGTTTCAGTTGGATGTCAGATTGACAAGCTGTCAATCTAGCGAAGTGACGGTGCGCTAGTACGTCATTCGCTTACCCCACTACTCGAATAATTCTGACCGGTATAAAAGGACCGGAGCAACCGTGGCTAGGGCAGTCTAGGCTCTGGCTTGGCACAGTGCACTAGTTGTACGCTGCTAGTAGTTTAACCTAGACTTTTGTATAATGATTAATTTGTTCAAACGAATTAATTATTATTCTTATACTAGAACTAGCTAGTAATTATAAATTACTTGTGCTGTTACTCTGATGCGATTTTAATAGAAGTTACCGAATTATGAAGATTTATTATATCAATCTCCCTACATCAGAAGTGGGATTCGCAGGACAAAGAACTGAAGAGAATACGCAATGTAACGAAGCGTCGACGTCACCGCAGATGCCCAATCATCTACAAAATATGGAAATGTTACTAACTAGATTATTAGCGGCTACTCAAACGCAATCTACGAGTAATCCTCCGACACAGTTGATTCAGTTTGACCCTGACTGTGTGGACGCGGACATAGAAGTTTTGCACAGAAGGCACCGATCCAGTCTACTCGAATACCTGATAAGACGCGAGTGATTACGTGCTTTGTATGTGGACAAGTCGGGACACCTCGCGTCAACATGCCCAGAAAGAAAAGGAGGGAGCAGTGCGCCGACAGTTAAAGAGGTCAACGTCTGCGAGCTCAAGTCATCGATGAGCACGCTAACTACATTATCTGGTGAGCCCGTTTCATTACTTTTTGATAGTGAATCTGTTTGATCGGTATTCACATGTAGGTTTTCTAAAGTTAATTTAACTTTTAATATTATGACTTCATACGTGACAAATTGAAACGGTTTGAGAAGTGTCTGGGTGTTAGAACTGGCTCATGTGGGTCGATGTTCTAAGGCAGACTGTGGTGTGTTTGTGGCATTATACTGGAGACAGTGATCGGTGAAGGAAACTGGCTTATGCAGGTCGATGTTTCGGATGGGATCACTGGTCGTGTATGTGGAGTTCAGTTGTGTTATATGGTCGAAGGGACGCTGAGGGGTTGTCCGGGCTATGTCAGCATTGCGAATGTTGGCTAGTCGAAGGGACGCCTTTGTTCAGTTGTCCGGTCCATTGTGTGATATAGAAGAGTTCTATAGTTATACATGACATAAGATATAAAATTTTGAGAGTGATTATATTGTGTGTGATTTGTGAAGTATCGTTTTATTATCTTCGTCCGCCAACTCACGCCTACCCACATTGTAATAATTATTGTAGAATATGGATAACAGAGATAATGATGATAGGGGCCGAGTGCCTTTAAGATGGTCACTATGAATACCTTACTATGCCCTTTGAATTGCGAAACGCTATCACAGTATTTCAGAGGGGTTATCGTGGGCGCGCTGAGAATCTAGTTCATGAATATGTTGTTGTATGCGTTTATGACGTCATGATTTTGGCCCCAATCGGCCTGCATACTGATGCAAGCTCGGAGGGATATATGATGGGGCCCAGGCTGGAGACCAACGGACGAAAACGGACACCGAAGGGCTGCTCAGCGGTGTGGATGCGTTGGTATCTCAAGTTCTCGCAGCTCAGCAAACACCAACTGCGACCACTAGTCTTTCTACAGAATTGTAATTTTTTTTAATCCAGATGACGCGGAGCCTGACGTTGGGGCTTGGTGCAATGTAACCGAGGCTGTCGTTCTTGAGAGAAATCTAGATGGAGTGGACTTGCTCGTGGCCCTTGCCAGTGCCTTGAAAGGACGAGATGCATCCTGCATTGCTCGCGGATCATTATCTAACCGAAATGACCTGGAGCGTGGTCAAGCAATCTCTTATGGCGAAATTTACAGGGCCCAGGTTGCTGCAGGATTACTTCGACGACATCTTGCAACACCAAATCGGTGCTGGGGAAACCGCTTCCAAATCTGCACTACGGAGCGTGATTGAACGAATTCCGAGGATTGCGATGCCTGAGGATGTAGTGACTGGATTTGTGATATCAGTACTGACCATATTTGACCCAAACCTCCCTGTAGAGCTGCATACAGACGCTAGCTCCAGAGGTTATGGAGAGATCCTCTTACCAAAGAGGAACAGCCTTCCCCACGTAATAAAATACATGGCCGCTGGACGACAGATGTGGGGCCGAACTTTGTAGGTGCGGTAGAGCACTTCCAGCATTATCTGTATGGCGGGAGTTTTTGTGGTTGTTACGGACCGCCATTCATTAAAGGCATCGAAGTCTAGGAGGGACTTGGCTCCTTGCGTTTCTCGATGGTGGGCGTATTTGCAGGCTTTCGATTACGATGTCGTGTGTCGCGAAAGCAGTGGGATGGAGCACGCTGACTTTCTGTCTCAAAACCCCTTGCAGAGTCCAGATGCTGTCGATACCACAGAGCCTGGAAAGGCACAAATGAAGCCTGTTCATTTTATCGAACTCCAGCACGGCTGGCTATCGGTTGAACAGACACGAGACACCGAAATCCAAGACCTTATCGCAAAGTACTATAACAATGGTTTTCCAGAGACCGTAGCTCGAACGATTATGATGTTGGAGAATCAGTTCATTTTCAGTTCATTCATGTTCATCAGTTGGTGGCATCCTCTACCGACAGGTTGTTCGGAATTAGGCGATTTCTTGGCTACCGGTAGTTCCACGATCTCTTATCTTGAGACTTATAAATCATATTCGCACTGAACTGCTGCATCTGGACTCGTGCATCATCTGTAAGGCATCCAAGGGTCCATCTGGAGCTCAAGTTGTTCGGCTTCACCCGATTCCAAGGATTTCTGTGCCTTGGCGCACGGTTCATATCGACTTTACGGGAAGGCTGAGCAGGAAAAGCGACCAGAAGGAGTACTTTGTTCGCGGCGGGTTCCAGTTGAGCCAATGGTCGGGTCGAGCGAGTACTGCGTATTCTCAAGAGCATTTTAACTATAGTGGAGAATGACCCTAAGAAAGCATGGCGTGATGAGCTGGGTGGCATTCAACTTACCCTGGAGAGTGCCAGGTCCACCGTTGCTGGGTGTTCACCGTCAGAGCTTGTGTTCGGGATTCGTTCGGATTCTTTGGGTATGTCCAAAATAAACAGTACCGATAGAAATAATGTAGTTCGCTTGGATCTTTTCTTGGACTCGGCTAGGGAGGCTGCCTCGTTGAATGTTCAGAAAGCTGCTGGATCTCAAACCGTTGGATTTGACCGCGGTCGCGCAAAAGTAAAGCCGTTTTCTAAAGATGATTATGTGGTCATTGAAAACGTCGAGTGCAATGGAACTAAATTGGATAGGAGATTTAGGGGTCCTTTCGTGATTACAGAAGTTTTAAATAATGATCGTTACGAGCTTAAAAGCATAGCAGGTGGTTTCAATCAAATTTTCAAATACTCCCACAAGAATTTGCGCGCGGTGCCCCAGAGACATGACGGATTGCTTGAGGTTCGTGGCTTTTGAATGAGGATAAGGCCGAGACGGCGTCGGATTACGGAAATTACATTGGGCCTTAATAATGAGAACGAGTCATTAGACCCGTCTAGACACCTCGACCGTATGCTCCGATACTGCTTCCGCAGACTCGCGTACTATGACAGCAAGATCAGACACTATGAGTGCACATTCAGACCCCGAAACATGGGACGTCATTCACGAAGTTGAAATTCGGAACAAGGCAATTCAATACTAGTGACTCGCCTTTACTGCTTACTTCCTGTACTTACTGCTAGGTATTTAATACGAGACGTATGTGATGAATGATTTGAATGGTTTGAAATTGTTGCTAAATGGTTGATCCTGGGCGAAGAGTGTCGTCCTAACTATTCCATAGTGATTAGGTGGTGGGTACACGTCTTTGTCCCAGAGGATAGACGAAATTTGTCGTCCGAGCCACACCCATGCAGTGGGTCAGCTTGTCACTGTGATGTATTTAGCATCATTCGACGAAAATTGTCGTCCGAGTCAGGTCCTTTCGGAGGGCTGACTTGTCCTGAATGATCGCTAGTTGTAAGTGAGACGAAATGTGTCGTCCGGGTCATATCCGGCCAAGGATTGGCTTGTCTCCCTGTGATAAAGACGAAAGGTGTCGTCCGGGCCACATCTTGGTTGGGATTGACTTGTCTAGATGTTTCAAAATGTGAAGTATGGTGTCATAGTCAAATTTTGGGTAGAATAGTCTAACTGAAGACAAGTCCTAGTCATACCTGATGAGGTTGACTGAAGCGGTTCAATTAGCCGGTTAGTCCATGTCATCAAAACGATCTTAGTGTTAAGCTGATAATAATCATTAAGTCAGGATGAGCGAACGGATTGCGCGGTTAACTCAGCTTGTTTCAGATAAATCGCCCGAGGACGGTCGAATGTCAGTCTGGCCGTGACGGCGTTTCAGTTGGATGTCAGATTGACAAGCTGTCAATCTAGCGAAGTGACGGTGCGCTAGTACGTCATTCGCTTACCCCACTACTCGAATAATTCTGACCGGTATAAAAGGACCGGAGCAACCGTGGCTAGGGCAGTCTAGGCTCTGGCTTGGCACAGTGCACTAGTTGTACGCTGCTAGTAGTTTAACCTAGACTTTTGTATAATGATTAATTTGTTCAAACGAATTAATTATTATTCTTATACTAGAACTAGCTAGTAATTATAAATTACTTGTGCTGTTACTCTGATGCGATTTTAATAGAAGTTACCGAATTATGAAGATTTATTATATCAATCTCCCTACATACTTATCTTTAAGGGTTCTTATAAAAACAAATACAATGTTCATTATTCAATTTAACATGTAATAAACAGTTTCGAAAAGGCTTAATAAGATTTGTCAAAAAATATTTTATTTGGAATATATGATTGGAGTATATTATATAATTATTTAATATATGATTCGGTACTAGCTAATATCACGGCTCCTCTCGCGTTCAAAGATTAAAGTTTATAAGTATTTTTTGCCAAATCATAAAAAGTCAAAAATACAAATATAGTCTAAAAATAAAAAAAATCTAGAGAGGTTACCCTGATCACCTAGAAGAATAAAAAATAGCCTATTACCTATTTTTAAACTTACCAAATATACACACAAAAATCATAAAAATCGGTCAAGCCGTTTCGTATGAGTTCGATAACAAACACTTTGACACGAGACTTACATATTAGATATTGAGAAGATACAAATATGGTATATAAGATGTAATACAGCCACAATCGTTTTCTCTTTGTTGAAATAATGATTCGTTTACCTTACCAATATTGCACTTGTATTTACTGACGTTTTTGACTCAATTCAGTTTTACTAAGTTTGAAACAAAAAAAAATCATTAAAAAAATCACTGAAAAGGGTTTCATTTCGAACCAATTTATGGAGATAGCTTTAAGTAAATGTGATTGTGCTCTATAAACTGAAAACGTTGTGGCCCATAATATGGATTACTATCTAAGTATGCCGCAGGCGTCCACCCATTGTCCCGTTCGATCCAATATCTTTAGCAGAACATACAAATCGATACTAATAATAAAATCCCGAGATAGGCCGCTTTGTAAAGCCATTTCAATTATTTGCAACTCTTTGTAAACATTTTGGGGATTTAAAAGAATTTCTATATTGAAATGTAATATTGAACTTCTATAGTAAATGCTACTGTTTCTCTGTTAAATTAAAAAATATATACTTGTAAATTTCGCTATACTTAAATATCGAAATAAATCGCATTTTGCTTAAGTCTTCTATTTAAGGAGAAAAATAGCAAGCATTTGTTTCATTTGAAAATAAAAAATGCCTCGAATAGCTTTTGCAAATTGTGTTATTAGCGTTTTCAAACATTTGTGTAATATGAACAATAAAGTTTCTAATGTACAAGTATTTTTATAAAATACTAGCGACTCACCCAGGCTTTGCTCGGGTTCGTCCATAGCTAAATATAATAAGATAATTAGCCTTTTATATGTCGCTTAATTAATACGTTCGTTGTTCCATGTGGTTAATAATAAATGAATGAATTAATAAAGTAATAGTAATAAAGTAATAGTAATAAAGTGATATAAGGATACACTTATTGATTTGTTTATATAATTGATTTAATTTTGTAATGTGTTTACCAACAGTTTAAATTATTTAAATGTTTTCATTATTGTTTAATGTTATTATTAACTAATAATTTAATTATAATTTCATAACACAATTTACTATTATTTTAATCATTATTTCAATGTTTATTTAATTTATTTATTAACATTACTTAAAAATAGATTTTGTAATTTAAGTAAAAGTTAATAGATTTTTCTCTTTTTTTAGTGAACCCTTATTATTGGAGGATGAAGGCCTCCTCCAGAGATGCCCAATATTCCTGTCCGTGGCTTTGTTTCCCTGCAGTTTCAATGATGTCATCTGTCCATCTGGACTTTGGTCTGTCTCTTTCCTGTAGGGCCTGACCATGATGTCAACCTAATAGTCCAGCGATCGTCGCTCAATCTTGCTATATGTCCCGCCCATCGCCATTTTAGTTCCTTTGAATAGCGTAGCGCGTCTATTACACCAGATTTTTCTCGTATAGCTTGAGTGACGGATTTTCTGAATTTTCTGATGCTTAGCATGCTCCTTTCCATACTCCGTTGACGAGAGATTATTTTTTTTTTTTCACCTGGCGGGTGAATTTCCATGTTTGGCTAGCATAAGTAAGCGATGGTTTTCTTTCTCTTAAATTTTAATGGCATTTGGCTTTTAAAAATTTACTTCAAGCTAAAATCCTTTTGTTTTGTCCCTTTTACCCTTCTCACGATTTCTTGTTCGTTACTTTGCTTGTAGAAAGACACTAGCTTCCCTATGTATATGTAATAATCAACGTATTCTACTAAAATATTGTTTTTATATATTATATTTGATTTTTGTTGAATTCATCCATAGCTACCTTTCGCGTTAGGGAAAAATGATGAGAGTAAATTTTTACGATGCGCGCGCACACCGACACGAAAAACTGACAGTATGAAATTAGCTAATCAACAATATAGAAGACTTGCAACTATATTCACGATATTCATTTCTATTGTTAGTGTCTTTATTTCAACAAACGTAGAATAAGGCGAAAGATAAAATTTTTAAAAAGTTTTCTATCTTGTTACGCCAAAAAAGTATAAGTTCTAACGCATGTACATAAGCACACACACACTTCTTTTTATTATTAAAACCTTCCGTGTGCCTTAAGGAATATACTAAAGATATTAGCCGAATTGGTCGAGCCACTCTCGAGTTTCGCGCTTAGCAACATTGCTTTTTATTTATATAGAGGATAGATTATAGTATTTTAAAAATATCGTCGCATCCTTCCGCAACCTAAAGGATAGACCTAAAACAAATTATTTCTAATGTGATATAAATAACTATAGCAAAATTAGAACAACTTTTTCACCACGTTTAAACCTAGAAACGTATAAAATAAAAATTTAACTAAGTAGCATATAATATTTTAAATGGATTTGAGGACTTGAGTAAATACTAAAGTCTACAACATTCAAGTCAAATTAACTCGGTACTCCGTGGGATTCTCATTTGAATGCAAGACCGTATACCGTTTTTTATTAGTGAGTCACGGTGGGACGATCAAAACACTTTTGAACGGTGAACAAATTCTCCGCCCGTGCGCTCACTTCAAGCACCTTTCGCGTCTCGACAAATGTAGCCTTCATTGCGACGTCTACTTTCCGGGGCCATTAGATGATCGCCAATATTTTCTTGGATTTTATACCTCAATTTGATGGCTTTAAAATGAACTTTAATTTTAAATAGCTTGAGAAAATCTTTAACGATAAATATTATATATGTTATCATCAATAATAAAGTCACTCCTTTTGGATGAAGTTTATTACAATGGTAGACTATGAAATTAAAAGTGAAATTGATGAGTAACACATGTGATACTATTAGTAAGGAAGCGCCAAGAGAGAAATAGAATGTTATAAACACAAGCGGCTTCTCTTGTAAGTGCCTGCCCAAGAAAAACGAGGGTAAGTCGCTAGTAAATAAAGATTGTAAAAGAGATTACAATTCTACATTTATGTAAAAATACTGAGAAAACTGGAAATATGTTGATGGCTCGCTGTTTCTTTATGACACAAAACTTTTAGAATTATTCTAACTTTAGAAGGAATCTTTTGTACAATTTCACTGTATTGTACTGTACTAATATCGCATTTTATTTTAATAAAACGCTATATATAAAAGTAGAGAGCTTAACTTGCCACTATGCTCTACTTTCGAGATAGCATATATGACATATCTCTGAATTTTTTCCAAGACAATTTGGTCGCCTCACGTTATTTTCTCCGTCGCTGAGCACAAAATAAATTTTAAAATTCAAGTTTCTCACTAGGACATTTTATCTTTAATACGGCTTAACTTACACACGGTATAGTATTTCTCAAATCGTCAAAATATTGTGTTTCGCTCCACGACTTTAACGAAAGCATGTTCAATTCACATCCATCTACATAAACCCAAGAATGCGAATATCGACTTTCACTATTATAAAAGTTTATGTGCACTACCTTCAATAAAAAAAAATGATTTTTTTAATTTGTACTTAATTTTTTGTTAGTTTGAACGTGATTCTTCGGAATATTTTTTTTTGACGGATTTGAAAAAAAAATATAAGATTTATTTTATTAAGATTATCTATACTACTATTATTAAGATAAAGCGCGCTAATCTCAAGAAATACTGGATAGTATTGAAAAAAATCTTTTAGTGTAACATCACGCTACGATCAAATAGATAAGTCTCAGTACACGGGAGGAACTGCGGGAAATGCTAGTAAACTATATACTATCACAAATATTTAAAAGCCTAATTATAGATGAATAAAAACGGGAGAAACCGCTGATAAATACTAGTTCCTAAATACATTGAAAAGTCAAAGGGCTTAAATAATTTGAGAATACAACTAAATTAAAATGTAATAAGCGTAGTTAATTCTTCCGTTAGGTATTTCCTTTTCAAATCTGCTAGTCAATCGTAACGGATCTAAGGGATTCGTATTAGCTTTAAGTAATGTGCTCGTAATAGACATTATGCTTCGACGAGGATTTATCGGATTAACAACAATCGATGATTACAAAGGCATTTACTTACTAAACACTTATAAATATGTTGGGACAGTATTACACACAGCGCCATCTAGTTCCGTGGTAAGCTAGTAAGGAAGCTTGTGTTACGGATACTAAATAGTTGATATACTACATATTATATAAGTTTTAAATACATACATATTATATCAAATCAAATCAAAGCTTTTTTTAAATGTATATGAAAATATATACACGGTATGTAACAACGGAAAAAAAAGTAATAACATATTATTCACGATTTCATTAATTTAACTTAAATTTTAATTGATTTACTCAAAATTATATACAAATTATACCTTATAACATTAGCTATCTGCTTGAGCTGTTACATGCAAAAATCTCAGTAATTCTTTCCTGTAAAAAAAAGAACAAAACATATAGCTGCATAGTTCAAATTGAGAAAGAATAATATATAATAATAATATTGTATTCGTATAAAAAAGTAAACATCTATAACACTCTCTAAACAATGATTTGCTTCGAATCCATAGAAATCGTATATTGTTTACGAAAAGATTTTCCACAAAAGAGTTTCATTTAGAAAATACTTATTGAACAAATAGTTTGCCTTTCAACATATCAAAAGGTTAGTTCACTTCATTCAACAATATCTCCATTTCTTTGCATAGCAAAAATTGCATTGAGAAATGATAGATTTATAATACCTTTTTAATATAGAATTATAGTAGTTCACAATGAATATAATTTACAAATAACAATGTTCGATCATTGATATAAAAGGATAGTAGCGCGGTGTAGGTTAACTTATATAAACTAATATGCTTAAATAAACATCCTTACATAAATAATAAACGTATATCTTATAATGTTATTAAAAAGAGCAATTCTTGTATATAATATATGTATGTGCAGGACGAAGGTACATATATATTTTGGTATATCTCGAAAACGGCTTTAACGAATACAATCAAAATTTGTATTTGAATAAGAAAACTTCTCTGAAAATACGCAATTACATCTCATCTGATCCAGCAGAACTTGATCGCTCAGCTACTCTTCATGTTAACGGATAGTTTTAGTTCCTATTTGTTTTTCTATTTCTCATGTAAATTACGTTGGGTACGGCCAGGGGATGCAAAGAAATTCAAAACTTATACTAGTTAGTACACTTACATTAGATAATTTACTAGAAATAATTACTAAGTCTTAATAAATGAGAAAGCGAATATCATATATATAATATATAATAAATAAAGTAATACCAACTACATTTATTCTACTAAATTGCGGTATTGCCATTGATTGAATTTAGGTAGGTGCTGCGTTTGCATCTGCGCTTGATCTTGTCTTGTCGTCGTCTCGCGAGGTTTCTAGAGTAATGCTAATGCGGTGGTTTGGGTTTCGTAACAAGTATTTTTCTTGTTTTCTTTGTCATCTATTTACGATTTTTATTATTATCAGTACAAATGAATATGGCTGAATTGCGAATACAAGTTTATCTATTATTTAGTAAATATGCAGTCAATAAAACTTTCTCGTGTATCTATCTACTTAGTATTAAAATGCGAACAGAAAAAAATCTAACTCTCCCAACAATTTATAGTGAATGATAGTTTAATATATTTTCAATATTAACAAGTTCAATAAAATACATTAACATGAGATTGACAATGCCTACAATGGATATCTCTGGATTTATTCCTTGAAAGTCGATCTTTTTTTATCCGATTGGCCTCAAAATTAGGCTATTTCTTTGTAGCGAATGATATGTGTATATCTTATTAGACTTACTGTGAGCTGACTTAGTTATGGTAGTGAAATTTAGCGAATAATGTTGTTCAAAGCTATGGTTTGAGGTCGGAAATTAAAGTGGTTCGATTGTACTATAGATATTATCATCGGATAGATCATCTTCGAATTTGGAATTTAAAGTATACGTAATTTTAATTGTATTCTTGGATTATTTTTGACACTAATCATTTTTTAAGATACGTTGACAATGGTATTAACACCTAAGCTTAGCATGGTTCCAGAAATACCGCTAGAATACCTTATGAGAATCAACAAAAGAGCGAAGTGTTAAAATAAACAGCTTATTAAGAATATAAGTATTTATCAAAATGTAGTCGGTAAGCTCTAAATTTTACCTAAGTGTTGTAGTATGTTTTAAATAAATAGATCCTTGAGATTGAATTTCGGAAAAGTCTTTCTCGTAATCATGATTGATGAAACATTTGAAACGTCGGGAACCGAAAATGAAAATAAATCAGCGTCCCTACATAATATACAATTAATATAAAAACTGTTTTATTTCAACGTAAGTAAAATTGTGATAAAATTTTAATGCTACCTTTTAATACTTTATAAAATGATCTTAGAATTGTTTTTCCTAAATCAACTCATGGATTAGAAAAAGAGGAGGTAAAGTTTATATAATGTACCCAAACAATAAAAAAACTATATTCAGAGTAATTTGAAACTTAGTACCCGCTTGAATTGGCTTTACCAAATAAACGCATTACCACTGGGCTACCACTGTTTTAAATTAAACCATAGTACGATTTCCGTGCGTCGTATGTGTGTGTGAAAATTAATTATTAATATTTAAATAGTAAATTATACTAAAATATTTTAATAATTATATAAGACATTAGTATATTAAAATAAAATAATACACAGTATAATCAAATATTTTAACAATATTTATTCAATTATATTTAATAAAATATATCTTTTGTACTTATTTTTCGTGATACAAATCTAATTCAGTGGTTTCCCTCGAGACTAGACCGAAAGTAACTTTTATACATGAAATGCCCTTGGAATTTGTAATACAGATTCTGTTAGAGCAATTCTTTTAGGTTTCTTTTCTAATTTAACGTTAAAACGTTTATGTTTTAGCGGAGAATATAGAAATCCAAGAGTCATTAATGTAATTATAAGTTTCAAGTAATAAATATGAATAGTACTATTCAATTATGATGCATTATATAAAGCAAGTGACATATTGAAGTTTCTGAAGTTTTCGTAGGTTTATAATAAATAAAATTCAGCTGTGGAGCGTTGCATTTAAATAAATAAATACAAAATGTAATGGATACATTGAATATTTTTTGGAAAATTAGAACAAAATCTATCTTATTTATCCGTCTGACCCCTTTACTTCTAATTAAACTGGTATAGCTTGATAAGTTTGTTTTTGTACTGATACATAAAAGCTATGTTTACGATTTTTACAATTTTATAAGGGATAGAAAATAAAATGTTATCAAAATAGTTTAAGCTATTTAAGATTAAAACAATAAAAAAAATCACAAAAAATGTTACACAAAAATGGCAGTTTTATGAAACAATTGGAAAATTGTAAATCACCAAATGCATTCACTTTGAACAACGCAATGCTACTGCGAAATTTATTTAAGCTCCTTTTGTTCTATGCACGTACGAAAGTACCAGTTTCAGTTTGCTTAGAATAGAACCCGAGCAGAGCGGGGGTGATTCGCTAGTCATTATATAATCCTCTTATAATATATATCCCAACACCAGCGACATCAAGATGTGTTGCTATTAAGTAATAAGCAGACGACAAAATAATTTTTCAAAACATGTAAATCTAAGCACGTGTCAGTGTTTAAGCTAAAGCCAAAAATGTGTTCAAAGCAAAATTAAATTTACAAAAAAACAGTTCATAAATATTAAAATAATAAAACTTTACTTGCTTGGGAACCCTGCTCTAGGTTACTTTTATTTAATTTACGTTGTATTTCTGAACATTTCATGTGTACTTGCTTCATGAATTATTTCATTGTGTATTAAACTTTTTATAGGGATAGCTGCTTTTAATTTACATATTTGCAACTAAACCTTGCTTCGCTCGGATTAGCAGCATTTTATAGAATCTATATATTATATTTAAATGCAACGTTCCACAGCTGAATTTTATCATAATACATATATTATGATAATGTATATCCTATAGCCTTTTATTATAACAGTCTATCTAATAAAATGTAATGTTTCAAATTAAATTACTCGTAGTAGTACGTAGTACGTTCAAACTGACGAACAAAGAAACTCTTCCTCGACTTTAATATAATGCATATAACATTTTAAGTAACAGGAAAAATACTCATTTTGTCATATCCTTAGATTTAGAAATGATTCAAATTTCACTTTCTATTTCAGGTTCTTGTCTTTGTCATTCTCAAACATCTGCTTTAAAACTTTACCTAAAATGAACAAAATTTGTTCAATAAAATTAAAGGCATGAAAATTTATTTAAATCAACATCACAGACAGAAACAAAGAATCATTCAAAAGCTCTAATCAAATATGTATATATAGCGAAAACATTTTACCTAAATATAAAAACATATTTAATATGTTTAAATCATTGGCATATATTATAAATATAAATTCCTCGTATCCTCTTTTAATATTAACTCTATAATTGCACCAGACAGTATATTTATATCCCTATTCCTATTCAGATTCGAAAACTCATATCCTTAAAATCCCTAACATAGGTTACATTTTATGCTCATTCAACGTTAGCGGAGTTTCGTTAAAAAGCAGTAGTATATGGACTTTTTAAATGCATGAAATGGTAGATGTAAAACGTTGCCAGCTATGAAATACTTCGACATATTATATGAATATCATAACTGTCAAAACTTATTTATACATATCTGTTACTAGGCCAGTAAAAATTGAATTTAACCTCAAAACCTCAACCATGATAAAAAAATGACTATTTTTACTGTAGTACAGCCTTTTTTGGAAAATAACCAGGCAATGTCAAAACTTTTTTATTTTTCAATACTTAACAAATGAACCTTAAAAGGATTTAACTATTTTAAATTATGTGCTGTCATAAACTGATCTGTCACCATTTTAAGATTGCAAAATATATTGTAATAATATGTAAATATGATCTCATCGTGAAGTTCTCTAAACAAAAAAATAAGCTTACCATACGTTACCATACACAAGTATACCTTTCAAAAATACATTGGAGCAATATCGTTTAAAATATTTATTCAATCTCCAGCGTTTTAACCAACCTTTGAATACTAAATCTTTACCTTATTCGTTACAATATCTTCGAAGGACAACATATATCTACCTTAACAAAATATTTTACAATCAAATAAATAGAGATAGACGATATCATACCATTCTAATAAAAAAAACGGCCAAGTGTGAGTCGGACTCTCGCACGAAGGGTTTCGTACCAATATCTATAAATATAATAAATTTCTAGCTTCTACCTGTTGCCGTTATCAATATCGAGTAAAAACGAGTAAAAAAATCATTTTTTGATCATTCAAATTTATTGTATGGGCCCTCTTAAATATTTATTTTATTCTGTATTTTTTTTTGTATTTGTCGTTATAGCGGCAAAAAATATATAATCTGTGACCACTGTCTAACTATCATCGTTTATGTCATACTGCCTGGTGACAGACAGACGGGTTCTTAGTAATATGGTCCCTTTGCATACGGAACCCTAAAAAACCGCGATATTAATTCAGTTAAGGAGAACAATATTAGCTTGGAGTATTTGATAAAGAATATGTCTTTTTTATGAATATTATTAAAAAACCTTACAGCTTTCCAACAATGTTAGATTTTAGTAGCAATTAAACAGCTAAATTTCACGGGATGAACCAACAGTAAACCCTAAACTCAAAAAGAGCTATAAAAATTCGTGGCGCTATCATTAGTCTGCGACGTGTTTTGATCAAGAAATGGGTCTTCTTTTATCTCAGAGACGCAATTTCGGATGAGGCTCTGAAAAATTCCTCCCAACTCGATTTTAAATTTACATTCTTGGGATCAGCTTGAGAGACGCTAATTTTGTTTATCTGCTTATGTACCGGCTACGATTTCTGAAATTTTGTTACTGTTGTCCCAGATTACAGCTTTGTGCTTTTGACACTCAATTTGCAATACTAATAATAATCTTGTAAGATTATGTTAAGCAACAATGTATTTCTTAGGGTTCTTACATTTTCTAACATATAAATATTTATATTTGAGAATGAAAAATCTTGTAAGTTTTGTTAAGATGACTCATTCTCTATTTATACATTTACATACAGCTTTACATATTTGAGACTCACCGACAAAGCTTACTCAACAGAACCTCTCTCATCTTTAAAATAGGGCGTCAGAATCGCTTAGTTAGTTAACCGCAGTCAGAGTACAGGTTAATCGAAAGTAAAATGCACCATGGAACTTAACCTCTCCAGGACCTGAAATCCTAAAAATACTAAATAATTCACACTTTGGAAGAGTGCCTTTCACTAGATAACAAACATTCAGCGATACTTGCGGTAGGAAGAGCTATTGAGGATAAGTCACTTAATCATACTAATAGCAAATGCACAACCATATCAACAAGTCTCAAAGGAGTCGTTAGTGGTTCTAAGCGTATTGTGTGTCAGATTCTGAAGGCAACTACTCTAAACATTCATCTACTATTTATTATGAATGACACGAACATCAATCTTTGTCGAAGCTTCTTTATTGCCTACAAATCTATGAAAATTGTACCAAATAATTCTGAACAATGAATAAATATATAGTTAGTATTTAATGTACATATTTAATATAAAAAGTATCAAAGACAATACAATTAATTTTATTATTAAATAATTACAATAAGAAATGGAAAATAGATATTATTTGGACTTTGATTAAAATACAGATATTAAACATTGTTTAAATATGGATTTTTCGTAATAAGTAACATAGGTAATAATAAAAAGCTTTATTAATTTTAAATATTTTTAGAAACGGTTTTGTCACAGTGGCCTTTATCCGAATCAACGCCATGTCAAATTGATTTTATCTTATTCTTTTCCTCGGCATCTTAAGTCTAAATTGTGTAACTGTAAAATACACATCTACTAATTAAAGACGACATTTTGTAACGCAAAATTTACTGTAGCATATAAATATTATATAATTTATGCTATGTAAATAATTCTAACGAAGGAATACGGTGACTTACTAATATTACCTTTAAAAATTTGATATTAAAAATAAAGTTAGTTTCTTATGTACTCAAGAGACCTGGTAATTTATAAATTATAAGCTTATGCGTACTTAAAGTAATCTGATACATAATTTACGTACACCCTTTTTTAATTATATCCACGTATATCTTTTATTTTATGATGAGACTGCCTTGAAACATAAACAAACATATTGAAATATGTATATACTTATTGCACATGGTTATATTTCTTGTATAATTATATCAAGTACACACATTGTTGTTAAGAATATTCTCATTTTGAATCTTTATTCAATCTTTAATTATACAGTTTTGCTCGTAATTTCGTTTACAATTTTCTTAGGTCGATGATCAACATGTCAATAAAGGGCTTTAATCTGTAGCCTCAGATCAGCCAAACAAGGTGGAAATTAATTTATTCTGTAACTGACGTTCACGAATTCACAGTTCACTAAATACGAAGATTTCCTACGACATCATTTTTGGGTAATTTTAGGTTAACAAGGACCGACTTTCAAAAATGAAAGTATTCAATTCGTATATTAGGACTTCATTTTACTATGTTAGAATTACAAATAATAAACTCTAGTGCCAAGCAGTGGGACAATAAAAGTTGATGAAGCCATATCTTGCTTTTTGTTCTTTTCTTCATCGTTCTTCAAATTAGAAAAATTGCATCTTAATAATATAGTCACCACTATTAGATTATAACTTTGGTTTAAAAGCTTAACGCTTAACATTGTGCAGATATCAAGCTATTTACTACATTAACATTTGACGTAAATATTTAAAATAAACTTAGATAATTTAAATAATGACAATTCGAAAATTTTCATTATTCAGAACGCTTCTAAAATAATCAAATGAGCATAAACTCGAATGTATTACTTGTACATATAATAGGTAAAACGTCAAACTATTGTCATCAAGAAACCAATACGAGTATAAATATTTATTGTAAAAAAAAAGCTACATGTTTTCTCTTTCCTCATACAGTAAGCTATTATGACAATTGGTTTTTGTTCTAAAAACAAACAGATCAACAACCATACGAAACATATAATAATTGAGTGAGCGAGTAAAGATACAAGTACATGTAGCCCCAGGATATAATATTTAGCATTTCGCATACCTTTGTACTTGGCAAGGTTCCCGTTTCAATTTAATCTTTGTACCGCGAGCTGTGGTCAACTATATTTTCGCGCATATCAAATGGCTGAATTCTAGAAATTAAATCTACATACAGTAAGAGATTAGCTTCTTGATAGCCGTACTTTGCAAACGTAAAAATAACAATATGTCACGTATACGACTACTTATTTATTTGATTTTCAATTTTCATTCAAATGAGAACAATCAAACACACTTTTATAATGTTACTATGGAATGTTTAATACTATTAAAACCTCACACTTTAATTTTGCAAACATAAAAATATCTTTAATGGTGTTTCATGCAATTCATCGAACCGTTATATATTTCAAAGTATAGACCGAAAATCGTTTTATTTCAGGAGTTTCGCCCTTAAACATTCAATACATCTTATATTTAGAATGAACGTAACGAAAGCGCGATATAAAAAACGTTCATCGCAATCATTTGGAGCTTTTAGAAAACAAGGTTGTTTACAATTTTAGATGAACTTTTTATAATTGTTTGTAGCTTTTTAAATTCAATGTTCAGTTTGTTTCTAAATATCGTTTCATTGCATAAAAACATAAGCTTTTATGTCGCTATTATTTTTACATACAAATAAAGTGGACAGTGCCTATACTACTACTATTTACAAAAAATCCAAAATGACATCAAAGCCACTAAAAATGACAGCAACCTTATAAAAATTATACATTTTAATTCTAAGCATTTTAAATTTAAAAATTTTGAATTATATTATAAATATGGCAATATTACTATAATTATAATTATTACATTTTTTTGTAATATTTGTTAAATAATATTATGTAGTGTTGCTATTATTAAAATATTATGTATATTAAGTTATAATAAAGTATTAAAAGTTTTCAGTGTTTACCTTTTCATACATTAATTTCTAAAAAGATGTCTAATCGAAATTGATTGAAATTAGCGATGAACCATTCACTCTTAAAAATCACGCTGTTCCGTCTGTTTTAATCAAACAAAAACACTTTTACATTTATTTTTATACACATGATAAAATTCTGCACCGAGTCTGTACATTGAATAGTTTTTCGGAAGTTTTGAGTGAAATAGTCACTTCTATCGATACAAAGTTCTATGGTTTATAGAATTTTTGTCTGTCTTTCTGAAAATGCTTCACGTGAAAACAAATGGACAGTTTTGTAGTTAGGATGATTTTTCTGTCTATTAGAATTTTATTTATACAAACTGTAAAAACATACGCAAGAAAGAACGTAAAGTAACGTAAAAAAGTAATCTTATATAATTATATACCGTACATTTTTAGGAAGGCTAAATTATTTAAATTTCATGATAGCCTTCTTGATATTAATAATTATTCATGAATATGACCGCAACGTTTCTAAGCAACATAGCAGTTATCAAACTCTAATTAAAAGTTTCATTTTGAACTTTAATATAATTTTGAACAATGTTTACTATCACAGTTCTAACTGTCAATGCGAAACTTCAT
The DNA here is from genome assembly GCA_905231865.2 of Boloria selene. Lineage (NCBI taxonomy): Eukaryota > Metazoa > Arthropoda > Insecta > Lepidoptera > Nymphalidae > Boloria > Boloria selene. Next base: position 15,658,066 of record HG993131.1, read on the forward strand.
TGAAGTCCTATTAGCCAACTAAGGAAGTGAGAAAGGAAATTAAAAGGAATTTAATGAACGGAATACAATACAGCAAAGTTAATTCAAAATTAACGTAAATTATAGATCAAATACAATTTTCAGTAAAATAATTTTATACTGCGCTAATTTGTATTAGGTTCGTGTACATATTATATACAAAAAAAAGTGCGTGTGTACAAAGTACACATGTCAGAAGTAAAACTTGAATTTAAATTAAGGCTAACTCTTCCCCGTCTCTGAGTGCCTGGTACTATGGACTTATTTTTTTCGTTTCATCGAGTTTGATATCACATCGATTCTAAAGAAGTTTCACTTCTAAAACTAGCTTCGCTTTTAGACAGTTAACACAAAAACTACAGAAGACAAAACGTATAAGTACTATATGCTATAATAATAATAAAACAAATATTATGGCGGGTTTATATTATAGGGCGTCAGAAGTTACACTGTAAAATACATAATATTGCATGGAAACCTAATGAGACAACAAATTATCCCATGGGCACTAATCTCTACGGCAAAAAGTTATCTCGGTTACTGTCACGTCATTTCCCATAGTGTTACCCAAACTTACCAGCATGCATGCCCAAAAGCGAGTGACAAATACTAATTTGCACCACAAACTTCGCCCGACACAATTCCAATCTTGGCAAAGTACGCAATAATTTGACAACTTCAAACTGTCATTTAGACACTCGTGATGTGGAACAGATGGTACTAGTGTTAAATAAATTAGAAACTGAGCCCCGTTAATTCGTTACTAAATGAGTGGCACGTTAGTGTTTAAAACGTTAAAGCTTAACTGCTGCATGTTGTCTTGATAATCCTATTTTTTATGTGGGTTTTTCTTCAAGTTACGTTTGAACTTGAAAAAGAGTTGACTTATTAAATGACAAAAATAAAGATGACGATGAGAAAATAAATAAATAAGTTGATGTAGGAACATAGTATCACTTTAATAGATATAAACATAACATGTAGCTATCTATCTACTACATTTATGTCAAAAAAACCTCCTTTTGAAAAGTTACCGCGGTAGAATGTAATGATACCTACATATACAAACTTAAGTATGTTGCTATCATTTACGAATATCGTATTAATAGATATTAAAATAAAGTAGGTAATAAGTAAATATACCTATGTATACATTTAATAATATCTTATAAATGAAACTATCTTTTCGGATTTTGTCACGGATTTACTATGATTTTTCGTTCCCGACGTTTCGAATGCTTTACAGCAATCATGGTCACGGGAGAGACTAAGGTATTAGATGTCTCAGGTAACAAGTAAAAAATTTGTAACATTATTTTTTTTGTAAAGTCTTGTTGAAATAGTCCTTACCAGAAGCCAAATCTATAGTTTTTAGAATGTTTGTCTGTTTTTCTGGGAGCGCATCACAAGAAAACCAATAAAAAAAAATTAATGATAGCTAGTACAATATTGGTATGATAGCTGGCTATTTGGGTTAACATATAGGATACTTTTACTGCGGGAAAATATCTCATTTTAGAGAAATCGATAATAACCGTTGAAACGTACTTAGTAACCTAATGAACCCGAGCAGAGCGAGGATGAATAGCTAGTATTACGTCGCGAGTTTCGATTCGATTTCATATTATCTTGGTTTTTTTCGATATTCGATATGGGTAATATATATTTTGTACATATTTTAAAGACCAAAAGGCTTCATAATTTATAAAGGGTAGGAATTTAAATATGAAAAACATAATTAAGCTGCAAAACAAAAGTAATAAAAAAGCAGGCAATATCTAGAAGCGATGTCGCGTTTAACTTAGAACCAAAAATATTCCTATTTGTAGCGTAATAATATTATATATTACTTATTCATACTTGGGTGAATTGGAGGTTGGGAGCGTTAAAGCGACGTCACTTTACAAGCAACATAAGATTAAAAAATATAAACATCGTGCCCTAAAAGTGTTTCTGAAATTATAAGTGTATATTATAACAATAAGTGTTCTCAAAAACAAATTAAACATACCTGATACTATCGTAAAATCAAAAACACGCACATATCTAGCTCACATACTGATAAATATGTGAGCTTTTAAAAAATTATTTATTAATAATATAACAAAATTTAAATTTCAAATAAAATCCTTTCAATAAAGATTTTTTTTATTATTAAACTAATCAAACAATATTAATAAATTGAAAGTATGTTTTAAAAAGCACTGTTTTATAGTAGAATGTTAAAATATAATCATTTAGTTTTCATAGGAAATAATATATTTGGTAGCAACTGCATAACCTATGCTAATTTGTTCCAAATACATAATTTATTTTTATAGTATAAGGTAAAAAGGCAGTAGTTAGTACAGTAAATCCCAGGTATAGCTGAAAAAAGTGAAGCGGGTTCAAATCGGTGTGTCTGATATTTTCTTGTGTAAATCATTTCTAACAAGTTTACGAAAGATAGTCCGCCAACCCCGAATAGCCAGAGTGGTGGATTATGGCTTGATTTCACTCCCAGCAGTGGGTCATTAAAAAGAACTGAATACCATTATAAATATAAATTACTACAGAATAATATATGAAAAAATAATTAAATAAGGCGAAATATATATAGATGATATATAGATTAATTAATTTGAATAAAAGCGTATGTATAAACAGTATTCATTGCGTTTTGTTTTGATATGCAGTTTGCAAGCCGTTTCGCTTCACATTGTGTACAGAACAATTGATGCCCGAATGTTTTAAATTAACTTTATTGAATTTTACAATGTGCAAATATTTCAAGTTTCATTATTATACCGCTCAGTGCTCTTGTGAAACTATTTTTGCATACTACATTCGCCTATGATTGAAGATATGTAAAATTGTAATAATCAAAATATCAGACGTTTTAGATATTGCTTATATGTTTTACATTAGTTTTTGGTGCTTTTGCGTAATTTAAACAATAATTTAAAATTGTTACTAAAATTGAAAAATATACTATACTAGTAATTTCGTTATTTTTTACGCTTAAAAGCTCCTATGCTGATAAATATTTTATATGTATATAGAAGGCATCATCGAAAATTAACCGCTTTTCTAAAAGCATCGGAATAAAGCTGATGTAAATTTTATCTCATTTTAATCCTGTGTATAGATTAGATGTATTTTGTAAATAATAAATAACAAGAGTCTGACTCGCATGCCGAGAGTTCGAGCTCGATTAGCATTACAATGAAGTTCATTTTTCGTAGCATATAACTTTGTTTACGGAAGTCTTAGTCGATTTAAGCGAAAATATTTTAAAAAGCATGTTGCCTCTTATTATTGCTCAATCATTTTGTATATTCATTGCTTTCTTTAATTTACATAACGGAAAGTATAAAAATATAAATTAATAAAAAATTAAAAATATAAGTACCTACATAAATGAAAACAAAGTAGGAGAAGAAAATATACTCAATACTTAATGTATAATATATCCGCTTTGTATCAGGAAGAAATGAATAGTGTCCCAAAGAAGTTCTGTGTTGAGTCTAAACCAATAAATCTAAGTATTTACATAAAAAAGTTGTAATAACTTTTGTTTTGGTTTTTGGTTGTAATCTAGGAGGATTTACTCCATGATTGTAATACACAAATAATTCATAGAGACAATATTTTATACAGAGTTTGAACGTTATTAGTTTTGGATTTAATTTATGGTTTGCATAATAATAATAATGTCCACCCGACGTGATGTCCTCACGGCGACCAATCTCATTGAGTCTAGCCATCTGCGCGAGAGATATTATAGTGCACAAGTGTACGCACCGACACAAGTGCACTTAAAACTACTCTCTTTTCCTAGTCGCTTTCATATTTCGGTGGGACGACTGCTCTATACGGCCAGTGAGAGTTAAGGCGCAGGACCGACGGGTTTACGTGCTCTCCGAGGCACGGAGAGGCCCTGTTACTGAGGCTTACGAAATAGAAAGACTCAATAATAAACCTTAGCCCGACCCGGGATTCGAACCTGGGTCTGGTCTGGGACCTGGGTCCTCCCGGTGTGTGACCGTACATGTTAGCCACTACACCAACGAGCCAGTTAAAGGCATAATAAGGCATTATATACACAACACTTTATAATATAACTATCGAAAATAGTGGGCTAATCATTTATATTTTATAAAAAAACTACTTAGATTTATATTTGAAACTACCCCTTCAAATTTTGTCAATTTACGGGACTTCCAGTAACCATGATTGCTGTAAAGCATTCGCAACGTCGGGAACCAAAAATTCAAATAAATCTGCGACAAAATCCAAAAAGATAGTTTTATTTATAATGTCAAATATTCGCGTAAACCTAAAAAAGTATTATCTACTTCATTACATGTACAGCCTTTCTAGTAGCTGATTTCTTTTATATTAAGTACGTTCGATATTGGTACTTCGCTTATCGGTGCCCATATCTAATTGTGCTATCGCACTATAACGTAGAACGCAGAAAATTTCCTCACGATAGTAGTGCAGTTAAGTGTTAAAAAATGTTTTCTTAATACATAAAAAAATAAGAATATGCCTAACATATCTCTGGTATTGATGATGAATATTTTGTGTATATTTTAATTTATTTTTTTATTTATGAATTATATTATATATAGTATACACTGTGTTTTAGTCGCAAAGATGCACCGCGCTTTACCTTACCTTACCTAATTTTTATAGTATACTTATATTTATAGGTACTAAAACATATCAGAATCTATATTAATGAAAATTGATAAGTAGTTATGACCGGAAACCGGAATTTGCTTTGTTTTAAAATGAAAATGAACGTGTTTGGAATAGGAAGCTTTTCCAGAAGTAATCGAGATCAATTCTAAAAGTTGTGATCAAGAATTTTATTTTACAGTATATTTTGAGGCTAAAGCCACCATTTAATGTATTACTTCGCCGGATTATGTACAAACGACTACATTATGACTAATCCGCCTACAAATGAAAGCAACGAGCGGGTGCGCCAAACCCAAGTCAAGTTCACGGGTCTCGTGACAGATTATTCAGTACAGAAATAAATGTATTGGGAAATGAAAACACATTTAAGGCCCACTGGTACATATACTAAATTTTCTTACTTGTTAAAGGCAATATGCCATCTATACTAATATAATATAAGTATTATAAAGACGAAAGACTACTGGACAGATTTCAGAAATTCTAGCCATTAGAAACCTACATTAACACTGAGTAACATAGGCTATATTTATTACTAGCGGAACCCGCGGCTTCGCTCGCGCTAGGTACCAACCGAGCGAAGCAAGGTGAGTAGCTAGTATAGTGAAATTATAAAAAATAATTATAACTGAGCATCTATGTAAAATTAAAATTCGTGCTAAAAGGGCAAAGTAAGCAGGGTAAAATAATATATATATTTTGCAAATTAATTTTATAAGGTTCCTAGAACGCAAACTCGTAGCAATAATATTAATCTTAATCTTCTTAATTTATAAAAGCCTAGTGTTCATCCTTGATGAACTTCGAAATTACTTATCGTCTTAACGATACTTTAATACGAGTATGTGGTGAGTTCCAACTTAAATAGTTTTTATTCAATTACTTTGATTTCTACTGTAAATTTAACCATTTTCATATCCGGAAACAGAATATGAGATCAAAGCAACATCATTTTATTTCTATGCGTTGCTCTTTCAAAAAATTGTTCATCCCATAAAGATTCTTTAGATTTTTTGAAACCAGATTTTGTACTATTAGGCACAAAACTTAGAGGAACGCTAGTCTGGTTAAAGTGCAAAGTTAGAAATTCAAGACTTGTTCGCGATATAGGAATGGAGAACATGAGTTAAAAAGTTTTATCTCAGTTCTATAAAAAAGGAAAAAAAAAACAAAATGGTATACATATACATTTATTTCATGTATCTCGGAACAATGCATTATTTTTTTCTATATTGAAACTTACTAGTTACTAAGGAAATTATACAAATAATTACAAAGAATGTAAAGTTACATTCTTTCCTAAAAAAATTCAACCCAAAAATTAAAGGAGTAAAAAAGATTGTATGTAAGTCTATTCCATTATTAATAAAATAGTATTTCTGACGACACTAATACTGAGAACGAAATTAATTTTATTTTTTGAGAGTAACCTCTAAGGATGAAAAATAAAGAAAGTTGTGAACAGAAATAGAATAGCACCCAAGCGAAGCGAGGGCAAAACGCTAGTTTATTAACTAAACATGTGAAATATGTGCGATGAAGTACATTCATGCAAGTGTAATAGAGTACATTGAACCATTATAATATACCAATCCTGTAATCAAAGTAGGAAGCCATAAAAAAATTAATCTTATGTGTTGTATCACGATACATTTTATATTCTTAAGCGTGAATTTTTTTAGACATATTTCACTTCATAAATTATTCCGTTTCTACTTTCTACATAGAATTTATTTATTTTAAAAACATAATCCTTCTTTCAATGCTTCAGTGGTCACTATTGCTCCTAAAAATACTCATAAAGCTTGTCTTGTATCGAATCGATTTTGCTTTTCGTATAAAAGTTTATTCATATTCGTTTTCATCTAAATCTTCTACTTCCCAATTAAAGTCTCATTAAAACCGGTTCAGCCATACCAAAGAAATAACACAGACAGACAAAATAATTACAAATAGTATAATTTATAGTTTAAAAAAAGTTTAGTTATACCATATCTTAGCATTTATACATACGGCATACATAATAGTCTATTTTGTGATAATGATTGCTGTAAGGCATTCGAAAATAAATCCGAAAAGGTAGTTTCATTTATAATTAAAAATATTCACGTTATATTACATACAAAAATTTTAATGCCAACTTTTTACTAACACGCGTAATAGATATCAGTATAAATATTTAACAACTTTTAATTTATAATATCAAAATATTTATTGTTTGTAAATTAAAAATATTTTGAATTTTTATCGAAGTACTTCAATTACTTTAGTCGGTAATTAAGTAATAGTTTAAATCAGTAATTAGGTATTGTTTGTAATGTCAAATTAAGTTGTTTAATAAATGGTAATACAGTACTTATGAGATATAATACCAAGATTTTTATTTTACTTTTTATCTGCTTATCTATCTGTCGGTTTATTTCTGTTAATCTTTAATAGTGCTGGATGGATTTTGATGATTTTTTTTCTGACAAATGCTAAATGAGTCAAGCAAGGTTAACGTCGTAATGAACAACCGCTAGTGAGACGTTGTTTTATCATTGTAATTTTTTTGTACTTAATGAATTATCTACTATACGGTCGAAAATTAGATGTATTGCAGATAAATAGCCCTTCTATACCAAACTTCATCAAAAAAAGTTCAGTGGATTAGATGTGAAAAGGCAGGCAGATATTTAGTATGGATACATTAATTAAAGGCTTCTTTAAATCCCTCTGGACACGTGACCTCTTTCTAAATAATATAACACCAGCTAAGCCTTTTAATATTATTTCCATTTGCAATTACGGCGTTATTGTTTTATTTAGTCAGAAACATAATGAAGGCGGTATCTAAAAACATCGTGTGCGACATTCAAAGAGAATTTGCATGAGAATCATCGCGGGAGCAAATTATCCGGACGCACTTTGTTGCACGTACTAATATTGCGCTGGGATAAACCGTAGGATAAAAGCAGTTGTATCATTTCTAACAAAATATTAGAACTTTTAACTTTTAGAATGTTTAATTTGAATCTACATAGGTATATCTGTACTACTAATATAAAGAGAAAAAAATCTTTTTTATGCTTGTTTTTTGTTATGGATAGTTATATTGAAAATCTAATTTAGATGTTTGAACAAAGATAGTTTGAGACCCGGAAATTATCTATTCTAAATAGCATATTAGTTTGGCTATTGTCAATGTTCACAATATATAGTCTATTTTTTCTTACTTGTCTTAAATAGTAAACAAATATGGCGGACAGGTAACCAGAGATAATTTCATAGAGATTGCAATGACGAATGAATGACAACGACTGAACTTAATGGTTTTTATGCAGTGAACGTAAACGTATTGGGTAGAAATAATACGACATGTTAATTTGATAATTTTATTACTCGGATATGACCTACTTACTAATAATAATTTTAATAATTTTATTTTCCTTTTTGTCTTAATATAAAGTCATTTTTTAAACTTTAAACTAAAAAAGCAAATAAGCGATCGAAAGATCTCCGAGAGCGAAGTCCCTCACTCCATTTTATTACACAGTGCAATAAGATAAGAAATAATAATAATTACAATAACAAATAAATAATTACAATAACAAATAAATAATCAGTATAAGTTGGTTAACAGCAATTAAAAATCTTCTATATTCTACAGATGACACTCCTATTTTAAAACCTAATAAAATTTGAAGAAAAATGTCGTACTTTGTAATTTACAAATATTGTTAATTTTTTAAAAGTTCAGTTTCCATTCTCGCCAAATAATTTTACATGTTACATCTCTATGATTCAAAGACAAAGTAGCGTATCGAAACGTCAAAATGTTTTGTTCATATTTTATCTATAGAATTTAGTTCTGTTAAAATTTCAATTTTAGCAAAAATAATGTGTTCAAATCATAAATAAACAGCTTTTATAAGTGTAATTCATAGTGTGTGTGTTTCTAAAATAGTTATAAACGATGAAACCAAGTCTAAAATGCGGGATTTTCCGAAAATAAGTGATTTTCGTTCAAGGCAGTGTTTGTTTACCATTTAGGACAACTAAGAAAAAATAGACTATACTTGCAATACGAATATATATACAAACTAGCTGTACCCGCGGCTTCGCCCGCGTTCATTTATTTAATTGCTAAAAAAATCGCGTTGGAAAAATAGGGGTTGATCGTAGAAGGGTGAAAATTTAGGATTGTATGTATTTTTGTATGTTGTATCATAAAAAAACAAAAACTAAAAATTTTGTCTAAAAAATTAAAAAATAAATTTAGGGGTGGACTACCCTTAACATTTAGGGGGATGAAAAATAAATGTTGGCCGATTTTCAGACCTACTCAATATGCTCACAAAATTTCATGAGAATCGGTCAAGCCGTTTCGGAGGAGTTCAAGTTTGCTAAAAAAATCGCGTTGGAAAAATAGGGGTTGATCGTAGAAGGGTACAAATTTAGGATTGTATGTATTTTTGTATGTTGTATCATAAAAAAATAAAACCTAAAAATTTTGTCTAAAAAATAAAAAAAAAATTTAGGGGTGGACTACCCTTAACATTTAGGGGGATGAAAAATAGATGTTGGCCAATTCTCAGACCTACTCAATATGCTCACAAAATTTCATGAGAATCGGTCAAGCCGTTTCGGAGGAGTTTAAGTTCGTACCCCGTGACACGAGAATTTTATATATTAGATGTATGTTTCTATGAGTTTACATTTGTACTATAATATCAACTTATCAAATAAATCTAATTATTGAAGATGCTGGGGATTTACTTGATTGTGACCTAAGGCGGAAGCATAAAGGATCTACGTATACGGTATACGGTGACTGCATGTAACCCTGGCTCTGCGGTAATCCGCTGCACTTTTTTGCCAGTGTAATCTGAAATCGATAAGTGCTCTCGCTTGTGCGGTTTGCTCTTCATTCTCGAGCAAGTATTTTTTACCTGGTTGTATGGCTATTAGGTTAATAAGAAAATAGTTTGTTGGGTGCTTGGAGTAAACTTCTATTTACTTGCATGGGTGAGACGGAGATGGGACATGTATTCTTGTTTTCTTATCATATGATAAGATTATATTAAAAAATATGTTTCTCTTCCACACGTAAACCATGTTTTTGTGTAAATTAAACTATAATGGATGGAAATGAGTCACACATTTTCGCATCAGATGTGCGAGACCCGGGAATTGAACCCGCTTCACTCGGTTTGCTAAGTGAGTTCATTACCACTAGACTGGACATTATTCCGTTCTTCAGTTAATCATCTTTTCGAAAACCTGTGAAAGTAAATAATGTATGCAAAAATAAATTATACTGAAATAAAAAACATAACCTTATTATTTTTAATTTTCTACTAACGAGTTACTCTCGCTTCGTACGGATTTGTCTCTTTGTGTATTTTATTTCATAATAAAGTCACCGCCACCTTTTGGCAAATTCTATTACTATATGTCTTGCTATTCCAACTCAAACACTGTGTGTTTAATATTTTTATCTAAGACATTGTACCTATCCTCTTTTTTATTCAATATTTACTTCAATTTCATCTTTAAAAATTTATTATGGACAAAAGTAATTTAAAAAGTCGCAATTAATTTAAACTTTCAAAAGAGTTTAATTCAAAATAAAAGTTACGAATAATGTTGGAAAAACTTCTCATATCATACCAAAATATTGAAGAAACTACCGCAAAAGAATATCTCGACACTGAGTCAATATTTGCTGAACACGCCGAAAAATAGGTGTTCCCTACTCCGTAATGAGAAAAGTTTGTCAGTAAATATGGAATACTTAACATGTTTCAAAAGAAATAACAAAGATAAACATAAAAAGGGCAACGATTTCAAGTACTTTTTTTTATATTCTTGCTTGAATTTCAAAGTGCTGTTAAGTAAGTTTATTTTAACTTTTAAGTTGATAAAGAAATACTTAGTTCAGGATTTTGTAAGCTTTTTTCATACTTGACTCCAAAACGTTTATAACGCTTGAGTCTTTCTCAACTATCCCATATTATTCCCATTTCCCCACGGAGTGGTCTCAATTACCGCATAGGGTGTATGGTATAAAGGAACGGCAACGTTTTTTGTTTTTATTTATATTTCTGATAAAACGTTGATCTTCAAGATTTTTGTTAATAATAAATAGAAAAATAAGCCAGTTTATGTTGCAATAAAACTTATAGTGAAGTTTGAAACTGATTTACTAGTTTATAGCATCAGAAATTCCTACTCGCAGATCTAAATACACTACTAATTGTTTTGTTATAAGAGCTTGTAATGCTTACAATACTCATTTTAGTCATTTAGATATTTTTCTTCACAAATTTCAAACTTACACTAAAAAAATTAAAGAAAACCTTAAACAAATGAATGGTTCTTAAGTTATATTAATGTTAACTTTTTATTGTTTATCATATATTTTTTTTATTAAGTAAGAGAGATTAAGTTACCCATAGCTATTCGGTGTATATATTATTATTAACTTTGTTCCTTTAAGCTAAATTGTAAAAAAAAAAGAAAAAAATATTATAGCAAATTTACTCCTGTAAGCATAAACTGAAGTGGAAACTTTACTGGCTTATGTGTTGTCAACTTTGTGTAATCTTTTGTAATATTGTAATGCTGTTTGTTTTCCCTAATAAAATAAATAAATAAATAAATAAATGTATACTCAATTACCTCACTTTCCTCTATGATATGTACATACCTGTAAAACTGTATTATAGAAATATAAGTAGTCCTTTATGTGCTTATGAGAACTTCTAACAAGAAACTCAAAGGACATATAATAGCAGGCATCAAAACTTACGTGGACTATAGTTCATTATAACTACCATCTTAATACTTGTTTATATTGTTTAGTGATCAGACCATAGTCTATCGCGTTGGGCACGTGAAAGTTCACTTTTGAAAACGTTCTATGATATCTTATACAGGAAGACACAATATGTAAATATCAGAGGTGATTGACTCGAGATATGAACCAACTTTGTTTCAGTTGCATGAGCTAGCGCCTACTTGACTACTATGAATTATAATACAAATAATGCAAAATTGAAATGTTGTATGTTGGTCCTTCTTTTATGAAGTAAAGCAGTTTTATGTAACAATTATGCAAATTAATTTTAGGTAGAAATAGTTTATGAGATGTAGACTGAGATTAGTTATTTCTTATCAAGTTTTAATATTAGGAGTAATATTTCAACGCTTATATTATCAAGGGTGATGATGGTAGCTAACGGTATCGTTTTTTACAATATGATTGTCGATTAGTAGTATTTTTTTTTCAGTGAATTCATATAATAAAATTAAAGTGTTAAAAGAGAACTTAAACGTTTTACTTTTATTTTATTAAAATTTTCTCAACTATGTTATTATTGAACGTTTAAAAATAAAGTTTGATAATTGCTCATTCCTCGGTAGTACCGAGTACGAAACAGGTGCTTGCAAGTTAAGAACTTCTGATATCGTACTTTACATGTTGTTATTTTTCCTCTCGTAGCTGACTGATACTAAAACACTTTCCTCCTAGATATTTTTACAAAGTGGTTTCAATAACGTTCTTTGTGTATTGATCACATTATTTATACTGTTTGTTAGTCCTCAAGTTTCTAAATAAGTGTTAAAAATAGTTTTCATTTAGCAATTTGATTACTCGTAAGAACTTCAATGTTTTAATTCATTTAAGCTTGTAATTGCTTAGTTGGATTTTGAGCTAGTATCAAATCATAGTTGCAAAAAGACTGTTATAAACACTTTCAAAACGTCAATTTTTAAATGTTTATGTTATTTTTATATTATTTTATTAACATTAACAAATTACGTTAATTAGCACTTAGAATTCAATGTTATAGAAGATGTGTAGATGTTATGGCGAATCAAAATTGTTGAGAAGACAAGTTTTAATAAGGGTACATACAATGTGTTATAAAAAGCACCAAATGAATGTTTACTTTAAACGGAAACCGTAATTATTAAAATTAAAAATTGATAGCAATAAATATAATATGTTACTTTTAATTATATCTAACAATTTTAGATTAAAATATGTAATGAAGAACGATAAATGTAAAGCAAAGGTTTTTATAATGCAATGTTAACTTTTAGTCTGTTCTGTGACGATAAATTAAATCGAGTGGCTTGCACGCATAATAACACATAATTGCGATATTTTAATGAATTATAAGAATTTCCTGAATTTACAATATAAATTCTACAATATTGTAATTTGTTGAGAAAAAACTTTTAAAAAAAAATCATATGCTCTTTTTTATATAAAATAGTAAGAGTTCGCCTCACTGCTACGTAAAGAAACGTGAAAGCTCTCAAATTTGTTTGCTCTAAATACTGAAACCAGTATGTATTACAATATAGGTCGAAATATTTATGGGCAGGTGAATAAAAATAATTGTTAGATTACAGTAGATATTTTAAAAAACGAAAACATAAAGTTGCAAATATAGCATTATCATTATTTTAATTGGTGAAATTTTAATATTCAAACGCGAGTCACAATGAAAGCCACATTACTAAGAGACAAATTAAAATATTTCTAGATACAATCACGTATATTTTTATTTTTTAAAACAACAGAAATTGAGAAACCAAAAGCGAAATGAAAATCTAAGTTTAAATACGGTATCATGGAGACTATCCAAACAAAGTAAACTATTACCGCAACCTAACATTTATAAGCACTAACCGTTCGTCGTAGAGGTAGTCGCCCGACGGTGGTCAGACGTGACCAAACTATGAAACCAGCTACACCAGCTATATTTGCTTTTTTTATTGCCGAATCCATATTTCAGGACTACCCCTAACATTATGGGAGCTAGGCACTAACGCGGGCGTGGAAAGAAAGATGATATGCTACTCTAAATTCCCAACCTAACTCCAATGAATTAATAATACGAAACATTTTTAAATGATTAATATACCTATAATTAATTCTTAATATAATATGTTAGAGATCCTTTTAGCCTTGTTAATTGATATTCACTTATTAAATATATTATAACTAGTGACTCATCCTTACTTCGTTCGTGTGGCGTCCACTTTTAGGGTACAAATAAAGTAATAAATACTATAAGTATATAATATATAATAAACATAGATAAAACGAGTGGTTGGGAGTTAAAATCAGTTTTTCCGTGGAAAGAGACAATTTCCCGTGGTAAAAAGAAGTCTAGTCACTCTCCAGCTCTCCATTTATCTCGACACAAAAGAACGTGCTAATCCATCACTCAGATTTGACGAAAAAGAAAAAAAACAAACAAACACACTTTCACATGTGTAATATTAAGTATGGATAAACGACGTAAAATATATCTTTAATTAAAGACTTCATTTTCCTTTACGAAGCAAATTTGTAACTGCCAATTTTACGCTTAAAATTAATATAATATTTTAAGTGTTGAAAATTATACTCGTGGCAAATCTTGCTATAATAAAATTCTTAATCATACTAAACAGTCACTTATCGGAAGACCGGAATTATTCAGCATAATATAAAACCAGGGCATCAAGCTTTATTATTAGACTTCGATTAAATAAAATAAAACCAAGCAAGACATGGATTGGTGGTATATATTATGTAGTTCTATTGTACTCAAAGGCAGGCAACACTGGCATTTTATATGTAGTATATTTCGGTGTTGCCCTATAATCGTTTCTTTTATTTGAATGATATATTGATATACCTACACTTTGTACATATATGTTAAAAGCGAGTTCCTTTTCTTAAAAATAAAGTTTAGTAACATGACTTTTTCATTGTATAGAAGTGATATTTGCTTCTTGTGAAATATTTAGTTCATAGATAAAATCTTAAATAGATGATTCTTGATATGCATTTTTCTAATTTTAGGGCAAAAATAGTTTTCTTTTAGTGAGCAAACATACGGCATACATACACAGACTTTTTATTTGAGCCTAGTTTTAAGTTAAGTTTTCAGAACATACTCGTGTAGTGAATTTTTAGGGATTTAATTCTACTTCGAAAAGCATCGCTTTGTACTATTTATCTATTCTTTATATATTTTTTTATATTATAATTGAATATGTGCTGTGATAACCCAGAAATATATACCTAGCTTATAAATTTAAAAAACAACTTATTCAAATCACATAATGAATCAGTATTCATATATTTTTTACATTCTGTTTCATATTATGTATAGCAACCGAACAAGAAATAGGTCAATTAGGGCAGGCAATATATGCTATCGTACTGGGTACTGTTGATTAAGTTATAAACTCATGTAAGGGTATCCACCCCTTCAATGGTTTTTTTATTGCTTGCACTTTTATTTTTTCACTTATGTTATAATTTAGAGTTTATGTTATTACGTGTGTCCTATTATGGTTCAATGAATTTTGGTAAAATTCGTAATAAGCAATACAAATTTTTGGGGGAACGTAATTACGCATTCCACGTTCATACATTCAAACAGGTGGTTATGTGGGCTATCACTTATTAAGACCCATGGAAACCTCATCCATCGTAAAGGGGTGTTGCAGTATCGTTTACGCATTGAACTACGACATCTCGACTCCATGGACTGTCAGAAATGTACCAGGAACAACCCATATCCGGCTTTACAAGCCACAACCACAACAAAGTGAACACAAATTGGAGAATCATTAAAAGCTACCACAAGATATGCTAAGCTCAGCTGACCATTGCGACTGTGAACAATTATTATCAAACTTCGTGAAAATATAGTGTAAAAAGCACTAACTTTACGTATGAATTTTTAATTGGTTTTCACGCACTTTTCCAACATATTAGATAATCGTAAAGGCAAATACGAATCGGTAAAATCTAAGACAATACCATTCAATCGTCTACAAAGACTATTCAAATGCTTCAATATAAAAGGCAAATTACTTCAAAACAGCAATAACAACTTAAAGAGATCTCGTTTATGCTTTCCAATGATTTATCCACGCGTTGCAAAGTCGCAGAACTTTCTTCTTGTTATTTTTATATCACTTGACTTTCTTAGTCGGTACAGTTCGTTAGTTAATCGAATAATCTTATTAGGTTAAATGAGCAATAGTATATTCTATGATATATATAATATATTATTGCATGTACAATGTAAATTATGTATATCAATTTGTACAGGAAATTTGTTTGTTATTATGTAATAATCTAAATAAAATCTTCTATATTATCAAGAATCGTACAGTTCTGATATGATTAGAATATTTCTGTATAATAGAAATTTAATAAAAACAACATAGGCTAAACTAATTAATATTAATAAGTTAAAATAATAATTATTATTATCTCCATCGGTCACATAAGGTTCGCTCAAAGATTCAACTTGCGACACATAATGTAACTAGTATTTATTAATAGAAAACACATATTTACAAATTACGTATAAATTGCTATAGTTCTTAGCTGGTAATTATTGTCTCAAAATATATCGATAACATCACATCTAAAAATACGACTCTTATTGACGATTGTATAAATGCCTCAGTTCCTGTTTTCCAAATTGAAAAAAAATATAATTAAATGGCACATTTTAGTTATTAGCTTCTAAAAATATTTTTGAACTTTTATATTTATATATTTCTTTTTAAAATGTATAATCGTTGTTTCAGTATGCAACCAATTCGCTCGCGGAGTTGTTTCCATGCTAGGCGCTGTCGAACCGGAGTCTTTCGACACCCTACATTCTTATTCCAACACGTTCGAAGTACCCTTCATTACTCCATGGTTTCCTGAAAAGGTAAGAAAAACTTTTTTAATTAACCACTCATAAGTTAAAAGACAAACAAGGTGACCTTATCCTTTATTAATAAGGTAAGTGCTTCATTCGGCATAACTAAAATGTTTATTAAAAAAGTACTCTTTCCTAGGTTTTCAATAGCTAATTTTCAAGATTACGTAAAAGTATCCGCCCATTAAATACAAAAGTTATTATTATTTTCTAAAAATCTGTATTATAAGTATTTGTCATTTGTTTACCAATTAATTATTTTTAGAATAATTTTAATAAGAAAAAAGTTTATTAGAATTCAATACATAGGGTTGAGTTTTAAACCTAAAAGAGGAATACTTTTTTTTATATTCGTACAGACTTACGTCAGCTTTAACTATGGTAATATCAGTAGTATATATAAAGCGGTTACCTATATAGCTTTATATCTCTTCTATATTTTGGTGACTTTTGGCTTATTACATCTTTAACTTGTATATTTTATATTTAAAGAAGACAAGGGCGAAATAATTTTTATTTCCGCTTTGATATTTTTACATAATGATCACTTCTTATATATCTCTATAAAAGACCATCGATCAGGAAATCAGTATGTATGAAAACTCTCACAGAAAATTTTCGAAAGACATGTGAAGTCCGCCAATCCGCGCTTGGCATGGTGGGCCATACACCTCTTGCACTGAGGAGAGAACTATGCTAAGCAAAGGTTTAAAAGAACTGAATATGATATATTAATAATCATTTTAATTTTAATATAATTATTTTACTCTACATCACTTATATTAATAACAATGTGTGTATATATATCTATAGCCAACACAATTAAACCAAACCATTAAACTGCACTGTTACTAACCCATATTCCTGGTAGATATTTCAATTAATATATGATTATATACTAGAAGTTATTATAATAAGACGTCCATTTTAGCAATGAATCTGCGGTGGAACAATGTCATGGCAACATTAACGTTAAACGACGTAATCCGTTTTGATGGAGATCTAATTCAAACTGTATTAGAGACATGTTAGTGAATCAGAAATTAGAGAGAAACGCATCGCTTGTGCTCAGTTAGATTACACAACTATTGTAGTTTATACTATTAAATATTCAAATGCGGATGTCTAGAAGAGCATCGCTATAATGATGGGATGTATGTTCGTATCTAAGATAGAATATTTATATACAAAATATATATAAGAAAATATGAACTGCTTTCCACATTATGTACAGAAGTGTTGAGTACTCGGTATGGTTAATTATTCAAGTTTTTGTTATTTTATCTCTTAGAGTAAAATGAATAGGCCTATACCTTTCCGTTGAAATATAATTTATAACATCGTCTAAATTTATTAAACGTAAAACATAAATAAATGTTATGTTGGGACTTATTACAGCACCATCTACATAGTAGTAGTACGCTACGGGGCATGTGTAAGTGTGGTATCACTTAGTTGATAGTTGATGAGTAGTGTATAAATATAACTTTAAATACGTACCTATATATAAAATATAAAGATTTTAAAATTACCGAATATATAATCAGCCATGAAGTGAAAACTTCAGTTAATGAGCCCTAGCGGGAATCGAACCCGCAACTACTGGTACAGCAAATACAAAAAGTATTGTAGAATGAGCTAAAGGCAGGCATTTAGTAGGTAGGTAACTTTATTTGAAGCAGTAATACTTATAATGTTAAATAGTTTTCATTTTTATTAATTAAATTTTAAACCTTTATTCTATTTATTATGAAAACCATTCATTATTTGGGAGGATTTCGCGAAATTTCTTACTAATAATAAAATAACTTTCCCTTTTCCTTATTTAACGATTATATATTTTTTATGAGGTGGAATACCTAAATGCATAAGCTAAGGCAAATTCAAAAAGCTTGTAAGGAAAACCATACTAGAGACCACAGATCGTCGTTTCACTGATTTACAAGACAAATTGCCTCTTCACAAAAACGTTAAATCTTTATTAAATGCTGAAAATACCACAATAATTATGTCCTAAGGACAACAAATCCCTTATAACAAACAAGCTAGCAACATTTTATTTCAATCTTTTGACATTTAAGACATTTAAATCTTAACTTTAGCAGTATACTAGAAATTTAAAAAGATCAAAAACGATTACGTTCTCTTCCTTTAAATTAAATTTCTTTGGGAACCAGATAAATTGTGTCAAGGAGCCGAAAAGGTAAAAAGCCATAATAAAATATGATACAGTTTTAAAAATGAACAAGGAAAGGAATTCATTCCAGAATTTATTGTATTATTCTTTTTATAACAAACTAGCGAATTGCTCTCACTCTGCCCGTGATATAAACATATTCCACATATTGTATTTTCAGGATATTCGACGGAAATTACGTGATGGTCGTAACAGGGTCAGGTATTTCAGAAAACTTTTAACTATGACTATTAACAAGAAAGGCAAAATAAACAGGCTGATAGACGACCCCTAAAAACTGTAATTTTCTTATACGAAATACTAAATATTAATTTATTTTAAAAATTACATAAGATATACACTTAATGAGTATACTTAAGACTAAAAAACTTAAAACGTATTTGCGAAAAAATCGATTATGTATTAAAATTTGATTTTACGAACATTTTAAGTACGATAGACGGATTGAGGAACAACCCCTTAGTCATGAGGATCGCACCCATGATGATTATTCCAGCCTGATCACTTCAGCGATGTATATACCGCGTCTTAGCGCTATGCACCTTTCAAGACTAAATATAACATCCCTCAAGATTCGAACTCGTGACCGATTACACAGAACGAATAGAGCTAAACATGTACGACTACAAAGGTATATAAAAATAGGTAAAAAAACTTTTTAAGTTAAACGGTTTTATGTTAAACATACATTGCAATGTTTAAGATAAATGTACTAAAAACCAAAAAATAATAAAATAGATACAGTCGTGGGAATTATAAACATATGCATAGACTAGACTAAAATAAAACCGTGGGGCACGTCAATCGATTCTTCTATCGCACATTAAGTCGATAATTTGTAGACAATTGACGTGCCCCACGGTTTTATTTTAGTCTAGTCTATGCATATGTTTATAATTCCCACGACTGTATCTATTTTATTATTTTTTGGTTTTTAGTACATTTATCTTAAACATTGCAATGTATGTTTAACATAAAACCGTTTAACTTAAAAAGTTTTTTTACCTATTTTTATTTTCTAGTTTTTAGTTTTTATATCGCATTCTGTTTAATTCATTTAGTGCTAAAAAAACCTACGTTATCCGCCATTTTGTAGCGGCCGCCATCTTGGATTTCAATTTTTTTATAGTATATTGTATTCTGTTTGTTGAGCCCTTAAAAAGTTTTTTACCCATTTTTATTTTCTAGTTTTAGTTTTTATTTCGCATTCTGTTTAATTCATTTAGTGCTAAAAAACCTACGTTATCCGCCATTTTGTAGCGGCCGCCATCTTGGATTTCAATTTTTTATAGTATATTGTATTCTGCTTGTTGAGCCCTTTCATTTGATACCTATATTGATGGGATTAATAAAACATAAATTATCCGCCATTTTGTAGCGGCCGCCATCTTGAATTTATAATGATAATGAATAAACATAATTGTATTGTCACCAAAATCCAAAGTGTATACAAAATTTCAGATTAATCGGTTGACAGGAAGAGGGTGAAATTTGAATTACTAAATTTGACCCAAGAATAAATAATAAATAATAAAACAAACGGGTTGAGCTAAATAAAACCGTTTAAAAATGTCATATGTTAGAGACATTGATGCTAACAAACATTAATCAATCATTAAGTCCAATTCGTTCTAATAATTAACACAAAATGTAATGAACCGGTGATAATTACATAAATATTAGCTGAAATGCGCATAAATTACTTCAGCCGCAAATTAGTTTGGCCTTGCAATAGTATGAGACCGCAAACGGGTTGCACATGCCTTAAACTCCCATTTATGAGACACTAGTACCCCCCCGCGGCTCCTTCCCAACTTCAGAACTATCGCTATAATTTGTATTATACTGCCAAACTAAAACCAATTTGTGGTATGATTGTTTTAATAACAAGCTTGACCTTTAAACCTAATCTGATGTGAAATTTCGTCAAACGTTTACCTATTTTGAAGACATTTCGAAATAAAAAAGACTAATTTACAGCATTTTTATAAACTTCATGTACTCATAATAAAAATGGCTTGTCTAGAAACAAAGAAAAAACTACGTTCCATCCTGGGGAGTATCTCATCAGGAAAATTGTCACTTTGCGGCGAAGCGCTAAAAATCATTATATGCAATTCTAAACGTTATGGAGCAATATTTTGTAAGGAAATAAGACATTTTTCATCTAAATTTTCCTTGCAAATTCTGTGGAAGCAACTCGCTCTTTGATTACCTATCATCAAACAATTTTGTCACGAGCACAAAATATATAACTTTATATTAAAGTACCGAGCGACCGTTAAAAAGAATCTAAATGAGACTCAATTTTGAATATATTACTTGTAATATCAATAAAATTAACTAAAGTACTTTCGCTCTCAACTATAAGACTAACAGAAATATCTCCATGCACCCTATAAAAGTTAATTATAATTTCAGTCGGTTCCTCTTTCCTTTGAAACAATTTAGATTTAATTTTTAATATTTTCTTATGAGTGACAAAGTGTCTTAATTTGCTAAAGAGAACACTTAAAACGATTTTGCTAATAACATTAAATTTGTTAGCGAACTTCTAAATTCTATTTTAATGTAATTAAGTACAACTCAAGTTACTTAACCAAAAGTTCCTGGTTCGGTTCTTGCTAGAAGTAAATAATTGTATCGTCGAGAAAAGTAAGAGTTGTATTGTAATAAATTACCATAAACATTTTAATCTCTAGCTTTTAACCTTTCTCTGTTTTGATTGTTAGGAGCGTTGGCTCGGTATCTAGTGGCTACAGGATCCTGAAGTCCTGGGTTCGTGTCCCGGCTTGGTGCCATTTAGTGCTGTTTTCTATTAAGATATTCTCATTCAAGTATCGAACTTTGAGAGGAAAAGGAATTAAGAGTGCAGTTGTACTGCACATAAGATCCCACTATTACAATACTATCATTCCCATTAGTCCCTCAGAACTTCAATCATGCTTATCAAATCCTATAAGTTTATTTAAACTTTTAAAAAGTTCACTGTCCTCACTTTATTTTTCTTATTTATCTGAAAATATTACTTTTGCGTTAGAAAAGGAAATAATCAGGATAAAAACTACCGTTTCTTTTAGTTTAGAACCAATCACATATTAAAAAACGTTAAAATAGGGTAAGCAGTTCCGAAGTTCGAAGTAGTTTCATGACACGGGATTTTCCTACTATATACCTATATATAAATTTTAATTCGACAAAATGTAGACAAGATTTGCAAATACGAAAAGCAAAAGAACAGTTACTATAGCTTATACAGAAGGAATCAAGCTCTATATAGAGTAGCTATTTCGAAATCTTAGATAGCTTTAATATTATTCAAAGCTATACATTTAATGGTATAGAGTTCCTTTACCGAAAATCGTTTGTTGATCTGTTCGTAGAGGCTTGGTGTAACGAGTTAAAAAGTTATTTAAATAAGTATTTTCTGCTGACTGCGCTCAGTGACCATGACATCTCGCTTGGTTTAGGCATTATTGTAAAATTCTTTACTCAATATACTAGATAAAATTATTTCATTCCAATTTAGTCCTTATACAGTAGAACATAAGAACTGAACGCTAGATGTAACGATATCTCTTTTATTGTAACAGTTATGCCAGTATTATTTTATAACATTCATGGTATTATTGTATTTTATCTAGCCATTAAAGCTTGATTTAAAAAATATTTTTAATCAGATTTCGCTCTGACGTCCACGTTTTAATTACGCGGATTAACAAGTACCGTGGTTACGCGACTATTAATGAAAGTTAATAAAGTAGCCGCGCCTTTGTTTTAAAAAAATATGTCCCTTGTACAAGTATTTTTTTTTTTACTTCTTTCATGATATTTTCGTCGAAACAAAATGCACTCAATGTCTTTTCCTGAGCCTGAGTTAATATTTCTCGTTAAGGTTGAAATATTACACCTCTACAATAATTTCGATGGTCTCAAATATAAATTGGATACAAATAAAACACATTAAAATAAATACCATTCATCTTTCTTACTCCTACTTTCCATGAAGTTACTAAGTAGTACTCATTTATCATTAGTTATAATTAAAAAGTATTACTTTTGGGACACAGAAGTTTCCTAACAATACAGGTAATAAAAGTAAATCGGTTTAAATTTCAGGGTATCGAGAACTTTGTATTTGTTCAGTTTGTTGCCGAGGCCATAGGACGAGAAGAGAAAGTTCTATTTAAAACTTTTCCCATTGAGCATTTCTGTACCCACCTTTACACTTTATCAACAGATCACACCAATAGTCAATACTATACATAAGTATAACAAGGTTCTAAAATCACTAGATATTATAAAACAAAGTCCTCCGCCGCGTCTGTCTGTTCGCGATAAACTCAAAAACTGCCACACCGATTTTCATATTGTTTTCACCAATGAATAGAGTGGTTCTCTAGAAAGGTGTTTGTTTATAACTAGCGAAACCTGCGTCTTTGCTCGCACATTTTATATGAAATAAATTTAAATAATGACAAAAAAATAATTATATTTTAATAGGTTATTTAAAATCTCTTATAAAGTAAGATATAATTTAAATCTTTGAATTTTATTTGTACTCTTGAAGTCGGCGAAGACTTGGTGATATGGTGAGTTATCGTCTCTTTAGCTTTACATTAGTATTAATTTTATAGATTTGCTTTAAAAGAAGGCAACCAAGTAACAATTATTAAAAGTGTATAATTTATTCCTAACTCAAAACTGCATTTTTTGATGTATGTTAGAAATTTTGATATAGCTTAATTGTAAATACACATAGTATAGCACATGTATCTAATAAGTGAACTAACTGTCAATCAAAGAACTGCATGTGGTTTGCAAATTGAAATTAATATCAAATACTCAATATCAAATAACTAATGCTACGGAACTCTCGGTGTGCGAATCTGAGTCGCAATTGACAGGTTTTGATTTAAGGAATAAAAACATATAATGAAAACATATAATTTATTTGTTCTCAGTAGCCCTACTCGCAACCGTAGCGGCCACTAACATGTCATTTTGAGCACCTGAGTGCAATTATGGTCGGCCACAGTAAAGCCAATTAATATTATTACTATTAGTTACAAATGATATTAATGAACAATACCATATTATCATATTTAACATTTTAAGATATCTAATTAACTGTTCTTAAGACGTCATTAGTATCAAACCTATTTTGATTAAAAATGGGCACACAAATAACTCTTATGCTATAACTAATGCATTATTTATATAATATTAATATCTTATATCCAGGAAAAGAATAGAATTCCTAAGGGAAGAAAGCTATCGAAAATTTTACTCTTACGTGAAAAATTCGCAAAAGTTTTAATGTAAATTGAACCCTGAAACTTATTTGCAAGTCTTTTAGACATACTCAGGTTTCCTCACAACTTTTCTTCACCGTTCTACCAATTGTAACCACCTTGGTTCCTTTAGTTAGTTCATTACCACTGAACTATTGCTGCTTTAAACTGTCTAACTTGAAATGTTTCTAGAATAAAATATATTTATTATTTTATTATGAAAAAATTAGCTAAGATTTTGATATCTCACCTACCGCACTATACACAAAAAATCATAAAAACGGGTCAATCCGTTCGGAAGAATTCAATAACAAACACTGTGACACGAGATTTTTATATATAAGAATATAAAATACAATATATTTATGGTTGTAATACATGACAATTATTTACAGGTACTTCCTACAACGTCTGGCTTGGTTGACTACGCTGTGAGTATTCGTCCCGATTACCACAAGGCTGTTATCGACACAATTACTTACTATGGGTGGAAGAGCATAATTTACGTCTACGACTCTCATGATGGTAAGATTTACTGCTTTTAATATTGATACTTATTTTCCTTGTATTTAATATAACCACTGAATGTC
Organism: Boloria selene; assembly: GCA_905231865.2. Taxonomy (NCBI): domain Eukaryota; kingdom Metazoa; phylum Arthropoda; class Insecta; order Lepidoptera; family Nymphalidae; genus Boloria; species Boloria selene. The sequence continues at coordinate 15,682,574 of HG993131.1, forward strand.
CACTCGTGCAGAATAGTCTTGATTATAATATATAACGTATTGGATCTTCCATAAGTAGATCTAAAATACTGTAAAAATATATATATTGAAATTGAAAATTGAAATATATTGAAATTCTTACTCAGTCGAATCTGTTTATCAAATATTTTATAAAAGTTTCTATTGAAATCGTTACAGAGGCCAAATGTATAGTTTTCAAATTTTTGCCTGTCTGTATCTCTGTATTTTAGAATGCATCACGAGAAATCCTCTGGATAGATTTTGATTAAATTTGGTACGATGATATTCGGACCAACACAAATAATATTTTTACGGCAGCAAAATACATAATTTTATGAGAAACTTATAATATTTTAAAGTGTACTTTCATTAAGTAAATTAATATTTAAATGTGAAAATTATTTATTTTAACATTTTTATTTATAATTTTATTATCATTCGAACTGACATTTTGATTGATACATTAGTCGTACACTTAATAAAAAATTCTATACAACTTTAACCAATTTTTTTATATCTAAATATGCCACTCCAATCAATAAATCAATTTTAAATTTCTATAACACTTTATAAAGATAAAATACTTAAAATTTTCTTATTAGAAAATATAAAAGAGTCTATAAAAGAAAAATAAAATTAAAGAACCTTGCTAAAGTGAAAATGATGAGTTTATCCAAACTTCAACTAGATTAAGCCCGGACTAATTCGATAGAATTAATTAAGAACGGTTAAGTATCCGCAAACATTTTCTAAAGATATTGAGTTTATTTCTTAAGAAAGTTTTTGCCTGTGACTATATGTGCCTCTTACTTTCCTTACCTGACATTTTTTTATTATAAATTGAGTAGTTAAAATTTTTAGTACGATGATTCAAAAATTGACTTAAATGACTTCATTTTATTAGGACGTAGTAAATTACTTTTCATATTTTACATTTAATATAGCGGAAATGGTTACCATCCAATGAAAATTATGAGAATTAATTATTTTTTAACAGTAAGGAGTTTGTATGATCTTTACGAAAATATGACTAACATGTGTCAAGTAACCTAGCAAGTAACCTTAGTGTAAAATGCTGTCTCGCGTAGGTTAGTATGACGTGTTTAATAAAAAGTACCCTAAACTCTGTACAGATAAATAAAATTGAAGACACACAAATAATTAAAATTTTCTCTTCCTAATGTGTAAAATTACAGCTATTTGCTAAGTGCATGTGAAAGTATATGTGAATGATTGAATAAAATATTTTGTCTGTCTATCCAACTACTTTTCGAAACTACTAGACTGATTTTGACTTTATTTAAGAAAAAGAATCTCTAAGGTTCCGCTCTAAAAATCAGAGAGAACAACTAGTCCGTATATATAAACGAAAGAAAATATAAAGAATATTAAAATTTAAAATATAATGTATGATGACTTAAAAAAGCAATAAACTTTAGAATCAGCATATAAATCGATAAAACTTCTCTTTGGCGAAAAATTGAGAATCATTCGATCGGTGTCTTCCGAGTACATTACCTTACCAAAGAGACCTGAGGTAATAACGCTTAATATGGAATTTAGAAGCGAAATTATTTGTCCCAGTTTGAAAAACTGCTCACTTTAAGAAAATCCTATTTAATTATTGTGTTAACTCATAACTATTTATATTGGAGGCAGACATGTGCCCAGCAATGGGGCAAGTTTTCGAAAGATATGTGAAGTCCGCCACCACGCACTAGGCCAGCGCGGTGGACTATGGCCTAACCCCCTTCGTACTGAGGGAGGCCCGTGCCCAGCAGTAGGACGTTAAAAAGGGCTGAAGACAAAGAGCTTTTAATATATTTACGTAAATTCATCTGAGAGAAAATTAAATTGTTTTAAAACCTGCAAATGCAAATGTTTGAACAAAGTCCATTTTTGCGATGTAAAGCTTTCACTGGCTATTATTCAAAAATCAAAAAAGTTTTTCAATTCGATGCTCGTTATATTTGATCGAAATATTGCGGCAGGTGACGTGAATAAAAGGCTGTGTATGGCGTGTAGGAACTAATATAATTCAATTTGTAAAGCCACATCGCCAAAAAATGAACACTGTAATAGAAACTGTGTGTAACAGAAATAGTAGAATTTTATACGTATTTATTTGATATTGCATTAAAATATAAAAAATGACCCACAAATACAAGTTTTCAAAAAATATCCGGTTAGGTAAAACAATCATACAGTTCGTGAAATGTTCCTCTCATTTCAACATTGAAATGCCAGCTCACGCTCTGCTCCCATTCAAAGCTATCTAATTAACTTAAACTAGATAGACTCGAAGTTTCTTTAGAAATGCAGTCGGCTACTTAAAACAGTAGCCCGATGGAATAGATATAAATAAAAAATGCTTAAAGATTATTTTATACAAAATTAATTTATTGTATAAAATGTTTTTTTTTTCCCTATCTAGTATGTATTTTTCTTTGCCACTTTTACACATCAGGAAGTAGGTACTTAACGCATGAAACGTTGATTTACAAATTAACATACTAGCTTTCTATTTTATTCTTGCTGTCTGATATTAAATTGTCTTCTTCACACAAATTGATGATATAATATGGAGGTATATAATTGTAGTGTACATAATATGGTAGGTACATGTATTGTAGGTCTAAATAGATTTAGTTATCGGTCCCATACACTATTCGAGCAGATAGGTCTATTGTCGCTACTACGCTGAAGGATTTGGATTGTTTGGATAGCGCAGGTTACATATTATTATATTATAGACATTGATCATACCGACATCTGTCGTATTAATAACCACCTGACAAAAAGATATACTAAGCACGAACCCTCAATACCGATATTAGAAAAGCCCCTTACATTGGAATTCTATGAAACAAAACGCACAAGTAGCAATAATAACGTTTGCAATAAAATGAAAACAAAGTCATAACAGCGCGTACTATAACAGTCGGTATTACGAGTGAAGGGTAATAAAAATGAAAAAGACATAAAAAGAAAGTGCGGATGTCATAGCAGGCGGTCCGGACTCTCCGGATATGATGCAGATGTTGGGAGGTAGATAAAAGTAATATTAAGCTTGTGTTAGAACACCAAAGATTTGCTCTTTCTATTGATCACTAGACCATTTTGTAGTATTTAATTTTATAAAAATATATCTGAAATAAAAAACTTAGGGTCATGAAAGATCCGCCTAATAACAATGAAATTAAACGATAACATTATCTTATTGTTGTATACTATGTATCATTATAAAATGTATTAAGAAGAAATGTCATTTAATTTAGGCCCCCAAGAAATTTTAGCCCAGGGCCTCCAAAATACAGGGATCGACCCTAATTAACGCAAATGATTGCGTCGCGTACCTGTCAAAAACTAAAATACCCCATAAAGAACATTTCTCGAAATAAGTAGTACTAACCTTTATGCATACTGTAAAAAGAACTTTTACTATTACTTAATAATTAAACGCTAAACCGTTTTAAATGTAAGACACACACTAGAAAACGTGAACTGGGCGATAATTTGTCAACTTTTTAAGAATAAAACCTTTAAAATACCATTACGATTCTCGTATTATTACTGGTAATATAAGTTTTTTTAATACTATATTAATAATATTTTCAATAATATTATTAACATTTTCGGTTACTTGTAGTAATTAAAACCATCGTGGAGAAAGTTGAGGAACCCAACTAGGTTTCTAAAGACATATTATGAAGTCATGAATCTGCCTGATCCTCCTCGTATTGAAAGCAAGCCGTAGCTCAATAAGGATTAAGGGCTACATTACAATAGTTTTCGAGTAATTTTTATTTTCAATTGCTTAGATCGATTATAGAAAGTAATTAAGGCTAAGTAGGCAGAACAAAAGATTTTAGAAACACCAGTAAGTAGGTGCCTTGAGTTGATATTATAATGCAATACGTTGTACACAGCTTAATACAGCAGTGTACGCTTAATATGAAAGTACCGAAAATAAGCTCTTGTTAGACAGCTCGAAATTTGGTGATAAGCCTCTTATCGTTAGCATACATTGTGAGCAACGTAACTTATAATGCGATAATATTTTATGGTCATTATAGTTTTTAACTACTTCGTATAATTTGATTCACTCCATTTTGCTTTTTTTAAATGTATACAAGATCTATACTTATACTATGTTTATTAGGAACCCAATTATAGCTTTACAGTTAGTGCTTAAATGAAATACTTGCAGTATTAGAAATCGATACATAAAAGTAAAGTTAAGTAAAGTTAGTGAAGTAAAGTTTTTACATAACTATTAATTTGTAAGTAGAATACAAATTAAGAAGGCAAATATTGTTTGTATCTTTAATAATATTATATGTTGTGTCTTAAAAGTACTGCGCTTTTGCTTACTATAGACTACAAACAATTCAGAGAAGTTCATGATCATTATGAAGATTCATACGCGTGCTAAGATTCTTTGATAGTAACATAAATCATATTATCGGGTATGAACTCAACTAAGCTATGTAAAAACTGCAGTGTACCCTCTATTAAATTGAATTACATTGATGAGTATCCTGGAACTTATAGTATGTCAAAGTCATATAAATCGGAAATAACTAAGGTTTCATAATTCTTTATTAAATTTACGAACATTATTGTTTATCAAACATATCTATATATGATTTGATCAGCTACCATAAACGCTTAAAGCGATACGATATCCAGGAGCTAGATCTAAGACATTAAGAAAGGTAGCTACCGCTGGGTAGCACCTTTAACAAGACATAGGCCCACATCAGATCCGCTTATAGTCTAAGAGAGACTGATCGCAGATAAAGCTGAGAAAAAAAAATATGATTTGATGTAAATACATAAAAATCAATTAGCGTCCGTTAGTCTCGGCAAACAAAAAAACGGCTGGACCGATTTGAATAATTCAATTTTTATTTTTTAAAAGTATATCAGTGCTTGTTTAAGTATAGAAACTAGGGAATACCAAACAAATACCAGGTGGGAAATCAATCATTCATTCATTCATTCATTCATTCATCTGTTTATTTTGTATGAGGATCACTAACCGTTAAAAGATATCTTGAAATGAACAGAACAAAATGATGAGTTGCTAGTTTTTAATAAACTATTTTTTTCAAATTTATCTCGGTTTTATTTTAATTTTAAAAGCTTTTTAGTAATTGTGTCCCAGAATGTATGTATAGGAACTAAACAAAAAACTTTTACGATTCTACTTTATATAAATAGAAATAATTTTCATTAAAAACACTAAAACTCATGTCTCAAGCCAACTATAATTCTTTTGACAACATATAATTATTTAGAAAAAATATTTTAATGAAATTTCTAGTCACACCAATGTTCTCAATAGCTTAATATAAGATTCAAACAAAGTCAAACGTCTGTGCATATTTGGTTAAACTTTAATAGGCTCAAGTTAAAATTTTTAACCAAGCAGAGTTCAAATTAGTATACTAATTACTAAGTGTACGGGTCAATTTTTTTTAATATGAAATGGTTTTTATTATATTCTCTTTAATTATTGAAAATTTATTATATGTTTTACTTCTGAGCTCTGACTATTATACCAATTTCAGACAATCCAATAATAGTAGCTAAATGCGCAAAGTAGGTATGTCATTATGTTCCAACATACCCAAAACCTCCTATTATTTTAAAGAGAGTTTGCTCATAACACCGATGTCTAAATGTGTTAACACAGCTAATTTCAAAGTTTCAAGTTACTACTGAGAATTTTTAACACGAAAATATTATTACTTGGCCCCTATAAATGTGATACACCCAAGACTTCCTAATACGCAGGTATATATTATGCTGATCACTTCCAATAAGGCCAGCTATATTATATCGCGAAATATGATATGAGCATGCAGGTTAAATACCCAATAACTATATGCTTACAAAAACGTTAATAACTTAAAACACAATACATCAATCACCTTATGAATTCAGAGCAGAAAAATAACAAAACGAAGAACTAGTTTCATTGACCCTAAAAACTAGTATTTCAGATAGTTTTCGCCTTTTTCACCTTAATCATTCTTTTGCAAATTCAATTTTTCTACTATAAACTAAAAATTTTATGTAATTATAAATATATACTTTGTCATTCTTAATTTATTGTATTAATTACAACAGTATATAACAAGTGGTGGGCAAGTTGCTTACAATACTTGCCGTATTGCAATTAGTTTCGACTGTACATTTTGATATGTCATAGAGACAGAAACCGTGTTATTGAGGACGCAGGATGTACAATAGGGTAACCATTATAAAAATTAAACCATTTTTTTTACTTTTTGTAATAAAGAATTTAATCTTACAAATAACAAACTTAATTAATCAATTGAAAAAAACTCAATTGCTATGAAATATCTACTAATTATGTTTTTTTTGTGAATTGTTTTTAGAATCGTTAAAACATTTCCATATATTAATAAGAATATATTTTATTGACGTAATATATAGGTATATACGTAGAATATAACGTGAATTATAGATTAAAACACATGGAATGGTCTCAAAGTAAAAATGGTTACCACTTGGCAGCTTGAGCTTTAGAAGAATGAATAATAAAATAAAATTACTAAAAACAATATACAATATGAATGGTTATCCCACTCAATGCTTAGATCGGCAAACTATTCCCAGCTTTATTTCCGTTATGGAGATACCGTTGACTTAACGTCTCATGAGCTTCCGCCATTTAAAAATGTGGCTGCATTTGTAACTGATAAATCGCTAAAGTAATTAAAAACTTTTACTTCCTTAAAACAGTAACTCTGTTTTGAAATTATATTATTATTATGACAAATATGAAACTTTGCATGAGTGTTACTTTTTTACACTGAAACGTAGTAGTACACAGAGTATAATATAAACTGGAATAACACAGAATTAGTTAAGCAGTCGACTTGTGTAGTACGGGAAGGAAAAACAGTACATTTTAAATGAAATTACATATATTATAATTTAATTTGTTTCTACAACAATTCGTACATTCATAAACAATTTAATTGCGAACTTTCTAAAAACCTGATAAAAAATAAATAAAAGCGACACAGATAACAATTTAAATATTTCAAACAATTAAAACCTATTCACACGAAGAAAATAGCTGTTCTTATTTGTCATAAGCGCCTTACTCACATTTCAAATGTGATATGGATATATGAGTAGACACTTTCGTATTATAAGCTTTATTTAGAGGGTAATAAGGAATAGCACGGTATCTTCAAAAGTCATAAATTATTTCTGGTCTGCTGCGTGACTTCAGCGTGAACTAACGATAAAGTTGCGGACAGTCTTTTATACGACGCCAACTAGGAAATGAAACAATAAATATTTATTTCGCAACAATGGGAGAAAAATTGAAAAGTTTACGTAACTCGCTATTTGTAACTGTTTATATGAAGTTATAGTTGCTTTTTGGTGATAGAGAAATTTTAAAGAAGGGACCGTTTTTATTGCAGTACTAGATTTAAGATAAAAACTTGGGTATTATGTATGTGTAACCTATTATTCTATGTTTTTATCAAAAATCTCAGTTCAATAATTAAGTATAGGGGAAAAAATAATTCGTTATTTTCTATCACAAGGCCATTTTATACGCAAATTATTTTGTTTCTTAATTTTAATTTTCTTTATGCCCAAAATTGACCTTAAACTTAATTCATTAATTTCCTCCATAAAATGGTCGATGGGTCGTTAGGTAAAACATTAATAATTTCGCCAGATAGATGAAAAGACCAAACGACCGAGCGAGTGATCTCATAAGAAAAAAAAACGTTTTTTGAGGAACATTCGTTTCGTTCCACAAGAATACGAATAAACAATTAATTTCCATAATAATACCATTATTCTTGTATAAATATTATAACATTCTGCATCATCGCAATATGATGTTTAGAAAAATAAATTTAAAAGATGTTATATCTACTTTAAAATATATGTCATACCTATATTTATGTTATATGAATTATTTTAGGTTCAATTATTTGAAATATTATCAGCTCAGTAACTCAGTCTATGAGCAATGGGAATGGAATGCTGACTGCTTCGATGCAGGCACATCTCTTTTGCATTTTTATTTAAGTCTAGCTATCATTTAGCTCAAAGTGTACTTAGAGTAGAGTCTTAAAGGACTATGTGGCCTATGGCTATAACTGGTATATATATGAAAAAAGAACACATTTTTTTCGAACTAGTGGTTTTATTTTTTTAGTATCACCTAATTATAACTTTAAAATTAAAAGAATATATGCCAGAATATATCATGACACCCTAATTACCTGATTTATTTTAAATCTGAGTGAAGGTAGTTGAAAATAATGGTCTCACAACTCTGTATGTGCGTGCTTATATAGTTTGTCCATTTTGTTAATGGTTTTTTGACAGCTCGCCGACTGACAAGCTATAGTGATGACAAAAGGACGTAATAATCGATTTCTCTTATTTTTTTAAGTATAAAATAATATTTATTTTTATATTTATTAATATGAAAATAAATATTATTATCGTAAAAATCAAGTGTGGTGGAGAGAACTAAGAGAATCATAATATGATTCGGGCCGTGACTTGCATATTTTGATAATTTATGCACACAAGAGTTAATAATTAATATAAATGAAGACTCCTCATCGGACAAATCTAATATAAATGATGATTTTGACGAATCATGTTGATAAAAGGAATTAAACTTTTTTAGTTGTTTTATTTGTATGCCTTATACTAAGAAGAAAGTAAAACCTTACTATTAACTTTAATATTTTAATTTATTGGTTTAAATCTTAAATTTTTTTGTTTTCCTTATTAAATAACATAATACACCTTATTTACATATTAGCATTGATTTCTATCGATTATTTGTAATCTGTGGCACAATCGTAGTAATCGTTATGTGTGGCACAGCAATAAGGGGAAGGTGCCCGTCCATGAAGTACAATATTAATGGGTATGACATTTTAACTTTAATGGCTAACCATTAAATACGAAACTTCGTGGGCGTGAGCTGTCAAAAAACCATTAACAAAATGGACAATGTATAATGTATAAGTACACATATTATAATTTATAAATAGTCCCGGATAACAAAAATATGTCATTTTGACAAATACTTACCGTAAAGTGAAGACGTACGGTAGCTAGAGACAAACGCTCGTAATATTTTTCTAACATAATTTAACTTACATAATTTTTTAAAGGTATCTTGTCTTTATCCTCTAAACATCTCAATAAGATCAAGCCGACCATGCTGACCAAGTGCGGGTTTAAATTATTAAAAAATATGGATCGTGCTGAATAAATAAAAGGAGATCGCGCCATCTGAGTACACAATACGCTCAAAAAGCAATACCAGCCCATTGCCTCGTTGCCTCGCCTATTTATCGTATTCCTTTGCATCTCTTACTCAGTAATGGCACCTAGATCGCATATTCTTATTCGAAGAAAAGAATACCTTTATATTTACCAAACAAAATCAGATGCATATAGAGCCTAACACTAGCAAAGGCTGCGTTTCAATCCTCTTAGAATTTTGTATAGTTTATATTTAAATATATATTACTACCTACTTACAATAAAACTCTAACGGAGTCTAATTAGTACAAGTTCAATTTTTATGAAAATCTTATTGATATTTAAAGCACATAAGTCGAATCTACAGTTTTAGACCCGGATACACATTACCCGTATACACTGAACTGATTTTAATAGAAATTCTTGTCTGAGTCAAATTTTAGGATGCTTTTTAGTACAGGAAAATGTCTCATCTCAAAGAAATCAATATTAACTAACTACATCATAGTTATAATATTATACATTTTTATAAAATAAAATGCATATTTGGAAAGAAAGTACACATGCAATTCTCAAAGCTACATTAATTGAAATTATATCTGTAAGGGTAAACATCCTAACTCCCCGAAGGCTCCAACCATAGACGTATTAACAAAGGACGAGACACATAAGCTGACGTACCTTTACCGGCCTTGACAGTAATCAGGATATTTTAGGCCTGGCCGTTTGATTTTACGTCAGTCTCAAGCACTTACTTGTCAACAAAACATCTCCCAAAAATGACTAAATGTTCTATTAGATGGTGTAAAAACTAAAGCAGCGGAAGCAGCACTATTTCTTTTCACTTGTAAGTAATATATTTTATTACATTTAATGTTATTTATCACAAAATTTAAGTAAATGTAAAAATTTAATAAAATTTCGTATTATTCAACTATGTTAAATATAGTCGTTATATCTATGTATTGTTGACATCTGACAACCATCATAAAATGGCTGGATTATACCGTTCAAAACAAATGACAGAACCGTCGAGTAAGTCCATTTGACATCGACTAGTGCTTGACAATGTCGAAAAATATATCGATATTTGACGAAATAACTAAGCGAATAATGGATGTTATTTGTACAGTACAATAACATAAAATACTTTTATCGCAGTATCCTACAATCTGATGACAATAAATTTATAATAATATTTTTATAATTAAATAAAAACATTATAAATGCAAAAATTATAATTAGTATGTTTATTTTTATTTTATTTTAACACATGCAGTACACAAAATTTTAGATTTCCTAGGGATCCTTCTCGAAAGAGAAAAGAAATTCTTAACAAAAAATTTGAAGTCTATAATAACTATAATTGAGTAAAAAGTTCATAACAATGTCCTGCTTATTTTAGTATAATTAAAATATAAATACCGGAAGCTTACCCCACCTTTATTCTCCCTTTATTTTCTTTGCCTTACAGCTTATTTATGATACGCCTTTTCTTTCCCATTCGAACGTTCTGGGTTTGATTGTCGGCGAAAAATCAAACAATATTTATTATTAATATTTAAAATGTCATTGATGTATGTATTTTATCGACTACGTTCAAGCACTAGCATTAGAGTGAATTTTGATGTATTGTGTCAATTCTTTGTGTGCGTTATACTTCAAATGGTTGAAAGTGTTTTCATGCATTTGTATTTTATGACTGGTCCTTAGGTAATACGTCCATGGCTCCAACAGATGGCGTTGAACGTTTTTACATCGCGCTATCGTTACGTTCAGCCGTAAATATAAGACGTTGTGAACTTTTCAAATTGTTACCTTCCGATAATTTTACCCCTGTTTTTTTTGGAAGTGGTGTAGCACATCATCGTGCGAACACCCTTATAAATATTATTATTATAATTTATCACATAAACATCATAACTGTTTTATATATATTCTTCATATAGAAAACTATATTTCGATGAAGCTTAAATTAGGCTTCTCGCTAGTTTTAGGTAAAATACTCCAGTCAGTGAAGTATTCTACCTAAAACTACCTATCTACGTAGAAAACTTAAGCTAAGAAGGAATTGTACGAAATGACCAACTTAAGAGGGACTAAAATGCTCACTTAAGCGCACGACAATTCTATAGTTTTGTAGACATGAGAAACTTAAAAGTGAAATATTTTAGTTACATATAAAGCAACTAGCAGACGAAACTGCGGGCGATGCTAGTTATATGTGAAACATATTAAACCGAAATATATCAAAATATCACTGTTAATACTACTAATTATTATTTTTGCTTTCTGTATAATCTCTAATCTAATAACTATTTTTTTTTACTTTCTGAGAATAAAGTTGTTTTCAATCAAATTCAACTATTATTTTAACTATTAATTAATATACCTAAGAAATATCCCTGTAGGTAGAATAGTAAAAAGAAAACACAACTATCAAACCGATTAAAGTAAATCTTACATTCCATGAATTTAACATAGACTCTGCTCTGAATATTGCTTACCACAATTTGTATAGTCTATTTCCACATATTGGTATTCTTTTATTAGCTCCATAGCAGCGACAAGTGAGCCTGAAGTCGAGAATGCAAAAAGAATGAAATTGTGAAAATGTTTACGCATTTTTTCACTGACTGACCTACAGCTTTTATGCTTCATTTAGTTTTTTGCCGTCATTTAGTTTTCATTTTCATAAACATAATAGCAATAGGAGCTACGCCCATCCCATTCAAAACTTTTAATTGCTACCAAAGTTCACATGATCAGCTGCTGGGCTTATTTGGAAATTGACTGTTTTCTAGGAAAAAGAACTTTTTTCTATATAAAGGAAAAACCTTTAAATTATAAAATAATCGAAAAGATAGCCGAAAAAAATTAAATTTAATAATGTTCATCGATTCAAATCTTACACTATTTGTTAGTAGGGTTTTTTTCGTAACAAACGTTAAATTTTTCGGAAAATAACTCTTTGTATATTTGTTTAATACATATTTTTTGTTACATTTATAAAAGTATATTTTATCTATTTTAGCTTAACTTGGTTTCTAAACATTGTTTTTGTAGAAAGAAAAAACACATACGAAAATTCTCGAATCGTGCCTATAAAGCGTAAAGCGAGTACATATAAATATTATATGTACTTTTATAAACTTAGATATAGAGGCAGAGTAATAGGAGGCCAGCAAAAAACGCATTATTAAAATTGCAAAAATAAACTTTTTAATGTCATTATTGAATCATCACAAATGAACTGGAATCGCTGAAACTATATACATGAATGGTTGAAAATTTCATTTTGTCAATTTAAAACTCATTAAGGAGTAAATTCGTACAATGATGCTTGGTGAAATCCTTTAATTTGAACATATTGTATTTTCTATATATAACTAGATAATGTATTTTTATGTTTGTTTGAATTGGATAAACTTAAAACAACTAAACTGATTAAGATGAAATTTAGTTTGATGGTAGTGTCTGACGCTGAAAAGGACATGATATAATTTTCATCCCGGAAATCATCTTTATGGTTATAATCTGTATGGGAAATAAACTTTTTCGCTAGTAAAGGATACAAATACATAGTCTATCTACTCCATAGTAACGTCTAAAACTAAATCACAACTAAACGGTTATAATTAAAAATATATATATGTAATATTTAAAAGGAATAAAGCAGGCACTGTATTTTGTGAGATAAAACTTCATAGGGGATCGCTTTCATTACGTAATAACTCTTACGTGTTAGTTGGCAAAGCCCCTTGCAAGTGTTCCCTTAGAGGCTTTAGTTAATAATGACTGTATTATCACACGTGACAGTATTAAAATAGATGACTTTATGATTTCAATCCATATCATACTCGTGTATGTAATTTTATATAAAAACATACTATGTTTAGTTTTCAAATGCATTAATAAAAATAGAAACTATTAGAATGAAGTTTGAGCACTAAGAGGTTTATCCCAAAAATTAAATAATATCAATTTTTATAAGAAACATATGAAAATGTATAAATATATATTAGATGAAAAACCTCAAAAGGGATGAGAATAACTATGCTGAAAGCAAACGAGGTATGCTAAGATCGCCATACTTAGCTTCTATCAACGCAGTCACCGTCACAGCATAACTCAGTGTAAAACTTTGACCAGAATCCAAGACAGGACACCTCTCAAAAAATAGAAAAACCGGTAATAAAAATTGTCTCGAACAATTACAAAGGTTGAAAAAATATTCTTATTTAGAACAGCAACAAAGCTAAAAATGTTCAACAAAATTTGTAGCTAGTTATTTTTAAAAAGCAAGTCCGTACTTGATGTATTCTTTTAGATTATAGTCAGAAATACTTATGTATACTAAACAAAATGTCTCAAGAACATGGTAACATCGCATTTCATCCCCTCGGGGAGAAATATTTGAAATATTTCATCTTAGTGCATCTGCTGTGTAAGGAACATATCTTCCTTTTATATCTCGATTTAGTGACATTTATGCTTTGTGCCATTTTAAATAGTTTGTGTTTTCCAGGTAATACGAATGTTGCAGTAAATAATAAATATTAATTAACAAAATGTTCGTTGTCATAAACGACAAAAAAAGAAATATAAAAACTTAAAGAAATTGTCTCCCTATTTGATTTGTGCTTTAATATCAATGCTGTATAAAATATTAATATTCTCAACTTATCTATAAAAATAATTTATATAATATTATTGTAAGCAAAATCATGCTCCATATTAAGTAAAAGCTGTTTGTCATAAAATACTGCGTATTCACGTCATTATACGTCTTATTGAAACACCTAATCATCCAACTCGATATACTCGACAATGGAGTTGATCCCGCGCATTGTCGCTACAGAATGGCTGGGATTTGCGAAGACTCTGAATAAAACAAGCTACCGTCTCGTCTGAACCGAGTAAATGCCTTTGTAATCGCTGCAAAAGCTCGCCCAAACGAAAGAAACTTTAGATTTCAGTTTGTAATTTGCAATTCATTTGTTTTCTGTTTATTCAACTTTATTTTGTTCAAATATTTTCTTGGTTTATATTTTTTGATTTCGATTGCTTTATTTTATACGTACTTAAATAGATAAGGAATTTGTTCTTTGACTTCACATACAGTGGACTTTATTCGTGCAATATGCTTTATGAAATTTTCTGCAGTATTGTTTTCAATGTTGCTTGTCCAAGGAATGCAAATCGAGAATATTATGATTTTCTTTTAGCATAAAATGTCAATACAGATTTTATTTCAGAAACTATAAATATATGTATACTCTTAGAATATAAATCTTAGAAATGCTGAAATATTCTTTAAAATGATATTCAAATATTCTATAACAAATAAATTCGAAGAGCGAGAGAGATAAGTGATAAATGTCACATCACATTGCCTTTCAAAGACCACCAATAGCACCTAAGCGACGTATTCATTCGGAATTTGTAACATGATTTTATAACTACGTTTCGTGTCTTTTAAAAACTTTTTGAAGCTTCTTCGATATTCGTCAATTTTATCGATTTTATTTCTTGTCAAAAAATTTTAAAGACTAGTTGATTCCTAATTTCCTTATAGGTACTCGTAGGTAATAGAATATTTGTTCGGGTGATTTCCTGGGTAACTTTCTATGGTTTTTCTCTTTTCAAAATAAAAAAATTCTAAGTTACTTTTTATAGTATCAGCTATCTGCCAATGAAATTCTTATCAAAATTAGTACAGCCGTTAAGGAAATTGACTAAAACAAACAGGCAGACATTTTTTTATTATAAGTACCCTATATAATTCTATAATATGCATTTCGTAAAATGCTGTTATTTTGAGTGATAGAAGTGACCTTTTGTAGGTCACTTCTATCTTATTTATATGTATGTATGAGAGAAATCTTAAGCACTTAGCACGCGATAAGTAGTATGTCATTTACATACATTGTGTAGTTTCTACCTATCGGTGTAAGCCTCAGAATGGAAATTTATCTGTGAAGAACTTCGACATATGCATTTTTCATGCGATTGAATATTTCAAAGCTTTGTTACTAATATAGACATACAATATGTTTCACTTGATTGTGAATATCGTGAAAATATACTTTATGTTTTTTAAAACAATGGCATTTTGAGGTCTTATTCTTGTTATATAGTCTAAATATTTGTAGTGATAAAGTGGACTTTGAACATTTTTATTGATTACTAACGGCTCTCCCACTTTTTATTTAAGCTCTAACTAATCCCTTTTATCTTTTGAGAAATTTTTGAACTATGCTAATATATGTGAAGCAAATGTTTGGTATTATAGGTAAGGCCGTTCCCAGAAGTGGGATGTTTATAAGTGCTAAATACATACAATTTACCTGTATGTTTTATAAGGATAAAAAATAAGAAACTGAGTAGTTAATTTACTTTATGTAACATACTCGTAATATACGTTAATAACGACCGTGTATGCTTTGTTTGGCTACAAACTTTATTTTCACTCACGCCAATCCATCATCACAGTAGCCAAGGGACCATGTTACTACATTGTCTTTGTTACTGTCAGTTAAATATCGTAGTGATATATCGTACCTTGTGCTTTAAAAGTACTTGCCTATATACTAGAGAATAACTACACAAGCGCGGTTTAGTGTAATAGTTATGACTAATATTTATTTTGTTTACAAATTAGGTATTACAAATGCATGATACTACTTATTTATTATTTAATTTTCTTTTAGAATTTTAAAATTATATAATACAGATATATTAATGAAGAGATAGTAATAAATGTTAATTTTTATTGATATTATATCGTTTTAAAATTACTTTTAGCCTTGAATCTTACGAAATCAAATTCAATGTAAAATAATAAACTTTTATTAAAAAACATGATTTCCCAATCAACAATAAACTATTGATAATTTTCGATGAATAAAATTTTAAGCGGCCCCATTTGGATACAGGCACCAGATTTGGATTCTATACAGGAATGGTTTTATCGACTTTCAATTTATTCAGCGAGTTTAATGTGTAAAGCGCCGCTTCCCCTAAGCGTTCAGGGCTCCACTGCTCAAACCATAATGAATTTTATTACTTTCACATTATACCGGTCGAAGAAGGTTTCGCTCACACGATTTAGCCCGGTGTAGATTCGTGAAAACTGTTTCCGACGTCCAAATATATTAGACCACTCCGTTATTAAATTTTGGACCCTCGTTTTATAATATATTACTACAACGCCACTGTTTTATCACCACACTCTTTCAGAGATATTAGGTTTTTGAACATTCCAAAGTTAACGTCTTCGGAAATTTAAATCTTTGAAGATCATAAAAATTCTCATAAAAATATCCTTGTGCTTGTGAACTTCTACTATTGAACTTTGGGAATGTATCAGTGATAAAAGGTTCATTTGTTCTGCTATATAGTTTAAGATACGGACATCTGACGAGATTGTAGGTAGTTATTCTAAAACTTTATTTCAAGTTTTCAAATTATAATTTTCCCTTGTTGTAATTATTGTTAAGAGTGCTCTAAAGTTTAAAACCACTTCTATTTAATAACACTCCTAACTATTAATTTATTAAACTTTCGTTATAATCTACTTTGAAACTTTAGTCTAAAAAGCATTTAATAAGTACCTACTTAATTGTATAAAGACATAAAAAAAGAAATTATTACTTTGTATTTCACACCATTTACATAATGGCGCTAAGTTGAACGAGGAATGCGTTACGTGATGAGATTAAAAGATCACAAGAAGTACTTTTGAATTGTCATCGAGCCTTCAGAATTAGCTCACATATTTGCCCTTTATATTAAATTTCGGAAACTTCTACAATTTTCGTATGTCATAAAAATAAATTATAAATTTTAAAATTTTAAAGCCACAGTGGTTAGTTAATAATAATAACCTTTATTAGCACAAATTGTTGTATTGTATGTATTCAGCCCTTTCTTGTTACTTCCCACTGTAGGCACGAGTCTCCCTTCAAACGAGGGACATCAGGCCGTAGTCCACCACGCTGGCCAAGTGCGGGTTGGCGGACTACACATGTCTTACGAAAACTTGCTAGGTTCTCTAAGATATGCAGGTTTTCTTACGGTGTGTTCTTTCACTCTAAGACAAAAGGTAATCTTGTACGAAATGATTCGTATATGAAAATATCAGTGGTGCGAGACCCGGAATTTCAACCCCGATCACTCGAGCATCCAAGTGATCGTGCTACCACTGGGCTACTGCCTCTTTAGCACAAATAAGTAGTATTTATTTACAGTGATATTCAAAAATAAAGGAATAGATAAAGCTATAAGTAACCCAGGCTGAGGTCCGGCGAATTATAAAGCCAAACATGCCAGCAAGAGAGGACACTAAGAAAATATTTGCGACGCTTAACCTCTTGAGTGACTTTGATGGCTGTGCAGTACACTCATAAGCCAAGTTCATGAAGCAATTTAATATACCCCTTCGTATATTTAATCGTATTTTAACTACCTACTAAGTATATATTTTTCATGGCTCAGTGCCAATCTTACCTGTACTGTTATTAAGAGCTTAGTGTGAATTAAAGCTTTAGAATACAATAGTTACTTATTCGTGCTTCGAACGAGTGTGTTTATGAATGATTTTGTATTTATAACCTTACACACAAGCAGCGCTATTTTTTAGGTAAATTCTAATACAAGCAGTAGCCTAAGTTTCATAAGTTTGTCTGTTTACTTAGTTTTATAATTCAATTAGATGTTCAACGTAAATGAGTTTAAATTTAAATTCTAACTTTCTCTTGTTTTATTCGTAGTGTAATTTTAATACATTTTAATTTAAAGTGATAACTATATTAAAGTATAATTAATATAGTTTTATTTTTACTCCAAGAGAATTTACAACTTTAATATGGTCGTACGTAACAAAGTGCTTACATTACCCCTGAAAAATGACAACTAACAAATCCATATAAGCTATAAAGGGAAAGTACCGATGGCTCAAATTGCAAGATAAACGGAGCTAAAATCTATTTCTTTGTAAGGAAAATTATCCAAGACTGTGGACGGTCCGACGGAATTCCGGCGTTGTCGCTCGTTGGACGTGATTCCTCTCAGTCATGATTGCGTCTTTTCTTATAAGATGAATAGACCTGGCCAAGAAGTCAATCGGTAAGATCGTGACTTTGGTTACGATGCCCTCAAACTTTCCGAACTCATCTCTCACTTGCTTCCTTTTAAAAACAAACATAATACAGTCTGTTTCATTTAAAATATTTTGTTATAATTTTCTTTAAAGAAACTAAACTGTCTTTTAGAAGTCTTGCCAAATGGTGGAAATTCTATAATCACAGTGGGAATTTAACAAAAAAATATATAATGTCAATAGAACAACATATAAGAATACAAAAATATCTCTATATTTTTACGCACAGCTTTTTAAATTTTACTAGATAATGAAAAAGAGAATTAGTTAGGAAAAAGTAAATCAATGCTAAATTATGTCCTATTATAAGTTACATGGAATTGCAAGGTTACTTGCACTACACAAATTATAACAATTTAAAATAATAAAGTATTACTTCAGCTTCCCAGTACGGTACTGCAGATTTAAACAAAAGACCAAGTGGTCAGCAGAAAATTGAAAGTTAGCGGCTTTCCCGCGTCGAACTATTGAGGCTTCAAATAAAAACTACGCTAGCTTTTAATTGAGAAATTATTAAGTGGAACGGGTAGATCATTTATTTCTTTTTAATTGCTTTTGCACTTGCTGCATTGAGTTTTTGTTAGGTTACAGTTAATTTGTAATTATACAATTAACAGAATCACAAAGATTTCAATGTTTCTGAAACTGATAGACGGAGTTGAGTATATTTTAATACAGAGATCGTTAGGAAAAATATTTCTGTATAAAGTAACAAGCGTACTTAAATGCAAACCTGAACCTAAATAGTGAGAGCAATAACTAGAAAAGACATAAGTTACACATTTTAGTACTCAATAAAATCAATTTATTTAATTTTACAATAAAGCAACTTGAGTATTTCTAGTTATCACATTTACCAACAAAACCTTGCAGAGAATACCTTAAAAATATTCCTTAAATAAAATAAAACATCAACACAATGAAACAATAACACCGCAAAATCGTTTTTGTTAAAATACGAAGAAGCAGATTTGCACAAAATTTATTGAGAAATGAGCGAGTTTGTTTATTTTATTCAATCAATTAGGGATATCTTGATGTATTCAATAATAAATAATATGAATATTTTATTGAAAATTTACCAATCACTGTTATCGTCAATTGTTCAAATGTTCCCTCCCTTCCATTTTAATTCTTGGTTTTATTACAAACATAACAAATATTATACAAATTTTTATATTTAATTTTTTTTCACGCATAATTTATACATATAATAATTTTTTAATAGTCCCAAGACCTACTGGATAGATTTTCATTTTGGTACTACATATAACAGTTGGTTATCCGGGTCAACATAAAAAAAGACTACTTTTTATTGCTCAGTATACTTGTTTACTAGAATTTGTTTTTAATAAAAATAGTACTGCAATCATTTGTAAAGAGATTATTTTAGTCATTTTTTTCTTTTTTTAGTTACATGTCCCGCTGTTTTACTCAGTGGTAAAACAGCGGGACTTCAACTGCAGATACTAATTGCTAAGGTCCTACAACGGGTATATGATCATTGTGATTGACTATGGTCTGATTCTTATTGTATTAAAGGGTGCTTAAAGGGCCAAAATTATACAGATATATACGAATATTTTATAAATTTAAAAAGAAGTAGGAGAATGTGATATTTTAAATAAAAAAACTATATTTTAATTGGAATAATTTTATTATTCAGCTTTATACCATTGTAACTCCATTGCTGCAAGCATGATCCTTTACATTTCCTAGCTTTTCCATGATATCGAAATATCGAAAATTCACTCCATGAGTGGTGCTTGTTAAATAATAGCAAGCGTATTTCTACATACATAATCCGTATTGAACATATTTGAAATATGTGCACTTAAAAATTGTTTAAAATCTGTCATATTTACCATAAAAGCGCTTCACGATTCATTTACTTTTACATCTTTTAAAATAGTCAACGAAATTCCATTTTATTTTATTTATTTTGTAATCATGATCATGATCGTACTCGTATATGCAGATATGAAAACCCAATAGCTGTTTTGGCCTAACATGGTCATCAAACCAGGACTACATAATCTTATCATCTTATCATAATATACGAGTAGCAAAAATTGTAACGGAGCGAAACATATAATTTTTGTTCGTCTGTTTGTTCTTAGTAATCTCCAAAACTTCTAGACTGTTTTTTATGATACTTTCACTAGTTGCTACTGCTTTTCTTTTAAACGAACGAAAGTTCTGCTTAAAAAAGCGTACTTGGTTACGAACCCTCACAGAAGACCGGAGTGAAGTGGCAGCTTTGCGGTCGCGTTTCGTCCGGTAAGTGAGAGTCCGGGAGGCCCACTCTCCCTCCCTCATCCTTTCCTCCCCTCCATCCTTCCTCCCTCTTCCCTCCCTCCTCCCTTCCTCCCTTTCCTAAAAGGCCGGCAACGCATCTGCAAGCCCAGCAGTGTTGCAGATGTCAATGGGCGGAGGTGATCACTTCAGATCAAGTGAGCCTCCTGCCCGTTTGCCCTCTTTGTACCATAAAACAAAAAACAAAACATTCTATTTTAGTACGAGCAATACACTGCAAACACTTACAATCGGCTACATCGCGATGAGTATAAAGTATATTTACTAGAGGATTAAGCAATATTTATACCAAAAAACCGGAGTTTGGGAAAAAATAAACATGCTCAACAGTTGACAGAGCTTACTTACTTATACTGAGTTAATCCTACGAGATAAGAATAGGTGTTACACTACACCCAGAACATAAAGGAAACTTTTCGTTCGAATTTGGCAGATGTTAAGAGCAACTTGGCAAAATAACAGTACCAAATGCACTACGAACAAACTAAAACATCTTAGTCGTAGTGCTAGGAGAATGTATAAACAGGATATATTATACATCCTATACATTAATCCTTAGTTAAGGTTAATTTTTAAATATATTAACGTAGACATGCCAGAAATATACCCCAAGTTTTCTTTCACCTTAAGACAAGTGGCAGTTATGTTATAAATTGGTATATTGCAGGTTATACCATTAGTTTTCATAAAAACAAGTTATAGACAATAAAAACATGCCATGTGGAAATAGCACGTTTGCAACAAAAACCGACCACAATACCTAGTGCGAACTAAAATGACAGCTGTGAACAACATTAGTTTTCGTAATGTCCTAAATCAAGCGATAACACTTCCATTAGACACGTCAACCCTTTTCTAGCCGACGTCTTCACACCAGTCTTTTCGCGGATGTTACTCTCAAATTATAAGCACATCTGTCGTGTAATAAGTGTATGATGAATGGCATGTCTCATCTACCCTATTCTTATTGACATATCCATCTCCTTAAAGATTGCTCGCTATCATAAAATAAATCTTAGGCATTGTCATGCCGAGCTTGCAAAATAACTGATTCGAAGATTATTTTTCATGTCAATAGCTAAATTATGGCTTTTGTGAAAAATAAATACTTTATGAGCCTTTAAAAATCTTTAAAGAAACAATAATAAGTTAGAATTGAATTGAATTTAAATTATTATTATTTTTAATGTAATGGATTTTGCGATAAAAACGGACTATATTCAAAATAGGTTTTGAATTCGAGATTATATAACGCTACGCTTTTTATTCCTGCCTTCCAAGCTGTCCGAGTTTATATGTGCGTGTCTATAAGATTATGTGTACCAATACATTTAAAAAATATGGTAGTGCGAGAAATTTATATAACAATTCTCTAAACGCAGAAAACACTGAACACAGCTCAAGTTCTAGAAAACTAGATGTGGCAGAACATCTGTTTTCATCAAACTATTTCTGAGGATATTGAACAAGTTTCACTCGACACAGTTAATTGCTTCACGTGGTGCATTTTTGTACAGCACTGAATAAACCTTTGACTTTTTACATTGGAGTGTAAATTTCAAATCTGCAGCATTTATTATGCCGTAGCGTCGGCTTAATTGGTGCAGAAGCCTTTCAAATATAAGCAGCGATAAACTGGTAAATTAAAATTCTGTGATTTATGTAAAACTTATTTATAGAGTTACTTTTTAATCACCGTCGAATGAATGAAGTTTTTGATCAAATTAAAATATTTTCAAACCGAATTTCACTAAATTTAATTGTTTGTAATATTTTGTATAAAAATCCTGTGCATTTTGGCGTGAAATGCAATATTTTTGCCCATAAATGCTCCTATCGTTTTTAATAGTTCAAGCGGAGATGCAACATTTAATATTTTTACTAGGTTAAACTGCTTTAAAATAAAATATAAATTATTATTTTTTAAGTCAGAAATACATCACAATATATAAATAAATTAGTATCGATTTATAATAAACGTAAATTGGTTAATGTCCTAAATAGAACGCTAACGTTTATGCGAGTTTATTTCACAATGAAAAGCTACGAATTTTTATAAAGTATTATGAATAAATATTTATGAATATAATATGGATACTTATGGATATAATATGGAAATAATATGGATTGTATTATATATTAGCTAAAACACAAATATTATTGTGCAATCATTCTAACTTTTGCTTTACTTCTATAAATTATATAGGCAGCATATATTATTCTAACAGCATAAAAGTAATTTACTGTACTTGTCCGCAGGTCTGTTACGGCTGCAGCAACTGTTTCAAAGTTTGCAACCGGGAAGAGCTTCATTCCGCATCACCAATGTAAAACGTGTATCTAAAGCGTCCGAGGTTATCACCTTCCTCATCTCATTGGAGAGAATCAGTCGTTGGACAAACAAATACGTCGTACTCGACTCTGGACCTCAACTGGCAAAAGAAACACTAATTTTACACGTCCGAGATGTGCACCTCGGCCGCCGAAACTATCATTATTTTTTAAGTGGTCTGGTGAGTACTCTAGTCATCGTTAACCCACTGCGGTATCTCCAAACTATCCACTTTCAAGTATTACGCCGAAAATTGAGATTGTTAGTACTTTAATACGGCTGTAATTTTTCTAAATGGATTTCTGGTATGGAAGCACGGTAATAAAATGGATATAAAGTGCACAGAATGCAATTTCATAGTTGTATTTGGATAAGGATGTTATACAAATATTAGTGTATTGGATGATTATACCCCATTTATGAATTTATGATAAGCTTACTTCGTATAGTTTTTGTTTACTTTATTCCTTGTGTCTAAATAGCACTTAAAAGCAATTTACACATATAATATTTAAGATATGTTAATACTTTTTTTTCAATAATTCTTTATTTTAAACATTTTATAGTAATTTTAATGTTAACTTAAAACATTTAACGTTGCAAATTGCAAATTTTTTTTGCCTTCAGATAATTACATAAATATATAGGTACGTATATATTTTCTTTTCGAGTCGATAGTAATTTTGATCGATTAATACATATAAAAAAACTAAAAATGAACTAACAATAGTGTAAACAAAGATAAAAAATAGCAGTCATCCTAATAATTGTATACTCAGATGTTCATCACATGCTCTAAATGTTAAGAATTGTCATTATTAATTAGAGCACAATAGTTGCTAGTAGCTTTTATCCACATATAGAATCAATTCAATATCACACTGAATACGATCTAATTATAAAGCTTCAGATAAAATCAAAGAACAATAATGTACTTAATATTTTTAAAGTATTTTTACTGCAATACTCGTCAACTTATTTATAGTTTTGGATTTAGATTGGACTAGAAATTATATGGAAAAATTAGCATTATTAGTATCTAATATTACTATTTTTAATTTTAATATTATTAATTATTAAATCTATTGATTTAGTACTATGCTAGCATTGGGATTTCTATCATACATTATTAGTTTAAAAGATACTTTATTACTTATGTATTACCTACTAAATTAACTTTAGATCCGTTAAACTTAATCGTAAACTTAATATGTAGAATGTGTATCGCCGTTAGAAAATTGCTTGAAATCGTTTGCGCATATGCGTAAAAGGGTCAACTATTCTCCCTATAACTTTAATTAGGGTCGGTTTAAATTTACGCCTTGTTTCAGGTGATGGATGATCCTTGGGAAAAAGAAGTAATTGAGTTTGGTGCAATTAACATCACTGGTTTTCGAGTCGTTGATCATTCCAAGAAATTTGTACAGAATTTCATGTCACGCTGGCCCCGTAAAACCATTTCGGTAAGAGACATTTTTACTAGCGACTCACAGATACGTTTTAACGGTTAGTATAGATATTTAATAATATATTTTCCTTCAATAAAAATTATCCTATAATATGTTGTCTAACTAACCAGTTATGATCATTCCAAATTTCATCAAAATTTGTCCAGTGGTTTTCTCGTGATGCAGACACAGACATAAATAACGACAAAACTATAGATTCGGCATCTGTATCGATAATAACGACTATTTCAATAAGAATTTCCAAAAATGTTTATTTCGTAAAGATTTCACTCAGAACTTTATTATGCGTATTATGTATATTATGATCCCCACTTACAACTAGCACAGTTTGAAGCTATTAACAAGAATTGAATAATCCCCACTTTATATGAAAGTTTACACCCAACGTCTTAATATAATTAACCAATACACAAAACTATGTCAAGTAATATTTGATTGTTACTACCCTTTGCAATATACATGAACTTATATGTGTACACGTAACGAGTTTTACGCATATTAGGAACATTGAAATTAAACAGCAAAAACAATAGAGTTATTTAACGAACGAAAAATATTTAATTATTAAAAACATTATTTTAACAAAATGTAATGAAGCAAAACTCTGATACTAAGTAAGTCGAAGCCATTAAAGGCTTCGACTTACCATCCGACCTACAGTCAATAGTAATGAAAGTATAAGATGCTCAGATCAAGGCATATAATGATTTTTTATAAATATGTTGGGACATTATTACACACAGCGCCATTTAGTTCCGTGGTAAGCTACGAAGGAAGCTTGTGTTACGGATACCAGATAGTTGATATACTACGTTTATAAGTTTTAAATACAAACATATTATAAATATAAGCACCCATGACTGGAGTATAAACATCTAAGTTTAAAAAATGAATGCCTCCGTGGGACTCGAACCCGCGACCGCTGGCGCAAGAAATTAGGGTCACTACAAACTGCACCAAAACGTGTCATTGTCAATTGGATTGTCATTAATACTTTATCATGGTTATGTTTTATAAATTATTTCTCTTTAAACCGTTGTAATTGACGCCCAGATTTCACTTCCAATTAAGTTTTAAACAACACTTCAAAGGAATACATATTTTAAATTCTTTTAATATAATAAGGAATTATTATTTTGCAAGAGGCTCTGGTAATGTCAGTTATCTAAACACAAAATCTAAATTGCTTCGCTGATATCTTTATACACAATATATCATCCACGCCACTCGAAACGCCAATCCTCTAATAAATGTATATTAGATTTCGTCAAATGATAGGAAAATCAATACACGATAGACTCGAGGGAACAATCAAGATCCCTTGCAGACGCGAAGAAGTTCATTAACATTCATCTCGAAAGCAAGGGTCACTAAAAACAGGGGTGTAGGTTAGAATTACATATTTACGTGCCTGTAATATCAAGGGGCAATCCAAGTTGGGCACGTTCCGAAATCATTATGAAATTCTAATTAAACATTCAGTTGGCGATCTTTACAAACAACCGTCCTTTTTTCAAATACCACGAAACAGCTTGCTATTAACTGTCTTTTCAAATCAAATCAAATCAAATCAAAATATTTTATTCAGCATAAAAAAAAATTATAAACATAAATTGTTACAATTTCTTACTGAACGTCATGAGTCTACCACCAGTTCGGAAAGAAGAAACCTCTGACCTGAGAAGAACTGGCGAAAGAAACTCAGCGGGACTAATTTTTTTTTTTATCTTAATCTCATTCTTTCTTTTTTAAATTAAATTGCATATTAACAATAATTCTATATGTTGAAATAGCCTGGCGGCGATCACATCATTCCCAAGGCGTACTGTCTTCTAAAAAATCGTTAATCGAATAATAACCCTTAGTACACAAACGTTCCTTCACAATTTTTTTAAATTTCGTATTACGTATCAGACCAACACGTCGACTAAACCATATTCAAAATTTGATTCGTACAATCATACTCGAGTGTAGCATAATTTATGTACATACAATAATCTCTACATGCTCGTAGTGTAAGTACATAAACATTGACGCTTCCTGCCGTCTGTACGCTAAGATCTTTAAAGCTACGCAACGGATTTAAATGCGGTTTTTAATAATAGATAGTGTTCTAAGAGGGAGGTTTTTAGGTACGGATATTGTTAAAACAAAAAATATTATTATACTAATTTATGTTGTACGTGAAAATTCCTGATATAATTTTACAGTATAAAAAAATCTGATAGCCTGCTAATAGCTAAACGGATTTTTCTTATTTCAAGTTACCTTTCAAAGAAAATAAACTTAATTAAAATCAGTTCATTTGTTTGGGTGCTACGAACTCTCTGATAAAGTCAGACGCACATTATACAAGTGAAACTTTTAACACCCAATGACATAATATATAAAAATCTGTAAATATAAATCACAGTCATATATAAAGATTCTCAGTATAACTACAGCAAATATGAGGAAATTAACAATAATTACACACTCAAAACATGTGTGCTTCAACACTTATATCACAAATGCTTGATTAAATATGATCTATGCTGTGTCACCAGATTGTCAATGAATCTAGGTATCAATCGAGAATAACTTCCAATTGAGTGCTATTTGTCATGTTTGAATTCAGTTTAATCAATATCAATGTCCTGCTTTTATTTATTAGTGAATAATTTGAAAATTAATTACGAATATTCATCATAATATTTAGTACGAACAAATTGTATGATAATCTAATATTATTACATATTAAGGAAATTATGTTATATGTTATAGGATATATTATGTATAATGTTTGAACTTCAGTAGTGACTGTGTATATTTATAATATATATGTATTTAAAATTAAAAATGTGTAGAGTATAAACCATCTGGTATCTTTAACACAAACCTCGTAGCTTATCACGGAACTAGATGGAGCTGTGTGTAATAATGACCTAAAATTTAAATAAATAAATATGAAAAAAATGCATTTTCTTATAAACTGGTTTGCTTTCAGGCTCAGGGTGCTCTTATGTACGATACACTGCTTGTCCTCGTAGACTCTGTCATTCGTATGCTGCACAAGAGGCCTGAGTTCCTCCGCGGAACTTATCGTCGTGCTAACGGCAGCAGTGCCATTGATTGCAATCCCAAAAACCAAATTATCCCTTATGAATATGGAGAGAGGATTTCTCGTATCATCAAACGTGTAAGTTGAAACTCAGTTATATTAACGAAATAAAACAATTTTCGATTTATACAGTGAAGAATTTTGGTGTAGAATGAAATATTTTCGAAGATTGTCTTATTTCATCAACTTCTGGGGTGTTTCGAAATAATGCAAATGTTTTATTGTTAAATACGAAAAACACTAAACTTAAGCAAAAAATAGGTAACTCAAAGTCATAATATAGTCGTTTAATAATAAGAATTATATATTATCACACCTAGCATCAATTCGACGGTTAATATATATTTTATAATTTTTCTTAACGACTCACGCCAGAAGGCTTTATCGACGCTATATGTATTTTACATGGCGAAATTATTCCATTTGATTTTACTACAGCATATTCTTTCATCGGGAGATATTTAAAATTCCCTATTGCTTATGCGAATGAATGATGCCTATTCATATATTCAGTGACTGCGAGCGAATGCTTCATTACATTTCTCAATCGATGTATACAGTGAATATGAGAATGCCTTTTAACATAAATATTACATTTTTGGTTTTTACACACTGTTGAAGTGTTTATTGGGCGTGAAGGATAAAATTTGGCCAAATAGACAAAATATTCCTATCGTTATTTTTATAAAATATTCGAAATACCTACTACAACAAATAGAAGTATGCATATGATGTTGGTACGACTGGAAAATGCTTGACAAAATGTACCACTTGGTACACGAAGGTATAATGTTTCTCTATACGGAAGACTTGTTCCTTTGTTGACAAAATCCTTTAAGTATAATACGTTACGAGTGCATCGCGTCTAGTTTAGTTACACTGCTTCAAATAAATTATTCAGTTACATATCAGTTCACTTGGATAGCTCATGTTAGTATTACTGACACGATAATTTACTGAAATATAAAGTTAACAACAGAAAATGGTATTGAAACTTGCACATTTATTTATTATCTTTAAATAATTTAAAAAAATTCTGGAGTATGGCTCAATGACGTATCTTGAAAAAAATTTAGACAATAGGACATTTTAAGAACGTACCAGATGATTTTACATAGCTCTAATTTTATAATATATTCACGGTTTTTCTGATTTACTTGAGAAATAAATCCAAAATTTATGTCAAAGGAAATTACAATTACACAACACAACCTTATGTTATTTTTTCAAATCAAATTAAAATTCTATTCAGTTACCAAGAAATTCTAAAAAAGTGGGAAGTTGGATAAAATGTTATAATAATTTGCCGGTAGCTATATCAAATATATAACGATATGAAAAGAAAGTATTTTTCTATTATCTCATAAAATATTATACTATATCTATTTCTGCTTTTAAAACTATAATGATAACATAGAAAATATAAGAATAAGAATAATAATACGAAATAAAAAAATAAAGTAATGCGAAAAATCATTTTAGTATGCTAGTTCATCCGAATTCACTTGGTGAATTAAAGCAATGTTGATGGAAATAAAATCGTAAAATATTCACAAACACAAAAAAACAGACACAAAAAATTACCTTCTGTTCGGACTTATTTTTATACGTAATTTAAAATAATATTTATTACCTAGCAATAACAAATAAAAAAAAATTTGTTAAATTAATATTCAACATTAAAAATTTTGCGTAAACCGAAGAATGTATTATTTACAAAGCTTGTAAATCGGCCATTTGTACTAAAAATTTCAATCCATATAGCAATAACTTTGCTGACGAGAAGAGAGGATATTATGAAACGCGATGAGTGGCCGTTTCCTTTGTTCTGTAAACGTTGGGACATCTTACATTCCACAGCCATGTACAATAATTGTGCTCTGCTCTTGGACTTAAGAAGGGATCACGAATTCTTGAATTTTAAAAACGTTATATTCCTTATTTTCTTGTTTAACGCAGATAAAAATTGTTATAAACAAAGATGGCGTGTGCAAGGAATTATATTTCGTATCTCTAGAAAATAATTTTAAAATAAATTATGTGTTAGAGATGCTTAAAACAAATTTCACTTTACAAACATTTCGTTTCAAAAACACTTCAACATTCATAACAAAGATCTTTTATAACAGAGAGAGCGTCCAAAAAATGGCGAATATTATCCCATTTTTCATATATTAGATAGACCCGAAATTTAATTTGGCGAGCAATTTTTCCGAATCAATTTTGAGTCTGCGAGCCTGTAGCAACCGGAATAAGGTTGACCATTCACAATATAGCGTGAAATATTACTATACTAATATATTAGATACACACGATTACTCTCCTGATTAGAGGAAGATTTAACTCCGATAATATATATTTTAATTATAGTTATTTTCTTGTATAGTTTCATACAATAATCATAAACGGTTTATTCTTAAAAGTACTATTGATATTATATTTGTTAATTTTACAATTTGTTGGGATTACTGATTGTTTATTCGTCCAACTCCCACCCAAATTTTAGTATTTTTTTGACGATGATAATTCACACAGTATAAACATATTAAGTCACTAGTATCTAATTACCTAATGAATACAAGTCTCATGAAAATATTCGTAAATACCAAACAACTCATACAAATTCTTAACATTGTTATTAGTTGAATTTAAAAAATACTGAAAGAAAAATGTCTAGAGAACCAAAAAGAGCCTGCATAAAGATAAAATAAATTAAAATTTTGTTAATAATTGTTGACTTGCACTCCTCAGTAAATTTTTCGTGTGCTTCTCTCAAAACCGTTATAAAATAGTTAAACATTATTATAAATACTAATAATAGGGATAATCTTAGTAACTTGGACAGTAGAACTATAAACAGTGAATTGTTTGGGTGGTTATTTGGTTGAAATTGTTCAGGTTCGATACCCGTAGTAGATAAATAGCCTAAGGCTGAATTCAAATTAAGTGGAATTATACAAGCGTACACAGGTGTCGAAAATGGATCCGATTTTTTATATTGGGTGCGCAGTGGTTGAATATACGGGACGATTAATTAAATTTGGTCAAGCTTAATTACCTTAAAGGAAGAAAAATGAACATCATCTATTTACCAACAACACTTTAAATGATTGTATCATATTTGTCGATCAATCGAAGCTTACACCTAATGCAAAAAAGTTATTTTATTTTCATAATTATTTGGAGTTACTTAAATAATATTTAAAGCAGGTAGATATTTTATTGTTTGCTACAGACGGAAATAGAAGGCTTGACTGGGCCCCTCCGTTTCACCGAAGTTGGACACCGACGGAATTTTTCTCTGCTAGTGATGGAAATGACTGAAATGGGAGATATGATTAAGGTAAGTAATCCTTTTACTTCTACTCGTAATAAAGCGTGATATTTAAATGTGATATATATAATATTATTGATATTGTATGACCTATAAACACTGAAAAAATTGATAAAAATAATATATTATAACAAGCGTTACGTACCTACAATAAAGTTTTATAAGAAATACTCCTTTTTTCATTTGTTATTATATTTTATTGATATCTAATAACATGTTTGTTTAGTTTATCATGCTAAATATATAATTAAACAAAAAATTAAAAAAATACAATCAAAAACCCTGTCCTTCATAAAAAAATCTACTTTAAAATTAATTTTAACTAAGTTTAATTTATTTTGAAAATTATTTATACAACTCAATACCTACTTTAATTTTATCATTTTATACTAAATCCTACCTAAGTATAGTTTCTTATTAAACATTAAACATTACTCTTTAGTTATTAGTATTTAGAGCTGAGAAACTAAATTTGTGATTGTAGTGCAAATGTGATTTGAGGGAAATGTTCCCACGCTGCACTCAAAGTCTAATACCTTGTAGCATCCCTCTTCGTTATGTTTCAGTTGAATATTGGAATGAATCTTCTCGTAGTTTGGGTTATAGAGATCTTTGGCCAAAACCACTGTTTATGTAAAAGCTAATATTACGTCCAAGCTAACCTCATTTTCATATTACTTCCAAAAATAACCAACTCAGATATCGTATTAAAATTGTTTGTTAGCATTACGCTAACTTTTTTTATAAGAAAATTAGTTTGTCAGTCGGATATCTTATTTAGTAACCTTAATGGGCTTTTACTGAATTTATACATACTTTCTACACAATGCTACCCTTATTGTACGTATCAACGTTTATAAACGACCCACTGCTGGACACGGGCTTCCCTTTAATACGGGGAGCAAGCCATATTCAATCACGCTGGGCAAGTGTCAGTTGGCTGACTTCACATATCTTTCGATAACTTGATAGGTTTTCTCAGACACGTAGCTTTCCTCGCGATGTTTTCCTTTACAGTAAGAAAAGTGGTAGGTAATAATGTTTAAAATGATTCGCTATATTAAGTTAAGAGAGTCTGATTTGAATCCGTATCACTCGGTTATCAAAGCGAGTGCGTAACCACTAGGCTACCACTGTCATTGCCATATAATTGCAAATTTTATGAATTCTTGTTTTTTCATCAGATTGGAAAATGGTATGACTACAAAGGGCTGATTCCAGTCTCAAGCAAATACCGTCGTCTAAGGGACTATGGCTTGTATGACAGGAACAAAACTTACATCATAACAACCATAACTGAGGACCCCTACCTCATACGTACCAAGGAGTTTGACGACCCAAAAGCATACAAGGGCTTCTGCGTGGACTTAACTCATCTTCTGATGGAAAAACTTGAAATTAATTGTATGATTTTTTATATTCGAATAACTTTATTTAATTATTTCAATTTTCAACTGCAGTTATACTATAAGCTGCCTAGCTATTCACATTCGTTCTTCTGAAGTGGACTTAATACTTGCTTAAGGTAGTATATAACTACTAAATATTATCCAAACCTGTTCAGACACAAAAATATTTTGTCAACTGTCTACTACTAGTTCACTTCACCATTTACAACTGCAGTGTCTAGAGTAAAATTAAGCCCTACTAAATTTTAGAACTTTAAAATATTTTAATGTATTTAATATCTGCTTAATACTAATCTATTTTCAGATGAAATCCGACTTGTCCAAGACAATAAGTATGGCGCTGTGAACCCTAAGCTTATCGGTGGGTGGGACGGCATGGTCGGAGAACTTGTGCGAAAGGTGGGAATTTTTTGTTCGTGTTTATAGAAACTTAAACAATATTTACTAAGTTAAATATTATAATACTTATAACAATCGTAGCAAACTTTTTACTTAAACTGGGTGGAAATGTATAAGGCATATTTACCTACAAATTTACAATAAACGTATATAATAATTTATGAATATGAAAATAATTAGACTATGCTGAAAATAATGTGATTATCAATAATATTTATGTGTATTTGATTTGAGCAACGATATAATTCTTAATCATACACTCTTTTATTTTATTGCTATGTTATAGGCTAGCGAGAACATATTGATTCATACAAATTTTAACTTCTGAAAAATAATCCCATTAATGGTTTGATCAATAATAAATAATAAATTTGAATGAAACTATAGTTTCGGATGTTTGGTTCTTAACATTTTGAATGCTTTCATGTCAGTGCCTTTACTGCCTAAACATAATTTGAAAAAGTAATCATACAATTAAAAATATTCTACGTATTTTTAATTTTAATAAGTAAAGTAATTTAATATAGCATTATGATATTAAAAATTCTTATTCAAAGCTAACGGACGCTAAAGTCATTCATAAGCAATGATCTCCGCTTTCAATACATTATTGCATGCTAAGGAAAAAAGTATATCGAAAGCTTGAGTTTTTGCGAAAGTTTCATTTGCATTCACTTACTGAGCTACTTTACAGACTCTGACAGTACTATTCATAATCTTTTAAATAATGATTGAATAAAACATGAATTTCATTGAAAGTTATGCAAGTATTTAAGGAAGCCGTATCGTTGTATTTATTATATTTAGTATAAAATTAGAAAATAATAAACAAAATCATTAGAAACCTTTATGAAGAATATAAGAAAATTATTCTACATAGTACAGTAAAAGTTGCTTCCTTCTGTACGCATAGATCATTAAACTAAGATACGGTTAGGTGATATCGTAAAAAAAATTCTGTGTATTTACATTGCACCAACCACATTGAAACAAAATATCTCAACTCTGAGAAATGAACTAAACGTTAATTACATATTAATCGTATTTCAAAATTTTAAATCTTTATAATTATGCTACTTAAATAATATTATATTTTAGTATAATATAACATTATTTTTAATAATTTTATCGGTCCCGAAAATATACGATATTCAGATCACTAAAGTCAATCAAATCCTAGTCCTCTTCAAGATAGTACGATGTCTAGAATAAACCATCTTATAACATCCTTTAACGCAAAATTGGCTCAAGTGCTGCATCACATTTAGCTTGCAAAGTATCAGAGCTAGTTATACACACTCGTAGTCGCTGGGTGCATTTAGATAAGGCGTTATTTATATTCTTCTTATTAAATGAAATGAATTATAGAATTTAATGTTACGAAGGGATTTCTTCACATGCAACGATTCCAAAATTGGTTTATTACATACTGGTTGGTATATGGAATTCAAAAATATTAGAGCTTAAAATAAACTTATATCATCAAAGTTATACATATCATATACCTACTAGCTTCTATACATATAGTAAAATTCTAAATTGAAATTTATATAAAGTTATTTTTAAGCAACAGACGTACTCAATAGCACAAAATATAATAGCTCAACTAGTAACTTAAACACATATAATATTCGTAAGTTACATACGTGACAACTAAGTTGAGGAGATAAAGATGGTCACAAACATTAAACTTAGTAACATTTCAAAATACTTACGCGGTATCTAAGTGGCCTATCCAATGCTTTACATACATAGTGACGAGAATCCTAGAATTTTAAACACCACAAAACCAAGTGGAAGTGTGTCACCGAATACCGCTCCAAAAATTTCCATAACAGCGCCTTTAGAGTTGCTCTATTTTCGCTATCTCCTATCGATCAAAAATGAGAAATGTGAGGACGGCGCTTTTTATAAAAAGACTGCTTAGATGGTTGTTTGGCACAAGGACTTTCATTGCGTGTTAAATATTAATATACGTTGGATGTTTGAATACATTACATTTCCATGCTATACTATATAGACATTCCAACTGTGTCAATTCGGTGTTTGTCGTATGACAAAGCAACAAATTCTTTATATTTACTTTGTATATACATTATACATACAGTATAAGTTATCTTTTATTACTTATATATTCTCTTACTTTATTTTCTTTCATACGCTAAATATTGAAATAAAATAATGTTGAGGAAACATATTTTCAATTTCATATTCATACGAAAGTTTTGAAAGTGTATCTTAATTCCACTTCACTCACATTTCAATTTCATCACAATATATTCCTCCGCTGTTCCCTTAATGTCGTCGTTGGAAAACTCATTCTCTTTTATTTCTTTCCCCTACATCTAACCGATATGAACTAGCTAGCATTGTCGTTGGCCAGTCAGCGGCAATGCAAGCTTCACTGGTCCAGTTAGTCCAATGGGCTCCTTTTTAAATGACCGCACTATACCTAAAGATTTTCAGCTTCTACTTCTCAATCTTAGTTCTGTTATATTCCAAGGATAAGTCTATTTTTCCTCTTTTACATTCTAAGTAAATAAAAGCGTTGACAAATATATACTTAGGCATATGTAGATTACCTAGTAGTTGTTTGTGAGTGTACGTGAGCCTAATTATATCACTTTCACCAATGAATAAGCTATAAAATGATATCAAAATTAAAGTATCGCTTGAACTAAATACACTACAGTTGAACTAAGTACACTATTCCTACTAAATGCAACTTAAAACTGAAAGATCCCTCTTCTTACTTCTTTTTTTTGTTCTCAGGAAGCAGATTTGGCTATTGCACCGCTAATTGTGACTGTAGAACGCGAAGAAGTGATTGAATTTAGCAAACCGTTCTTATCTTTTGATACTGCTAAGCCTGAGAAATTGTCTGACTTTGCATCAATGTTCGTTTTCTTGCGCCCTTTGTCCTTGGAATTTTGGGTAAGTTAATGATCATTAAGAAAAAGAGTGGTGAATAATCACAATGTTGTTATAAAATTAAGTAAAGTAATAAAAATAACAATATTTGCAAAAATAGTTTTTAAAGTAGCAATACGAAGCTTCATGTACGTACACTTGTATGTATGGCTAATTTTTTATTCGTAATTAGGCATATTCCTGTTTTTAAATGAAATTAAAATATATGACAGTTAATTAAAACTATACCCGTCAATCTAAAGTTAAATAAACTTTAGATCGAGTTTCAGGAATTTCCAAATTATTATAAGATCATAAAAATATATACTGTAAATAACATACTGTAAAAAATAACAAAATGCTAAATTTTTATATTAATTTCAGCTTTCCATTCTTGGAAGCATGTTTGGTGTCAGTCTCTGTCTGTTCATTGTATCGAGATGTTCTCCGAGCGAATGGCGCGTTATGTCACTCACCGACAGTCACACCACAGATAACAACGAAATTGCAACTACCAGGGTAAAATTGCTAGATTTTGTAAGAAATGTAGAGTAAGAAATTTTTATTCAAAAGAGATTATTTCAAATTTCGTATATAACATTTTAACTTTATATAAACTTAGTAAACTTAGAGCTTACTTTTAGTTTTGAATTACAAT
Source organism: Boloria selene (assembly GCA_905231865.2). NCBI lineage: Eukaryota > Metazoa > Arthropoda > Insecta > Lepidoptera > Nymphalidae > Boloria > Boloria selene. The sequence continues at coordinate 15,718,961 of HG993131.1, forward strand.
GGTATAACTGATCACCATTGTCCCCAGTTTGATTTCTCGTCCAGGCAAAAATAATTACTAAGTGCATATATTAAGAGTTTGTAATATAGAAGTCTTAAAATTTGCAATGTACTCGTAATATCTTCCCACGGGGTGCACATAAAGTCGTGAATCTTTCGCCCTATCTGCTTATGGGATATTAGTTTATCAAGCTATGAAAGAATTGAGTAAAGTATGCATCTATCTTAGCACTCACTTGAAGACAATATAAAAACTGTGGCTTTCTTTTTATTAATTAATAACAATTCAACACAAAAAAGTAACTAAATATATATTTCTGATATTTCACTAGAATCTTTTACACTTTAAATAAAGCAGAACCTATTTTCCATTTTGTTACTATTTCAATGTCAATTTTATTTTTTGGTTATTAAAATTTAAAATCATTGTTCCTTATACAAACATCTTTCTACAGACAACTGTGGTGAACGAATTTGGCTTCTGGAATTCAATATGGTTTTCGTTAGGATCCTTTATGCAACAAGGCACCGATATTACTCCGAGGTCAGTGAATATTTTAATATTAAAATTTTATTACGTGTTATTTTGTTAATGATGTCCATATATTTTTTATTAATAATATTATTGCTTCATATCACAAACCTATAAATAAAAGGATAAAATATACATAATATAATTTGTTTGAGTTTAATTAAATATTGTTTATGAAACAGTACGTTAAGCCTTTATTTAGAACGAATTGTCATAGAGTCAAATACGTTTATTAATGACAAATCTATACTAATATTATAAAGAAGTAAAGTTTGTTTATTAATTAAATTGTAAGGGGTAATCTCGGGATCTACTGAACCGATTTTAAAAATTCTTTCACCAATAGAAAGCCACATTATTGCTGAGTGTCATAGGCTATATAAAACACCGAAAAATAAAAAGGCTTTTACGTCCGTTTTGCAAAGTGAATCGGAGAAAAAACGGTCGAATGAAAGCGTTTCTACGAACGCTGCCTTAACTATGAAAGATATATTTTTGAGTTCTAGAGAAAAGATGTGGAGCTTGAAAATGCCTACAAAAAAGTCAACGACAGCATATGTCTAACTTAAAAATACTATGTACTAAAAAGGATTATTTAAATTATGCCCAACGAAGTGGGCACGGGTCAGCTAGTTAATAATAAGGGGAAAATTAATTACATATCTTAAGTAAATATTTTATTAATTAAAATAAAAAATAAAGTTATGGTGTGATGGATGGATAAACATCTAACCAAAGATCTAAACTTTCACATTTATGTTATTAAAATAATAATAATATAATTTTTATTTTAAAATTATGTTATTTAAAGATCTATTCTATGAAAACTTCTATTATTTGTTAAATTTATTAATTCATTGAATTTATTATTTTAGGTCAATTGCTGGACGAATTGTGGGGGCTTCCTGGTGTTTATTCGCACTAGTAGTCATTTGCAATTATACAGCGAATATGGCTTCGTATTTAACTATATCACGTATTAACGAGCCTATCCTAACTTATTCGAGATTGACGACTTGCCCAGGGGTAAGTAAGAACGTTAAACAGATATACTTTATTTATTTAACATAATATTTTAATCATTTTGTATGTAAAAAGAAAGTGTCAAATTTGGCCACATAATATAAGTAAATGTAAGAATATGTGAATAGTTTGTTCAAAATATAATGTCAGTCTAGATATTTCAATGAGAAGCTTTGTATTTGTACGGTCCAGCTACCGAAAAGTTGCAATTTTATTCAAATCGGTCGGGTTGCGATATTTATTATTTTATTTTTATATTGTTTTGAATTTAATGTTAAAATGTAGGTGCAATATATGACATTTATAACTTCCAATCGTGCAAATTCTAAATGTAACAACGCGATTCTAACTGGACTTAGTAATCTCATCAATGTTATGTGGGGTATTCCAGTACTTACCTATGTTCTTTTAAGAAATTCGTTTATACATTTCTATGTATTTACTTTAGTAAATTAAAATTGCTTATTACTGAAACAAGTTATTGACGATTTATTGAAAATTGAAGTTATTGTAGCTCTCTCTGGTCTGGTTTGCTGGTTTTACATGAAAAGTTATCTTTACTTATGTTTCTTCTTCTCTATTAAAACCTAAAAATAATTACGTAATTTACATACTTGATCATCAGGATCATGTCCCACGCCGTGATGTGAAAAAAAATGATGAACCCATGTGGATGGGATTTTTATCAGCTGAACAGTTCACGGGAGAGTCAGACTCCAAGAAACCTTGCAAAATGATGGTATCTGTGGCACAATCTGGCGTCAAAGACTTTGCTGTCGCTTTTCCTAAGGGATCTAGACTAAGGTGGGCTTAGTATCCAAATTTATTATAGTCGCGATGCGAAATTTGCGAGTTTTTATATTAAATATATTTTTATCAAATCAATGCATTGCGAATAGCCTAAGCGTGCTAACAATTGAAATGTATGGTCTATTACACATTTTTATTACTACTCTAAATTCTATTGTGTGTGTTAACTGATTATTGTATATTTTTGTTGCTTGTGCTTTTGATGATTTATTGGAACAATAATTTGAGTGTTTTATAGGGAGGGAGTGAATTTAGCTCTTCAGGTTCTGAAAGATGACGGCGAATTGCAAACTCTTGTACGAAAATGGTTCATCGATAACAAATGCTCTGCTGACAGCAAGGTGGGTAATATGAAAGTATTACAGGACCAAGTTTTCGCTACTTAGAACTTACTTGCACAAAATGCTTGAGATGCTTAACATATTTAAAGCTCAAGCAAAGGATTGAATTTTTTGCTAGTGTCTCTGTAATAATTAGATATTATTATAAAAGTTTAAAAATCTACTTCCCTTAACTGTTTTGTATAATAATACATCCATGGGTTGACTGGAATAAATCTCTTGTAGGGATAAGTCCACCTTTTAATATTTAATTTTTGTAACATTTTTCAGTGCAATAAAGAATATATATACATTTTCGTTGCTTAGAAACTAGCCTAGAAAACAATATCGTCTTAATCTATATACCTATTTAACAAAAATTATAAGCCGAATCTGCACATTAAATATTTAATTATTATCAATACAGAGGCCGAATCTGAATTATAGTTTTTGTCTGTTTTTCTCTCTGGAAATTCATCACAAGCAAACCACTGGACAGATTTTGAAGACATTCGGTATTATAATAGCTGGTTGTTCGGATCATTACAAAGGTTCTCAGTTTGAGAAATTTATAAAAACAGTAGGAAGAAACCTTAATTTTCATTCAGGAAGTAAGTCGCTAGTACACTAAAAGGCATCATATTTTCTATATATTTGTAGGTTTTCTAAATATTCGACGAAATATTTGACTATTTAACTATTATTATAACAACCTCAAAACTTTCACAGGTTCATGGCAAAGAACTAACACTGAATCAATTAGCTGGTATATTCTACATATTATTGTGTGGAATGGGCCTTGCTTTGATTATCGCAGTGTTTGAATTCTGCAGACATAGACGCTCTGAGACTGCTCGTGCGAATCTTACTATTCGAAGGGCACTTAGGGCTAAAGCTATAAGGACTACTCGTGCTTCTACACCAGTGCCGGAAAGCGAGCAACAAGAAGAACAGGAACACATGGATTGGAACGGTGGCGCTTATGGTGGCGTGAGTATCTTACTAAGAATATATATCTTTAATAGTTAAAGGAGTTTATGAGAATTATTTATCTGTATTACTATTATAAGGTCAAATAAAAAAATAATTTATGGTATTAAGATAGTCTGAGACCCTAGAAAGGATATATTATAGTTTTATCCCGGAAATCATCCCTAAGGGCATAAACAGCGGCACAAATTTTTGTATAAATCAACCATTTATCAAGTAAGGTATTTAAAACGTAGCTTAAGACGAATCCGAGAGAAACGAGGGTGAGTCGCTAGTATGGCATAAGTTATAATGAATGTGGACATAATATGACATCATTTCATGACAAAGAATAATGCAATAAGCTTGCTGAAAAACTATAATGACTATATTATTACAATAAGTTTATCTCTATATTTCAATTTATATATAAATTCTTTCCCATTAAAAAGTTAACAAACTGTAAATTCACTTTAAAACTTAGGACTTAAAAAGTTGATGTATTTTTAAACTTTTAAAAATAGACTTACCCATGGAGGGTAAGTCTGTTTATAGAAGTTAAAGAATAATTAATCTGTTTATCGAAAAATCCTTAAAAAAGATTCATGTTTATGAAAAAGCACGCGTAATTTACGTAGAAAACCACTATATTTATTGATGGTTAAGAAAACTTTATCAAACTCTTTTTTACTCATGAACTTTTGTTATGTTATTAGGCTGTAAATTATGAAGAAAATCTTGAAGTTTTTTTACATATTATACTGAAATAATTTCGATTTCAAAATTTGTAAAACAAATATATATATATCTATCAGTTATAGTTAAAATTTCCATTTTATAATAAGATAAACTACTTTTCTAAGAATATATTTTCTCCAGAATACATATGTTCTCCAAAATAGGTGAAAAGTTTTCTTCAAAACCCTTAGATATGAAATGCATATCAGAGGAATATACGACAGTCTAATATCAAGCTTAGCTTAAGAGTCAGTATTTGCTTCAAATTATTCTAGCACGTGCATACATATATTACCATTGCAGTACAGTATTGTATTACTGCAGGAGAGGTAAAGTTATATTTATCTCTGACTAATATGTGTTATATTACATGGTACATCCTATTTAATATTTACACCGGGCACCAAAAATAGCATTCATTTATACTCGTTTTATCTTAATCGGTCAAAGAATATGCAAATTTGTATTAAATATACTCGCACATATAAAAATTATAAATGTGTGGTTTGTTTGTAAAAAGATTTCACTTATTGCATTATTTTAAGCAAATATTTAAATTTCTGCAAACAATATTAAGTTACTAAGGAAATAACTAACAAGTAAGTATGTACAATATCCAGTGCAGAATTTTTACTATTGGGCGCTTGGGCGGCAAATTTTGAAGGAAATTCGGATTATGACAAAATTATTTATTTTTATTAATAACTAGTAAATTTGTATGAAAATGAGTAAACATTCAAGAATTTGTTGCATTTTAAAAAAAATGTGTATGTGTGTACTTTTGTACGCACGTAAGAAGTTATACTTCTTTGGCATAACTAGATAAAAATCTTTCTTAAAATTTAATCTTCGCGTCATCCTACATTTGTAGAAAAAACTACACTAATAATAGTAGAAAAAAGAGTAATTAATACATTGAAAGTTTTATTATTAAACATTATCTAGTTAAGTAAAGTTTATACGCGTCGTAAAAATTTACTCTCATCATTTTTCCCTAACGCGCCAAAAGAAGTATAACTTCTAGCGGTTTTTATAGTGCCCAAGGATTTCGCTAAGGTCTAATCCAGGACTAATAGTTTTATTTTTTCAGCAGTATTATACATCAAGCAATGAACCTGCCCAGGAGGAGACGTCTCTACATGACAGTTTCACGCATGTCTGATCCGCGGCCCGGGGCGACGGCATCCGCCGCACGTCCCGAGCTCACATGTCGAGCTCCCTGGAATTGTATCAGTTGTAAACTGGTATTACTTCGTATATTTGTTTGGTTCTTGCTTCTCAACTACTCGATGTTATGTTTTGTTAAACTTTATTTTTACTTATACCTTACCTTAAATACCTTAATATTTAAAACATATCTGATTAAGTTTGTAAAGACTTTTGTTCTAATATGGTGTATTAAAATATTACTTTTGTCTTAGCTAGTTTTAATTTAATAATATTAGTTTGTTAATCAAATTTCAAGTTAATAAATTAAAATCATAAACACAACCATAAACTAAAATTATACGGCCTATATTATAAGCAGGGAAAATATATACATATTATGTATAAAACCTATATACGATTATGAATACTGAGTATATTTATTATAAATTCTACAATCCAAGTGTTTATGGCTATTTTGTTATGATTGATTTCACAAAAGTTATTATTTTATTTGCTTGATTATTGTAACAATTTATTGAAATGATATGAGATATCACTAACAAGACGGTTAAAAGTATTAACACCTTCTGGTATACAATTAGGTTACTATTCTGGCACAAAGAAAATATTTACTATTTTATATATTGATTTTATTATAGTTCTGTCGTTTACAATTTATTCTATCACTTAGTTAAAGCTAATTGTAAATCTATTGAAATTAATCTTTCTATCACGGATATGACACGGCAAAAATCTCGGCGGCGACTACAATGAAATGGCTAATTAAATAAAGAAAAATCGAATTAACGATGGGTTCGATTTATTCTAATTGACGATTGATAAGCAGACGTAAGAGGTATAATTGCCGATCTGCGTTTTAACTATGAATTCCATAAATGGAATATATGTGAGCCTGTCTTGGCTGGCATTAGTTCTATGTTTTACGGGCAACTTGATACCAACAGCAACTTAAACCAGGCAGTATTGATATGGACCGGTCATTTTGAATAATGACCAAGAACGTCAGGCAAATTGATACATTTATTACTTTTGCCGACCTATAATAAGTAAAGACGACGTGGTCCATATGAAATTTTTTTAATTATTTATAATGACCGGTGAATGTAAATAATGATGAAGTTCCATTGACATTTCCCACTTGATACTGCCGTTATCCATACAGACGGTCATCATTCGTACTGAACCGGGCTTCTCAAGTTGCCTGTTATATATTATATATCGGTATAGGGTAATTATTGCATGTTTTCATTGATGTTTCACTGTTTACTATTAAGAATAGATAGATAGATGTACACTTTCTTTCAAAACTGATCGGCTCTTACCGAGTAGTATTATCAGGGTCTTTTAATATTACATGTCTAGTATAAAATTTCAATTAGTGAACAAAATATATATAATGTTTCAAAATTTAAAATTAGATAGATCTGAAACTAAGTGTAATTTATCGGTAATAATGCCTCGTAGTACAGATTGGATATTAGGTTTTATTTTATTCTTATTTTATCATCAAAAACTTCAAATTAATTTTTTAATAACTAAACAAACAAAATTTACTATTATTCAATACCTGTTTGGTGTCAGTCATTGCGCGAAAATACTATATTTTTCATTCAAAGTAGCATGAACCAATCCAAGTAGCTTATACTTTATGGATTATATTCCCAAATTTCTTAATCCCCCACCATTATAAATGAAATAAATAGGAATCCCTTGTGTCATAGACAATGATTCTATCATTAGATTATAGAACTTTTAATGTTTTAAAGTCTTAAGACTTGGATCGTAATTTATTAAATGTAACTGTTGCTGTTAGTTACTAAGTAGTGTAAAATCTCTTGACGTTAACATATTCCATGCTTTTTCTCTATATCTTGTTTTCGAAAGTTTTTTTAATTTAATTACATTCTCAAAGTATCATATTTCGACACGATTTTACACCAAATTTAGAGTGTAAAATATTTAGACTTCTCTCATAACTGTACATAACGTTATCGGCGAGCCTGTGTAAGGTTTTGCTTTATATTATAATATATGTATTAAGGAAATTTGCCAAAGGCACGTCTACATAAGGAATTCATATCAAAGATTATTACGATATATAACTTTTCAGTCGAAGCAACATTTCCATACAATTAGTTCTACACTTACTTTTGTTCTATGCTACAATACCTCCTATAGCTTCTTGAAGTTAGTATTATTAAGCTTCCGTCCTGTAAAGCTTTTGTCGACAGTTTTGAACAGATATTTTTATTAAAATCACGTTATAGTACATATTATAAACTTTTGATTTTATATCTAGTATATTTTTATAAAACATAAATTAATGAGGCCACGGCAGTGTTTCTTGTGTTTAAATGCTAAGAAAAACAAACATTTGTTTTGGCAAAGCCATTATAATGCATAAAAGCAATTTGAAATACCTAGTTTGTTTTTTAATATTATAAATTGAGATACGTAAATCGCCATTCTACTAGATAAGATTTGTGCACTGGCCTACAAAAAACGTATTTTTTAGCCAATTGGCAAAAAATCGATTCTATGATCGATTTGAAGGAAAAAAGTGCCAAAATTATTTTTTTTAAGGAGGTGGTTAATTATAATTATAGTGATGGACTCTAAAGGTAGGTTGATATAAAAAGGATAATATAAGATGTGCGGTCGCGTCCGTCCGTCACAAAAAGGCTGAAATGTGTGGAATGCTTTACTTTTCTATTACAGGATATTATTAACATTCAGTCGAGGCGATTTCGGAATCTTTCTATCCCACTCACGTTCTAAGTTCTACATAACATGAAATTTTTCCAACACTACTACGCGTCCTCTCTTCTAATAATTGCGTAATATTTTAATCATATAAATAATTTATCTATGGTTGGTGTTAGTAAATGGGAACGAATCCTATTGATTGTAAGATATTTATTTAAAATTATGCGAAATACATTTTTAATATATAAAATATAATATACATATTTATAGGACACTTTCATTACGGTCGCATCTATGCGAGCACTTCGAGGTCTATTAAAATCGAAAATTATGATAATGTAATCGACATTAAAGTTTCTATAGAATCTAGACTCGTACACCTGTACGACTATCCTACCTTCAGTAATACTAATAAACATGACCTCTTATTAAGTTTAATTATTCTTCAAATGACTGATTTACATAATCGTTTCATTGATTAGTGTTTAGATTTAAGACATATTATATTTTAATATGTTAACTATTGTTAGAATAAGGGAAGGGATATTTGCAACGGAACATACAGGAGTATGGTCGAGCTGATGTAGCAGAATATTTCTATATAAAATACTTATCAAGCAAGTGTTTCTTACTTCACCTTTACTCGTTTGCTTACCTCTCTTTTTGCAATCAACTTTTTTTTTGTGGTTAAAATATGATTATAAATATATTTTAATAACAAGCCTAACAACACTAATGTAGTGTTATAATAATTAAGTTTTACATTTAGTGTGATCGATCTTATTTTTAAAAAGATATTGCGACGTTTTTATTTTTTTTTATATTACAATTTTAGTATACTTTATGATATTCTCTTACTTCAGCTCGCTTAAGAAGATACGAGAGCACGAGATCGTTGAACGTTTACTGTCTTACTGAAGATCTATAACATATCAAATAATGACTATCACAGTACACCTTAAAAAGCACACTCAATCGCTAACCTTATTTTTTCAATGTAATAATAAGTAAAATTTAATAAATCAGTCTTGTGGGTAAGTGAGTTTCCTCATAACTTAAACTAAGCGCAACATTTTTTTTATTATTATAATAATAAGCTTTATGGAAGTTAATTAATGACACTAGTTCAATGAAAGTAAAATAATATTAGTTCATGTTATTACAGACCCTTATTTACTTTAATATTTGTAGAATATATCCTCTGTGACAGCTTTTTAAGCTTCAAATCACTTCTAATATACAGTAAACGATCAAGGTATTGCCACCTTTACATAATACCTTGGTGTTTGAAATATTTGATTCCTAGGAGTATGCACTGTGGTGAGCCAGCCACAAAAGCTGACACAATGCATATTGCCTACATATAACAAAGATTCATTGAGCAAGAAGTAATTTTGTTCAGCAATATTAACTTAAGCTTGCACTAGCACGCTCTGTTCGATGTGAATCCAAAGGAAATATCTATAAATTAATAAATTAATTTAAATATGAAGCAACTTGACACAATCTTTCCGCATTGTAATCTGAAATACAAAAAATCATAAATCCGTGTATTAAGTTACACAAAATTAATTTGATACGCACATAATCTCTCCACTACTTTGAGATTTACTTGAAAATGTTGTACTAATTATCCAAAGCATTCATATTAAATAACCAAAGTTTCATCGTAATCGGATATAACACATATGTAACAATACAGCTAACTTACTTTCTGAAATACAAATTTCATGTAAAGGTGGTATAGTCTCGTAAGTTTTATCACTGAATTCATAGATAACAGATAAGTCCAATAAAATGTATCATTAAAAATTACATTTCTTACATTTATTATATATCTATGGATGTTATATCTAACTTACCGTATTTTACTAGTCCTTTATAAGAACCTGTGACCACCTGTTTTATTTATTTTTTAATAATAATAGTTATTCTATGATCTTATTGATAAGACTTTAGAAAGTTAATAAGATGGCTTAGCATACAATTTTACTTAATCTGTATGTGTAATAGATGTTTATGCATTATTTATATAGTATTAAGATAAGTGTAATCAAAAGCTAACATCAATGTTTGTTTAAATGAACCAATAAAAGAATTAAACCCCCAGTACTGTTTTATTTTCATACCTTACTCATTCTCATTTTTAATACTATAAAGTTTATTTTCTGCACTAGTATTTTCTCTATGAAAATTAAAGAAGGCAAGACACAAGAAGTTGTGTCGTTCATTCTATGTAACCAGTATTGTTAATATCCATATTATACATAAGACCCGATTACCAGATTTTCATCACAATCGCAATAATAGGAATAAGGAACGCATAAAGAAAGTCCTTGCTTTTTTTCTGTCAGTCTGAAAACACATCACTCAAAAGGGTCAAAATAAATCAAAGAAAAATTCTAAAAGATAGTACCTAGTTTTATTTACAATATCAAATTGGCATAGTTGGCAATTTTTTGATTCCGTATTCTATCATTTATCTAAAGCAAAATCAATGTCTAAAAATGTATATAAAATCAATTAAATACTAAAAATAAATACTGATTATATTCTATTGTACACCGTTCAAAGACCTACAATTTTCTAGTAAGTACAACTTTGGTTGATCCCGAGATTTAGTCAGCGTTTTCTGTATATATAAATAAAATTGGAGTGTCTGTTTTTAACAGCAAGTTAACAACTTTTTACTGGATACAAATGAAAGTATATACGATACTTACATCAAAAAAACTATATTTAAAATGTTTGTCTGTTTGTGCTGACCGATTGTGACGGGACTTTTATTCGCAGATAGCTAATGTTATAGGAGTAACTGAGGTTACTTTTGTTTTAGAAATTTAATTTATTTTAATTAGTGAATCTCGCGGCATCGTCCGCACTAAATCTATTAACGCTTCGCTCGGGTTGAGCGAAGCGAGGGTAAGTCGCTAGTTTATTATATACTCGTATGTATGTACAAGATATTAAAATATTCTTAATTTATTTGTTAAACTATAAAAAAGTTATACACTTCAATTCAAGTTACTCGTACACTTCAAGCTTAGTTAAATATATGAATAAACACACTTTCCTTGAATAAACAATGTGTATCAACAAACCTCAAACAGAATGAATTAAAACAATGGTGATATATCACGACCTTCGGACCCAAGCCGACCCCATAAAGCGTGGACATTTAAATAGCGAAAGTATAAACAAAACTTTCAGTTTCTCAAAGTATAAAATACACCTCCAATATTCACAATAAGCTTAAATAATGTGATTTTTTAATACAATTGATTTATACAAACACATTAATAATAATTTATTTATCTTCATATATGAGTTGCTTATAATTTCAATTAAAATTCTAGTCATGTATGTCACTGAACTCCCTCTAAACAAATATACTGATTTTAATGATTTTATGAGTGTATTTTTTCATTCCCTTAATGTCTTAAATTCACAAATAGGCAGGTAGAAGACGATGCAGTTGGCTTCTAGGATATTTTATTTTTATTACTTGGATAAAGTCTATCGGGTAGTATAGTAGTAGCTAGACATGTGTAAGTAATGCGAGTAATGCATTACGCGTAATATTACCCGAGCGAGTACTGTATCATCACTCATTACTCGACCGAACCAAACATTACTTATTACGTCAAACATGACGCGAGCGTGATATTCCATCGTTCGGGTTAACTTGGCATCACTCCGTTTTACGAATTTTGAAATAGCAAAGCAATTCAAAATGTATTTATTTTAAAAAGCAATAATTAACACAAAATATATTTATAATAAAAATACAAATAGTTATAAGCAAAAAAAGTTATAATTGCTAGAAAAATGATTTTTAAATACGCCAATATTATAAGTTAGGCCAACGATATAAGGTTTTCATTACTAGGTCCTAAGCTGCGCCTGGTCTTCACAAAGGGTCATTCATTTCTTTCTTCTTTCTCATTCATTCAAACAATACAATTTTGTTTTACTTATTAATTATTTTGCAAGATGCTCAGAAATTTCGCAACTGGTGTTTGTAAAAAGAGTTTTACAATATAAGGGAATAGGGATCCTAAAGAACAAAACCAAGTCATAAAAGGTATATCGCTATTTACGTACAAATGCCGCAAGTTTAAAATAATTATTTGAGTATGACAAAATGCAAAATTGCAATATATAATAAAAATCTAAATCGTATCAAATAAAAGTCAACATTATAAAATTAATTGTATTAAAATACAATGATAACGCGTGTTATATTCCGAGATAGATCCGTAATGTCTCACGCATGGCAAGGTGGTGTTTAGAGAATTGTACTGTAGCAACACTCGACCGAACGAAACATTACGCATCACTTCAAAGTTCAAAGTTCAAACATTACTCAAGTCATTACTTTAGTTGTTGTTTTTTAAATTTATCCCCAATAGGGAAAGGCAAAGGACTATAGTCCATACAGCCTTCATTACTTTAGTCATGAGCATGACGCGAGCGCAGTGCTGTCAGATGAAAAAATAAGATAATAGTATACCACCTGTAAAAAAGTTGTACATTTGGGAGTTTTAAATAAAAACAATAGTACACATTAAAAATATTGATTTATTGAAAATAGTGGGTCCCGCAGTTTAGCTTGCGCTAAAAGTATAAGTCTTAATCAAATATTTTACAAATTCAACTTGGTTTTTGGATTATATTGCAGATTTATTTTGATTTTTGGTTCCTGCAATTTGAATGCTTTACAGCAATCATGAACCATGATTAAAATTTATCCCTAATAGGGAAAGGCAAAGGACTGTAAGGTTTATATACTTATTACAGACAGTGAATACCCACAATTTACATAAAAAAGAATATTTAATTCCTAAAATACTATTAAAAAAGAATAATAGAATAATGTGTTCTAAACTCTTAAATCATATTTCCGTACTTTCAATTATCAAATGATGCGTAATGATTCCTCATAGATGGCGTTATTAATATTTTTATAATTTAATTTTAGTAAGTGTTAATTGTATTTTGCTAAAATATTTAATATCTATAATATACTAGCGATTTAGCGCGAGCGAAGCTGCGGGTTCCGCTAGTTCTACAATATATTTTACTATGCCATGAAATGTATGCCGCTAAGTACGCAAACATGCCGCAAGTGAATAGAAATCATTTGACTAGGACTGAAATGCAAAATTGCAATCTATTCTAAAATATTCTTTACTTACATTATGAGTTAAAGTTTCGAACTTTGTGTATCTGTCTGTTCGTTTGTAGGGGGGTTATTTTCGGAAAAACTGATCTGATCATGAAAACTCTTTCACTAACAGACAGCTACACTATTCAGGAGTGATTGTGAGAAGTGTATTATTGGCTATATTGTATTTTCAAAAATATCCCATTTTAGGGATCCCTACCTTAAATGTATCCCCAAGGTATCAAAATGCTGCATATAAAACGAAAACTGTTGACGAAATACATAATATCAAGCACTATTTTATATATTAAAATTTTATATTACAATACTTACTTATGATTACTCACAAAAAATTCTGCGATGGCACATGCCTTTATTATAACAATTTTTTTTAAATTATTAAGTTTAAATACGTGTTGAATAGTGGTGATATTGGTATCATGATATTAATCCTTATCCAATTTGTAAACTCCACTTTAAATTATTTGTATCGGATGTTTAATGAGTATAAAAATTGGTATAAAATTCTTTAAGACCAACTTTTTCAGGCTTTTAAAAAATACTAATTCACGTATTCATAGTAAATAATAATTAATTCAAAATTAAAAATAAAAACTTTAATTATTCATTATATATTTTAATATTATAATGAACTTTATCAAGTATATATGTATAATGTATATAATACAGTGGACCCAAAGTCGCAGTCCTTAGAACGCGGTCGGAACCGCGGATACTGCTAGTATAAAAGTATGTTGTAAATTAGTTTTTGTTTCTTTTTCGACGAAAAAATAATAATAATTTATATTGGTTAACTTACGACAGTAAAATTATAAATACAATATTTAAAAAATTCTATACATAAATAATAATCTTAATCATATCAAATAAAAAGTTAACATTTTAAATTTAAAAATTAATTGTATTCAAATATAACGAAGCCGTGCCGTCCGGTCTTAGAATGTGGACGGAGCCGCGGGTACTACTAGTATACGTTGTTAGTTTTTGCTGCATACATTATTGTAAACATAGCTATATGAAAATAATTTAAGTAAATTAGGTTACGACGGTAAATTTTTAAATACAATATTTAAATATAAAAAGTAATAAAAATATAACAATAATCTTACTCACAAAAAGTTAACATTTTAGTTTTAAATTAAAATCAATAAAAACGTGTGTGATATTCATCATATTATTACATGAGATAGATCAGTACTACTATTATGACAGTACGCGGGTAATATTACCTCTTCGTATCACGCATGGCAAGTAATGTTTCGAGTAATGAAGTGATGTGATATTACTCGGTGCGTAATGTAATGCCATATTTCATTACTTCATAAAGCACTGTTTTGCGCATGTCTAGTAGTAGCTTTTTTTTCTTATACTTATTTAAGCTTAGGAAGGTACCCGAGCGAAGTGAGGGTAAATTGAAGTAATTTATATTATAGACTAGAACGAAATTCAAGGGAACAAATATCAGTATGCATAAAACCACAAAACAAATTATATGACACATCATTTTCATTGAGCAATGTAACACCAGTTGTTAAACTACTGTGGTTAGTCAAAATTATAATGTTATACATACATATAGTGGTGGTTTGCCGCTGGTCATAAGACTTTCTAAAATTCGATATAGAGCTTTTCGCTCTGTTAGTTGAATTCATCAAATTAATTTGCTTCAAAGATTTGTGAAATTTCGTTTGATACAAAAAAGAATTCGCCTCGCTGTGATGCTAACGTTACACGGTACATTAAATAAAGGAAGCAATCAATAAATAAACCTTAGACAAAGATGGATATTCACATGAGGAGATAATGTTTCTTTATTTTACATATTTGCAGAATATGTCTAGAATTACCAACCTAATCAATCAATTCAAAGTCTTTTGAAAGCTTATCTAATGTCTAAATGTGAACCGAAAACTAACTTGTTACGTACAAGAAAATAGCTCAAGAAACACCGGGCACGGCATGGCTTTTTATTTATTCACCGACAACCTTACAATAATCGTGCTGAAAATGAAAATGATTCACAATTAAAACACCAGGCACGAGATCCAAGAATTGAACAGGCTTTATCCAGATATCCAAGCGAGCCCGTTTCCATTAGGATACCACTGTGAAATGTTACTTAACTGATTTTAATTTTGTCTATACCCTAAACGATATAAAAAGTGTCATTGAAATTAATATAATTATTTTTTAACACAAAACTAAAATTTTATCTCGTTATATTTAAGTATCTTTGAAGTAATAAATTAAAAAATATAAGGCAATACTATTTAACCAACGAATATAAAACAATGTTTAATGTTTATAGTAATAGTTATACAGCATAGTTTATATTTATGTTGTAGTAAGACAGCGCTGTCACAGCGAACTTACTTTAAAAGCTTAGTGGCACTAATGCAGAGTGCGGGGTAAATATTTAAAGCCAAGATAATAAACAAAAAATACTTAGTGGACACGTTTATTTTATAAGTGAACAATCGCTCAAATGAATTTGTAGTTTCATGCCAGGAAACACTAGTTTATTATATTATATTGATTGATTTGTTTCAATACCATACAATATGCAATAAAAATAAGAACGTGTAGGTTTTAGTACACTATAGTACTGCTACACTTTAGTAACAGCACTCGCACTATGACTTCACAATTGTGCAGCTTCGTAATATAAAAGTATTTACTTGTTAGAGTCAAGACCGAAAGAACACGATTTATTGCTAATGGCATTATATTTATTTCCCACTTTTACGTACGTTTTCATTTTTATGAGCGTAATCTTAACTGAATGTTATATATTTAAATTTATAACGTCAGCTAATTGCTAGTAAGTCTCATGAAAATCGGTTCAACCATTACAGTGAGTAGCCGGAACACACTAATAGACAGACAAGTAGACAAAAAATATAAGCTGTGTTTTCATAATATAATATTTATATAATACTAGCTGACCCGTGCCCACTTCGTTGGGCATAATGTTAATAATCCTTTTTTAGTAATTTTTTTTTTATTTTTTTAAATATAACAGTTAGACACATTATGCTGTCGTTGACTTTTTTGTAGGCATTTTCAAGCTCCACATCTTTTCTCTAGAACTCAAAAATATATCTTTCATAGTTAAGGCAGCATTCGTAAGTAACGCTTTCATTCGACTTGGTTTTTTCTCCGATTCACTTTGCAAAACGGACTACCACGTAAAATCCTTTTTATTTTTCGGTTTTTTATATAACCTATGACACTGAGCAATAATGTGGCTTTCTATTGGTGAAAGAATTTTTAAAATCAGTTCAGTAGATCCCGAGATTACCCCTTACAATTTAACAAACACACAAACTTTACTTCTTTATAATATTAGTATAGATTACTAAATAATAATAATAAAAAATATTAAATAAAACAAGGTTTTGTATTATCTTAATTGTGTTTTGTAATAAATGGGTTAAAATTTAATTAAAGTATATTAAACCTCTCATTTAATTAGGTAGCATGAAAAGTATCCGCAACTTAAACTTAATAATATATACATTTTTTTCAATCGGTTAAAGAAAACTGCTATAAAATTCAGTTGCAAGATTTGACTTAAACAAACAATAATAATTTTTTTAAACAGCTTCAAGGGCTTCAAATAATATTATGTTAATTTTAATGAATGCAATATGTGTTAACTTAAGGGATTACTTTAATTAAGAAGTAAATAGAATCATGACAAAAACAAAAAAAATGTTTAAAAAAGTACATTTCAGTGATTTCATGCAGATATTCCTGTACAGAACTGTTAGTAAATATTACAGGTATAGATAATATTTATTTTTAGTTACAAATGGCTGCCAGCTTTTCGTTCAAACATTTATTTACTAACAAGCTCTTTACATTTCAAATTTTTCTATTTATTTTTTATAAATTGTGGCTGTGAAATTTATAGAAATTAAAAGAGAAGCTTATAGATAAACTAGCATTTCCCGCGGCTTTGCCCATATTAAGCGATAGAAAATATTTTTTTAGGTTTAACAATGTATCAATCTACATCAGTTTCAGAAAAAAATACCTGCTACAATTTCATCTTTTTGATTTCGTAATATTGCGTTTACCATTTCCACAACTTTTAAAATAGACCTCTACACTTATAGTTATAAACAAAAAGATGTATTTATTTGTAGGCTATAAACTCCTAAAGTACTAAACTAATTGTTATCTACAGAAATTATAAAATTATAATTCAATTTGTTTCATATTACTTAACGTATTCTTTACAAAATGTTTTTTTTTAAATGATTATTAACAACATATTAAGTGTCGAAAGAAAACATTGTAATTTCATACTCGTAACCGATTAACGACAAAATAAATCGACTAACACGTTAGCCTGAAGCAAGAAAGTTAGTTGTTGGAACGTTAAAGTCTTTTTTCGTCATTTCTAGTAGGCAAGAAAGGAATAAGACCACTTTCTTCTCCGCGTCATAAATCAGACAGCGACAGATGGTGTTGACCTGCACCATTATTGCTGTTAGTAATCATTTCCACCCTGTGACATAACTAAATAATTCTTTTAGGCTACTTTTATATTTATTAAACATTTGATTCTTATTAAGTTTTAGTTAGTTTATTAGAACAAATCAACGAGTTACACACGATATAACTAATATAACAAAATACTATATTGTTTATATATGACATTGAAAAAGTTTGTATGGAAGATCCTACAAAAACTACTGATTTTAACTACTTATTTGTTACTTTTTAAATTTGGTAACTGAAATTCTTGTATATTTTTAATTTTATATATATGAATCAAATTTTAATTAATTTTGAATACAAATATATGTATCTTACTTTTCATCGCATCTTTATTACATTTAACTTGAATTGTGCATTTCCATATTGATATAATTTACTATTAGGTTTAATTTTATGTTTATTATTATACTTTTCATAGAATATAATTGTTAATTTTAAAAATTGTTATTTGTTAAACATTACTATTAGAATATTACGTGGAATAATTACGATTTTACTATACGGAATTTTTAAACGAAGTGTCTATTCATCCGATAAGCGGACGAATAAATTAAATATTATTCGTCCGACAATTGGTGTTTGATATATCGCGACTGAGAATTTTTTGCTTTTTAAATGGCTCAAAGAGAAATCAATTAGTTTTTTAAGTTTTAACATATTCGTGAATGCAATTGCGGACGTTTCTGTAGTACTTTTTACAAAATACCATTTTCTTGTACATTGTTTTGATGTAGGTACATACTCTCAGGGAGTGTTAGTAACGTAAATTTCATAGGACGACTCTATAGAGCCAGATCTTTTACATATAAAAACTCTTGGACTTATTAAAAGTGGGTGGGATCTAAATAATAAATTATCAGCTCGGTAGGTTAAGGTTATTTTTTTTTTATTTTTGGCATAGGTATATCCTGCACATAAAAATCGCTTATTTTATATTAGAAATCAAAGAAGTGATAGATATTCGTACAAACCGACAATAGTCTGACGAATAATATATTTTTTTATTCATACGATTTTCGGATGACTAGCAACAGCCTTTAAAATAACTTAGTCATCCAATAATTGTTGGACGACTAAATTATTTTACTCGTCCAACTAGCAGACGACTAGCATCAGCCATTTTTAAAATTCCATCCCCATGTACAAAACCCTGTATATTGTATAATTTTTACATTAAAACTATCAAAAGCTATAATAGGTAATAGTTACGAAGTAAGCTTTAAAGAAAGTAAAGAGAGTTTAAAACAATGTACGTAAGTAAAATAAGCAAGTAACTTAAAATAATTGATAATACAGGTATAACCAAAAAGTATATTGAAATGAAAATAAACTCATTTCGCAGGTAAATTACCTATAGGCATGAAATTTCATCCAAAAATATAATTATATCCTGTTCACAGTACACGTAATCACAATAGCAAAGGTCCATCTATCTTGATTATTCGCTCAGCGTGTTGTAATAAATTAGATGTTAATCAGTAAGAGCAAATCTTTGGCCAATAATGTACTATGTAGTTGGTACGATTTCTGGTATCAAGAAATCTCACATGACTTTAGGGTGAGCCTCAAAATCCTTTGTCGGACTTCGTTTTCCTTCCAAGCCGTTTGGGAAGACACTGGCTTAAGTTGGCTAGCAAATCTACATAATGTATACGTTTCTTTATATGTGGACTAGTAGGCAACGTCAATGGCAATATTTTACTTGTACTCTGGCTACAATCGACCTTAATAACTTTCATTTCAGCTCCATTACAGATTTATTACTAAACTCCTTTTTTATCTACGTAATTGACAAAAAATATTTAAATTAGAACATTTTCATTAAAAATACATAATTTTGAATGAAAAATACTACTCAGGTAAAGAGGAAGGAATACAAGTAAATCACCCATTGTTTTTAAAATATGAGCCTGAAAAATAAAAAAGCAGAATGAGCGTAATAGCGTAATGAACGTAACTTAATCAAAGAACATTTTCTATACAAACTCAACAGGTTGAGTTTAGAACTGGTGGCAAAGTATTTTTATTTTTATATTTGTAACGTGAAGGAACTTTTTCAATCAATTCTCTCAGTAAAATTGATTTATAGTCAAATTCTGTGTTAAGACTTGAAAAGAAAACAAGAAGTGTCAAAAATCAGTGATACATATAAATTGCATTCAAGTTTTTACTGGGTCTTAGGGAATTCTGAACAAATGCCAATTACAAATAATAGAAAGTAAAGACAGCAAATTGATTTTTGTAAGGGTTATAAAGGCATTTGTTTAAATGTCAGGGTTAATGATAAAAATTGGTACCATTGTAAGTCAAACTCGCACCCTTTGGGTTCCGTACCGTAAAGTTTCGTTAAAAGCAAAATAAATTAGCTAATAATTACAAATCCACGGCATTCATTACCCTGTCTGTGACAGTAATAAGTTAATTTTGCGGCGACTAAAATAACTTATTATTAAAATAATATTTTAAAAATATCAAAAGGATATGACCGAGGGATAATATTAACGATTTAAAAAGAATAATATTTTTTTCTATTTCTTTTAAAGATTTATATATCCAATACAAAGACGCTTCACAAGCTAATGAACATTTTTTTGTGTATATTATTTTAATTTCTACATTTCAATACTATTCTACCATCCTAGTACATTATCAGAGACATACAACTGATATAATTATAAAAGAACATTAAAAAATTATAGGCCGTTTATGTCCTGTTACCGAAGAACCATAATAATATTATCTTTCCTTAGGCACTTTGCCTTCAATATTATTGAATCAACAAGATTGAATCTATCTATTGATATAATTTTATTTAAAAATATTTCATGGCAAACGAATTATGAGTGGGAAGTACAGAACACAAAGTTATTATGATAATAAATAGTGTTTTTGTGGTTCAAGAAACCTATTATCCTATCCATGTTTTGAGGAAAAAATGTTAATGAGAGCTCGCTATTTGAAAACAATAAAGTATTTTTTACTTATTTAATATATCGTAATTGAATATCATAGACGTATTAACTAAGGACGAGACACATAAGCTGACGTACCTTTACCGGCCTTGACAGTAATCAGGATATTTTAGGCCTGGCCGTTTTATATTACGTCAGTCTCAAGCACTTACTTGTCAACAAAACATCTCCCAAAAATGACTAAATGTTCTATTAGATGGTGTAAAAACTATAGCAGCGGAAGCAGCACTATTTCTTTTCACTTGTAAGTAATATATTTTATTACATTTAATGTTATTTATCACAAAATTTGAGTAAATGTAAAATAAAATTTCGTATTATTCAACTATGTTAAATATAGTCGATATATCTATGTATTGTTGACATCTGACAACCATCATAAAATGGCTGGATTATACCGATCAAAACAAATGACAGAACCGTCGAGTAAGTCCATTTGATATCGACTAGTGCTTGACAATGTCGAAAAATATATCGATATTTGACGAAATAACTAAGCGAATAATGGATGTTATTTGTACAGTACAATAACATAAAATACTTTTATCGCAGTATCCTACAATCTGATGACAATAAATTTATAATAATATTTTTATAATTAAATAAAAACATTATAAATGCAAAAATTATAATTAGTATGTGTACTTAATTTTTATTTTATTTTAACACATAAATTACACAAAATTTTAGATTTCCTAGGGATCCTTCTCGAAAGAGAAAAAAAATTCTTAACAAAAAATTTGAAGTCTATAATAACTATAATTGAGTAAAAAGTTCATAACAATGTCCTGCTTATTTTAGTATAATTAAAATATAAATACCGGAAGCTTACCCCACCTTTATTCTCCCTTTATTTTCTTTGCCTTACAGCTTATTTATGATACGCCTTTTCTTTCCCATTCGAACGTTCTGGGTTTGATTGTCGGCGAAAAATCAAACAATATTTATTATTAATATTTAAAATGTCATTGATGTATGTATTTTATCGACTACGTTCAAGCACTAGCATTAGAGTGAATTTTGATGTATTGTGTCAATTCTTTGTGTGCGTTATACTTCAAATGGTTGAAAGTGTTTTCATGCATTTGTATTTTTTGACTGGTCCTTAGGTAATACGTCCATGTTGAATATATACGTAAATCGCATGTTAATCTGTCTCAGTTGACTTCTCATTAACTACAAAAATCGAAAATATTTTAATACTACATTTTGACATGATTCTCACGTTTTGCATAGAAATAGTCTTGAAAGCCAAAGGTTGTTGTGGCCGCTCGCAAATATTTTTTTTTCTTACATAAAATGTTTACACCGCCGATACCACCACGAAACTTAAATCCAGTTTGATTTTAGTTCGCGTCCGTTGGACAGCCAAATTTCTAATGAGGGGCTTCTGGTACAAATTGTATATAGTGACCTGTGACGTTCTGATCAGAAGACAATCAGGCATAAGATCGGCATTATCAGGTACTAATCATCAAGCAAATGCGAGACACAAAAATTTTTTAAAAGAAAATAATTTATGGTATGTGGCTTAAACTAATAATTCGTGTATTTATTTAATAGAAGTAAGATTATTTAAAAATACTCTCAAGAATACGATACACAAAAGTCAAATTTACAAGACGTATGTATACAAGTAAATTGCTCAAATATACCGGGTGTAATATTGAAATGGGTCAGTATGGGAAGTCTCAAACTATAGAAGACATATGAAGATCTGTTCTAACTTCTAAGGTACCATGTCATTGATTTTAGTAACAAGAAACACTGCACTCATACATTTAAAAAGTCTTGTACCCATACTGACCCATCAAAATGTTACACCGGGTATATTTATTCAATTCACCTTTGGTACAGATTGTTTGACTTGTTGCATTCTAAGCCAATACATCCTTTGAGGAAAAGCAAATTATGCCGTAGAGACTAGTTTTGGTGAACTTGCATCACACAAGTTGAGCAGACTGAAATGTTGTTAATAAGCCCAA
This sequence comes from Boloria selene, assembly GCA_905231865.2. Lineage (NCBI taxonomy): Eukaryota > Metazoa > Arthropoda > Insecta > Lepidoptera > Nymphalidae > Boloria > Boloria selene. The sequence goes on from HG993131.1 coordinate 15,741,882, forward strand.
AGCGATTCAATATTCTATATTTTGCCGATATAATTACAGTATATAATGTCTTCTTATATTTATAAGGCACATATTAATTATATCTCACATTACTCTTTCTACACCTAAAAGTACGAGATTGACATTTTACATGCTTTTATTAACTAATAATAAAACTATCACTATGTATTAAAACTAAATTGTATCAAAACGCACATTGAATAATCACGTTAAAATCGAATAAGTAGTATCGGACTTCATTGGATGTGTACAACAATACTGTGAAGTAGTGGTTCTATAAATTTGGATTATTTATCGATCTAATATTTTTTTAATATAAATCTAAAAAAATATATATTAAGAATTACTTACATACTTGTTTTTTCTTACAATGAATATTATGCATATGTTTGTAGAATAAACTTAATCAACAATTTCCAAACTATGTAGTATGTAAATTGTTCATGTATGCAGTGACAAAATAAATAAAACTAGTCAAGTGTATGTCAACCCTCATACTAGAAGGATCTATCAATATTCAATATTCAATTTTATTGGTAAATATATAACACAAATATAATTCGTGTCTTGTACCGTACAGACCTTGAGATTGTAATATAGGGAAGAGTATGTAAAAATTCTAGAAGCATAGGAAGTAATATTTGATATTAAATTTCATTAGTTTGCCTGACTTTATTTGTACAAGAAAATATTTTCAATCTGATGTCACTGAATATATAGAAAAGAGTCACTATTCGTATGTCCATACTAATATTAATATTTATCTAATATGGAGGCTAGGATCTAATCTCGAATATCTTACTCTTTAAACTACTTTTAGTAAAATTATAACTTACTAGCGACTCGCCCTCGCTTCGCTCGGGCTCTTCCCTAGATTTAGCACAGGTAAAGCCGCGGGATCTGCTAGTTATGCATATAAACCTTCCTCTTGAATCACTCTATCTATTAAAAAAAACCGCATCAAAATCCGTTGCGTAGTTTTAAAGATTTAAGCGCACATAGGGATATAGGGATATAGGGACAGAAAAGGCGACTTTGTTTTATACTATGTAGTGATTTGAATGTGTAATTTTTAATTCATAGTTTTCAAAAATCTTATTGTAAGAATCATTATTACGGTACGGTATTATGGTAATTAGTACGGTAGTACTTTCAAACATGTAAAAAATTATTTCAGCATACAAAAATAATCACTACATAATATAAAACAAAATAGCTTCCCGCTGTCTGTCTATCCCTTTTTATGCTTAGACTTTTAAAACTACGCAACGGATTTTGATGCGATTTTTTTAAATAGATAGTGATTCAAGAGAAAGGTTTATATGTATAACTAGCAGAATCCGCGGCTTCGCTCGGGCTAAATCTAACCACAAAAATATAAATAAAACAGTATAACATTATGTTAAAATAAAAGCTAATTACTAATAATTAAGATAGTTTCATCTGTCTAAGCGTCAATATTACTCTCTCGGGTAAGGGTACGCAATAATCACCCTTTGCTTGCGGTATTAATTTCACAACTTCAGCTCAAAAGGGTTAACTTGGAACTAGATTTTATGTCGTCAGTCCAATGACTTATATAACTGAAGCGTGAGGAATTATTTCATACTTGCATATGCTAGCGACTTTGCTTCAACGTGTCTTTCAAAATCACTTCAAATTATTTTTTTGTTGAAAAATTAACCTAAATTTTATTTATTTAATTTCTTATGTATATCAATTATTTTCTTATATATTTTCTCCACATTTATTTATTTTTATTGAATTACGATCTGTCTTGACTCTGCCTCCGTTTTAATTACTGACTGTGTTAAAAATCTTCATGGGATATAAATTATCCGTTAGTAAAAGTTTCGTAATAATCAGTTCAGTCTTACTATTATCTAGTATTATATGTAATTACGCAGAGGCAGACAGCATTTTTAACATATATTAGGCACTTTGGTATCGTAGCTCATATTCATCGTAATATTATGATGAATAATAATAAAGAATTTACGGGCAAACATAATATCAGTTTAATTGCAAGTTTAAATATATATTCAGAAATTAACTGTAGCATTCAAATAAACAACTTCTAAGTGTACATAGTGTGTCCACTCGTATGGTAGTATTGCAAAGCGACTACTTCGTAAAGTAGATATTACGTAAACTAGTAGCTACGTTGATTTATCTATATGAATAAAGTTTCTTGTACTGGCCAATTTATCAACTCTGTAATCATATATTGCTTACAGTCAACTACTGCCGTTTGGTCCTTATGATAGACGGTAATCGTAAATAAAGGACGTCAAAATTCATTTATAATGGTTGGCAGTTTAAAGGTAACAGCTTGAGAAAGAGCACATTATTGGGCAAAAGGTATCCTTATTTTCTTCTTAACTTCTTCTTAGGATTCGTTAAAAAAATTGATTCCACAGAACATCCTATAATATTACAGGACGTTACACACCACTATGAAATACATGAAACCGACACATACTTGACGGATGTCTGAAAAAGATGATTTTTTTCAGCAGGACAAACTGCGGGGGTCTCTAGTAATATAATATGTTAATAGTCCCTTCCCTCTAATATCTTAAATTTGAGCGCAATATCCGTGAATGTCTCAACGCCGCGGTGCCATCCACTCTTATGATAAATGAAGGCATTAGAGATCGTAATTAAATGGCGAGAAACAAAATAATGATATTTTATTTCTTAGAGTGGTGTTGACCTGTTTTTACATGAAATCTATATTAATGTATAAAGATAAATAAAATAGAAGTGTCTGTTTGTAACTATCAGCAGCTTTTTAAAATATGCATTTGTAATTTTTTATATACATACATTGACAGTGGTAGCGCAATGGTTAACAGAGTATTGGGGGTTCAAATCCGGTATTATCTTCTGGTCCGGTATTTTCATGTGCGATTCATTTCTAACATGATAAAGGTTATCATGTTAGAAATGAATTCTTCCATCCTACGGTAAAGTAAATTATCGTGAGTAAAGCTGCGTGTTTGCGAGATCCTAGCAAGTTTTCGTAAGACATGTGAAGTCCGCCAACCCGCATTTGACTATGGCTTGATCTCTCTCGTATTGAAGGAAGCCAGCCGATAAAAAGGGCTGGATACATGTAATTATTTATGTATACGGATCTTATAAATGAAAAATGTTATTTAAAGTAAAATTGCCCAATGACCAATACTAAAGATTACAGAGCTAATTAAGATGTGACTATAATATAAGATTTAGTATGAAGAAACAGTGAGACTAATTAGACGTTAAACACCTATTGTTTACAAAGAAGAGAGTTTTTTTAAAGGAAATAAGATATTAGTTCATGCTTGATAAAATCGTCTTAGCCATGTATGCTGTTAGATTGTACTTACATTATCAAGATGCCCTATTTAAAAGTTTCTTGTTGAGAAAATCTAGCTTGTCTTTAAATACGTATCATAATGATATCGAGCACTAACACGCAACTGACTTTTATTAAAAATAACATTAATAATTAAAATATTATAAACGTAAGGGATTATTAAGCTTCTCATAAATCTTACAATTTTCTTATGAAGTTGCGTTGCTTGCAAGTTAATAACGTACAAGTTCATTATACGAGTAATCTGTAAAGGTGCAGTAAATCACAAAGGAAAGACAGAGAAAAGTATAGTCAAAGGACTTGCCTTTGGCATGTTATTTGTAAAGTTAATATGTTTACTTTTTTTAATTTGGTTTTGTAGTATTTAAATAAGGTTTTCCATAAATTAACTAAGTTGCAACACAAAATATTCACATAATAACATTACTTGCATATTTTATTTAATTCTATGAAATTTAAAATTTCCTACTATTAGCATTTTTGTATTCAGCCTCTTATAACGTCCGACTGCTGGGCATGGGGCTCTCTTCGATACGAAGGAGATCAGGCCATAGTCCACCACGCTGGCTAAATGCGGGTGGAAAGACTTCACACGTCTTTCAAAAAGTACTCTCAGATTACACTGTATCTTATGCCAAGTTTAAATCGTGTTGAAAATGAGTTGAATTTGCTTCACTCAGTTTCCCAAGCGCCTTTTACTCTCACAACATGCAAATTGCAAAAATAAGTAATTATTATTTGTTTTGCAACCATCCAAATAACAAATTTTATATTAATTGCTTCATTTCCACTGAGTGAATATGAATTTTCAAGCACCCAATGTAGCAAAGCAATGTCGCCACGCCACCCCTTTTCAATTCCTTTAACAATTCCATTACCAAGAAATATTTTTAGTGGTAGTCACTACCTAACGGATTGCATATTATTCAAAATTCAGCTAGCTTTATATGGACAATCTTCACATTTAAATCTTTACAATTTCTAAATTAGACAAGTCGACGTGATCTTGTTAAATCACTTAAATACTATATTATTATATAATATGATCTTCAATCTCTTTTTTTACATATTAAAAATTAAGCATAAATTGTCTTGGCTTTACTTTTATTAAAAAAAGTTTTTCTTTTTAAATTTTTCTTTCAAAGGATTCCTGCATATTATGAGGCAAATGTGTCAGGTAGGTACTTCATCAAACGTCACACGTACATTAATGTCTTTCATATTTTTCTACTATTAAAATTTATCCACACCAAAAACTATGCTTGAACTTACAGTTAGGTCAAAAGGTGTCACGTCCATTTTCCCTGTCAACACCTTAATTTTCTTTCTGGTTCTGACACGCGTTAATTAAATTTTGCATATTGATGATTCAGCCATATAGCCACATTTAAAGATTTCATTATTTAAATGATAAATTGAAAAAAATATCTTTTCAAGAAATTAATGAATTTATTGTGGTGATTTTATTTAATTGATTTTGAACTGATATGCTTATATATTACACGCCGTGTTATTAAAATTGTTTCGTATATTTTAACCTCTGAATACTAGTCTAGTGAATATTATTTTATCGTATAATTTCTTAGATCAACACAAACGTTATACATAAAAATATAACTTTTACTTATAAAATAATTAATCAGTTCGATTTTTTGCGGGTTAAGTTTGATTTTTGACTCCCAGTTTCGAAGGCCGTAATCATGGCTACGGAAGATCAAATAACCACTTAAAAGGTAATTCTCGGTATTATTTTATTTAAAATACAAAACATCTGACAGTTAAGGTTGATTGTATAGTATATAGTAGATTTTACTTAGTTACAATACTTCTATAATATAAGTATATTTATTATAAAACGCAAGTATCAGGTAGAAGTTTTTAAGACACTTAAAATATGAATAAAAAGCTTTGTGGTGTACGGTATACAAGAACGTATGTGAGTGCATTCTAGTCGCTTTCTCACCACTCCACTCCGAAATCGGTTAATTTTACAGGAAAATTCAAGAGGCATTTTTTGTAGTTTATTTTACGACAAACAATTTTAAATTCGCGAGATATTTGCGAGAACCTGATTATTGTGACCTTTTGACCTTTATAACTTTTTAGCCGGCACGATATCAATGTAGACATTTCACGTCTTAATTATTACGCCGTAATAAAGGTGTATACAAAAAATCTGCTCATTTGGATTTTTTCTACAGATTATCTTAAAATACCTAAAATGAATGGACTATTTAGATATTTCACAAGATTGAAGGAGGGTAAACATAAATAATATGAATGTTAATAATTTATGAAGAATTACATAGGAAACTTAAATATAATTTAGTTAAAATATATATATTTATAGTTCCTTAAAAAGAAAGAAAAAAAATATTTATTTCTTTCTATTACTTTGCCCTTTTCCATGTCTATTAGGTACTGTGTCTAAGAAGAAAATAGCGTGAAAAGTATATAAAATAAAGCCCTAAAGCAAATACCCGCAAAGTACTCTAGTGTGAAAAACAGTCACAATTACTTGACGCAGATGTATTTTATTAAATAAGTCGCACGCATACTTCCTTAGAATCGAGCGTCGAATCCAGACGGGAGATGTCAAACGCCTGTCAAACAAAACTGATTATTACACCTCCTTTCCTATACCGAAGACGTTTTGTGTGATTCGTTCCATTTTTATTAATGCGCTTTCGATTGGAATATGTGAAAGGCCCAAATATAAATTGCAACCAAATATTTTCTTTGATCAATTCGATTAAATAGTTAGATTTTTTACATTAGCCACTAGAGCCTGTAGCTTCACTCATATATGTTATATTTATATATTAGCTTTTATTTATTAGCATATTAAAAGATGAAAGAACTATTAAAATTAAACCCTTCCCCCATTTCCTAAAAAGAATAAAGTTTTCGTAGAACTCTAGAAGTCTTTGTATTTTAGAATAAAAACCTGGCATTCTTGCTGAAATCTAGCCCATTAATATCATTAAAATAGATCACTTACTTTGCACTTAGAGTGCAGATTTTCGAGTATTTACTAAAATAGAAAGAACATACTAATTAATTACAATATGAATATGATATAAGAAATAAAGTTTCATAATAAATAAAGCCTCAGTGCAAGTAAAGAACAACATGTAATTGTTCCTAAATATTTTAATTAAAACTATTCTCTAGATATGAGTGTTGGAAAGTTATTCTATAAAAGTATATTTTTTGAGACAAAAACTTCTAGTCCAAGCCCGAGCTCTGTAGTTCATATAAAGTTTTGGGTCGCATCTGTGCTTTATTAGCACGTTGATTTGTGACGCGGAAATACTCCGACAAATACAATACACAAAGGTATAGTTAGTTAAATTAAATTAAATGAAATACAATACGAAAATATATTAAATTACACATTTTATTATTAATTTGGACTATTAATATAGTACTTTATCTAGTTATATATTGTCATCTTTTTAATTTCATTCTCTTATAAAACTTTTGTTCTCTTTTGTTTTGTTGTTTCAACTGTCTAAAATAATTGATATTCGACAGTAAATTACAGTCATGTTCATTTTAGTCAAAGTCATGACACTTTATAAAAAAATCTATTAAGTGCAAAGAACAAAATACTAATCCTTTACCAAGGAAATAATATTAAAATATCAATATTTCTCACTAGCGACGCTTCTCTACCCTCGCTTCGTTTGAGTTCGATCTTTATTATATACACTTAGACGATTACCGATTCTCATACAAAATAAACAATTCTGAACTTTTCGTTTTTCAGCTTTTTTTCAGGAATCCCTCTATTTTCATACAAAATCACCACAGAAGCCATTTAATAAAACAAGAAATTACTCTAATCCATCTACATACATTTTCTTTATTTCAAACAGTTTAAGTATACACAGCATTATTTTTATACTTCAATTAAAACCACAATTTCTGACCGCAAATACGTCTTAATCTTAAAGTTTTCTACTTTAAAAATTTACCTTCATGATACTAGTAAGTATTTATAATTTCAGATCATTATTATTATAAGAATCCATAGAAATTATTTCAGATAAACATTTCAGTTTAGGGTAGTATGTATAGTTTTGAGGGGTCATATTGCCGCTTGTACTCGTTTTACCGCGAATTGTTCTTAACGAAACTTGAATTGAAAAGCCTGGAAGGCTCAATTTGAATGCAGGAAAACTTTACCAAAGCTTTTATTTCTTGTCGGAAAGTAAATGAATTTTCGACTTACGATGAATCGGTTGTTTTTCTTCACTTTAAATTCGATCTACTGACATTAACAACTTTTTCAATTTCGTCTCAGCATTTTAATCGTGTCCTCGTGTATCTAAAATAAATATTTTAATTTCCATTATCAGATTTATCGCTGTGTCTTAATTAGTAGCAATTAATATTTAGTCGAATAAATATAACGTTGCATTGCAATGTACAGTTTATTATACAGGTTATCATCATCATCAGCCCTTTTTAACGTCCCACTGCTGGGCACGGGCCTCCCTCAGTACGAGGGGATCAGGCCATAGTCCACCGCGCTGGCCCAATGCGTGTTGGCGGACTTCACATATCTTTCGAAAACTTGCTAGGTTTTCTCAGACATGCAGGTTTCCTCACGAAGTTTTCCTTCACCGTAAAACAAGTGGTAATCATGATAGAAATGGATTCGCACATGAAAATATCAGAGGTGCGAACCCGGATTTGAACCCGCATCACTCGGTTATCCAAGCGAGTGCGTTACCGCTGGGCTACCACTGTACAGGTTATATTCAAATATATTTCTTGCGCATAAAATTGTATTTTTTATTGAACGAAAAATCCACTACATCGGTATGAGTATGAAGCCGTAAAGGCGAATAACTCAGGTTCTATTTTATTCTAAAACGTCAAGTAGTACCTATATTACCTAAGTCCCTCGGACTTTTATAATACAATATGCTAAGTGTATTCCGCATAATTTTTCGAATGATTTCGCCATTACGCGAAACGACTTAATGCAATTCCAGCATTTTACAATATTGTTAACCTCTTACCATATAAAATATCGAATAAAACATTTTAATGGACTGTAAAATTTTATCTAATTAATGGCCCTTAAGCTTATTGTATCTAGATCCTTTTTTAATATTAGAAAACAGTTATAGTGAATGAAGTGTATCGTAAATGAAGTAAGATTTCAAATTAATAAAGTATTTTAAAAATTATTTAATACTTATATATAATAAATAAATATGTTGGGACATTTTTACAACAGCACCATCTAGTTCCGCGATAAGCTACTAGGCTTACTAAATTTTAAATACATACATAATATAAATATATAAATATTACCACCCATGACTGGAGAACAAGCATTCGTGCTCGACAAATGAATGCCCCCAGCGGGACTCGAACTCGCGACCGCCGCGCTGGCGCAGAAAGTAGGGTCACTACCAACTGAGCCAAACGTGTCGTCCAAACTTATAATGTTATGTGCATTATGTTAATATTTATAAAACTTATCATAAAGTTACATTATTTTTTTTAATAAAATTTATCTTTAAAACATTCATTACATTATAAATATCTTGCCCATTTTATAAGGTCCAACATTCTTCCTAAAAAAAAGAAACTAATTAGATACATTCCGTTCGAAAATTAATAAAACAAGAAATTTATAATTATAAACACACTTTAAACTTGTATCTTGGTGCGCGCATTGACTTATCTTTTAGTTATAGGGTAATAAATATGTAATGTTGAGAAATTTTATTTCGATAGCTTACATTACTTCAAAATTCATAATTTTTATCAAATATAGTCAGTAATTGAATTCCAGCACGTGCTTGCCATATTACTCATGCATTGAAAGTGGTATAGTATCACGTGCGTTTGAAATCAGTTCATTTGAGTAAAGGCTATCAATAACTTCCGTTGACTGCTGATATTAATTGCGTTTTGATTAGAAATGATAACGGCTAGATAATACTTCGTTTAAATATGTGCATATAACGCTAAATATTACTCGATCATAGCTATATTGAAGATTATAAGTAGTTATCGGAAAAAACTATCAGCTGCATTAATTTCCCAGATTTTAATTAATGAAATTTTATGTCATCACTTAATAGGCATTGTACGTCCAAGTCCTACTGCTAGACACGGACCACCCATCAATATGAGTCCACCACGCTGGCCTAGTACGGATTAGTGGAATCCACATGTTTTCCTTCACCGTAAAGAAAAGCGGTAATCATGTTAGAAAAGATTCGCACATGAAACAATCCATAGAACAGATTTGAACTCACATCACGGTTGTAAAAGCGAGTGCATTAGCACTGGGCTACCTCTGTTTAAAGACATTAAACCAACATTACTTAATAACAAAAATACGTAAGAAAATTTCTGAGCATCACAAAATATACAGAATAACTACTAGAAAACTATAAATAAAAATAAGTAAATCCTAAAGGAGCGTTAGACAAAAAAGCCTTGTATAATAAAATTGTACAACGCTTTGCGCACAAAACTTTTTCAATTCAGAAGTGATGAAAGCTAACGTATAATATTTTTGTCCAGAAACTTTTGTATGCTTTTCGTATTGCCTTGCATAAATATTAAGTGACATTCATTTTCAATTAAATTATTAAATCATAAAAATGCAAAACTGTAACGAAAGTCTTCGATGCGTTAACTGACTAGGCTTCTAATAATAGTCTTAATGTCTACATATACCAGCACTAGCACGTCATATTCTATTCGGATTTTTCCTAATCCAATTTTCTAGTAAGATCGTAAAAATATGTGTGTCTGTTTTAATTTCAAATTAACATCGAAGCGAGGCTAATTGTATAATAAAACTCTCACCGAATCTGTCTGTTAAATATGTTTTGGAAATATTACTAAAATAATATTATTATCGATACATAAACGGTTCATTTTTTACTCATTATTGCGGTGAAAATTAAAGATTTTTGTTTTCAGTGGTCTCAACGCGGACGGACCCACGGTCTAAGCTAATATTGTCGGTTTCTTCTTAGGCTCAAATTCTTTCATTTGCTACGAAATTAATGCAGACAGAAAAAAAATATTATAACCTGTTTGCGATTTAATTTCGAGTAAATTACTATAAAATAATGAAAATAGAATACTCTATATACCTTACTTATAATAAGCTACCAGTCCGACAAAGTTTTCGAGAGAAAACATAGTGCAGTCTACCAACTCGCAGTTGGCCAGCGACGTGGACTATGGCCTGATCCCTCTCGAATTGAAGGATCGTGCCTAGTAGAGGGACGTCAAGAAGCAATACATAGTAGGTAAACTCAAACATAGTCAATAACTGAATATTTATTAAAACATTAAATAGAATAATAAAATTGCTATTGCATTCTTATATTTTTGTGTAAGTAAAACGACCGCACACAATTTCCGTTTTACTTACCGATAAAATGTCTTGAAGTGTAACAAGATATGCCTTTCTAGCAAAAGTAAATAGTGCTGTCAGAGCGCTTTCACGTCCAACCCAAAATGACAAGATAATCTACAAATACCCAGATTATTTTATTACAGCTATTGAAGCCATCATCAAATTATTGAATAAAATACTATCGACTCGTAGATTCATTCAAAAGTTTCTTGGACTAAATAATATTCCACAGAATCCTGTCTAAAGTATCAAGTCATCACATCGTCAAGGACATTTGGTCTTTTGTTGCGTAAAGGAAGTTTAGGCACCATACAATTAAATCAATAAATAACTTACCTATACAAATAAAAAAGTAAAATTAAGTGGTTTTTGCTAATTACATATTATATAAGTATATGCGGTAAATATAAAAAACATAATTTAAAAATATTTTGACCGTCAGTCTGTGTGTTTTACACTTTATTTTCACTGACATATGTTACAAAAAGTTAAGGTAAGTAAGTTGCTTTTATTTAAGTTACAGAATTATGGTTCTTAAAAAGCATATAGAACCCGAGCGAAACAAGGGTTAGTCGTTAGTTTATAAATAAGTACAAAATTAACATCACAGTGTTGCTTACTAAAAGATATCTAAGTTAAAACGAGTTTTCTATAACTTTTATAAAACCTAAGAATTTTATAAAATCATAATCATTTAGCCACATCATCATCATCTCAGCCACTTCATCCACACACACAGCTGGATATAAGCCTGGCCCAAACCCAACTTGTGGGAGGCCTGCCCACGCTTCGCCTATTAGCCACTTGCCGGGTTATAATTTATTCTGATACAAAAGATCCATTCACCATCTTGACTAAAAATATCCTAATACAGATAATATTCAATATTATTTTTTTTTCAAAAAAGCATTGATCAAAGGAAAGATTACTGTTATTAAATTGCAGTAAGCTACACATTTGGATTATTGCACTTTACACCACATTCCATTCGTACCTTCATCGTACATTTACATTTCCTTTCAAAATCTTATGACTAAAATGAAACACAATAAAAATTTTGCCACAAATTTTTACACTATAATCCATTAATACAATAAAATTTTAAGTTCACAAAACGTGACCTAGTGCTACGAATTTGCCCTAAACGCGGTTAATTCACATTGTCGTGTTTTATTTTATTGGTTTTAAATTAGCCGTGTTTTTAATCAATATACTGACAAAAATATTTTACAAGTAATGCACATTTTAAAAATAATCACCTCACTTAGAAGATTAAAGTGCGGGAACGTATTAAAGTGGGTCTTGATGCCAACCCTGTTCCAGTCAATTACTTTTCAAGTTTCCAAGATACCTGTGATAAAATCATGCCGTGACCCGCATCGTAATAATGTGTAAATACAAAATGTGATCTTCTTTAAGAAATATTAACTGCTAGTTGCGCAGATTTTGTTCACAATGCGTGATGGGTTTTAATTTGTTGTTGTGTTCACAGCCCTAATTCAAAAGTTACTCTTTAATAAATAAGCAGTCAAAATAGATCCTGCTGTTTTTAAGAGCAATCGAAATATAGAGAGGCAAAAATATTATATTGTTTTCTTACAATAAAAACTATAAGCTTATTCCGCTGATGATAGACCTAGAGAGTGAATTTAAATAATATAAATATATTATGTTAATATTTATAAAAAACTTTAATAAAATATCATATTAAATATTGCGTTTTAAGCTTACATAAAATTTTAAATGTTACATCTAGTAAAAATATAAAGAATCGGTTAATAGGCAAATTTAGGAACGTGTCCAAAATTACAACCTGCCTGTTTTTTGATGAGGACCCATTTGCATACCGTCTTGGGAGTTACAACAGACCTTCTTTTTTCATCACTTTTATTGTTTAACACACGAAAGCCCAAAGTTTCCTAACATTATTCCCTGTTGTAAAATGAAAGCATTCTCATTTTTTATTTATATTTATAAGGTCATAAGCCTTGTAGTTTTAATATTAATGTTAAAGTTTGGGAATGTAGTGTGTGTTTTTATTTTACTTTACAATGTAACGTCACAACAAATTTAGGTAATATTCAAAAATAGAATAATTCTAATAGGTATACATCGTTAGTAAAGAAACAAGCAGATAGTAGTTATTTTATAGTTACAAAGATATTAATCTCCGAGTTTTTTTACCATCAATGGTTTCTGTGCATGATCTGGTGCAAATAACTATTTATCTATATACCGCAATTATAGTGAATAGTAGGTGAAAGTAATAGTGTTCATTCATTATTCACTGGTGCATATTTTCAAACTGGAATCACGCAAAAAGTTACAACAGCGAAATAATATTGTAAAATTTTGGCTGCCACTTTCATAATTTTATAGCTCATAATTGGAGTACTCTTAATTATTATAAATTTGACCATAGTATTTACCAAAAATAAATTAAATGTAATTAATTTAATGTAGCAAATCTAAATTGCTCACTCATAAACTAACTAGTGAACACGGTTCATGTTATCACTACAGCAATACAACATGCGTCAGTGGATCAGGATTTAGTAAATCATTTATCTTGTTTCTAATATATGAGCTATCAAATGCGGTTTAACTCGGCGGTAAGCCGATAAGATAACCTATGTCGTTTAAATTAAGATATCTACACATTAACGAATAATTGTAGTCTGATTTCTCTTTATAATGCAGGGACATGAAAAATTTTTTCCTTTTTAATTTCTAGTCTTCAGCTATAGTGATAACTAATTTTATTACTTTGACGAATTATTTTATATAATGGGTTATTTTTTCATAATATTATTATACCTGTTTGTGTAAAATCTGATTTCTCAATAAAGTAAAAAAACAAAATATTCAGTACATACTGCAATATTGCACTGCCTACACATGACTGTGTGACGGTGCTGAGTATCTTACAGTTTTGATGAGATGCAGCTTCAGGCTAGGTTACCTTATCGTTGAAATGCCATGGAAGTAACAGGATACCAAGTTTTAGATCGATGACTGGATGTTATCAAAAAAAGAGCTAAATAGATTTTTTGTTTTATATCTATGAAAGCTCTTGATTAAGTCATATTTTAAAGAAAAAGTAAATAAATAAATAAAGTAGGTACTAATAAGGATGCAGAGACACATAAATACACACGTAAAACTTATAAAACCCCTAATCAGCTTTGATCCTTTAGAGTCTGTGTTAAAAACAATGGTTGTAAATCTCCTAACATTAATGCACATACAAATAAGCTAGCAAAAGCTTAAGCTTAGCAAAAAACTTTTAATCACAGTTTTTTGTAAATTAAAATATTCCATTAACATTTCGAGATGTACTGTATTGTTAATGATGTTGAATAGAAAAGTAAGAAGTAAGTTTAAAGTCCAAGATTTAATTATTAATCTTTCTCATATACACATTTCATGTACAGATTAAAAATTACTATAATATTATTTATGTAAAAAATTTTGAAGATGATCAAGCTGTCGTTTTCACCATGGATTGGATTTGATTGGATTTGATTGACATGACATACATCGATTAGATTTATATACCGATGTATATTATGATATGTAAAATTCTCAAAATTGGTTCATCCATTCGGAAGTTACGTGCCAACATACACAATACATGATAAATAAAGGTTAAGCATATACACCTTCTCTGCAATTTGCTGCCGTTGGGTAAATAAGATTAATAAATACCTATATAGATATAATATGAATTTAAACGAAAATAGTTCGGTAAATTGATCTAAGACCGAGAGAGAGAGAATTTTATAATAACGTCAAAGATGGCGTGTAATTTGTGTTAGATAATTAAAACTATTTTATTATTTACTAGATACAAATGTATATTTTCGTATCGCGTTAGATCTGGGCCACACTAGGTATAAGTATTATAAGCATATTATTAATTATTAGCATCTAACAGTATTTAAAGGCATTATACAGAAATGTTCCTATTAATTTACTACAGCTGAGATTGTTACTAATAAAGTTTTTAAAAATACGAAAGCCATTATATTTTTCCATTTGTAAAAAGTAATTTATCAAAAAAAAGTAAATATTTTTAAAATCAAACAAAAAACAGACAATCAAACTTGAAATTGCTTTTAAATATCATTAATACTGATGGACAGTAATTGAAATCTTTTTTCGAACGAAATGGCAAAATTTATACATTAAAGGGTTAGACAAAAGGCGAGGATAATTATTGGGGTTTTCACGACCAACTGATTCCTGAAAAGGACGAATCAGTTTCATTTGAAATTTGGAATGGTTTAATTAAAAGGGGCAACATAATAGAGTCATTAGTCATTGTGAGATCACGATGGTCCTCAGTTGCTGATATCGGGAAATGCAAACCAATAAACTTTTTACTTTTATGATTCACTACAATCATTTTTTACATTTTAAATAAATTATAGTATTGGGAGTTATCAATGGTTGTAGTAAAAGCACAGTGGGCCTTTATAATCATTATTAAACATCGCAGGAAAACATATCTGAATAAAATTTACCTTATTAAAAACCGATTTAACCTGCTGAATAACTGAGCTCAAGTAGCACTGCCACCTACATACCGGGAGACGAAGCATGGACAAGCCGCTACAAAGTTAATCAACAACTCGGTCAAATTCGCTGGACACTCGATGACTATACTGGATCGAAATTTTCGGGGAGGATTATAATCTATATCCAACATGAACGTGTTAAGGCTGAGATAATTTAATTAGTTATTAATGAAGAAGCTATTTTTATTGGCATGGTTTTATTCAAACCAGTTCTAGTTTTATTTGTCTTCAATAAATAAGTCATTTTCGCTCGGTTAAAAAAAAATATCTAAAATATCCAATATGTTTACGCAGGTAATCAATTCCAAATCCACATTCTTTTAGTGGTTGAGATGCAGTCACAGATAAATATTTTTTTTTTGTTATTTACTTAATAACTCTATTGGAGATTACTATATTATTACATATAATAAATATCGATGATTCTGGCTATTTTATAAGAATTTCTAAAAAATATTTTTTCTTTTCAGTTACAATGTCATAATATAATTTTGTTTGAATTTATAAAACCAAAAACTTTATTCACATTTGCGCAGGAATAAAATTGTTTATTTTTGATTTAGACAGAAATGTGTAGAAGGTAGTTTATTTGTTTTATTATAACAATAACTATAACTTGAAACAGATTTTTAACATTTCATTTTTATCTGGATGATGTTGTAATAAATACCAGAACTTGTGAATATTTAGAATCACGTCAGAAATAAATAAAAGAAATGTTAAATATTTAAAAACCCGGAGAACATTTACAACTACCAAACTTCACTGGATCTCCTGCTGGGGTAATCTGAAAATTTCATTGAAATCGGTACAGCTGTTTCGGAGTCTTACCCACACCGACTATTATAGATTATTTATAGATAATGACGTAGAAATTATGTACACCATTTCGAAAATCATATCTGTGTTTGTGTAAATATCAAACAAATTTGCAAACTCATTAGCTCATTATAATATTAATAAAATATTCTCTGTAAATATCATTTTAGTGATTCATGTACTATTATGAATAATTGTATTTATTTAGTAAGCACAATTAATTGGTTGTTTTATGATTTAGATATAATTTTATTCACTACGATTTTGTACACTTCTGTCGTCAAGAAAATATACAAGTACAAGTAATGATTAGATTTTTAATCACCCACATAAAGAGAGGGGAATTAAAAGATTAATTTGTTTATTGTATTTGTGTGTGGTATCCCACATATTGGCACCCAAACAGATTTTAGCTCAGTTATTTCGGTTCAAAAAATGACAGTATCCAGAGGCTTACTCGCTTCATCCTAAATCAAGAAAATCTATTCAACCGTTTGCAAGCAATCAAGCACTTCCTAAGAGCTCTTATCACACAGGACTAAAAAGATAAGCATATATTATGTAGGTTATCTGATATCTCTTGTGAGGCATCTAGCAACTCTCCCGAGCAGAGCAAAGCCAAGTCGCTTGTATATACTTATACTTATTTATGAAACCTTACGTATTTTAATAGTTTGTTAAATCTACAAAAACATACTTATTATCACCAGCTACGTGAATTTGGATAATCAATGACATCATGTTAAACATTTTGACCAAAAATACAAGCAAAAACGGAAAAAAAACAAAAATGTTCGTACCAATATAATATAATACTTGTAGCTTTGTCCAGTAATCTAATTTTTGTCGAAAATATTCTCCATTTCATATGTACATACTTCCGAATGTAAAGGAAACTAGCAGGGACAGTGACATATTAGGATGAAATAATTGAATTCGACGCTGAAGTGACCAAATCAAGATCCTTACTTGATATAACGTATTCACATAAACGCAGGGTTGAGAAAAAAAATATCATGATATTTTTCATTTTTATGTATCATCGTGGTGTTTGAACGATGAAAGGCACATATTAGTTTAATTACAAGACTTCATTATCTTTCTTTTTTACTTTACGAACGTTTCTTTTTTAATTTAGTTTCTCTCTTCTGTGGTAGTGGCGCTTGATAAATTGATTATCAAAATTATTGTCATAGAATGAAAAGAAATGGAAATAATTAAATGTAAATGAATTTTCAATTTTTTAAAAAATGTATTTTATACAATAATAATAATATTTAATAATACATAAGTATGTTTTAATATAATTTATATTAGTGTATAATATGTATTATAACAAAATAACGCGTTTAATAAATAATTATGCGTACACAATTTCTGAATCCTTTCCTTATCTGTGAATCCTTGGCATCGCTCGTACGTATGAGTAAGTATATTGTCTGCGCTAATATTACCTATATCTTATCAAAGTAAAAGTCAGGAAACGCGAAGAGCATCACTCAATTTGCAAATGTTTGAAAAGTCTAATTTCCGAGCGGCACAGGAATTAAATTCATAATATTATGCATAGCATAGTTTATTAATTTATTCATTTGACTTCTTTTCACGCGGAAGAAAGTTAAATTTTTTTGAAGTGATATATAGGTAAATAATAGTTTTAGTTGTAGTAGTTGATACTAGGGAGATTGAGGTGTGATATCTGATATGTTTATGTAAGAACAAACCGGAGTCAACTAGTTTAGTTAGTCAGTATGGGGAAGTCTGAAACTATAAGACATACGAAGATCTGTGTTTAGGTATCATGTTATCAATAATTTTAGGTACATTTAAAAAAACTGGTACACAGCTAGGGAATCGAACCCAGACGCTTAGAAAAATAAAACCAACATTATTCCTATTTAAATATCGATTGTGTCGGTCTTAAGCAGTAAATGTTACTATGAAACATGTCTAAAGTTAATAAAATTCATTGTTTTAATATCTTTAATTTATTTTAGTAGGTGTTCGAAATCGCTAACATTTTTAATACAACATTCAACTCATTTAGGTTACGATATATTGCATTTTGTATTTTCAGATGGTAAATTTTAAAAATAAATGAAATATATTACAGTTAAATAAAAAACTGTACCATTAAAATAACAGCTTCAGCTACTAAATGCATGTCTAATTATCCGTACTTCCAATAAAAATATCATCATCAATCTGAAACGGTTGGACAGATTAGTTATATTATGCAGTAACTTCCTTTTTTTTTAAATATATTTTTATTGCAAAATGATTAGCAAAAGCAAGTAATAAATTTGACTTTTAAGTAGCTTACTTTCACACACTAAGGCAAATGACGTAAAATCCCGAGGAATGCACTTATCCTTTATGAGTAGTATGTTATGTAGCCTACGAAAAATCCTCCAACACTACTCTAGACCTAGGTTGATCTACTAAAAATATGCATTAGCGTCCGGCAAAGTTAGGTTTTTGTGGAATAAAAATCTCGTGTTCCTTCAACGTGGTAGACAAATGACTGTAACAGAAAATTCAAAACAAATAAGTACTTTTAAGAATATAAGCAATTTTATTTTTTTTAAGTGACAATGAATTACATAACATATTTCTATATTCTTTATCACAGTTATAACATATTCTATATACATTACACATTAAAAGGCTTATTAAAGTTAAAATTTTCACAATACTTATGGGTCCTTTACTTTTTACACATAAAGCGGACATTTGCCTAACATTTACGAGTTTAAACGTACAAAAAGCGTAGATAATGCTTTAAATGTTTACGTGAAAATGTAATTTAAGATAGCTCACATCTGCACAAATACTTTTTCGAACTTAATGAGTACAACTTTTAAAGCGCTTTTTATTCTGAAATGATTTTTTTTCTCATTTTATTATCAACTTTATTTGCAACATGCGATATTACAAAAAATACATTCTTTTATTATGTAGATTTCCATATAAAATATAAAATCAAAACTTTAAAAAGTTTTTAGCTTCATAATTATTGATTACTGACCACTAACTAAGGGGATCAATTTTATTAAATGTTTGATTACGTATACTTTAAAATATCTTCACATCAAAATACATTCACAAATGCGAGAGTACACAAAATTGCGAACAAATAATGGTAGCTTCTCCTTTATGAAATTGATGAAAAAGATGGGCATTGTGCAAACTTGTTTTAACCTGCAAACAAACTTTGTTTCTGATGTAGAAAACAAACAATTTAAACTGTTTCGTTTTCACATCTTTTGTATCGACTTAACTTCACTCAGTTCGATGTTTTCAAAACTGAATATTTTTCGTTATTAGGACGATGGATAGCTATCGCTCTGTTAACATTTCGTGTAACAAGATCTATTATATTATTT
Source organism: Boloria selene (assembly GCA_905231865.2). Classification (NCBI taxonomy): domain Eukaryota; kingdom Metazoa; phylum Arthropoda; class Insecta; order Lepidoptera; family Nymphalidae; genus Boloria; species Boloria selene. The sequence goes on from HG993131.1 coordinate 15,761,439, forward strand.
ATTTCCCTTATATTGATAGTTTCACAATACGCAGAATAAATTACAGTGTTTTTTTTTAAAATGAACTGTAAAAAATGTAAGTCCAACTCTAGCGACTGGCGTTAAGCGCGTTTCGATCGCACAATATTATATTAAAATAGCTATCTTTTAGTAAAAGAATTATTAAGATTAATTAAGTAAAAATCGCCTACAAACAAATCTTATCCTCATATACTTGTAGACGTATAGATATACTAAAAAGTTAGTTAAAACAGAATATGAAATATTACGAATTCATATTCAGTTATAAGAGATTAAAGGAGGAAAATAAGTCACGTTTGCTCTCCTTTATTGAAACTGGTATTATGTATTAGATGTTAAACATAAAATAGGTTTTCAGTCGCCTGACGCGGCTGGAGCCGCCGGCCAATGCAAGTTCATCTATATAAGCGTTCATTTTAAGAAAATCGTTTTAAATTGATTTTAGTCGGACCGTGCAGAAAACACAAGCGTTATTTTCATATTTATATTTTTATTATAATAAAATAACTCACTATAAAGTTAATAAGGAAAGTTGGTAGAATAAAAACTGTTCTATTCATTAAATCTTGCTTCATTATTTTCATAATAAAGTTTTATTGTGTATTAGGTCAGAACAGAATGTTTTATTTTTATTTTAATACATTTTTCTAATGTTAATTAGTGCTTTGTTTGATTTTATTTCATTTTACTTGATGTCTTATATCACTGATGTTATACAAGACATTACCTTTTTAAAAAAATTACCTATGCATTGTGTACTACTTTATCAGTAAAAACAATTTTAGCTTCAATATTCATATGTTATTATTAATTATTCAATATTCATATCTTCAGTAATCATATGTTATTATTATTTTATATGTATTATAAAAGCTGTATTTTTTCTTTTATATACAAACTAGTGGAACCCGCGGCTTCGCTCGCATTTAATCTATGGACGAACCCGAGCGAAGTAAAGGTGAGCGCTTGTTTAAGATAAACATTTCCATCATACATTACATATGTGTAACTCTAGCGGTTATGGCAGCGCATGCCAGAATAGCTCGCAGATGCTAGATTTTTTACTACTTACTTTACACCTATCGTCATATTTTTAAAAAAATCACATAATATCTTTATAAATTGTAGCCTATGTGTTATTCTGATGTATAAGCTATATTATTGTAAAGTTTCATTAAAATCCATTCAGTAGTTTTTACGGGAAAGAGTAACAAACATCCATACATCCATACTTACAAACTTTCGCATTTATAATATTAATATAGATAACACAATACAACATTTACGAATGTGGGAATTAAAAATTAGTTCTTCGGTGTAGCCTTTATGTTTTAAAATTGCTTGTACTTCATATGAGAGAAGAAAAAGTTAAGCTACGTGCAGAGTTGAACTTAAATACTCTACAAAAACGTAGTTTAACATTCTTATTGTAATACGGTAAACAACAATGTTGCTGTTAGTTGTCACATAAAAAGAGTAAAATGTATGCATTTCTACGTATTTAATTTCTAAAATACTTGTAGAAAATAATAGATTCAGGTAAAATATTTTGACTATCTAAAATAATGTCGGGGTAATTTTAGGAATATCACGAGTTAGATTAGTGTAAAAAGCTTTTGCTACACGTGTACAATGGTAATGTCTAACTGCTAATACTGGGGAAATAGAGTTCTATCTTAACTTGGCAATTGGCTCCAGTTGCAGTAGATTAATAGAATGTTATTAAACTGAAGAAAAAGGGTATACATCCCATCAAAATATTAAAAATGTCTTGATCTATAGGTAATTTGTTGCTGGGATACAATTTTCTCTAAAGCATATAATATAATGCAAGTTGCCATATATTGTAATCTAAGAGCTTGTGGTGATATTCGCTACAGTTTCGATGTTTCTGATAACAGTGTTAGTAGAGATGTCAGGATGTTCTATCAGTGAACTGAATCAAACAAGATATACAAAGTTCTCATACATATGTATAAGGATGAGAATAGACGAATAACATAATACTATGACAATTTGATGTTTGCAAACTGTTAGTATTATATTGATCTGTATATTTGTTATCACTTTTAAGCTACAAAAGTAAGATGAATCAATGTATGCGATTGAGTTGGTATTCAATCACCCCAGAATGGCTGAACGGACATTGATGAAATTTGGCAAAGAAGCTTACTATAATCTGAACTTGCTACGTGCAAGTCCAGGTAGGTTCTCGGAAAAAATGTGTGGTTTTAGTTCGATAAGTTTTGTTTTTCCATAGAAAAGAACAAACCCAAGTGAAGCAAGGGTGAATAGCTAGTCTGTAATAATGTTTGAGTAGTTCTGAGCTTCTACTAGTATATCTAATCAGTGTTGGATTTTCACAAAACAACTTAACATAAGTTTCATAATACATAGTAATTTAATAAAATGTTTTTTATAAAAGGTTCAAGTCGCTAATAATTAATTAATGTTGTAAAGATTTAGGTTATTACTCATATATGGTATAAATTATAATCATAAATCAAGTAAAGCTTATAAAGCGCATTAAATATATTCCTGAAAATGCTTTTTACTTAAATAATTGCGTGTTATTTCATACAAATGTTTTTTGTATTTCATTACAAAAGACCTAAGTATTTCTTGTTACTTTTAACATACCACGTTTCTAAGCGATGTCAATAATGTCACTCATTGCTTACGGCTGTCACGTCGTGGGAGACTTCAAATAATCAACAAAGTATCCTGTGATATATTACAATGACATTTATTTTGAACTTTACCATGTATAGGTATAAAGAAACTTTATTATTTTTATTTACAACTATTTAATTTTTATCAACGATATTATTTATGTTTCAATGCACATTTTTTACCTTTACTTATTTTTAAAATAACATTTTATATAGTTTGTTACACATACAAACATACATACATACATACATACATACATACTTACGTACACAGATCAAACACAGAACCCTTCTTAACTTTCGAGTAAACAGCTTAACTGTAAATGGCTGAAAAAGTGTCTGTAATTTTTTTTACAATTGACCATAAATTATGAAACTCCTAATGTTCCTCAATATAGACCGCTTTGATACTACTCGTATATGACATACTATCATATACCGTGGTTCCACTCCTGCGTCCTGCCTAAAGACGAAAAACAAAATAGATTTCACGTACCGTGTGATGTTTTATAGCTGGTTTCATCATCATATTGAATAATTTTCACCAAATTCAAAAAGAGCTGCTGAACTTGAGTAAAAGGTTCTTTGTGTGTACATTACGCAATATTCTCGTCATTTATGAAACGATTTTCATATTTTTTTAATATCTATTTTGAGAAGTTTCGATGTCTCTAAGGTTTTAGACGTCACAAAGGTCATCTTATATAGTTATTACAGACAGCATCTATATAAAAATCACACAAATATTTTCAAAAATACAAATAATAAATTTATTACATTAAAAATTTCTTACATTTTTTTTTGTGTTTTTTGGTCTTAAACACGTATAATATCACGTTTTAGTTTTCTTTTGACATATTGTTGCTTAATATGACTCAATTTGTTGTAATTTATTCAATATTACAATCTTAAAAGCGTGATTTGCCATATGCTGATGATTAATTGACTAATGAATTTTGAATTTCCTATATTCTATGTAATATCAGTAGTAACTACTAACAAAGCTTAAAGACTGATTTCGACAGAAAAGTTACAGGATCAGTAGTGAAACGTAAGTTTAGTTATTAAGCCACCGTTCAACTTCAATTTCACCCTAAATCCTATTGATAATATTAGTGAACCGTTTAAAAGTATTATTTATAGAGTTAATATTTGTTAAGTAACTATGGCCAATATAAAACTTAGAAGAAAGTGTTTAGTTATTATGCACTGCGTGGTCACCCATAATGTGCCGCAGGCACCAATGTTTAACTTTGTTGGTTTGTTAAGATACCACAGTTTGTTAAGGATTAAATCAGGAATAATCTACGACCCGCTTGTATAATAATATAATAATCCTCGCTTTGAGGAAATGAACTTAGTAAGGAACTAAGTAAACTTTCAACTTATTTTTTAATACCTTAAAATAAACAATGTAAAAAAGCGTGGTCACATTGTAATCGAATTTGATCTTTTTAATAGAACTTTTTTACAATGATTTTTTACAACTTATCACGATTAATGTTATATAATATCTTAACATATTTTTACTTACATAATTTCAGGTTACTAATGTTCAAACTGGGCTAGGTTATTGTTTCTTCCAGAAAAAACATTATTTTGCAATAAAAAAAAAGTATGTATGGCTATCATCTTTCATAACGACAAAATTATTTATATTCCTCTGTATCGACGACAACAATTGCTATTTCTATAATAATTTTCCAAAAAATATTCAATGTCCATATCCAGCACAGTTACAATTTTAATATAAAAATATGCTAACGCATATTAGTTGGTCCGAATCCTATTATTTACTTTTTCCGATCATTCAGTGAATGGACGTAAAATAGAAATAATTTTTAAATGACTGTAACTTTATGTTAATAATTTTTAAATGACTGTATCTATTAATAATTTTCTATTAATAATTTTTAAATGACTGTATCTTAAGATATATTAAATACTCGTATAATTCAGTCAGTCGAACTAAACAATATTTTTTTAGGAAAACATATTCAAATAGTCATTATTATTGACACGGACGCCGAACCTGTAGATTTGAGAATTTTTGTCTGACTGTTCTGATAGCGCGAAAAATATTTTGACAGATTTTGATGTAATTTGGTATGATAATAGCCAGTTATCCGATCCAGGTCATTCCTGAGAAATCTATACTAACAGTTAAACATAGAGATAAACCCAAGCGAAACGAAGGTGAGTCGCTAGTTTATATATAACATACATTTTATCGTGTTGCACCAGGGTCCAGAAAAAAACAACATTGATACCGATACCCCGTTGAAGTTGAAAGCGTTAATGATATTGAATGAACTTTTCAATTTACAGCCCCAACTTCCTCCACCAAAGAAGGCAATGAAAAGTGTAAAACCTTATTTCCAGTAAACGTATAGCATTTGTTTTTTTAATATTTTATATCTTTTTTATTTATTTTTTTATCCTACTTTATTGTACTTGTACTATTTAAGAATACAAGAACTACACATATTTAGGATACTTTAAAAGAACAATTGGTCACTGAGTGACCAGTGACGTTAAAAATCTACAGTCGTAATAGTTAAAACATTCAATAATGTATGTAATAATAATATGTATGTAACATACGAGCGTAGTACACATTTTACGATGATTATAAACAAAAACAGAAGATAGAAATTATAGAATGTCATCTCGTCGAAAGAGGTTAGAGATATATTAAGATACATCCTTAAATGTGGTGAATAGGTAACCTAAGTCTTAATTATACTGATAAGCGTGATCTCTTTCAGAGCAGTTCTTTCAGACTAGCGATGAGTACGAAGTCCAAATACTCTGAAAACACCCAACTTTTAAAAACAAAGTTTTTCTAAAACTTACTATCTCTTAAAATATTTTTCTTTACTTCAAAATAGAGCATAAAAAATAATATTAGTCCCGCTGAGTTTCTTTCGCCAGTTCTTCTCAGGTCAAAGGCTTCTTTTTGTTTTAATAGACTCATGACGTTCAGTAAGAAATTGTAATAATTTTTATACTGAATAAAATATTTTAATTTGATTAGAGGTTGATTGACGGCCTTCTTTAATTCCTCTTATTAGTATTATAATATTTTGTGGAATGTCGTATGTTTCTATTGTAATTAATCTATCTTTACGTAAGTGACAATGTGTTAATAAACATTACGTTATGTCTATCTCCACGTATTAATCAAGTTAATAATACTCTGATTCAAAACAAAGAGCTTTCATTTTCCAAGTTCAGTTAACAAATGTTACACCACTTTCTTAATGTTTAAAGAAAGTTTATAGAAATTAATACAATATTTCATAATTAATATTATTTAATAAATACATTTATGTAAAATTAAGCTTTTTTAATCCAAAAAGCTTTGGTTAAATTAATAACTTATCAAAATTAAACAACGAAGGTTAAGCTTGAAAAAATATTAAAATGCGTCCCTATTTGCTTAATTTGTACATTTTTATTAGATTATTCAAATGACGGGCAAGGCTTGCTGAGTGATAAGACTTAGTTTTTATTTTCGCTCGCAAAATACATAAATAAGAATTTTTCACTTGAAAATTAACGGATCATTTATCATAATGCGACATACGACGTTTCAACAGAACATAAAATTTTGCCGTCTTGTTTACATATACGTAGATTGTGGGTTTTCAGTACAAAGCTGGAGAATGATACGTGCAAGTCATGGAGGAAATTAAATAAAAAAACACAGTTTATGAAAGAAAGAATACCCTACTCGTGAAAGGAATAATAGTTGTAATATCTATACTAATATTATAATAAAGACGAAAGATTTATATTTTCGAATATAACGAATAAACTCAAAAACTACTGGACTAATTTCAAAAATTCTTTTGCCATTAGAAACTTACATTATCATTGAGTAACAAACTTATTTACTACTAGAGGAACATGGGACTTCGCTCGTGCTACATGGGACGAACGCGAGCGAAGTGAGAGTGATGGCTAGTCTCTAATAGCTTTATTTATTTTAAAGTTTTATTAAGCTTTTTTAGCAATGATAGCTAACTACTTGCCGTCTACGTAGGGATCATTCCATTTTGTGCCATTAACAAGAGAAATCGATTGAATTATACGAGTTGTATCGCAAATACAAGAATTCCAACTTTAAAGTAACTAATCGGTTTCCTATGTAGCTAAATGGGTCTGCTATCTTTTCATTCGACGTGAGATAAGATTAGTGCTAATATAAACAAAGAGCTAGAATCGGGACTAAATAATTATTATAATAATAAAACGTGAAACGTTTTATGTTTTATATTAGACATTATCAACTATCAAAATATATAACAAGTATACAGCTTCATAGTTTATCTTGCAAAAGCTCTTAAGAATAAGATATTTTAAATACTCGTAATATTTCGTCTACTATATTACCCATTTAATAATATGGCAATACGTAATATTAGCAACTCAGTAGTTAGCGACTGTACTCATACTAGCCATGTTCTGAGACAAAATAAGAACACTTCACACTTTCTATCTATATTATTTTAAAAAGAACAACTGGTGAGTTTCTTACCGGCTCTGCTTAACAGAACTGCCTTCTGAGCCGGTAGCTTCTTCACTGACTTACATACGGACATTTAATTTAAATTCTACATATTTATAGTGTAAAAGTGAAAATACAAAAGTGATTGTAAAGATATATGTAAAAAAATATTTTGATTTGATATCGTAAATCATATTATAGAAAAGTAAAAAAGCAAACAGTGTTCGAGATTATGCCATCAAAGATATTGACCTTAATTCTTAAAACAAAGTGTAATGTTGAAACAAAGGGAAAATAAAACGGCATGTATAAAACATCACACAAATCTATCTCAAAGCGGACTTCTTAGAGGCTATTATGTAGCTCAGCTAATGTTATCTACGCTAAGCTCGACCCATATTGTACTAAGTGAATACCGTGACTGCAGTTGTTCTAATATAGACGTTTTTTACTTTATACTGTTGAATAAACACATTATGAATTAAACGATTTAATTAATTAAACGAAAACAGTTTGACCAAATGAATTCATGGAAGACAAAATTGGATGAACTTGGACCACAAATGATGTATATTTTCATATAGAAATTCCAGCAGTCGTATACATTGGTATTCAAAATTTCAATCACCATAGAAATTGATTTTCCGAAGTCTTTTTTCGGAATAGTTTCCGCATATTAACATACTTTTCATTACGATTTCTTAGGTATGTTCCATTGGAAACTCTTCCAAGGAAATTCTGATCAAAAATCTGCTATGAGACTAAGTCAAGTTTAAAACTGACTGGCTCCTTGCTTAATTTAGTGAAGATCGTGAAGAAAAAACGAACCAAACTTTCAGAGCGACTTAAGTTGAAGCGTACATGCTTTTAATAATAATTTTACTTAACACGATTTCCAGATATATTTTTTGCATAATTAATCATTTTTTTACATAATGTATTAATTATAGTGATCTTTAGATTTTCATTGAATATGTATTAGAATTTTTCTTGAAAGTTTTTACCACTGACCTAAAAAATTAAAAAAAAAGTTTATTAGTGAATAATACCCTCTTTTTAATTAAATGCAAATTAATTGATACCCACTCGTGAAGATCAACCAAAATAAATGTATAATTTAAATTGATAAAAAAAAGAAAAAGCGTAGTTTTTATTTTTCTTTTATATAAATTTTATATAACTTTTATAAAATGTTTGAATTTCATAAAATAACATATAGTTATATTCCATATAACACAATACATAAGAACACAATAATTATCCAGCATAATAATATGCCGTGAAACATAAAAAAGTAATACTTTTTTGGTTCTATTGATCTCTAAACGGATCAGTTGCTACTGAAAGCTTTTAAGCGTCGTAATAGTATATTTGGTAGGGGCCACTCACCATTAAGTTAATTGGATTTCTTTCGAATTTACCACAGCATGGCTGCTTCGAAACATCCTGCATAAAAATTTTACAATAATTAATCTATACAAACTACTGCTTGCGGATTCGCTTGCTTGTGATTTTCATTTTAGTTCACTAGTGGAAGACGAACTGTGTATTTTAGTAAATTGTAACGATTCTATGGAATATTCTTAACTGGTTATTAGTTTGCAATTAAAATAAGTTATTTTTTTACATTACTTCAGCGTTATCGTAATTTTAGATGTCATACATTAACAGTTTAAAAATAGGTCTCCTCCAATGACTTTTACGACAACTGGTCTTACATCTGCATCCAGTGGGCTCAAGCGACTTTGAGTTGATGTCCACCTCGTGGAAAGCTTCGCCTTATGCGACTTGATCGCCACTCGAGAACTCTTTGGTCCCAACTACCATCCGTTCTACAAGCGATGTGTCCCGCCTACTGTCCTCTAGCTCATAGATTTGGTTGGTAATAATTTATTACATGCTCACATGTAATAAATTATTATAGGTACATTGAGCATATTCATTCAAAAAGTATTTTTGATCCGAGACCCGGGTTAGTCTGAATTTGTTACTGGGTTTGTTAGTTATGAATGAATTGGGTGGCACACTATAAAGAATCCTAAACAATCTTACAATAAATTAAAAAACTTGTTGTAATTCTGTAACTTTTATATACAATTATTAGAAAATCACTACATAGTATAAAACAAAGTCGCTTTCTCTGTCCCTATTATCCCTATGTATGCTTAAATCTTTAAAACTACGCAACGGATTTTGATGCGGTTTTTTTTAATAGATAGAGTGATTCAAGAGAAAGGTTTATATACATAACTAGCCTGTGCTAAATCTAGGGAAGAGCCAGAGCGAAGCGAGGGCGAGTCGCTAGTAATCCTATATAGAACTCTGTATCTCATATATATTTTGAAGAAATGGAAGACATACGATTATTGTAAATATCTACATTCTTACAATATATCTTCATGCAATATTAATACATTCACAGAGGAGATGCGAATAACTGTTCGCCTTCGAATGACATAGAAGCCTTCAAACTTAATATTAGACATAGCAATATGCAATATTAGACATACCAATATGCAATCTTAGACGCAGAAATATGCAACGAGTTGAAAATCATCTAGTATTTACAAAATATGTAAACATTTATGTCATTTTATTAAATTTTATTTTAAAATTATTTCCTACTTTTCCTTTGTGTAAAGGGAAAGTACGAAAAGTTGACACCTCATCGTTATCTACACTTTCAATTTTAGCAACTATATACTTATTTTCTATGCTATTATACTTTTTTACGTAGGTTAGTCCACACGTAATTAAATACAATATAATATTATGAACGTACATAATATTTTCAGTTCTTTTACTATATTCTTTATCTTTTAAGAGAGTTTGTTCAAAAATTGAAAACGAACTTGGTTACGAGCGAAATTTTTTACTTATTATTTTCTATGGATTGAATTCCAATTATTTGAATCTAATTTAATTTAAATGATATATTATATAACGTACGTACAAATTAATAAATGCTTATTAAATTCATTTAAATAACCAAAAAGCAAAAACTCTCCTTTTTGGACGATCGGGTAAATATTAATCATACTCCGCCTAAATCTGAAAGCATATTAAAAGAATTAACATAATTTAGGGAGTTTGTAAGTTAAACAACGTGCCGTTCTTCTGAAATCGCTTTTAGCCATTAGCTCTTTGTTATTCCACACACGAGCGTCGCCCCGATAATCTGTTATTTTATTTGACAATGCCGACGTGACAGGTTCGCGCGATGCAACATTTTACCGCAGCGATAATACTGCTAAAGATAAACCGTTTTATGATTTGGTAAGTTAATATGGGTTCGAAGAGAAGTAAAGTTCAGTCGCAATTATAGTATTGTCAATTAAATTGTTTGTTTGACATGTCTTGTCGTGGGAGTGTTGCAAAGAGAGAAGATATTGTTAGAGAATGAACATGAAAAGAGCAATATGAGGAAAAAACAAGGATTGAGTAGTGGTTGGATAAAATATTATGTTGGGACATTATTATACACCGCCATCTAGTTCCGTATTAAGCTACGAGACTTGTGTTACGGATGCACTACATATTATATTACTTTAAATAAATAATACATACATACTACAAATATAAACACATATGACTGGAGTACAAGCATTTGTACTGAACAAATAAATACCTCCAGCGGGACTTCAACCCGCGAACGCTGGTAGAATTAAACATACAAACAACAACAACTACAAACTGAGCCAAATGTATCGTCAAATGGATAAAATTATAAGTAACCTTTGAAATTTTTATTATCATACATGTTTAATTTAACTTTTTAGATAAAATTCAATAAAAACTACATTTATCCCACATGATATTTTTAGAAAATACTTAAACACATAAATGTTGGTTTTATAAAAGTAGAGGACGGGTGCCTTCGTTGTCGCACATTTTTTTAAAAAAGTAAAATGATTTATGTATACTGAATATTGGCAAATTGATGAATGGTACATAGTACTACAAACGATGGAATACTTCATGGTCGTGAGTTAAAACTTGACTTTCATTTAAAATAATAATTCAATATAGGTATTTTAAGTAAAATATATTTTACTATCTATTCACTTTGATTTTGAATAGAAAAATAGTCAAACTTAATACCATGCAGTTTATTATTAATTTTGTTTTAGAATACGTATGATGAAATTTTTGAAATTTTAGTCAACTTTTTCTCAAAAATTTAGTTAAAGCTATAAATGTGAGAATTATCTACGACTATTTCTAAAAGAACTTATTATATAACCTACCTAATCTATACATAGATTTTGACATACGTTAGTCTCGTTCAATAAAGAACAATAATACAATAATTACCTCAAATATTACCACTTTAGGCTACCACTGCCAAATACAACTTATTCTAATTCAGTCTATTCCAGACGAACAGGTACAAGTTTCATGAAAATTCTTAAAATTTAACATATTTCTTTCACATTTCAAATATATAAGAACGGATTTTGCAAACATGATATTTAATGTATGTACAACTTGACCCTGTTTCAATTATATTATTACAGGCTTTTATTTAACTTGCCTCGTTCATTTGTAAGTTTGTTTCAAGCACTTGCTGGCATCATGTGAAAATGAAATTTTGTACACCTACAAAACACTTTTTTCAGTGGTTTGTTGGAGCCGAAATATATAAAACACCTTAATAATTAATTACATGACGACTAAATATAGTTTTGAAAAATAAACGTCGACCAATTTTAACAAGAATAAAGTGTGCAATTAAGTATAATATGCGAATATATCGGATTCCGTATATAATAAACCTATTTTAATATTTATCACTATCATCATTATCACTACACATAGTATATAACAAAGTCGCCTTTTCTGTCCCTATATCCCTATATCCCTATGTGCGCTTAAATCTTTAAAACTACGCAACGGATTTTGATGCGGTTTTTTTTAATAGATAGAGTGATTCAAGAGGAAGGTTTATATGCATAACTAGCAGATCCCGCGGCTTTACCTGTGCTAAATCTAGGGAAGAGCCCGAGCAAAGCGAGGGCGAGTCGCTAGTTTTTTAATAAATTGATTTGCATATGATTCTTATATTAATCAAAACCTTGCAAGGACTCAATTATCTTTATTATTATTAATTGAATAAAACAGTTTTACCTGAATTCTATGTTTCTTTCATAATTATATATTAACATATTTACGTTTTATGTAGTGAAGTTAAGACTAATGTTATATTTTCTATCTCAAAACCTACCTTGACGAGCTAACAAATATAATTAATCACAATGGTACTTTGCAATAGAATGAAATTGTTCTAATAACAAAATCCTTTTAAGGTTAGGGAAAACAATGATACTCAGAGAGAACATGTCGAACCTTTTTTGTATTATTCTATAGGGTAAGTACATTTTGCGTAACGCTACAAGGGTCTCTACACATTGTAAGGATCTAGATAATTTTTTAATTAAACGTAGAGTAGAGTACGTGCTTATTAATGTTATACTACTCGTTATTATTGTTAAAATCTTCTTAAAATAGTGTCTCAACCTTGCTCTGCCTGCATTTGTCCCTTGGTATGTTTTAACGGTTAATATTTCTCATAGATGAGATAAATTTCCCGAAGAAAAAAGTGTCCTATACGTTGACCCAAATAACCAACTTTCATCAGCATACCAAATTTCATCAAAAACTGTCGAGTGGTTTTCTTGTGATGCGGCCACAAACAGACAGACATACAGACAGTTTTCTGTCTATATCTATCAAAAAAGTATACATAGCAGATTGGGATCTGTATCGATAATAATCACTGTTTCAATAAGATTTTCCAAAATTTATTTAATGTACAGAATCAACTATATTTGAATTTTATTATATGTATAGATCAGATAGCAAAAAAGTAGATATTCGTACCAACCGTTAGTAGCATAATTTATTGCATTCATCAACTTAGAGGTTGACTAGCTCCAGTCTATCAAACAGTAGCCAAATGTCATTATGTATTACGTATCTAAAACGTACTAAAAATTTACACTTATTCGCTGTGAGAACCAGAAGTAACCTATATGCCTATATCCAGGTCTATCTCGAAATTTCATTCAGATCCATAAACATTCACATTCATTATAATGCGTCTAGCTGTTTTAGCGTAGAAGGGTAAAACATATAAATAAACAGACGTTCGAATAACAGCTAACTGAATAGCTGTAGGTCATTTAATTATTCGTTAGGAAATGATAAAATGAACAATTGCATTTGTAAAGTTGGAGACATATTTTAGAAATCCATTAATTTTATGTACGAGTACATTGTAAACTCTGTTTTTTTTATGAATTATTTCTTGCTACTTAATAAAGGCTAATTTAGCAGATTTAAGATTTTAAAATAAAAAAAATAAAAAAAAACGTCATCAACTTCAAATTTCTCTTATCAAATTTTTATGGCAACTAGGATCTGTCTCACTTAGGTATATGCGACATAAAAATAATATAATAGTAATGTAGTACACTCCTTTCACGTCGCATATTATTTTATAAACCAATTCAGAATTCAGATTCAGAAAAAAATCAAGTTGTATTTAAATTATTTGAGCAGGTTATTGTAAGAAATATAGATCACCAATTATAAACCAGAACTGGTAGTTAAATAAAAATTATTAAGACTATAATAAATAAGTACAATAGCTTTATTTAATTCACAATAATATAGTACGAGTATGTGAAATGAAAGCTGCCTTAGATAAAAAGGACTCTGGTCCTTTGATTAAGCAATTAAGAACTTTTAGCTCTTACAAAATTGAATAATCATTTTCCCTTATATAAGAACCAAGGATGTTACAATAAAAGAGTTCTTTTCTCTTTCACGATTGGACCCTAAATTATATATGTGAAGTCATACTCGTACTGCAAGTACTTGATACTTGTTAGATTGACTGTAACTGAGACTGTGTTTGCTAAAATTATTTAAAAATCAATTTTAATTATTATTACTATTTATTTTTCATGATATTAATTTTCTCTTAATAACATTTATTAATTTGAATCTTTCATGCATTTTGTTGTCATAACAGTAGATGTGAATAATAATCTAGAATAAGTCTAAGTTACCACATTATTCTTACTTTTACTTTTTCACAATTAACATTGTACAGTCACTTATATAACAAAATCTAAGAAGAATTATCCAAAACATTAATATTATTATACCATACATCTTAAGTAGTCATTATTATTCAGGCCCAAACTTTTATCTGTTAGTTAAAGTCCCGTTACATTCAATCAGTTCGACCATTTCACAGGTTCTCAGGTAAAAATGGCCGGTAGGCAATCTTTACCGGTTTGAGATTTGCGGCTGAAAAATGAATAAAGTATATTATATTATTATAATGTATGTATTTATGTAAGGTAAGCACAAAAATCTTATTTTAATAACCACAATAATGTTTATATGTATTTTGTGATAGTTATATAGCTAGCTAGTTAAATAGCTTGACCGAAAAACTTAATATAGTAGTCATTGAACACATAATGCGTATAATTGTAACGATTTTTTATTGCAAAAACTTAAAGAATTGTTATAGAAAAAAAACTCAGAAAGTTAAACTGAATTTTCTCGAACTTTCCACCATATTACGTATATATTTTATTTTCAACGAACATATAGGACAACCTTTTAACGCACCCGTTAGAGCGACTAATGAATGAAAACCCTCAAGAATTCTCTTTACATATTTGCCTCTTTGACGATAAATCAGATATAGACGTGTAGTGAATACACGTCTATATCTGATTTATTATATTATGGTGAATGAAATAATATCTTTAGCTTGGTATTGACTATTCACGGTATAGTAGTCAAGGATCACTACTTGCAATTTCTAGGTAAGACGACGTCTAATCTACCTATAAGGCGTAACATTATGTAGTTTTGTATAACGTTATTATGAACCATATTTGATTCACCCCATTCCACTTCTAATATTAGCGTAGAATAGGCAACATCAGAGGTATTAAGCTTCGACGTGCTGTTTTTCGTTACATTAAAGTAACTTCTAGGCCACTTAAATGGTTTCGGAAAAGTTGAAAAGTCATAGCTAAGTTTTTACTTAACTTGAAAGTTCATTTTATAGCGTTGTTACTTGTTTAAACTAGTAAACATAAATTAATGAAAAACATAAAAATATACAAAATTAAAATTTTTGACTTTATGGGCCACTTAAACCTTTAACGGAAAAATTTCATAGCAATTAACTATATTAACCATTAACAGTAAAAATCCACCGCATTATTGTGATGGACTACTAAGACTACATCGCGTGTGGCTCTACCGGCCGATTTTTGTAATTAGTGCCGAAACATTGCTAATAATGATGCTCATTCCGATAGCTAGTGTCAGTTTGAAGAGCATGCTTGTTTTAAGATTTACATTAAAGGTGCATGCTTATTAGCATACTTTAGCATTAGTACCTTAAAACAAGTATGCTCTTCAAACTGACAAATTTGCTTTTATTAAGCATGCTGCTAAATAAGCGTGCTCAAAGCAGTAAATGGAACACACATGCCATTTAAGCACGGGCTGGAAGATTTCTTCGACATTCTAGCAAGTTCTCTGCCAGTGTTTCATGTGAAAAATGGAAAACCAAGTGATCTTTTCCACAGAATTAAATAAAATAATTGGGTTGCAATGCAATATGCAGCGGTAGCCCAGCGGTAACGCGTCGCTTGGATAACCGAGTGATGCGGGTTCAAATCCGGGTCTCTCGCACCTCTGATATTTTCATGTGCGAATCATTTATATCATGATTACCACTTGTCTTACGGTGAAGGAAAACATCGTGAGGAAACCTGCATGTCTGAGAAAACCTAACAAGTTTTCGAAAGACATGTGAAGTCCGCCAACACGCTCTAGGCCAGCACGGTGGACTATGGCCTGATCCCCCTCGTACTGAGGGAGGCCCGTGCCCAGCAGTGGGACATTAAAAAAAGGGCTGATGATGATGATGATGATGATGCAATATGTGCAAAAACAATAGCTCCATCTAGTTCCGTAGTAAGCTGCGAGGCTTGTGCTACGAATACCAGATAGTTGATATACATACACAATACATATATATTATAAATATAAACACATATGACTGGAGTCCAAACAATCGTGCTTAACAAATAAATGCTCCAAGCTGGACTCGAACCCGCAACTGCTGGCGCAGAAAGTAACTATCAACTGAGCCAAACGTGCCAAAATATGAAATCGTTAAACAACTAAGCATAAAGGGTAAAGTCAATTAATTGAACGGTGTTATAGATTATATTAAATTATATTTAAATTTTGTTATGGACCAGGGCGGGTGTTTTGATTGCCGTGTTTTAGGATACGGCAACGATTGTTCTGCCGTGTACCGTATTTTTTTGCTAATAACCCCCCAAAAACCGTATAACACTGCAATTGCCGTGTAAATGGCAACCATGACGCGCACATGATGCAAACGACAACAGAACATGCTCAATAAGCAAACCTGTTCAGACGTGCTAAAAGCACGCCCACTTCCACCCGCGCATGCCCAAAAATTGCACGACCATCGAGATTTGAGCAAACTCGAAATGAGCATGCTCATTATTAGGAATCTTACGACACACATGCTACTAAGTTAACAATTGTTCAATAGTGGCATGCTTTCGTGCTAGTAATGAGCATATGAAAATGCAAGCCTTGTCGTGATTTGGATACTATAAATTTATAACCAAGCTTTCAGGTTTTTTTAATTTTAATTACTTATTACGGTTGTCACATTTTCTATGAATGAATATGAATTGCTTGAAATGGGAAGGTACATTAATCTAAGAGAGGATCACACATCAAGCCACTGATTATGTAGGTAGATCTTTGGTTTTCATAATTTTGCTTTTTTTGTTTTTTACTTTTGTTTAATTTTGTATTTAACTTTTGGAGGGAAATAGCGCTGCTAGCTGGGATACAGGTTTTCTAGTTCAGCTACAGATGCTGCATTTTATTTTGACATTAATTATTTTGAAAAACCTGTAAACATATTTTTGGATACTTAAGTATAATTAGGTATTGTTATTTATTATTATCTATTTTGAGTTAAAATAACACGACATCTAGTATCTGTACATGTATCTAACTAAATTAATTGTGAAGCTTGTCGCTAAGTTACCTTGGCTGTAAGTAACAGATGGCGGTAAAAGTTGAAGTATCTATCACCTAGCTGTCGCTGTACAATGATGTACCTGTAATTCTGTAATCGTGGAAATTAGAAACCTTTCTTGTTTTAGTATATTATATAGTACTCTTCCTTATAATGTAATAATGTAAGATATAAGTTTGTAAAGAAATTGCAAATTGTACAATAGGTAATAAAAACTAAGAGTACATTTTCTTTGTAAAATATTAGGGGAAAGTGTTCGCCCCACGTAAACTTTTACATTCATAAATTAAGTATAACAGAAAAACTAAACACAGACATTCAGATGCCTTTGATTGGGAGTGTAGGCATACTAGCCGCCGTTTTGTGAGGAAAACTATACGTCAATTCCGCTTTTTACTTTGCTTTTACTAGTTGCAGAATCAAGGTGCAGTTTTTATAAAAAAAGGGTATGCGAACTAATTCTATAAATTTAGCGTTTAATCATATGATACAAAGATATTGTTGTCAGGTTTTACAGATACGCCTGAAAAACATCTACTAATTAGAGAAGAGATATACCTAAACAGAAAGAATTGAAGAAATTAGATAATAGAATAGGAAAGGAAAAGTCGAGCTAAAGTACCTAATGAAACGTAAGTTATCGTAAAAGACTAATTACAAATATTTCATATAGACTGACAGTAAATTTTATTTTAATATTTTATTTTAGAAACATTATTTTTTTTGTTACTTTCATAATTATGTACTTTTTGCTTAGAAAATAACATAAGGTGTAAAATAACATAATTTATATAGGGGCAAACACTTTTCCCTATATAAATTATGTTATTTCACACCTTATGTTATTTTCTAAGCAAAAAGTACATAATTATGAAATTATAAAATTGTTTCTGATCTAATTTCTATGAGTATGTGAATGGTAATTTATAATAAATAATAATTGAGGCATTTACGCTATAAGTAGGTAAGTAATTTTTCAGCATTTTATATTGACACCCAATGTCATATTATATTATATGCTTTATTCAACATCGATCATAAATATTATTTATTAATTAAACAATAACACTTTTACCGTTCAAACGAAATCTATTTTAAATAAAATAATATTTACATTATGAAAATCTTAGAAAAAAGTGTGAAATATAAATTTAAAGTGGGTAATATGAGTATTTATTATAGAAAATTCCAAAAAATGTAAAAAGTTCTCCCCGGCGGGGAATTGAACCCCGGTCTCCCGCGTGACAGGCGGGCATACTTACCACTATACTACCGAGGATTATGATATTTATAGCGAATTTTAAGTAATGTTGACAAAAAATATACATTTTTTATAATAATTCTTCTATTTAACTCGGTTGACAACAGTTTTTAATAGTTATGAATAATGCCTGTTCATAATGAACCAAACAGTAGACTGATAACATGCTTCAACATGTTTTGAATAAATAAATATTGTGTTTATAAATATAGAAAATAATATAAAAACGTAAATAAATGCAGAATTCCATGCCATTAAGTAAATAATAAAAAAATTGAAAAATTCTTAGTCCTGAGACTTTCTTTTACTGATCTCAAATTTACTTATACATTTTAGATTTTGCTTAAATATAGCAAAATTGTAAGGAATAGGTGCTATAACTTTTTTATTGTTCAGCCTTTTAGAGTTTAGAGACTTCAATTAAGAAGTACCGAAATTCTTTCCGAAAATTTTTTTCTGTCATATCAGCTTGAAGTAGACGTAATAAAAAACAAAGTACTAAAATAATATAATGCAAAAAATTACGCCACAAAGCGTCCATCATCTATTTTGCCTTCCATATAATCAAAATCAAAATACAAATAATAAATACTAATTATATAATAATATATAATAATAAATAATAAATACAATTGAGCTTCTATTTCAAATCTAGTGTAAGCCATATGATTGTGAAAAATTCTAAATATACGTAGCGCTATCTGTTAGAAGGATATAAAATCTCACCAAAGCCACGTTACAAATGTAGTCTTTTACTAGTAATCCATATATTTTCAGACAGATGGCTCAACGGACCAAGAACGAGGATGGATATCGCACCATTGTGACGATATTAGTATGAAACATCTTTATTTATGTAAAAAATAGAGGAATTTCCCATCGCAATGAAACTTAATCACATGCCTTCGCTGACTTATAAAGACAGGACTATTGTAGAAGACATTTACTGTGATATACTGCACCTCCATATCCACTTTTTACTTTCATCTCTATCATTTTTTAGTCATCAAATAACGTAGGAATTGTAAAAGTAACCTTGCAATTTCATCTATTAATTATAAAACAAAGTTACTTTTGCAGGATCAATAATAAATGGACGGTACGAAAAATTTACGAGTAGATTAATTATTATGTATGATGTACGTACGTTCATTAAAATAAACATTCTGTTACCGGTGTTCCGAGAAAATTATTTATTTGTGTATCTCATCTACACGTCGCTATATTTTGGAGAGATTATTTGCCCTGAACAAGTACGAGTTTTACTCCAATTACTTCATAGAACCCTGTGGTGTAAAGGTAACACATCAGAATCGAATGATTCGGAAAATCCAGGTTCGAGCCCTGGCAGGGTTAGGGTTAGATATCCTCGATATCTTTTTTATTCTTACATGTAATAACGTATTTTTTAATTACATCTCTTTTTGAACGAGGTAATCGCATATGTTAATATGTGTTCATATATTTTATAACTTATTCATAAGTTTCATTTCGCGCTAACTTAACTTTCAAAGCATATTGTGCATTTTTAATAAGTATTTTTGAAAAATAAATATAAATTACGTTTTCTGTATTTAATTCATTTTAAAAATTAAAAGTTCATAAAATTAAAAGTCGTTCTGAGACATTTATAAAGTGTACTTACATCAAAACAATGTATATACTAGAAAATGGTATTTTGTAAAATGTACTTCATAGGCGCATTCTCGTGGGGCGCGCTTACAAGCTAGCCCTTGAAACTCACAATAGATGCCGCTAACGATAAAATTTAATATAAAAACTCAATTACAATTCAGGATTCTAACAATTCTAGTTAAAAATACACTTTTAACCATTAAAATATTACAATGTTTTATTTTCAAATAGGAAAATAACATTAAATAAGCAAAAAAGCCTCCCCGGCGGGGAATTGAACCCCGGTCTCCCGCGTGACAGGCGGGCATACTTACCACTATACTACCGAGGATTGTGACACTTACAGCGAATTTTACGTTATAATGAAAGAAAATATCGATTTCCAGAACCTTCCCTTAAACTCAGTTCAGAAAAATTATGTAACAGTTATTAAATATGTATACCTGTTTATGATTAAGTTAACAGTGAACTCATTACATTTTTTATATATTTTACTTTTGAACACAATAAGTATTGTTTCAAATACAGAAATGACGAAAGAGCAGATAAATAGAGCTTTTAAGTCTTGTAAGCGCCTTTATAGTATATGACTAAACGACGTTCATTAATTACGTTAACGATTATTAAATATTAATTTTATAAACTAATTTGTTTGTTAATTAAATTTTCGCTTTGCAATTCTTACGTTTTTCGAGTAATTAAAGAGTAAATTTTAATAAATAGCTCAAAATTGTATATAATAATAAAAAAAAATCGAATTCGAGCTTTTTCGATATTTTGCTTTTTCTGACAAGATTTACTATTGTATGAAATATAATATTGAAATATATATATTTCGTCACCATCGGAAAGTAGAGATTTCAACGAACAGAAAGCACACCAATTTATTGTAAAAAACTAATAATTTTGACGGGTGAATTTTCGGTTGAAAATTAGGCTACTTTTTCAATATTCATTCAAAATAAGGTGAAAAAATAAATATTTCAAATCAAATAAATTACAGCGTATTTGGGACATAAAAAAGTAAGTTTTCACCAAACTTCGTCAAAAAAGAACTTTTTTTGTAAAAGATAAAAATGAAAAACCAAAAACTTGGATTTTTGAATATTTCACATAAATTTTGAGGTTATGTGAAGAAATTGTAAATACAAAAGTTTTAGATCTTTTTATTACCTACAACTTTGCTTTTAAACTTTTTTCTACACGATAGTTTTGCCGGAAATCGAGAAAACCCGTTTTTTACCCCTAAAAGCTCCCCCTCTTCCCCTTCCCGAACTCCGATCGCCCAAAATTTATTTTTCCTTTCATTTTTATAATATTCTCTCCCTTTTCCAACGGATTATGAAACCCAATTACTGCTATTTTTTTTTTGTTTCAAAAATTATCGACGCAGGTCTAAAATGGCTGCGTGGATTTGTATGAATTCAGACGCATTAGACAAAAAGAAAAGCTTAACCGTTAGTTAATTAATTAGTCAATTGTGAGAATGAAGAGATTTATTTATTATTCATTGAATTTTTGCTTTAATATAAACAATTTTACACAATTTGTATAAAAATATATTTGTATGTAATATAATGATTCAAACACTGATCGTAAGTTAGAGTTGCTGAATCGATCCGTTAGGGAAGAGAAGGAAGCCTTTGGAATACATGCGTATTGCGCCTGTCAAAGTTTACGTCAAAATATCTTTGCAATGTTAATTTCTTTCCAATGATGGCGCTACTATAAAAATTAACTTTACCGCAAATACCCCTTTAGTTAATATAATATTTTAACCTTTTTTCCCAGTTGCACTAATTTATAAGCCTCAACAATTTAAAAGTAAAAAGTTAAAAGAAATCGAGTAGTTAGGACGTATGAAAGTAAAATGAACATGTTATTTATTCTAAATACTTTTTAAAAAGGTTAATACTTTATTTTATTGTTTAAAACACATGTTTTTAATTTTCTTTGACTAAATATGGTTAAGAAAATATATTGTAATGGGTTTGATTTGGAATCTCTTTTTCACCACCTTGCAAAATAAACAGCTTTTAATTGTCCTTATAGCGCTATCTATTAGTCACGAACAAAACTACGTTTTAATAAAATTGCTATTTCGTTTAAAATATTATGAAAAACTTGTGTTATCTATTTTTGGGGATAGTGAGTTCATTCGTTATCTAAAAAACTCATATATAATGCTTGCAGATATACATTTTTTCTTACCAGTTCTTATATTGTTAGCAAAAACCGTTTACTAATTCTGGATACGTAACAATATTATCCCACATATCCCACAGTCCCCGTGGCGTAATGGATAGCGCGACTGGTTTCAGATCAGGAGGTTCCAGGTTCGATTCCTGGCGGGGTACACATTTTTTTAATATCAAGTAAAAAGAAAAGACGTGGCTGAGAGAGAGCCAGCAGATCTACCTCTTCGCAGCGCTTCTTACAGATATGTTTTTGGTAAACACTCACACTAGAAACTTTTTTTGTGAAATTCTTAATAATCGTGGCACCTCGGTGTCCATTCGAGACTTGTTATCTAATTCTCAAAAGAAATTTAATTAAGCTAATTTAGCGATGGCAGCCCCCGACGGATATTACTATCTCGCGTTACATTTATTTTTTAAATGCGGGGTTTCAAAATCATTTTATCCCTTTTCAATTATTTTTAACCATCGTGGATTTTTTCAAAATTTTTAATTTTGCTTTTTATTTCAAACTGTTTAGAGAGCGTAGATATTATATGCACATAAAGCTCCGCCCCTAGTGAGTTGGCACCGTAACACTTATCTAAGAACATGCACCAATCTAACCCGAACCCATCATCGATCAAAATCGGACCAGTAGTTTTGGAAAAAAAATGCAACATGTAGGTATATGCATAAGCAAACGAACAAACATCTTATCACCCCAAACGCAAAATAAATCCTTCGTAGGTAAAAATGAATGGGGAATCAATCGTTGCTACGTTATAAGTAATAGCATAAAGCCAAAAATATTATTTAAATCTTAGCGCGAGCGAAGCCGCGGGTTCCGCTAGTCTTATATATGTAAAAATCGCGTGCAGAGTGCTTATTATCGAACGCCTCCGAAACGGTTTGACCGATTTTTATTATTTTTTGTGTACGTTTGGTAGGTCTGAGAATAGGTCATAGGCAATTTTTTATTCCGCTAGGTGATGAACTCTCAAGATTTTTCATTTTATTTTCGATCAATTATTTATTTTTTTATAATTTGGTATCATAGAATACATAAAACCCCAAATTTTCAACCGTCTACCACCAATTCCTATTTTGTAATAGTGATTATAGGCGCGAGAATTGCTAGCAAATATATATCTTACACCTATATAAAACACGTGTTGTACATTCAATTATACTTGAATAAATATCTTGAATATATTTATAAGTGTAACTTACAAGATGACAACTAACTTCAGGATGTTGAACTTGGTTGTCGGTGTGTGCGCGCATTGTAAAAATTGACTCTGATTACTTTCCCTAACGCACCAAAAGAAGTTTCAGTAAATATCAAAGAATTTTGTGTACATAAATACAATAGCAGAAACTTACTATACAACTATACTAGGGCCACATGAGTTATCAGGAGCTCTACAGCCTAAACACTCTCGCGTGCGTGCGTAGTTATACAGTGTATGAGTACTAGAAGACTCCGCCCATCCTGTCTAACCACTCTAGCTTAGCACAATGCATGCGAGTTTGCTTAGACACTTTTGTACAATTAGTCAACTACTAAGGATACTCAGAGAGTACAGGAGCATTAATGCAATACATTACACCTCTGAGAAATATATACCAACCGTTATAGCAGAGCGAGGATGAGCTGCAAGTTATCGACATATGTAAATAGTAATTGTTCGTAGCGTTTCGTAGCACCTTTAACTTTCAATTTACGAAATTCCTTTAGTTTTTGTGCTTCAAGTTTCAAATTTTAGAGTTAGTGTATAGTTAGTAGAGCTAACTTTACTTAACTTACTTACTTTAGATAACCTTTACGATAGTACAAATCGGACACTCCATTCAAAGGATATTACGAATTTAGAAATTTCAATCTAAAGAAAATAATAATAAAATAAAGCGCAGCACAGCGGGAAATGGGGAGAGGGAGGACCCAAGAGCGGGAGAGGTAGCCGCGCGGCTCAGGAGTATATTAACGATGGGTTCTGAAATAGCTGGAATAATTATGGTGAATTTACAGGTAATCTACAGATCAACCGATTGCGAAAAATTAACGCGGGCGAAACCGAGGGTACCGCTAGTATTATAATATTATATATAATGAATGAAAAATATGTAAGCCTAAAATTAACTCTTCCATAATATATTATACAGCAATTCCCGAGGCTCCTTCCGTCTTCTAATGTACTATATATAAATAAAATTGAAGTATCTGTTTTTAATTTAAAATTAACAGGTTTTTGCTAAATACATAGGAAAGAATATGCGGTACTCACAAAAAAGAAACAATTTTTAAATTTTTTATACTTCTGTTATATATAAATACATTCCTATTTATATATTTGTCTTCATGGAATACCAGCACAAAATTAATGCTAGATTATGTGGTATACGGTTAGAGCTTTAGAAGCAGACGCTCCTTACCAATTTTCTAATTTTTGATCGATCTACTGCAACGTAAAATTTAATTTTGCAGCATTAAATTAGCACTAAATGAGCAATTAATGCCTACAAAATTTTAAATGATTCTGTCTAATTGACCTAACTAGCTTAACATACATTATTTTTGAAGTTTTTTATAAAAGCTATGATAATATTATGTTTTTAATAGAAAGCAAGTATGACGTAACAAATATACAAAAGTACGAATTCAAATTAAGCATCTCTCTTCTTTCAAAGTTAGTTATCTTATTAATTTTATTTAAATATCACAGTATTTTACTATCATACAAATTCCTACTAAAAATATCAAACAGAGTAAAGTCAAAGAAATGTACATAGTACGCGGTGTTCGAATGGAACTAAATATTGAATACATGAATATATCCAGAGCGAGTACCAGGATCACATAACCTTGCAGAAGGTTTAACTTATATCGAGATTGATTTCCTCACATCCCAAGCCGCACATATTATTTAAACGGCCGATGTGGATTTTCAAGGGCGCTTGTATCGTAGTACCTGTAGCTTGAGCAACTTAATCAAAAGATTCAGCGATCCAGGATACAGTCCTGGCAATTTTTTTATCTATTAGAGATTTCCTAGACATTCAAAATTCCTAAGAGGACGTGGTATGAGTGATTTTATATACGATAGAAATGTACACAGTACGAGTAAATCATACGTATCATAGTAAACATAGTGAGAGTCTGACGTAATAAAGATAGTATTGATCGCTTTGAAGACATTCAGTTTGTAGTACCAAGTCTTCAGAAGCGCGGTGGAGGCGCAGCAAACCTGACCTAAATAAGTTTTCACAGAGTTCTTTGACCGTCAACCAACATTTCATACAATAAATAACGATGACAGAAACTTACGATACTACTGTACCAGGACCGCATGAGTTATAAGGAGCTCTATTGCCTGGACACGCACACATAGTCATACCGTGTATGGATACTAAAAGACGTTTTACATACCACAGATGCTGTCTCTATGCTACCTTTTAGTATAATATATTTGCATCCCTCTCATACCAAGAGTTATCTTTGTAGTTTTTCGATCAATATCGCTTATTGACTCCGCCCATCGCGATCCTGTCCAACCCTCTCTCCAGCTTAGCACAAGGCATGCGACTTTACTCACATTGTTATTTTTTTTATTAATAAATAGCATAGAAATCTGAAAACACTTTTACCTTAATCAGTCAAGTACTTAAGATACTAGAGCATACAAGGCTACCAGTAGCCTTAGCCAATAAATGCTCCAGAGCATTAGTGCGAAATTTACCCAAGTCATAATAAAAATAAAGGGTTCTGATCAAAAAACCGCGACAAGTAGTTTTGGCAGTCCTCTCGTGATGGTAACTTGATACTGCCTAAAGAATTCTGAACAGACCGAAACAGGTGGAAATCGGAAGGTGCAAGGTCAGGACTATACGGCGGATACATTAACACCTCCCAGCCAAACTCTCTTAATTTTTGCTGAGTGGCTAAAGATGTGTGAGGTCTATTGTTATCATGATGAAAAACCACACCTCTTCTGTTAATTAATTAAGGCGGCTTTCTCACAACCTCTTGCTTTAATCTCATAAGTTGTTCGCAGTAGCGTTCAGAATCGATGGTCCTGCCTACCAATCCCATCACACACACAGCATCACCTTGTTGCGAGTTAATCCGGGTTTCGCCACAGTCTGTAAAGCTTGACCGGCCTTTGACCACGACCTTTTTCGCACATTCTTGTCGTACTTGATCCACTTTTCATCACCAGTTGTCAGCTTCTTCAAAAATGGTTCGGTTTCATTACGTCGTAATAAAGAATCACAAATACACGGTTCACTAATTTTCTTTTTGTAAGCTCATAAGATGCCCAAATATCGAGATTTTTTGTGTACCCAGTTTTTTCAAATGCTCCAAAACTATTTTGTGGTCAATTCCCAGTTTTTCAGCTACGTCGTAACTAATAATCCGATCTTGCTCCACTTTTTCAAAAATGGCATCCATTTTATCCATAATAGGGCGACCAGAGCGAGGTGCATCTTTAACATCAAAATATCCGGATTGATAACGCTTAAACCAAATAAGTAAAATTTTAAAATGTACCGAATTTCTTCATTAGATTCACTCATCTTTACAGTACGAAAAACAAATAAAAATCACACATTTTCCTAATTTGAATTTGGAATTATCTTCTTTAAAATTTAAGCTTTTAATGATAGCAAAACCAGCTAGATACAAATAGTATAGCCAAAGAGATTTATTACAACTTCATACATACTATAATGGAAAATTTTTTTGCCCCAACCTATTATAAACATTCAACATACAATATACATTGAACATAAATTGTGATAATATAGATGTCAAAGTGTTTTACTTGTGTGGGTTTGCAGTAACCTTCCCATGTTTATGCGATCCTAGTACAGGTGTTTCGTAAGTTTCTATCGTAGCTTCATAGGTATACTGACTATACAGTGTGCGTCTCGCTATGCAGTATTCTCAAAGCAATTTCATAATAGTCCAGTCAAAAAAATCTGAAATTAAAAGGCTCACAACTTTGCATTTTTTGTATATTGTGTACAAAATATGAATTTATTTAAATTTTAATTTATCTATCAATGATATATTTTTTTTAATTTAAGATTTCATTATTTTTTTTTAATTTAATTCATTGTGTTTTCTTTTGAGAATAAAATAATTTACTGTATCGCCTACCTTTAAAGTACAAATTATCTATATAATTGTTCGTAGTGCTGCGTAGCGCTTCGTAGCATCTAGGACATGGATTGGATTAAAATATACTTGAAAGTATATATAAATTACTTTACAATAATTTAAAATGTAAGTACTTATTATAATAAGAGAGTGTCATGTATTATCGTATACAAGAAAAAAGCAAGCAAATGATAGATATATTTTAATGTTTTGTTTAACGGTTTTTAAATGCGAATTCATACACATGTTATAATAATATTAAATAGTAAAAAGCTACAACAATTTTAAAATAGGTTTTTATGTAAATCCGGTGTTTTTAAGGTCTCTATTAAAGCTATGAAAATATTTTATCATAATAATCAAAGATAACGGAACAAAAATACAAAAGAACGTATTTGAAACGCCAGGTCGGACTCAACAGCCTCTCTTCATTTGAAGTTGGTTATCTTATTAATTTAAATTAAAACTTATATCTGCCACTAAAAGACAAGTGAAACGGACAAAATCGTTAAAACAGTATTATACTATTATACAATTTTGACGACGCGCGTGGCGCAGTTTGTAGTGACCCTACTTGCTGCGCTACCGGTCGCGGGTTCGAGTCCCGCTGGGGGCATACATTTGTTGAGCACGAATGTTTGTACTCCAGTCATGGATGTTTATATTTATAATATGTATGTATTTAAACTTATATATGTGTAGTATATCAACCATCTAGTATCCATAACACAAGGCTCGTACCTTACCGTGGAACTAGATAGTGCTGTGTGTAAAATGTCCCAACATATTTATCTCGGGATCTACTAAACCGATTTTAAAAATTCTTTCACCCATAGAAAGCCACATTATTGCGGAGTGTCATAGATTATATAAAAACCCGAAAAATAAAAAGGCTTTTACTTGGTAGTCCGTTTTGCAAAGTGAATCGGAGAAAAAACGGTCGAATGAAAGCGTTTCTTACGAACGCTGCCTTAACTATGAAAGATATATTTTTGAGTTCTAGAGAAAAGATGTGGAGAAGCTTGAAAATGCCTACAAAAAAGTCAACGACAGCATATGTCTAACTTTTATATTTAAGTTACAAAAAGTAGTTTTTTTAATATTAGTATAGATAATTTAATTTTTAATTTTTAATTAAAAAAGAATTATTAACATTATGCCCAACGAAGTGGGCACGGGTCAGCTAGTTTATTATATATTTATTTAAATCTCCATTCAAAATATTTATTCTAACATAGTAAAGCTCAAATAAATGTATTACTCTTACACTTGTCACTTACGCGGTATTTCGCATGGAAAAATATATGAATAAAATGAAGGTCTATCTCCAAAGCGAGTACCAGGAGAACATAACCTTGCAGAAGGTCTTATGGATATCGATTTCCCCACACCCCAGGCCGAAGGCGGAGTCTTTAAACGGCCAATGCGGACTTACAATACGTGGCGTATCGTATATTGACCCAACGACGGCTTATTTAGGTTAGAATGTCAATGAAACGATAGAATATATATTATGTACAATGTACATACATCTAAAGAAATTACAGTTGTTTATGTATATTACATAGTAATAAAACTGTTTCGACACTAGGTCAGTAAATAAAGCATTTAATTTAATGAATATTTAGGTAGTAGGTTAAGGGTCACTTACTGACCATAAAGGTCAGTAAGTGACCTTTAACCTAAAAAAAATTAAAATTGGATCGGAAATTTAGTGCTAGGTTGACCGAAAAAACAGCCTTATTTACTGTACTACACACTCACACACATGTGTGTATGTAACACACATAACCTGTACCAAAGATTTTTCCATGAATTATTTATTAAACATAACTTAAAACCTTTGATATTCTGGTCTATTCCATGAGTCGGTCTTTCTGTCTCAGCCGGCAAATCTCAAAATATTGTATGAATAAATAAAATGCATGTTCAATAAATCGTAAACGGTAAGTTTTACAAAAAAGTTTGCTGGAAATAAAAGATACTAAATTTTATAATAAAAGTTTTATTAACTTTTGGTATGGGTCAACATAGCACTTGAAGCTCCACCTCCATCTGTCAGCATTTTGTGATTTTATGCTCAGTAAGTGACTCTTAACCTTATAAAAAAATATTGCATCGGAAATGTAATGCGAGGTTGACCAAAAATACGGCTATTTTCCCTGTTACTGTAAGTGCCAGTGGGCACTTGCGAGAGTTTAGATATATTTCTGCCACCCTATTATATAATATTGTCATATTGAACTTCGCTGATGAGCGCTTTAGTTGTTTACAACGATGCCATGTAGAAAATATTAAAAAACATGTCCTAATAGTAATGCGGGCCATGTCATGCTTTACACTTACAGCAATCATGATCACGGGATTACTCTAATCGTAGTCTCTCCCGAGAGAGAAATATAATATATACTATATAATAAATCCGCGACAAAATCCGAAAAGATAGTTTCATTTATAATATTTAAAGTCTCAAAATCAGTTATTAACCTTTAGAAATAGAATTTAACGAAAATTAGAAATAATATTACCCATAAATGTTTCTCTATGTTTGTTAGCAGCGTAAATATCAAAGAGTTCTTTGACCCCCGCCGGACCTTTCATACAAAAAAATCGATGACAGAAATTTCCGATACGACTATACTAGGACGGCATGAGTTATCAGAAGATGCGATGAAATAGGGAATTCCGTTGAATTGATGTAAATTAGCCGGTATGCTTACGGTATTGATCCTAGACATTCAATGTTCCTAAGGGTGCGTGGTATGAATGAGATGAATATATGAGATAGAAATATATAATGACCATTACACAACTAAAACTGGTATAGTATACTGTAGTACGACTACAAGTAAATCAATAAGTAGAAAGAAAATGAGAGTATGACGTAATAAACAACGTATTGATCCCTTTTGAGGCATTCTGTTTTTAGTACCAAGACTTCAGAAGCGCGGTGAAGGTTGAACAAAGCTGACGTTTTCTGTGTTATATGAAAATAATATGTTTTTTCAACAACTTGCTTTATGATAAACCTTAGTAAAGTTCATTTTACCTTGAATTAAATCGATATCCGCGTATGTACAATGTACATGAATCGAAACTAGAAAAGATTGTAGTATTAAAATATATCTTATTATGTATATTTTAAATAAAATCTTTAAAGAATTATTTTAACTTTGGTTTATATCTATATGATTTCAATACAAGTCACTCCCCAGTGAACACAATTATGTCTGACTGATGTCTGAATGACGTCATGCTACGTCATGATTTACGTAAGATGTGAGTCATATATGAGTCATATGACTCACAATTTCCCACTTCCTGACGTAAGATTCTTACGTAAGATAGATGACGTAAATATGACGTCCACCTCCTGACGTCCTATTGACATCATTATGACTGATGTGACGTAAATTTGATACATATAATAGGACGGCGCGTACGCAGTCCCTACTACCAAAAATTACGCATCCGAGTTATCCGCATTAGGGATAATCGCAGAGGTCAACCCAGCCGCAGTGCAATGGGAGGGTCTCGCTCTGGGGGAACCGCCTTCTTGATCACAATGTCCCCTACGCCTGGTAAGTATGCTCAATTTGGCAAGACCTGCCATAGCCACTGTTTGCGAGAACATCTTGCCATCGCGATTCAGAAATCGCTTGCAATTGAGCAGCGCCATCTAGTGGAAGATATGTCGAACTACTTACCTATGACCATTTAAGTACTCCATATGATCCTATGCATTAATAATTTGCATACAAAACCTTCATTTATCTAGCACATGTATGATCCATACGCAAAAAAATTTTGTTTTCATATATGATCACGATTTATAACTCCAATATAATATCAACTGTACGTAAACAAATGACTTATAATTGATGTAACGATATGATGTTCTTGTTACATCAGTTTTACGTAAAAGTGGGGACTTATGTCTTGCATACAAATATGATGGAATTATTATATCATTTTTAGGTCAAGAACCTGACCTGTACCTTATGTAATCATATGACTTACTAATTACATAAATAAAACATAAAATAATGACTCCAGTATGACGTCATAGCATAATGAAAATATGATATAATATGTACGTAACAGTTAAGTCATACAAATAACATCATATCAAAGTCAATTTTGATGTCAATATGAGGTCATAGTGATGTAATACAACATGACCTCAAATGAAAGTCATCAAACATAGTCACTATTATGTCATACTTACGTGAAATTTCTTTGACCTCTGTGTGACTTATATATGACGTCATTTTAAAGTCATGTGTTCACTGGGGTCATGATCACGATAGAAGTATCAATAACTATAATGTCTTGGGGTCTATATTCAATACACAATATCTTACACATTGTTTTTCATTATATTTCATGTACAAATTTTGTCTAAGTTACTGTTTTATTATACTATGTACAGATAAATCCTGATAGAAACAAATAGCAATTGTAATATATCAGGTTCGTTACTGTTTAGCGAGTTACATGCTTCAAGTTTGCATCCCATTCTAATAAAATTTTATTATACGCCTCGTTTATTAACATCAAAATTTCTGTATTTACCGATGACAGGAAATGAAAAAGTGTGAACCGGGCGTACATACAAAAGACTTAGTATATTGAGCTTTATTACAGGAGTCAGGACTTACAACAAACCTCCGTTTACGAAAAACAGGACAATCATTTTGTAATTTTTTCACCTTTTTTATTTGTTTTTAAAAACTTGTACAGATGCTTTTAGTTTATTTTCTATAGTACCTTCTAGTGGGACACTCAGCTCACATTACACTAAAAGTACAAAAAATATTCAATACAGAATATGTTAAAGTCATTGTTTTTAAAAAGTATTTCATGCACAGATTTGAGAATAAAAACAAAGATTTAAAACATAAAATATATTTGAACAAGTAATTATTTATATTATTTTATTCTTATTTTATCTCTTTTAATATATAAATTATAATGCTTCTTACTAAATACCTTAATTATGTTTTTGTAATTCGTGCAAGATTGATAGACGATTTATTAATTGCTTATTTTTTTCATACCGAAAAATGTACCTTATCATTAAAATATCATTATATTTACTATACGTAACCATAAACAAAGTACACCTCTAGGGAAGAAGTACACTTTTTAACTTTAGGAAATACATTAAAGCATATGCACCGGCTTAAAGTAAGCGTGTACTACCCGCTAAAACACAAATTAACAAAAACCTTCCTACGTCTTAATTGGGCGTTGCAGAATCGCCTTAGCATTTAATCACGACGACACAGGTAAAAGATTGTTTCATGGTCCACTCTGCTATCAGACAAATACAGGAGCAACCCACATGACACACCGTTCACCGAAGTGGTCTTTCTAGCGCATTTCTTGGCGTTGCGCCCGGCGTGATTACCGGACTCTTCTGAGCCACCATGACAAGGTACGATGGGGTGATGTACACCTTACCCATCCCAACATATTTATTAATTATTTATTTATAGCATATATATGAAGATGTCATACTAAAATAACTGAAGTTTAAAAAAATATACAAAATATAATGAATAATATGAAGACGACTTAATAATGCAATTAATCATTTAAATACAAATTTAAAAACGTCTATACCAGTAAAGTAGGAATACAAGTCAGAAAAAAACATTTTGTACACTTCGAAGCAAATTAACAAAGGAAAAATCCTTGAACATGAAATTACGCGGCAATGCTACCAGGAGCGCAGTAACCCATAGGAGTAAAAAAGATCGCTCAAACGTGTTGTTGTGAATGAAATGGAAATCAGGTGAGATGTAAATCAGTAACTATCAACACATCTCGCCTGATTTCCATTTCAACGGACGGTCAAGTTCGAATGCAAATGAAAGGCAACAAACGTTGCTCTGACGTAGCAGACTTAGCAGGTATTGATTCGACGTAGTAACAATGCGTACAAGGACTAAGCTATCATCTTGCTATCAAAAGCGAGGAGATCACTGTTATTTCGTGAATTTTATTATGTAATGATACGCTTAGAGTAATTTAAATATAAAATAAATTGAGTATTAAAAAAATGATATATAATCGTACTTTAAATGAATGGCTATTAAATTCATTTAAAGTACGATTATAGAACACCAATTTTATGCCACAAACTTAAAATTTAGCTGGGAGGTAGTTAGAGGTTGTTGTATTTGTAAGTCCTTCATCCTTTGTGCTACGAACCTTAAATTTGGTAGTAAGGTGGTTAATTGTTGGTGAAAGTCCGCTAAATCGTTTTTTTTACAGGGCCGGATTAAGATGGTGTAAGGGTTCTTATATAATAAAGTGCAGCAAAGCGAGCAATGGGGAGAGGGAGGGGATTCCAAGAGCGGGAGAGAGTATATCAAGGCTGAGTTCTGAAATAGCTTAAGTAATTGTAGAGCATTTAAACGCAATCTACAGATCAACCGATTACGAGTGATCGAATAAAGAGTAGTAGCAATTTAAAAAATGAACGCGGGCGAAGCCGCGGGTATTGCTAGTAGTTACATAATAATATACATTTAAGGGCCTATTGGAAATGCCTATGAGATAAGCTTTCACATTTAACGATATAAAGGAGGGAAGTACTAGGGCGGCATAAGATAGCAGGTAATACTGGCTAACGATATTGATCATAGACATTCGCCATTTTTATAAAATGTTTGTATTTAAAGAAAGAAAGACCTATATGTGTTGTATATCAACTACCTGGTATCCGTAACACAAGCCTCAAGCCTTTGGTGTAATAATGTCCTAACATATTTATTATTTAACGGTTCTAGGAAGCGTACTTTGATACAAAGACTACAGAACAGCTGTAGCAAAGTAGTAAGGTTTATTAGTAGATTATTCAATTAAATGAATGTTCTATAAATCGTAAACTATAATAAAATCTACTGTCAAAAAAAGAATTATGATCATACAATGACAGAAAATTATGATACAACTATACTAGGACCGCATAAGTTATGAGTAGCTCTACAGCCTGGAGTGGAGTGATACTCACATAGTTATTTAGTCAGTCTATGGATACTAAAAGCTGTCTCTGATGCTGTCTTTTTGCTACCCTTTAGTAATAGATATGTACATCCCTCTCATATCGAGCGATAAATCTCTGAAGTTTCTAGTTATATATAACTTTTTGGCTCCGCCCATCGCGATCTTGTCCAACCCTCTCCAACTTAGCATAATGCACGCGACTTTGTTTACATAGTATTTTTTTCATAAATATTTTGCGTAAAACATAGCACACAGTTCCGAAGCACTTTTAATATAATCAGCTACGTACTAAAGACTCTCAGAGATTGCTGGAGCATGAATACGATATTAATCCGACTGAAAATGAAACCCCGTAACATAATTTTAGGTATGCGTTGAAAAATTGTACAAGTATCTTCTTCAGCCCATGCGTTCTTAGTATTGTACTTGAGTAACATCTCTATATATACTATATCTATCTTCATCATTTTATAAAGCTGTAGGTAAGGTTACCTATATTTTTACTGATTTATTTATTAACTAGCTAACCCAGCCCGTTCGTGTCGCTGGACGTAAAGTTATATTAAACGGTTTATATAATGTTCTAATAAAATTTAAGTAGCCTAAGTTACTCCATATAACATTAGCTATCTGCTAGTGAAAGTCTCGTCAAATTCAGTCTAGCCGTTTTAGACATTAGCCGGAACAAACAGACAGGCAGATAGACAAAAACTTTAAGAATTGATTTTTGATAAAACATAAAACAATATAACTTTTAATAATGAAAGATTGATGAGCCTTTAAATATTATATGTTAGAAAACTACAAAATCACACACACATATATATATATATATATATATATATATATATATATATATATATATATATATATATATATATATATATATATATATATATATATATATATATATCGTGGAAGTCATCATCTTTTTGATTAGAAATAGATTGTAGTCTTACATAGCGTAGGTTGTTGTATAATATAACATAAACTATGTCATGTTTTTGTTTTTCCCTAATGACAAAACCAGTTTATTAATATATATTTTTTTAAATTTATATGTCTTGCAGGTGCAGCAACGAAAGTAAAAGCTATGGTAAAAGTTTTAGACATAGTTCTCCTTTATGTTCATGTTAGCCTGGTAGAGATGCGTCGCAGGGCGCGACAGGATCAATACCCGACTGGTTACGTCAGTGTAGACTATTGATTTTATATTTAGTTTTATGTAATACTAAGATGTACGTCGTACAACGTACCGTACGTACAAATACTTTATCTGTATGTGTATCACTGCCTACTACGTCGGATATGCGTCATTAACTAGGCACTTAGATATAGATCTCCTCAATCTCTCGATATAATCATCTTAATTGTATGGATTTGTATATTGT
This sequence comes from Boloria selene, assembly GCA_905231865.2. Classification (NCBI taxonomy): domain Eukaryota; kingdom Metazoa; phylum Arthropoda; class Insecta; order Lepidoptera; family Nymphalidae; genus Boloria; species Boloria selene. The sequence continues at coordinate 15,797,419 of HG993131.1, forward strand.
GACTAGACGTCGTAATCATGAATGATTTTAATATCGTTTTCTTAAAAACTTACGAGCAACCCCACAAATCTATAGTTATCTATATACTTGAATAAAGTTATCTATATCGAGGCTGCCGGCCTTGCTCTGTTTTGTATAATATTTACAAATACGCCAGTAAATAAAGCGTTTAACCTCGCACTGAATTTCTGATCCAATTTTGATTTTTTTTGGGTTAAGGGTCACTTGCTGATCATAAAAACACAAAATGCTGACAGATCCAGGTGGAGCTTCGATCGCAATCTTGAAGAAAAGTTTTTGGCCGATATCTCGGAAACTATGCACTTCAAGGCAAAAGTTATTTCTTGTAAACTTTTTTGTAAAAATTACCGTTTACGATTTATGGCCCATTTAATGAACCGGTTTTTCTGTCTCGGTAGACAACTCTCAAAATATTAGATTAATCAATAAAATGCATGTTCAATAAATTGTAAACGGTAAGTTTTACATAAAATAAAATAAAATAAAAGCTTACAGGAAATAAAAGATGCGAAATTTTAATTTAATTAAATTTATATATTTTAAATTAATTTAAGCGCATAATTTATAATGATAATAAACCTACGTAAAATTCCGATATACAATGACTAGGAAAGCGTGATTCAGAGGAGGTGCTCCAGAAAAGGTAAAGAAGTGTGTCGGTAAAACTCATATCAATAAATAATAATCTGAATGGAGTGACGTAGTAAGCCCTGTATTGATTTAAAACAAACGATTTAGGTCTTAACATCAGGCGCTCAGAAATATAAGAGAGGTAACTAAATTATTATATTTATTCGAAGGAAGCTTAAAATTAGTTTTAAGTTTAAGCAGTTTAAGTTATACACAATATTCACAACAATGTGTTTGTGTACATTTTTATAATAAGGGTTGATTTTGAGAGTGCTATTATTTTCCATAGTTTTTCAATCGACTTTTAATTGTTTGTTTTGTATTTTGTATTATTTGTTAATATAGGTATATTTGTAAACTGGTATAACTTGTCAATGTCTACCATTAATAACTAAGGGAGTAAAGTGGAAGGTAATGCTGTATTTTACAATATAGTCTCCTAGACCGACTAAATTTTCCACATCGCATGTATAAAAGCCAAAACTAATTTAAATTAACTATACTTAACACAATTTTATCAAAATTTATCCAGTAGTTATCACATGATGCGGTCACAAACAGAATTGCAGGAAAAAATGTGTACTCTATATATGTATATTCGGTCTCTGTATTGATAATAATGACAAGTTCAATGAGATTTTCAAAATAATTCAATGTACAGATGTGACTCACTTAAATATTTTTTTGGTGTTTGAACTACTTTTAGCTTTAAAACAACAATAACTTATACATAAAAATTCTAATATGTGCTATATACTAGAGATAAAAAAGATATTACACCTAACCTATTTAAATTATCTTTTTTGTAATATTTAACAGTAAAACGGAATGTTTAAGCAATATGTTGAATAAAAGAAAGTAACAATATGAATGTTGTCAGCTATGAGATAATATAGTAATACTATAAACTACTATTTAAATTACGTCCCTCAGTAAATTATTTTGAAATCGATGAAAAAAAAAGAAGAAAAAGTTTTAACTTCATTCTAACTATTACGGGATTAATGTTCTAGTATATAAATACATATAATATACTGATCCAAGCTATGGCCGCTAATCTCAGAAGCAAAATTTATTTACGAATTCGGTTTCCATCGCCGCATATACATGACAATGATATAACTTATTCCTTCAAACGAAGCAACATTGTAGTCTTTTTTAAGACTGATGTACAAGGATAACATGAAACCGTAAGAGATTAATACTTCGATTATCAAGTCAAAATAGTACTCACACTACTGAATTACACACATGTAAACAACAGCTATTGGCAATGTATTTAAGATAATATATGTGCATCTTATTCACATTACGTTAGTAAGTGTCTGGGTTAGCTCCGCCCATACTAAAAGTGAACTGTAACTATTGTAGCACCTGGAATCGTCCACGATTTTTAAACATATATTAATTACTAGCGGCGTTCACCCCCCTTATTACCCTTGTCAAATATTTACGCATACCATTCGTAGAAAACAGGTTGTTATGTGAGGCCCACCGGCAAGCCAGCACTATCCGTTAAACCCAAGAACCCATCTCCCGTCTAAATGAAGCGTCGCAGGATCGCTTACGCATGGGCCAAGTTTTCAATCACGACTTGAACGACATATTAAAAGTGTCCTACACTCACAACAATATAGAAATATTAAAATTAGCTTCTCACAAAATATTAGTCATACAAACAGAATTCTAAAGAAGAATTCGCATTAGATATTGTAAAACTGTTATCTACTTTTAAATATTCTAAATATTATTAATTTAAAAAGAAGCTATATTTTAATGTCTTTATTACACTTTTATCTGTTAATTGATATAAACTTTAAAACAAAACATGTTTTGATATCGCCATATAATAAACAAAGAGCTGGAAACTTGTGACATAGATTTAATAAAAACGTATACTCGTAGTTTTAAACGGTTAAAAAAATTATTACGTAGCAAGACTCACTGTAAATTGAGATGTAGGTACATATTATGCAATAGGTACCTGTTCAATAAGTACATATTTAAAATAAAATTGAAGTGTCTGTTTTTAATTTCAAATTAACATCTTTTCTCTTAATTCATATGAAAGTATATGTGGTATGTACTTTTTTTTACTTTATTTGGGTCAGCAAACAACGTTCACAATAAAACATAACTTATTAACTAACATAATTTACACATTTCTAATTATGACACCAGCATCGTTGACCACAGATCAATAAATGGTGCTGAGAAGCGGTAGTATATCTATACATATTAATGAAATTAAACTCTGTTTTTAATTATACTTATATTTATAACAGCTTTTTACTAAATCTATATTATAATATATAAGGTGCTTACATAAAAGAAAAAAAACAGTTTTTAAAACTTTTGTCTGTCTGTCTGTTTGTTCCGGCCAATTTTTGAAGCGGCTGGACGAATTTTGACGGGACTATCACTCGCACTCACTCATTTTTGCGCGGATTCGCTCGCGCAAATTCTAAATTTTGTAAACATATAAAATTGAACCAATACTCGTAAAAGAAAAGAAAAAGAAATTGCATGAAAGGAAAACAGCACACAGTATTTTAGAGGGAATTACATATTAGGTTCATTATTTGTTTTTTAAAACTATACTTGTTTGTATTCGTTATGTCTACTATACCGAAATATGTATTATAGGTGTTAGCAATTTTGGGCATGGGAGCGCGCATACCCGATACAGGACGACAACGATTGGTAGCAAAAAAACTCTTATGATTGCGACTGTGCGTACGATATGGTACACGATATGATACTGGTTAACAGTTGGTCATATGACAAACGACTGCGATAACATCTATAATACATATTACGTAAAACTTTTTTTACACAACTTCAAGTGCATCCACGTACTTAGCATAATAGGGATTGCACACTGGCACAACATATTCTAATTGTGATCGAAAAAGGGATTTATATATATGAAGAAATGTTAATGGTTGGCGAAACTTAGTACTTGCTCGCATGTCAAAGCCGTACATTTTATAGGCTTTGTTTATGATATCGTCTATATGCATGTTAAAATGTAGCTTGTAGTCAAGAGATATTCCTAGGTCTCCTATATTTTTAACGCAGTTCAATTGAGTATTGCACAATACATATGGATAGTTACTAACGTTTCTTTTTTTGGTAAAGACTATTAATTTACATTTATTTAAATTCAGGTCTAATTTGTTAATTTTACAGTAGTGAGAAAAGCGGTTGAGATCTTGTTGGACCCTATGATGGTCCTCTGTACTCGCAATAGTGCTGAAAATTTTAAGGTCATCAGCATATAATAAAAAGTTGCAAAATCTAAAACACTCATAGACGTTATTTGTAAAGAGAACAAAGAGCAGGGGGCCTAAAATGGAGCCCTGTGGAACTCCTAAGCTGACAGTAATAAATTCAGATTCTTATCCCTTAATTGCTATCTTTTGAGTACGGTTGGATACGTATGATTTAAACCAACGCCACAAATTACCACGTATACTGTTAAAAGCGAGTTTTTCTAGAAGTAATTTATGATCTTCTCTGTCAAAAGCTTTCGAAAGTCAGTGTATATACTGTCAGTTTGTTTGTTTAAGTCTAGCTGTTCAAAAAGATAAGTTGTATAATGAAGTAAATTGGTTGTTGTTGAACGTCTTTTCTTTCATGACATCAATTTTTTTTGTCTGCTTGTCTGTTTGTTCTGGTTAAACTCTAAAACGGCTGGACTGAAATTGACGGGACTTTCACTTACAAATAGCTAATGATATAAGGAGTAACTTAAGTTACTTTTATTTTATTAGAAAACTAACCTTTCCCGCGGCTTCGTTCGTGTTCTAACGGCTGAGAACGAAATACCCCGCACAGCTACCGGCGTTCCGACCCTCACGACCGCCGGAGTGACATTAAAACTATGATATCTCGTAAGATATTTATTGAAATCGAGTTAACCTTCTCTTTATTAGTCGTAGCGTATTGTAATATAGCCTATAGCCTTTCTCGATAAACGGACTATCCAACACAAAAAGAATTATTCAAATCAGACCCGTAGTTCCTGAGATTAGCACGTTCAACCAAACAAACAAACAAACGCTACGGCTTTATAATATTAGTATAGATTTTATTATAATAATATTTATTTTAACTTACGCCCAGTGAAGCAGGCCGGGTTTGCTAGTAAAATAATATATTACAAATACTCGTACTTAAACAGTACAATTTAAACAAAAATGACAATACTTGAGCTCCCTGAGACGTCTCGTTAAATAAAATGCAATAATTTAATTTAAAATGCAACTGCACATAGCCTTCAAGTAAATCTAAGTACCAGGAGAGCATAACAACAGAAGAGATATACAGGTCATGCACTGAGACCTAGATGTGTGATGTCATAGCGATAATGTGAGCGAGACAGAACTACTAACATGCGCATATTGAATGTAAAATATAAAGCTGAGAAATCGGTGTCACGTGTACTTGTTTTTTTCTCACAGAGGATAAGATTAACATGACCACCATTCGATTAGTTATGTATCGTCTTTATTCTTCAGATAAAAAGTTATAACTAAGTCGAATCTGTATAATATTATATTAAAGTTTAATATTTTTTATATAAAATAATCAATGTTGTAACGTTGGTATTTAGAATTAACATTTTTCTCTCTATCTGTCAATGCTCGCATCACGAGAAAACCGCTGGACAGATTTTGATAAAGTTTAGTGACATACTTATTTCTCAAGTTAACTACATATTTAATTGCTCGTAGCGCCTCGTAGCATCTCTGACTTTCATTGCATTTACTTTCACATTTTAAAAGAGAATGTCTTTTATGACAAAGGAAATTGTGTCGTTATACTGTCTTTTACAAGCGAAAGAAAAAAAAATAACCTTATTTGAGAAAAAATACAAAAAAAGGGTTAGAAATAAAATTACGCTAAAACAAATACTTTAGTATAACTTACAAAATGGTAAAAATACACAGATAAGACCAATTACAATCATTATAAGCGTTATGCAGTGTTACATACATATTTGCTTAATAGTAGAGATTTATCAAATTATACTTATGTTTGAAAATCTTTAAATATTTGGTAAGTGCCAGCCAACCCCCATACATACGGTTTCGTTTAGCCAAATAGTTTTGTATTTGTATTCAGTCTTTTTTATCTGCAGAGGACAGGCCTCCCTTCATTACGAGGGGTATCGCGCCATAATTCACTACGCTGTGTACGCCTAGTGCTGGTTGGGGGACTTCACATGTCTTCCGAAAGCTTGCTAGGTTCTCTGAGACATACACGTTTCTTCACGATGTTTTCCTTTACCGAATACAATTAATCATGTTATAGGAATGATCCACATATGAAAATATCAGAGGGCTAAAACCCGGATATGAACCCGCATCACTAAATTATCCAAGCGAGTGTGTTATCACTGGGCTACTTCACCTTATACACTACCACTTCACATAATCCGTTTTAGGTAAGCTCTATGAAATAAAAAAGAATAAGAAACATTAGCATTTTGATTTGCTTTTTCGTCTTTAGAACTCGGGCAAAACTGCGGGTATTGCTAGTACATTATAAGATTTTTTTTCATAAGCACACTCTGAGAAACTTGTGTTGCATTATTGATGAAATTCGGTTTTGCAAAAACATAATTCAGTGACTGCGGAGGTGTTATATTTTTTTACCTTTGTTGGGCAATGTATATCTTTCAGAATGTTAAATACGTATGAACAGAGTGTTATAAGTACCTTAACCGATTAATTTACAATATTAATCATTGGTAAGTCGTCAGTTTCGAAGAGGTATGCGTTGCAATCTATAATATAAAACATTCATACGTACATGTATGTCTATTGATCACACTGTGTGGTTTTCTTATAATATATTACAAATGCTCCATACACAAAGTAATTCACACTATGTTTTCAGCGTGTACAACATATTATGATTTGAACGTATTGAAATAATGTAACGGTTAGTGATTTATTACTTTTATTTCGATGCGAACAAAACTGAAGGCTTTAGACAGTTTGTCACAACTGTAGGTCTTCTGAGATTACAAGGGAAAGAGTCTTTAGTTGAAAATGTGTAGTATAAACTCTCGATAGATGTAGCGACGTGTACTTTGCAGCATCCTTTTATATTGATATGAAATAAAATATAAATATACGTAATAAAAATCAGCCTTTATATAAGCTAAATTAGAATGGACTATGGAGTATGTTTTTTTGAAACAAGTCACATTACTGTGCTTGACACTATATATTAGCATCGTCATACACAATACAGGTCATCCCTGTGTGAGTTAGACTATGCATGTGGGTATGGGCGGGCGTCGTACTTATAAATGCGTAAAATTACTAGGAGTTCATAAATGTGAAGGGTTATTGGTTATTAATAAGGCAATATCAGAGCACTTACGCATAATACACATACTGGAACATTGTCATACACGATTGTAGCTGAGCGTTTTTTGCTATTTAATATAAAAAAACATGTGTAATAAATATGACACTACGTGTCGTGGTCGTTAAAGTAAGTGGGCACATGTCTTGAAACTTAGATAGTACATTTATGTTTTAAATGTTTTTATTTATTATTTTTTTGTTTAGTGAAATTAAAACAGAATCGGTGTCCTATTTGCGTTTGCAAATGAGTTTCTTCTGAAATGTAAGTTAAAAAAACAACTTGTCTCAAAAAGAAATTTGAACCTAATCGTTATCGTCATACTGAATTTATCATCAAAATCTGTTTAGTAGTTTTCTCTTAAAACAACGCAGAGTTCTGTGCAAAATATACAATCACATACCGACCTGTCATTTCGCACGGAACAAATTATGACAAAACTGAATACATGGCTATCTCCAAAGCGAGTACCAGGAGAACATAACCTAGCAGAAGGCTTACATGTTTACATTGATATGGATTTCCTCACACCCCAGGACGCACACTGTGGGCGGAGTCTTTAAACAGCCAATGCGAACAAGCCGACCCAGTGACGGTGTTTTTGGGTCAGAATGTCAAGGTCTCATGAAATTACCAATATTGGAATACAGCTGCTAGTACTTTCTCTTTTGACCGAATTAGGAAAAAAAATAAAAAACGTGTATATGTTGCATGTTTTTTTTTCTTTTTAATTCTGTTTTTTTACAGAAATCTTTTTCTGAACTGTTTTGTTCACATATTATTATTTCTATGAAGTTGAAGATGATAATCGAGAAAATATAAACTACAAAAATGTACCATTGAACTTTGTTGAAGTATGTCGACTAACCTTTTAGATATTTTCTTAAAAAGCCTTATGGCACTAGGACCCCACGGACCAAGGGTCTCGACACCGAATGGAACAAAATCATAAAAATAATCATAATTTATGGCCTATTTAATGAACCAGTTTTTTCTGCCTCGGCCGAAAACTCGCAGCGCCACCGATTAATCAATGAAATGCATATTCAATAAATCGTAAACGGTAAATTTTATTTTATAAAATAAGGGTTTCAATAACTTTTACTCTAAAGTGCATAGTTTCTGAGATATAGACCAAAAACTTTGTTTCAAGATTGCCCTAGAGCTCAACCCGGATCTGTTAGCATTTTGTGCTTTTATGCTCAATAAGTAACCCTAAACCTTATAAAAGAAAAATATTGGATCGGAAATTGTACGAGGTTGGCCAAAAAAAGGGTAATATTTTCTGGCCTAAAAAGGTACTGAAGCGATATAAACTATTTTGTATAGTGATTGTGCTTCTACACATTATATAATTGCTTACATCAACAGAGTTTAATAAAACCCGTGTTGCATTATTGATGTAATAACTATATCTTCCACTTCCACAACAAAGAAAATGCTCATAAATGTCACTCACACTATAAGAACTATTTCAATTCTATATTAAAATAGATTATTCCGTGGCAATGGACTTATACTCCGTGGCTTTTATTACGTATTGCGGGATCACCATTACACAAGCAGCAATGATTGATTTTCCATTAATTTAATACATTAATCTACACTAATATCATAAAGTGACAAAGTGTTTTATAAGTTTGTGTGTAAGGGGTAATCTCTGAAACTATCTTGGATGACGCAGAGGCTGAGGGTGCTAATTGGGGGTTGAAAATATACGTTAAACTTAATTATTTTCGAAGTAGTGTATTCAAACTTACAGTAAATAGTATTCGTTAAAAGTCATATATTTCATTCTATATTTCCAGAGTACCCTTAAGAAGGGGTGCAAGTTTGTATATGGAATTATTTTTTTTCACTTATCGATTCAAAATTCGCATTATACGTTTATTCTCTATCAAAAATAATAGTAATTAGACAAGTATTTATTAACTTCACAAAACGACCCCTATAAGTTAGTTAATAAATGAGATTATTAAAAAGCAGACTGCTACGCAAAACTGAAACCGCTGGGTTTAGTCACGCAACAATGTATTGATCCGATATTCGAGTAACAGTACCAGGACTTCATGAACGTGTAGGAGTTAGATGCTGATTTGAATTAATATAAATAATGTATAGATATGCTAAGAAATTACGCCCACTGTATAATAAACTTATTTATACAGCTCATAAACCTGCCCCTTTCACATCATTATATTTAATTCCGGGGTATGTTTGTGTATTGAATGTTTATCTTTTTATTAAAATTTGGATAAACTTCACATAAATGCCACAGTTTTCTTTAAGTATCCTTAGTACTTAACTGCTTAAGTAAAACTACTTTCAGCGTTGTGTGCTACTTTTAAGATTTATTTTTATGAAAAAATACAATGTGAGCAAAGTCGCATGGATTGTGCTAAGTTGGACTCGATCGCGAAAGGCGGAGTCAATAGCCAATATAGACCGAGAAACTAACTACAAAGATATTCTGATATGAGAGGGATGCGTATATACGTTTGTTATAGAGTTTATAGAGACAGCATCAGTGGTATCAGACACGTCTTCACGTGTCCATATACTGAATAACTATGTGTGCGTGTTCAGACTGTAGAGCTCTTGGTAACTCGTGCGGTCCTAGTATAGTCGTATCGTAAGTTTCTGTCATCGTGTTTATTGTATGAAAGGTTGTTGGGGGTCAACGAACTCTGATATTTTCGTTTGTAACAAACCATAGTATAAAGAATAGACAAAGTAAGGCAACTTCATACAAACGCACCGCGCGCGGCTTGTATGTGTGCGTCATAGTATTTTTACGTTGCCGCACGCACACTCAAACAATATCTCGAACCGTATATCAGTGCGCCAGTCAAGGCTGACGCCGCACATGTTTCGCGCGTCACGGTTTTTCACTATATGAAAAATGTGTGATATTCGTAGAAGAACTTATTGCTGTGTGTTTGGGTGTCTAAATTCTTCATCAATTCCAGAGTTGTCTTTGTTCAGATTACCTACTAAACAGAAAAGGTAAACAAATCACTTATAGCTATAGTTTGTCCATTTTGCTAATGGTTTTTTGACAGCTCGACGACTGACAAGCTATAGTGACAATATATAGTCAAAAGGACGTAATAATCGATATCTCTTATTTTTTTTAATATAAAATAATATTTATTTTTATATTTATTAATATGAAAATAATTATTACTATCGTAAAAATCAAGTGTGGTGGAGAGAACTAAGAGAATCATAATGTCTGATTTGGACCGTGACATTGCATTTGATAATTTATGCACACAAGAGTTAATAATTAATATAACTGAAGACTCCTCATCGTACAAATCTAATATAAATGATGATTGTGACGAATCATGTTAATAAAAGGAATTAAACTATTTTAGTTGTTTTATTTGTATGATTATAACAAGAAGAAAGTAAAACTTTACATAATGTTAATGTTTTCGTTTATTGGTTTCAACCTTAAAATTTTGTTGTCTTCCTGATTAAATAACATATTACACCTTATTTAAATATTAACATTGATTTTTTCCGATTATTTGTAATCTGTGGCACAATCGTAGTAATCGTTATGTGTGGCACAGCAGTAAGGGGGCGGTGCCCGTCCATGAAGTACAATATTATTTGTATGACTTTTAACTTAAATGGCTAACCATTAAATACGAAACTTTGTGGGCGTGAGCTGTCAAAAAACCATTAATAAAATGGACAAACTATAGCATATAATTTATACTAGATGATTAAATACTTTTGTTGGTACTTTTATTTTTGTTGTATTAGTATATTATTTTAATAGGATGTGATATGATTTTATTAATATATTATACTTTTAATTTTTTTTAATTGCTACTAATAGCATAGTTATGTTTTTGTAAAAGCAAGAAATTAAAAGATTTATTTTATTTATTTACACAAATAAATTTCGAGATAAATCTAACAAACAAACATTTTTAATACTATTTTCTACTGATATATCAGTTAAGCAAGTAACTAAAGGCCTAATAAAAATAATCAAAAACATGTAGAAACAAAATGTTTTACATCTTAAATGTATATAAATAATAAATATTTTAAATAACACACTTCCCGGCCCAATGCCAATTTCTGAGCACTGAATTAAAATTTAGCTACAGTGACAACCCTGTGACAGGCAACCATGGTAACTATGACAGGTAATTATATCGCGGATTGGGCTGAAGTTGCCTTACTTTGTTCTCTTTATACTATGTAACAAATGGAGAGAAACATTTAGAGCTACTACTATTTACAATTTTTTTTAAATTTAGTTTCGGAATGTGTTTTGAGCTTGGATTGTTATTCTCAAAATATGAACACCATACCTATACATATAAATAAAATTGAAGTGTCTGTTTTTAATTTCAAATGAACAGCTTTCAAATGCATATGAAAGAATATACGTGAGTAACATTAAAAGTTTATATTTATTATTATTAGTAATTTTTAAATTTTTGTCTGTCAGTCTGTTTGTTCCAGCTAATCTCGGAAACGCCTGAACTGATTTTGACGGACTTTCACTCTTTATTTTATTTTACGTTTATGTTAGAAACTTTATTTATTTTCGCTTGCGCTAAAACCGGGATAAACCCCGGGCGAGTCGCTAGTTTTAAATAAAATCTAATCTAAGTAACTTATGCAAGTGGATGAAAAAGTAATATTAAAAATTTTCATCCCAAAACGAAGGACATTTTTTTGCTATTATTATTACCTTATTATTAGGTAGGTTTTAAAAAAATAAAAATTATTGTTATATTGATTCATTCTTTTCAAAACTAAGGTTAATTGTGTAAGAGGTTACAGAAGTTTATTTTATTTATCTTTATATTTTTATCATATTTCTTTTTTCGTCTTTAAATTATATATTAATTATTCTTTTTTCTCTATAGTATTTTGCGAATTATATTAGCGAATGTACAATTTTATGTTCGAGTATTATTCGGTTGATACGTATTAGAAAAGTTCTATATTTTCCTTTTAAATAAATAAATAAATGTTTTCAGTATGGTAGTTCTAGTCGGGAATTTTCTATGTTCATTCAAATTTGACATTTTTAAAACTGAAACGATACCTCCTCGGCTTCATGCGAGCCTAGTGTTGTTGCATCTATCAGTAGCGTTGCATCTCGATAGTTGTCACGTTGCATGATCTCTGAGCGTAGAGTAATGTATTCAGTGGTAGCACAGTGAACCCATTGAAATAGCTAAGGATTTCTTTAGAATATTTTAAACTCTGATTACCAAACTGGATTTTGTAAATATTCGTCTGTCAAGTGACAAACGTACATAGAGCAAATGTTACTTTAATTGAAGATAATTAAAGTTAAAACACAGAGTCGTTTTTAAAATAGTTTATCTAAAGCATCATATCATATACATCATAGGTACGTAATTATTATTTATACACGTTATAATAAATTTCTTAAAAGCTTGCTATGAAGTAACAAGCAAGGAACAGTTAAATTTCATTTTTTTTTTTAATTGAAAAATTTTCTCTGGGATTATTACTTAAGATCCTTGCATTTCTTATACTGATGCAAATACGAACACATTGAAAGGAAACATTCTAAAATAGTAATATCAAAAATAGAACAGTAAATATCTTTTACATATGAATACAGTTAATTGTGTTATAGACAGATACAAACAGTGACGTCAACGCGTCTAGACTACCTAATTGATTATTTATTATCCTTGACCCTGTGCGCGGTTAGGGAATGGTATTGATTTACATCACAGCTGTTCCATACATTTGTTCGTTATACCTCCTAGGTTTCTGTTATTCTGGTAGTATTTCAGCCTTGAACATGGAATTCATAAGGAGCGAGCCAGTAATATTAGTGACTGAAAAAACTGTGCGCGTAACCTTAACGCGCGCTTGAAGTAAGACTTCTTTATCACTTTGGGAGAAATGGATAGTAAAAATATTAACGTGATATCTTTCACGATTTAATTATATTAGCATCTATTATTATATTAATAATACACAAATTTGTATTAATTATTACTAAACTCTCTCTCTCTCTCTCTCCCTCTCTCTCTCTCTCTCTCTCTCTTACCTTGATTTTTGTAGAAAATCATAAATGAACAACATTACTACTTTAGGAGTACATTAAAAAACCAACTATTAACTTGAATTTTTTACTTATAGGCATTTTACAGTGGTAAGATTTAAAATTATTTAATCCATAAAAAGTTTTTGACAGGTAAAAAATGATAAAAAGAAGAAAAATCTATCGTTTCATGAAACCTTGACATTCTAACCTAAATACACCGGGGTAATGTTCCTTTTACATGTCACGTCTCAAGCGCCCTTGACACTCAGTATCGTAAGGATAGAAAGAGACGGACTGTCACTTTTCCGTTTATCCGCACCCTGACCTTGGGTGAGAGGAAATCAATATCAATGAAAACATGTTCTGAAAGGTTATAGTACTCGCATTAGAAAAAAGGCTGCTAGAACCAGAGTGGCCTAACTGCAGATTTCAACATTTTCCAAAATTTGGACATCTGCTTGGGAAGAAAATAATTTAAATACCCGAGAGACAGTACAAAATGCCTTTGAAGTTGGGCCATGGAGTCAAAGTCCTAAGCACTTTTTAAAAGACATAACACCTCGTCTTATCGCCTCTACTGGTGACAGGAGAGCTGGTTCTTTTTTCGCCCAGGGAATGCGGCCAGCATTCTTGCGACTATTCCACGCGGACACGATTTGTATAGTAATCATTTAGTGTATATTTGCTTTGTATAAATAGTTAAGTGTACTTGTAATTTTCTTTATTGTAAATAAATAAATATAGGTAAATACCTAATACTTCTGACCTAAGTTTGTGTTTTCATTTATTAATTCGATACTTCTTGATGCCATATTGGCCTATCTGTAAAAAGAAATGAAAATCCAGTAGACACTACGATTTAAAATATATATAATAAATAAATGCAAAATTTTATAATTCATAACACGTAATAAAACACTACCCTTCATTAAAGTATTTTATTAAAAACGAATTTGAAAATTACACATTTTTACTTTCCTCCATATTGTAAATCATGTTTTTAATCACTCTAAGCAATTAAGAAAAAAAACATAATTTTTTAGTACTAGCAGCCTTTTATAATAGTCCCTCATTTTAGTTATATTTTTTTGGTGCAAAAAACCGCAGTGATTGTTTACATTTCTTTGAGTTTTACTATCCAATTTAAAGTATTTACTTTTAATTGGAATGTGTATGATAATAATATAATAATAAATTATAGAAGTCACAGTCAGAGGATGCAAATGAATTGTAACTCTACTTATAAAATACTTTAATAAAACTAATTTTACAAACTAATTATCCTAAGGTGATTACACCGTCGAAGTATGACGAATGCAATGATCAAAAAAGTCTTTACCAGGTTTTTAAAAGGGAACTCAGATATTACAACACTGTCACTTCACAAAAGTTATGTCGAAATATGAAAGACTGTGTGCAGGTGCGGGATGCGACGTTGGTGGCCGCGCGAGGTTATCCCCAGGCATTAGGGATGCGTAACAAATATGAAAATATTTTTTCTCTTTGGTTGCTTTTCTCTTGTATTTAATAATACACGACACTACACGACACGACAATAGAATACTATTGTTATAAGTAAAGCAACTGCAGTATTTAATCCAATGTAGGTCCCAGGCGCTACGAAGCGCTACGAACAGTAACGAGTATAAAAACAATATAGATGACTAGCGGCTCGTCTCTAGGAATGAGAGGCAATAGTAGCTTAGTGGTAACGCAATCGCTTGGATATACGAGTGATGCGGATTCATATCCGGATCTCGCACCACTGATATTATCATGTGCGAATCATTTCTAACATGATTACCATTTGTCTTATGGTAAAGGAAAGCTGCAGGTCTGAAAGAACCTAGCAAGTTTCGAACTAGGCCAGTGCGGTAGCGAGAGAGAGAGGCCCGTGTCCAGCTGTGGGGCGTTAAGAGTGCTGAATACAATATACTTGTATGCTGATTGATGAGTTTCATATTATGTTTACTTCGCACCGCCCGGTATGTATTTGCCGATTTAAATTGTGCGCACCACAGCAATTGGCATATTGCCTCATAATTCCTTAATTTAATAAAAAGTTATGAATATTTAGATTCGAT
Source organism: Boloria selene (assembly GCA_905231865.2). Taxonomy (NCBI): domain Eukaryota; kingdom Metazoa; phylum Arthropoda; class Insecta; order Lepidoptera; family Nymphalidae; genus Boloria; species Boloria selene. The sequence continues at coordinate 15,812,605 of HG993131.1, forward strand.
GCGATAATTCATTAAAATAGTAGTGCTATTTTTTGTAGGTGGCGTACTGCACGAGGTTTAATAAAATTAAAAATCGCCTATCATTCTTGCACGAATTACAAAAACAAATTTAAGTATTTGGTAAGATGCATTATAATTATAATTTAAATATTAATAATTACGTGTTCAAATTCAAATAAAATAACATAAATAATTATTTATTTAAATATATTTTATGTTTTAAACCCTTACGTACGTACCTAATTATTCATATAATAGAACAATATCGGTAATTATAGAAACACACAATCAACGTGACGTATAAGCGTCACCCGGGGCTTCACTCGCGCTTAATCTAGGAACGCATCCGAGGGAAGTGTGGGAGTGACGCTAGTTATAAATACAATTATTGGTTTCTTAACACATTAAAGGTATTTTAAGATCAAATTAAAGACTGACTGAACGCAACTTTGCTCGCACTTAAACTAAAAATTTATAAAAATTATTTTCATTGTAACCATTTGTTTTGCTTTTCTGTCGAAATGAAATATTTTTCTGAAATAAAAGTTATCCTGAGTGTTGAACTGAGTAACAAGTTATCACTATATACTATATGAAATTTTGTCAAAATCAGTTAAGTACTTTTGGCGTGAAAGGTTAAAATAAGTACAAACAGAAAATAAACAAAAATTATTATATAGATTTTGCAAAGATACTGTTTTAGTATATGTAAATTAGATTAGATTAAAATTAGAAAATTAAATCATACAAATACAAAAATAAATTATTTTTTTACAAAATTTATTTATTTTGAAATAAAAAAAGTCTTTTAGTGTCTTCTATATCAAATATAGATTTTCCAGTCCTATAAGGTTTTTTACTTCTTTATTAAAAACAATTAATTTTATAATTTGGCTCTTTTTCTATACTTAGATTTAGTACATTGATCACAAAAGAGATGGCGCTGAATCATGATTGGCGCTTTCTGAATCGCGCTGGCAAGATTACCGAGCGGATGGTATACGGGGACCGATGTCCAACAGAACGGCAAGACTGATAGGTGTTTACCCTGCCCTTTAAAAATCGATATATTTAAATTTTTGAAAGGATTGTTTTAATCCTAAAATATTATTAAAATCTAAGTTTAAATACTCGTAACTCGTGCTTCATATGGTCTACTCCTTGACTTTCAAACAGTGGTGAGAATTTATTTTAAATGCGCTCACGTTCTAAAAACAAAATGATTAGATTTAGTTTTTTATATAATACTGGAGATACGTTATAGCTGTTAGTATAAATTTCTCAGAAATTTTATATTTTCGTGCGGTAAAAAGTATCTTAAATATATTTTTTTTAAATATGTTGGGACAAAAATACATACATATGTCAGCGCGAACAGCTTCCTTCTCGATATATTAATAGCCAGCTTTTCCCGCGGCTTGGCTCGTGTAGAAACCTAATAGGGAAGTTTTATTGTTTGCATAGACTTTAAGGTCGTCCATATATACTAAGTGATTAATCAATACGCTGTCCTTTGGATGATATGAAAATAAAGGATTTTGAGATTTTCCTAGAATCGTTAAAATTGGATTAATTGCCAAGCAGAATAAAAAAAAAATAAAGTTAATTGACATATTTTACAAGTACATTCAATTGAAACCCCTCAGCTAGTAAAAACTATATTGCAGGAGTAGTTACTTCCCCATTTAATTTATAATATGTATATGCCAACAGTAGTTTATATAAAAAATAAAATAAAAATTAAAAGATAACATTTAACACAATGTTCTGAAATGATGTGTGTGTGAGTGTGTGTGTGTGTTTGTCTGACTTCTAGTAATGAAAGATGAGTATTTTATTGTAGTTTAGTTAATTAGTTGTAGGTACATAATTTCACCCACGAGACTACGTGATACAAAAAAGGAAAATAACTGGACGATTTTTAAGTTAAGGTTTTACAAATGTCGGTACTATTAGTAAAACTAGAATAGTAGAGAGGTACACCTTTTTTATAACTTTGGGAAATGCATTAAAGCATACCGCTAAAGCATACCGGTGGTTATGTGGGACTCACCGGCTTTTCAATACAATACAAATTTATATTTCAATAGAATTTTAAAAACCTCTAACTGCCAGTTTCTATAACCTATCTACCGATAGACCGGTAGATACTTTCATACGATTTTGACAGGTTGTAACTTTTAATGTGTCAAAATAGTATGAAAGTAACCACCGGTCTATCGGTAGATAGGTTATAGAAACTGGCAGTAAATCAGTGAAATAAGAAAACAAATCGAAAAATCTTTTTTGTACCAATTCGAATCAAATTAGGTAAATCAAAGTAAAATCCTTGAACATGAAATTACGCGGCAATACTACCAGGAGCACATGAAACCATAAGAGTAAAAAAGATCGCTCAAAGGTGTTGTTGTCAATCGGCCGGTCGGTGACGATCAAGTTCGAATGCAAATCAATAAGGAACAAGCGTCGCTCTGACGTAGCAGACTGAGTAGGTGTTCCACGTAGTAACAATGCGTACAAGGACTAAGCTATCATAAAATCGAGAAGATCGCTGTTATTTATTTCGTGTACGGTTAGTATTACGTTTGTATAGGTACTCTTTAATTATTCAAGAACAGGTCATAGATAACACGATATACAATAAACACTAATAGAAAACTAAAAGATATATTTTTCAAACATAATACATAATATTTTAGCGATATTGACTGTAGTAAGTATGTTAATCTGTTAAGGAGACAAGACGACAAACATAACATGATAATATAAGAGATTTTCCATGAATCTTCGAAATTGGTTGGAATGGTTGTCGATTTGTAATTTAATCTATTCACTCTAACAAAAGTTCAAGGTCAAGTCCTAGTAGTGACTTCAAAATAGCCTCGCAAAAAAGGTATCACACAATATCATCGCGATAAAGTGAATATGCACATTGTTGAAAAATCTCGTTGCAATCGATATTATAATTTTTGAATGTTTGTCTGTCTACATTACTGTCACTGAAAACTACAGAAAAGCATTTAAATTAATTTGATATTATGTGGTAACTGGTTGCACGGGTCAAAATAATTAATTATTCTTTTTATTGCGGAAAATATAAATTTGACTAATTCACCATACAATTGTTCGTAGCGCTTTGTAGAACCTCGAGCAAGCATTGTATGTGTATACTTTCACTTTTACAATTTCATACTTACTTTCATATTTACTATTATAATAAGAGAGTATCGTATATTATAATGTCTTCAGCCCTTTTTAACGTCCCACTGATGGGCACGAACTTCCCTCTATACGAGGGGGATCAGGCCGTGGTCCACTGCGCTGGCCTTGTACATGTTGTCGGACTTCACATATCTTTCAAAAACTTGCAAAGTTTTTTGCGGTCATGCAAGCAGGTCACGATGTTTGCCTTCACCGTAATATAAGTGGGTATCATAATAGAAAAGATTCGCACATTAATATATCAGAGGTGCGAGACCCGAATTTGAACCCGCATCACCCGGTTTCCAAGCAAGCGCGTTATCGCTTTATCATATACAAGAGAAAAATAAACAAAAGTATTTATTATTTTATTGTGTTATTTAACTGTTATTTGACGTGTAAATTCAGACACATGTTATGATAATATTAAATAGTAAAAAGCTACAACAATTTGAATATAGATTTTTTTAAAGTAAAGTCGCTTATAAGTCCTTAGTAAAAGCTAAGAAAATATGTTTGTAAATAAGCAAAAATGACGCAATACAAATAAAAAAAGTACGTATTTAAATGAAGTACCCCTCTTCTTTTGAAGTTGGTTATTTAATCTCATTTAAAATTTAGATGCACTATTCTCTTATTCACATCTTATTCAGATCGGGCCAGCTGTGTTTGTAAATGAATTAATTTATATATGCAATATTCATGCATCTCGGAAACATTTCTAACGATTTGGATCAAATTTAATATTTAGATTAGTATAATATCAGTTTTTTAATATGTGTGTTTACTAAGAAACGGTTTTACATAACTTTTAAAGATAAAAAAAAGAAAACAACAGGAATCTTGTCAAAATGAAGCTGCACGTGGCTCGTGTATTTAAGCCTGTTATAAATCATTAGGAAAAAGTCCGTGGTGTCTTATAGACGAAAAAAAGGCTTTTTATATTAATAGGCAACAAATAATTAGAACCTTATTATATTTTAAGTCAAATCAATCAAAATATATACAAATATTAATAATATAATTGTAAAATTCAAATGTGTATTAGTATAAAAATGGATCTATAAATGAAAGTGAGAATGTAAAATGTCAATTAATCTCAGTAATAAAGGCTATTTTGTTTTATTTATTTATTTATATTTTAAATCATTGGCGAATATGAAAGTACGCTATATATATGGGTTGTGAAGTATTCAGCACATGGCGTTGTTCTAATTAAGGATTCAGTGCGCTAAACTGTAGCGTACGTAATGGTTCCTCAGGCACAATAGCTGATGCTGTAACACATATTGTTTATTAATACTTTTGACCTTCTTACTTTTCGATTCATTGAACTTCAAGTGTAAAGTAAAAAAAACGTTACTTAAGTTACTAACGTTACGCAGAGTGTATTAAAATTAGTCTGTACATTTTAAGATTGTTTCACGATATTTATAAAAAATTACCTGTCATCCTTTGTTACTTAAAAATATGTTAGAACATAGGTTGCTTGCACCCGATGTATATATACATAATAATATTATGTAGCTTATGATCTTTTCTTAAAGCTAAATATTTTTACCAACAAAAAAGGCATATGTTCGAATAATATTTTCTATGATAAACCCAATATGCTAGAAAGTAAAATATATTTTTTAAACTAGCGACTCGCCCTCGCTTCGCTCGCGGTCTTCCCTATATTTAGCACAGGCAAAGCCGCGGGATCCACTAGTTATACATATAAATCTTCCTCTTGAATCACAAGTTTCTCTCTATAAAAAAAAACTCTACCTATTAAAACTCTATCTATTAAAAAAACCGCATCAAAATCCGTTGCGTAGTTTTAAAGATTTAAGAATACAAAGGGTTATAGGGACAGAGAAAGCGACTTTGTTTTATACTATGTAGTGATAAAAAGTCAACTAATAACTATAGCGTTTATCTGAATGACACACACATATGATGTGTAATTTAAGTTAATAACAGATAACTAATATAGGTAAACAAGCAAAAAATTACTCCCCGGCGGGAAATCGAACCCCGGCCCCCCGCGTGACAGGCGGGAATACTCACCACTATACTACCGAGGATTGTGAAACTTAAAGTGAATTTCATGTAATGGTAGACAAATTATCGACTTTAAGAAACTTTTGTTATACGTGTAGTTATTATTATTTATAAGTAGGTACATAATATATATACATTATATTATAATTCCAAATGTTATAAGCGGTATAAAGTCGTATGATACGATATGGTACGAGCAAGATAGACGATATTTTTTGAAAAATTAAAAAACAAAACTGATACGAATATTAATATATGAATATTAGTGTTGGTTTTACGCACTTCTAACAGACAGCGCTGCGTATATTTGTATCTAAGATATATGACAACATAATAATATCTCTTCACGACGCCACCTTTCAAGCCTACCCTGTTGATACCAAAATGTGATACAAAAGACACATTTACAATACATGGAATTGAATTAAAAAAGATATAACATGGAATAAAAAAATATAATATATAATATAATACATAGCCTACTTTAAGAGCTATTTCGAATTACATCGTGTCAACGTTTACGTGTGATTAGAGACACATCGATTACACTCTGATACAAACCTTATCCTGACAATTACAAACACAATAAAAATAAAGTAAGCCATATTGGTGCAGAACTTTCTCAAGAGATACGATCTTAAGTGTTTTATATGAATAGAGATAGACTTCATTATTAAGTACCAAGTATCGCGTATCAAACAACAAATAATAATAAATAATCACGATCTTAAGACTTTTACTGTTTTTAAAAATCCTTTCTATAATTTCATAATTTTATCAGGCACCAAAAGTCAGTTCATTAAACTATTTATGTTAAATTTATTAAGAACTTTTAAATGTGTTGCATACTTCTGAGACATATTTATATTTTCATAGTAACCCTAAAATATAATAATATCAATTCCTTTCTTATGAGATGATTAAAAATACTTCAATTTCAATCAAAAATTTTCCATCCTCTTCAGTAAGTTAAAAAAAGATATTATATAATATTGAATATCATATTTTGTGAATTACAATCCAAAGCGTACAACTTCTTCAACCGCCAAACCTTTAACAGAAGAATTTAAAAAGTATATAAATTAAAGAGCCCTAAAAATGTTTCTCTATGTTAAAAACGAAAATATCAAAGAGTTCTTTGACCCCCAACAATATTTCATACAATAAACACGATGACAGAAAATTCCGATACTACAATACTAGGAGCGCATGAGTTATAAGGAGCTCTACAGTATGGATATTAGAAGACTCCGCCCATCGCGATCCCGTCCAAGTTGCTTCAGCTTAGCACAATCCATACGACTTTGCTCACAGTGTATTTTTTCATAAAAATTGATCTAAAAAACAGCACACAATACTGAAAGCATTTTTACTTAATCAGTCAAGTACTAAGGAGACTCAAAGAGTACTGAAGCATTAATGAGTTATTTATCCAATTTATAATAAACTCAAAAACGTTCAACATACAACCATACCCTGGAATTTATTTTAAATATGAATAAGGGGCAGGTCTACGAGACGAATTAATAAGTTTATTATACGTTAAAATTATACGATGGGCGTTACAAAACTTCGTACGAGTACCACTTTTACTTCATTCATTTATTCTTGACTTAACTCCTTCGCGTTCATGAAGACTGGGTACTGTTACTCGAATGTCGGATCGATACATTGTATTTGTTGCGTGATTTCAAACGAAAGTATTACTCCGTAAGAAATCGGTCTCATAACTTTATAAGATCTGACAATATTTTAAAAGATGTTCCGGTCTTTACCTCATTAATTTAATTTGGTTAAAATATTAAAATAGTGCTATATAAATAGTTATATAATATATTTTTTATTAATATATTTAAAAAAAAACTTTTAACAAAAAAATTTATAGTTCAAATCGACAACAGTTTTTGAGATTTAACGAGACTAACGAACAAGAATAATTTCATAATTACCAACCCTCATTTTGCATCCTTTGGGGTGGATTTTGTGTACATACTTTCTTAGTGTACACCTTCGTCACCCAAAGTCGTTTTATAGACTACCTCTTACACATTTATTTAATTATAAACTTACAAAAAAAACTTTACCGTTTAGTAATATCAGCCAGCGTCCATTTTAATTTATAATTATTAAAAAACCAATCAATGCAGTTTTATAGTGGCGATCTCTCACTCTTAATGAAGCGATGTACTAGGATAGCATGGAACTAAAGGAGATCAAGTTACCTCATATGGAGTGACGAACTTTGCAGGTACTGAATAATGTATGTATTCAGTGGCACAACCGAATATTTCAATATTATAGTAGTGACATAATTCATCAATAATGGAACAACGGTTTTTTAGACTTTGTCGATGAGAGATTTATAGGAGTTTTTTATTTCTTTTATTAATTTATTCTTTTTGCACACATAATGTAAATATAAAAAGATACAACTATTGTTCATATTAAGCGTTAAGAGTGCAAAGGCGGTCTTAATCTCTGCCAGACAACCTTTGGTGAGAGGATTTAAAATGTAAAAAACGGGACGGTGCTATCTAAATACGAAATAACTTAATAATAATATAATACAAAAAATAATATATTGTCGCGGAATATAGTGCGAACTCGTCATAATAGCACGCTTGTACCATGCCTTACAACAGCGAATGTCAATTTCTAACTTTTGACAATTAGATAACAAGAACAGTTTATTACAAATTTTAATGTGACAGAAAGAGATAACGCATTTTCATGAACAATTTGGAAGTTACTAGAAACATTTTGAATTTTCGATACTAGAATGTTCTAAATTTACACATATAAAAAGGCCGGCAGTGTGTCGAGAGTTCAGTTGACGTTCGAAGTCGAGTGAAGATTGCGAAGAGATACGAAATAGTGGAAAGGTGAAGAAGAACATAGTGAATTATTAAAAGTGGTGGTTTATAGTGCTCAGAGACTAAATTAAACTAGTATTGTGTACAAACTGCGCGTGTGTATTAAGTGTAAATCAAAAAAAACTTTAGTGCGAGAACGCTTTTAATTTCCGATCCCGAACCCGTAGAACGTAACAATTGGTGTCAGAAGTGGGATCGGAAATGCCGTTAGTACCGAGGCACGAGAAGGAAGGAGTCACTACACGCGCAATGGCAGAACAGCAAAGGGAAGATTCTGGCCCTAGCACATCGAGGGATGAGACCACGGCTCAACAGAGCACAACGCCAGACATGAACGCCCTTCTGCAACAAATGGCATTCATGATGCAAGAGCAGGCTCGCCGCCAGGAGGAACAGCTGCGCGCACTACAAGATGAACAGGCTCGCCGCCAAGAGGAACAGTTTCGCGCACTCCAAGAGGAGCAGGCTCGCCGCGAGGGAGAACGCGCACGCCATCAGGAGGAACAGCTGCGCGCACTACAAGATGAACAGGCTCGCCGCCAAGAGGAACAGCTGCGCGCACTCCAAGAGGAGCAGGCTCGCCGCCAAGAGGAACAGCTGCGCGCACTCCAAGAGGAGCAGGCTCGTCGCCAGGATGAACAGCTGCGCGCACTCGAAGAAAAGCAAGCCCGACGCCACGATGAACAGCTGCGCGCACTCCAAGAGGGCATTCACAAGGATGTCATAGCCGCTCTTCAACAGAATACGGAAAGAGTGGAAGCCGTTGAAAGAGAAGTTGAGGAAATAAAGACGACACTCGTCACACACGGTGAAGCTTTAGAGGAGCACGATTCAAAACTCTCTAAAATGGAGAAGAGGATGGATCACTTGGAAACTCAGAAATTACCTCGTGGTGTCGACATTAGCTCATCATCAGCGAAGATCTTTAAAGTCCCTTACTTCGACGGCAAATCTTCTTGGGCCGCATTCAAGATCCAGTTTGAGACGATCAAGGAGACAAGTGGATGGACAGATGATGAAGCCCGATCTGCCCTTACCGTCGCACTTAGAGAAGAGGCTTTAAATGTATTGGAGGCGCTTTGTGCTAGCGACCCTGGCAGGAAGACCACATACAGTGAGCTACTTAACGCTTTGGAGTCGCGGTATGGTGATAGTCATCTAGAGCACGTGTACAGGGCTCAAATTAAAGACCGTACGCAACGAGCCAATGAAACCCTGCAGCAGTGGTCCATAGAGATTGAGAGGCTCGTACGGAAGGCATATCAATCCTCGCCATCTACCATAGAAACTATTCTTCTGCAGGCTTTTGTGGACGGGATTCGCGACTCGGAGGTACGCGCCGCTGTACGCCTAAGACACCATACGAGTCTCAAGGAAGCTGTAGCTCATGCTTTGGAGGTTGAAGCTGTGCGCCATGATACAAGAGCTTGGAAGGTGAGGGAAGTAGTTACTACGGAAGGATCATCCACTCGGAGACGTATTTTTAATCCTAAATGCTACGAGTGCGGCGAGCGGGGCCATCTCAGAAGTAACTGCCCTAAAATATCGAACGTTCGGAGACAGTCAGATGTGGCTGTGTCGACTTCTGACCAGCCACAGGGAAACTAATTCCAGCCAGAGCTGCGGGGTGGGCGCTGGCCGGGGAATATTTAACCCCACAAATAGAAGTAAAGCAGACAGTGGATGGGAACACCTTAGTAATACATGGCGCAATTAACGGAGTGGCATGTAAACTGACGCTGGATACCGGAGCATCACGAACCATCATTAATAACCGAAAGCTGAAGCACATTGCGGACAATAAGTTGCAAGACCGAAAGCATATCACTCTCATGACGGCCACCGGCCAGCGCGTACCTGTTTGGGGGGAAAGGAAAATTGCTATCAAAATTGGGGACAACATTTATTGGCATAACGCAATAGTTGCAGATATCGTCGATGATTGCATCATTGGATTGGACTTTCTTCAAAATTACCAGTGTACGATTGACATGAAATATGGAGTTTTAAAATGCAGAAATAGAGAAGTACCGATAAGTGGTGGAGTTCAGGGGAAAGTTTGTTGCTTAAGAGACACCGCTCTTCCACCAAGATCACAGACTCTAGTACCTGTCGCTTTACCTCAGAACAAGTCAGGTAGTCAATGGTGCTGCGCTATCATAGAGAAGTATGAAGATGAGAGCTCGTGGATCCCAGCAAGAGTTGTAGTAGGTAAAACTTCGACATCCATGGTTCCAGTGCTGAACACCAGTGACGCTACGCAAACTATTCAGAGAGGGGAAGTTGTGGGGACTTGCGAAGAGATAGCCTGGTTAAGCAGATGCCAGCAGAATGAGAAGGTGCTTAACAAGGATAAAGAGCAAGCAATGAAACTTTTAGAAGACTGCAAAGAGCATTTCACAAGTTCACAGAAGACGAAAGCTGAAAACTTACTTTACGAATATTCAGATTTGTTCTCGAAACATGACGGCGATATTGGAAGAACCGGTTTGGTGAAGCACAAAATTAATACTGGTGACATAGCGCCTATTCGACAACGACCAAGACGAATTCCATGGGCTAGGGAGAAAGAGGTTGACGACATGATCCAAGACATGAGAAAGAATAACATCATCGAACAATCTACTAGTCCTTGGTGTTCTCCAGTAGTACTTGTAAGGAAGAAGGATGGATCTACAAGGTTTTGCATCGATTACCGCAGACTCAACGATGTAACCAAAAAGGACAGTTATCCCCTGCCTCGAATCGACGACACCTTGGACACTCTCAGTGGTATGAAATGGTTTTCAACTCTCGATTTGAAGAGTGGCTATTGGCAAGTAGACATGGACCCCGTGGATAAGGAGAAAACTGCGTTTTCAACTGGAAAAGGGTTGTGGCAGTTTAAGGTTATGCCGTTCGGGTTATGCAATGCACCAGCAACATTCGAGAGGTTGATGGAACGTGTACTCGCTGGATTACTAGGAGCAGCCTGCCTTGTTTACCTAGATGACATAATTATAGTGGGACGTGACTTCGAAGACCATCTTAAGAAACTCGAAGCAGTATTTGATAAACTAAGGGAAGCAAATTTAAAGTTAAGTCCAAAGAAGTGCTCATTCTTTCGGAGACAAGTGAATTACCTTGGACATGTAGTCTCGGAAAACGGAGTGGAAACGGACCCTAGCAAAATCACCGCTGTGAAAGATTGGCCGACCCCTAAAGAGAAAACGCAAGTGAGAGCATTTCTGGGATTGTGCTCTTACTATAGAAGATTTGTAAAAGGCTTCTCTGACATCGCCAAACCACTTCATAAACTGACCGAAGAGAAGAGACCCTTCGTATGGGACAATAATTGTGAATCGGCCTTTCAAGAACTGAAGAAACATCTTTGCCAAACACCGGTCCTTGGGTATCCAGACACAAAGGGAGAGTTTATTGTCGACACTGATGCCAGCAATATCGGTATAGGAGGTGTATTGTCCCAGCGGAAGGGTGATCAGGAGGTGGTAATCGCATATTTCAGTAAGTCACTCTCTAAACCGGAAAAGAATTATTGCGTTACTCGAAGAGAGCTACTTGCTGTAGTGAAAACTTTACAACATTTTAAGAAATACTTGCTAGGACGCAAATTTTTGGTAAGAACCGATCACGCTGCCCTGAAATGGTTATTGGAATTCAAGGACCCCGAAGGACAGGTAGCACGATGGATTGAACAACTTCAAGAATTCCAGTTTGATATAGAACATCGAGGGGGTAAAAATCACAGCAACGCCGATGCTCTATCTAGAAGACCCTGTGAAGACGACTGCAAGCATTGTCAAAGACAAGAGGCGAAGGAATTAGAATCAATTAAAATTATTAGAACAGACTCGTTAGATGAACGTTGGAGTGATGAAGTCATGAAGAGAGCTCAAGAAGAAGACGGAGATATACGACCTATCATGGAATGGTTAAGTAGTGGTAGGCCAAAACCTAAGTGGACTGACATAGCACAGTACAGTACCGCTACGAAAAGTTTGTGGGCACAATGGGACAGTTTGTTGTTACACAACGGAGTATTGTGCCGCAAATGGGAGAGGACACGTGGAAATGATAGCCATCTCCAACTAGTGGTACCTAAAATAAAAGTATCCGAGGTACTTCGAGCCTACCATGATGGTTCTTCTGGTGGACACTTAGGGGTAAGGAGAACGTTAATCAAGATAAAGGAGCGATTTTACTGGCTGCATTGTCGAGATGATGTTGAGGACTGGTGTCGGAAATGCGTGCAATGTGCCTCTGTCAAAGGCCCGCAGACCAGAAGCCGAGGAGCAATGAAATTATACAACGTTGGGGCACCTTGGGAGAGAATCGCATTAGACGTAGCAGGACCATTCCCGATTACTAACTCCGGGAACCGATACATTTTAGTTGTGATGGACTATTTTACAAAATGGCCTGAGGCATTCGCCATTCCAAATCAAGAAGCAGTAACTATCGCAAATATTTTGGTAAAAGATGTATTTTGCAGATTCGGCGTTCCGTTAGAAATGCACAGTGATCAAGGAAGAAACTTTGAATCGCATATATTTCAGGAAGTATGTAAAATCATGGGAGTGCACAAGACTCGAACCACACCACATCATCCGCAGTCAGATGGAATGGTTGAAAGGTTTAACCAGACTTTGGAACGCCATCTAGCTAAGGTTGTGGATAAACATCAAAAGGATTGGGACGAGTTTTTATCACTGTTCCTGCTATCTTACCGGACTGCTGTACACGAAAGCATTACCATAACACCTGCTTTTGCAAATTTCGGAAGAGAATTACGGCTACCAGCGGATCTATTAAGTGGTTGCCCACCGGATACTCCCAGTTGCATCACCGAATATGCCAGCGAACTAAGAGCGAAAATGACTAGTGTTTATGAGCAGATACGAGATGCAGGGCTACAAGCAAGTGAACGCATGAAAACTCGTTATGACCGGAAGGCGACAGGAACGAACTTCGAGGAAGGCTCATTGGTATGGCTGCATAACCCGGTGAGACGAAAGGGTAAATCGCCAAAGCTACAACCCAGTTGGGAGGGGCCTTACAAGGTTATAACGAAAATTAACGACGTCACTTTCCGAATTCAACGTACATCTAGAAGCCCGGCTAAAATCGTGCATGTGGACCGATTAGCCAAATATCACGGCAACAACGATGCTCGAGACGAGCATGTCTTAGGAGGGGGTAGTGTCGCGGAATATAGTGCGAACTCGTCATAATAGCACGCTTGTACCATGCCTTACAACAGCGAATGTCAATTTCTAACTTTTGACAATTAGATAACAAGAACAGTTTATTACAAATTTTAATGTGACAGAAAGAGATAACGCATTTTCATGAACAATTTGGAAGTTACTAGAAACATTTTGAATTTTCGATACTAGAATGTTCTAAATTTACACATATAAAAAGGCCGGCAGTGTGTCGAGAGTTCAGTTGACGTTCGAAGTCGAGTGAAGATTGCGAAGAGATACGAAATAGTGGAAAGGTGAAGAAGAACATAGTGAATTATTAAAAGTGGTGGTTTATAGTGCTCAGAGACTAAATTAAACTAGTATTGTGTACAAACTGCGCGTGTGTATTAAGTGTAAATCAAAAAAAACTTTAGTGCGAGAACGCTTTTAATTTCCGATCCCGAACCCGTAGAACGTAACAATATATATACACATAAACAAATACAATATAATATATACTACACAAACAATTTGAATCTACATATACTAATAAATATGAATATTATTAAATAAAATAAATATATATACAATATACATACATAATTATGATATACATAGATACTAAAAATACAGCGATAAATAATAAAGTGCAAGACGACGTTAAAATATGCTTAGAGAAACGGAGTGGCGGATATCGGGTGGAAGTAAGTTCCAAAGCTTGATAGACTTGACAGTAAAAGAATCAGCGTAGTACTGAGTGTTGCATGTCGGGAGTTTTAGCCAATTATCATGCCGCGATCGAAGCTCGATGCCAGTATGATCAGAGCCAAGGAAACAAATTTTTAATTAACAACATCTAATGAATCCAAATACAAAATACATCTTATTGAGTACAATAAGCAGTGTGTATTTCACCTCTTTTTCAATACATAGTATTTCTAACACAAAACAAAAATTATTTTATATTCATTTTTAATCAGTTGAGAAATAGAGTTTTATATTATGATAACATGAAATACGTTACGATATGAAAGACGTGAGTGTGGTAACGTCAACTAATACTAATGTTCTCCGACCGCAGCAGCTAATCTTATTAAGACTAGCCGACTAAACAGAAGTTATTATAGCGCACAAGTATACGCGCAGACACAAATTCACTTTATATTCCTATCACTCTCGTACTCTGGTGGGAAGACTCCTTGACAGAGAGAGTTAAGACGCAGGACTGACAGCATACATATTCATACCTCTGAGGCACGGAGGTGAAGCACCTGAGGCTTACTAAAGAGAAAGAATCAATACCTAATCTAAGCCCGACCCGGGAGTTGAACCCAGGACCTCCGGAAATGCCGTACATGCTAGCCGTGTAGTGGCTGATACAACACTACATAATATACGTTTGTTTCATCGTGAACGCACGTGAAAGTGAAAGACATCGCATAAACAGAAGCTCAATACCTGCAGTTTATATTTACACTACTACTACGTTCACACATACATATTTAATATAATCGTAGTTACTGTATGGTAATATCAAATATATTATATACCATTCATTATTGGCTCTAACCTTTCCAATCCTATTAAACTTCCGTTCTTTGACTAGAGTTTCCTTGAAATTGAGCATTTAACTTATAGTGTCTTTCTAAAACTTGCTATGTGGTTTCTTTCAGACATGCAGGTTTCCTCACGGTGTGTCTTTACCGTTAGACAAGTGATCATCATATTAGAAACGAAAATATCAGAAGTGCAAAACCGAGATTTGAAGCCGTTTTAAAATGGCCTTAAAACTTTATATAACTACTTTATAATTTTTACGCAGTTAGAAGTGCTACGAGCCTGTTATACAAACTAAAAAGTTTGTATAACAGGCTCGTAGCACTTCATTTGCACTTGTTACAGTGCACACTTAATTTATTTTACGCATATACGAAAACATTTCAACTGTAAAATACACTCAAATATTTTAAACATCTACATACAAAAAGACGACACGTTAACCCCGAGCATTTTATCTGTAGGTCATCTGTTACTAACAGCTTATCCATATGCGATTGCTGCACCGATATTATCGCATACATTGCACACATTTTTATTTTGCACACCTAGTACTAGGCGCTCATAACTGCAAGGAGATGGTTCTGCAAGTCTGCATTATCTACTACAAATCCGATACAAATTTAGGTCATTCATTATTAATATCTCATTCATATGCGATTATTGCATTTAATTCTCGTATATATACTGTTCTAATTTTTGTTTTTATACATCTATGCACCTTTACTTGGAGGTCAGAACTGGGAGGATGTTATTCTTCAAAGTTACAAAAAATTTTTAAATTCGTATTGAATGTAGTGACTTTGAATGGAGTGTCCGATTTGTATAAACATAAAAATTATCTACTAACTATTAACTAACTCCCTGCCAAATTTAAAATTTGGAGCACAAATGATAAACGAATTTCGTAAAAACTTATGAGAGCCCTTACACCATGTTAATCCGGCCCTGTAGAAATAACGTTTTTAGCGAACTTTTACCTACAATTAACCACCTTATTACCAAATTTAAAGTTCGTACCACAAAAGATGAAGGACTTTCATGCAAACTTGCTATAGCCCTAAGACTTCCTCGATTATGCCCTGACGCAAAAGTCTATCCTATCTAAAGAACCGTCGGTTCAATGCGCTTTATTGTCAATGTTAAGGGTATGGTATAAATTATAATGTAGAAGTGCAGGACTATCTTCTCGCAGTTATATGCGCCTAGTAAAGTTGCATCGAGGTATGAAAAATTCTGTACAAATTAAACAGCCAGACTGTCGATGCATCAATCGCATATGGATCTAGATAATATAGCAATTGAATTTTGACACAAATTCCTACAAGTTAGTCTCTAAGAACTTACATCTTTAACATATTATACATATAAAATTGATAATTAATATTTTGAGCTATATAAAATTCATTAGCGTCAGTATATAGACCAGTAGCAATCCTGTTTGAGGAAAAAATCTTAGCAGTATACGGAATGTAGTGGTCGGAAAATTTATTTGTTGCTAAACATTGATATTATATTGTTATGCGTAAGTAATTAAACTGGAGGTTGGCTGACACTTGCCTAATTTATTCATATAATCATTATTTATATAGTAAATCTTTATAATTAATCAAATATCTTCATTTCAAATTCCGACCAACAAGATATTACTGATATGAGTATTACTAATTTATAAAGCTAAGTAAGTTTTCCTTTGTTCATTTGAAAACTGAATAACAATATAATTGTAACTAACTCGTAGAAAGGTCTTATGTGTTTCATTTTTTTACCTATTTTGTAAGATATCTTGCTAAAATATTTGTTTCAGCATGGTTTTATATATAACTTTTTTTCTCAGATATGAGTTATTTTCCCGTAGTAAGAACTATCCTATATGTTGATTAGGGTAACCAGCTCTCATCATATCAAATTTCATATAAATCCATCCAGTAGTTTCTCGTGATGCGGACAATCAGACTTCTAAAAACAACAAAATACGTAAAGACAAAATTTCATTAAGCTTTATTCAAAAAATATTTAATCACTCGGTTTTTATAATTTTCTTAACAAAAGTAGCCTAATTTTTATAATATTAGTTATTCGAGTGAAAATTCCGTCTAAATTATTCCAGTCGTTTCAAAGACTAACCGGAACAAACAGAAGACAAAACTTTAAAAATTACAAATAGACACTTCAATTTTATAATTTATATGTACTGATTATACAGATGCGATTCTGAGTATTCAATTCGATTCATAATATAACATCCAATGGAAATGTTATTTTTATCCTCTGCGAGAAAGAACAAGTACACGTGACAGCGATTTCTCAAGCTTTATATTTCACATTCAATATGCGCACGTCTATAGCTCTGTCTCGCTTACTCTATCGCAATGACATCACACATCTAGGTCTCAGTGTATGACCTGTATATCTCTTCTGTTGTTATGCTCTCCTGGTACTTAGATTTACTTGAAGGCTATGTGCAGTTGCATTTTTAATTAAATTAGTGCATTTATTTAAATGAGACGTCTCAGGGAATTCAAGAGAAGTAATACGAGTGTAGATATTATCTACGAGCATCTACGTTTAAATTAAAATTATGTCACAAGTTTCCAGTTCTTTGTTCATTTTTATCGATATCAAAACATTTCTTGTTTTGAAGTTGGTATTAATTTATTATAGTTTGTCCATTTTGTTAATGGTTTTTTGATAGCTCGCCGACTGACAAGCTATAGTGATCAGGGCCGTCTTAACCCGGGGGTGCAAGGGGTGCGGTGCACCCGGGCGCGGAGCGCCCGGGGGCGACTGCTGAAAGTGAACGAAAGTGATCCTTTTTAAAATTAAAATTATTAAAAAAATTAACAGACTGACAAACTTAGCTATTATAAGTAAAGAATCCAAAATTGATATAAAAATAAATGATTTAATTAAAATCGAGGGCGCAGTCTGAGCCCCGCACCCCGGCGCCGAATAGACTTAATGATGACAAAAGGACGTAATAATCGATATTATCTCTTATTTTTTTAAATATAAAATAATATTTATTTTTATATTTATTAATATGAAAATAAATATTATTATCGTAAAAATCAAGTGTGGTGGAGAGAACTTAAAATTTTGTTGTCTTCCTGATTAAATAACATATTACACCTTATTTACATATTAGCATTGATTTCTATCGATTATTATTTGTAATCTGTGGCACAATCGTAGTAATCGTTATGTGTGGCACAGCAATAAGGGGGCGGTGCCCGTCCATGAAGTACAATATTATTTATATGACATTTTAACTTTAACGGCTAACCATTAAATACGAAACTTCGTGGGCGTGAGCTGTCGAAAAACCATTAATAAAATGGACAAAGTATATAATTGTATTTTTTGACTTAATTTGTTTTTTCTTTTCTTTATGGCTTAGATTTATGTTAAGAGACGCAATACATTCTGCCAGTGTTGCGTTTTATGAGGAAGACACGAAAGAAATTGAGCGGTAATTTAGAAATTTGGAAATAGAAAATTTAAAAAAAAAATATGAATGAAAAAATGGAACAATGTACACTCATTATAAAATTATTACTCGATATAAAATATAAAATGGCACAATGAATAATAATTATGGAAATAATCTTGAAATAATAAGAGTAACGTTATAGATTTATTTTATTATCCATTATAAATTTAACTAGTTTTTTAACAAATGGGCTAAACACAAGAGCTAATAGGATTTTGGAGTTAACTGGGCGGTGAATTTGAGGAGGGGTTATATCGTGTAGGGAATACTTTAATTTCGTACAGTTAAATAAAATATGGTCAGTCGAACCTTCATCCAAGCCACATTCACATATAGAGCAATGAACATGAAAATGAAATGAACCGGTGTACGTGCATAGCCTAAACGAAGTCTACATATAATTGAGGCAGTTTTTAGACTTAATTAGTTATTTATACATTTAAATGACACATTAATTATAAATAGGAAAGTTGTTTCTAGGCAAAGTTGTTTTGCGCATGCGTTATGGATAACGTCTGTAGAGCAGCTAGAGCTAGATTATATAAAATATTAATATAAAATCAATAGT
Source organism: Boloria selene (assembly GCA_905231865.2). Lineage (NCBI taxonomy): Eukaryota > Metazoa > Arthropoda > Insecta > Lepidoptera > Nymphalidae > Boloria > Boloria selene. The sequence continues at coordinate 15,831,529 of HG993131.1, forward strand.
CTACACTGACGTAGCCAGTCGGGGGTATTGATCCTGTCCCGTCCTGAGACGCATCTCTACCAGGCTAACAGGAACATAAAGGAGAACTATGATTAAAATTTATACATTCATTGCTGCATGTGTCTAAGTACTAAAACAAGCTTTCTAGAAGCGTTAATATTTTTATATTTATGTTTTCACTTAATAATGATTATCGGCATCATTCAATTTATTACACTTTCTGTCCTAAATGCGTTATCTAGGTTTTTTACTTGATCTGAGAAGTACAGTAATAAAATTCTAACTGCGTCGAATCTGTACTTTTTTTTGTAAAATGTTATTGTAATAGCATAGGCGAACGAAAGAATATATCGTTTAGAATTTTGTTTGTCTACCCGCCGTGAATGGAAGTAAAAACCACTGGTCAGATATTGATGATATTTGCTTTAACGATAGCTGGTTATCCGAATCAAGATGTAGTAAATGACATATCTGTAAGAAATCTAGGTCAAAACGTACCGAGACGAGCGGAGTGAGGGTGAGTCCCCAGTAATAAATACATTAGTACAAAATATACCTTTATACTTGTTTGTAGCTTCATAAAATGGAGAAAGATATAATAAATATATAGAGACACTATTCGAGTATACTAGGAACACACAGATTGTAGGAGGTATTCGTACCTGTACAGTGTTTCAATGTATAGTACTTCAAATTAAGTTACGGAGTATGTTTGTATATTGAATGTTTACATTTTTATTATTAATTGGATAAATGTCGCATTAATGCTCCACTATAGTAATGTAGAGAGGATAGGATAGGGGGTGAAACCAGATAGTTGCTATTTTATTACGCCGCGTTCATCTATCTTATCCTAGCTGGAGGAATAAAAAAATGGAGAGATACGCACGAACACATATTCAAGTTGCAAAAATTGGCAACGGTAACTTCTCAGCGCGTGAATCTATCATTGAAAATTCAAAACGTAATATTTATGGTATTTTTCAGCTGTTATCATTGAGTTTCGCTATGTACTACTCGTATAAATAAATGTTTTATTTAGTAAGAAGTAATACACATTCAACCTTTTAAAACCGTATTTGTAGTTGCTATGAAAGTGAACATTACCTGACAGTAATAACATTTCAAACATTTTACCTGTGGGGTAAAAGCGGACGGGGTGATTTTGTCTATCCGGTTTCACCCCGATGGATTTTATATGTAGAAAATGTGGGCATTTGTTTTACTTCTCTTTTCAAGTACATCTTTTTATTTTTTACAGCCACTCGATGTTGGTTTTACGGAGCATTTGAGCACGTTTTAGTCCTAGAAGTTAAATTATGGCTTCCTTAACATCCAGGACGTTTTGTTACCCAATTTCAAATGGCGTCTTTGTTAATCGTATCACTATAAATGCATTATTGCTTTTTTCAAAACCAGAATATGCCTGAATCTCAATTTTTACCGATATAGATTTCCCACCACCACAGACTACGAAAATATCATTTATACCAACCACGAATGAATTCCCTAAGGATTCTGAAGTATGTATTCTGAATAACCCTATAAGTAAGAATTTGCTGAAAAATCTGCGTCATGAGTAATTAAAATACATAGACGATTAAAAAAGCAATATGAGGATTCGGAGTTTTGTAGCGTAAACTACAATCAAACTAAGTCCACAGATTAATGGTACAAATACAATGCTTGTGGGCTTACAAAGGTTCTATCGGTTGTTCTGAGCAAGAATTATTATTTTTTGTTTGAAAAATCAACCACTAATTTAATTATTTAGTTTATACTTACTTGATTATCAAACACCTATCCGGTTTCACTTATATGAATATTGTGGGGTGAAATCGGACATATAATTTTCTATTAAAATTGTTATAGGTATGTAGTAGTTATTAAGATAGATCTTGTATATTTCTTGCCAAAGTTATTTCAAAGGTATATTTAAACATTTACAATATCGATTATCTCAATAAATGACGTATTGATTTATTTATTGTATCTTTCACTTAACTATCCGATGTCCCCCACCTTTCTATACTTTCTGAGTATCCTTAGTATGACTGATTATAAAAAAATATTTCATCCCTGCGGGCTAAGTTTTAGCAAAATATTTATAAGAAAATACATTGTGAGCAAAGTCGCATGGATCGTACTAAGTTACAGAGGGGTGGGCAGGATCGCGATGGGCGGAGTCTTCTAGTACCCATCTATCCATACAACGCTGCAGATAGAGCTCCTGATAACTCATGCGGTCCTAGTATAGTTGTATCGTAAGTTTCTGTTATCGTATTATTCGTATAATTTACAAAAAAAAACTTATTTCAGTTGGTAAAATACAAAACTGTGGATTTTGCCGTTCTAATCGTTTACTACGTTATGATGAGTGTCAGTTTTCGGTATTTGGTAAATTATACAAGAATATTTTGCGGGTAATTTTACACTTATAGTTAAATATAATATATTTAGTTGTGTTTTTTGTGTTGAGAGCAGATGTTAAACTGCTTTTCTAGTATCGAACTATAACCTCGTAAATCGTAAGTCAACCAAGTATAAAAATATACAAAAAGTATATTTTTCTAATATCTCATTATCTCGTAGCACACGTTGTATCACAAAGTCTTTACGTGTGGTTGCATTTGAAATATAAGTTGCGTGTACAGTTGACGCGCGTTATCTTCGTCCGTATCTTAAATTCAACCTATTTTTAAATAAAATGGTAAAATTATATTACAATAAAACTCAAATAAAACAGACATTTAACAAAAACCTTACGTTACGGACGTTTTTTCCCGGTTAAGGTACCCCTCCGCATCGTCTCATAAGGAACTTCGTTCCAAAAACCCAATTTCGGTCACAATATAATACGAAACTGCTTAATTATTGTAGATGATACTACAAGGAAATCAATAAGTAGAAAGAAAGTGAGAGTCTGACGTAATAAACGCCATATTGATCCCCTTAGAGACAGTCAGTTTGTAGTACCAGGGCTTCATAAGCGCGAAGGAGTTGCAATGAACCTGTCCTACATAGAATCACCTTCTCTGCGCATGCTCGAACATTGCTTCACTTATCCTTAATTTAATAATTACAATGTAATCAATTCTAATATTAATAATATAATAATGATAATAATTAGTGACAAAGTATACATTTAATTGATAAAGCTATATTTGAAACACATAGAGACCAAACACCCTCAACTGCAAGCTCCAAGAGGTGGCGTTAAACGTTTTTAGGTCACGCAAGCATTTCGTTTACCAATAAACCCATTTGAAATTTCAGTTTTGATACGATGGTTCATTAACCTTGCACGAGATCGTGCTGACACGACCACAAATATGTTATTAAAATTGAAACTATTTTGGTGTAAAAGGAAAGTTAGTATAAAAATGTATATTTCTACCAATATCTGTTAACTAGAACGCAAAAGTATGTGTTTGGGCAACAAGGAAACAAATTATTCTTCCAATAATTTTATTACTACATATACATTAGTAGGTACAATAGCTATGCCTTTATAACGTTCGCGTGCGCCGGCTCCGTCGTGTCTCAGTAGAAGTGACGGCGGACCCGGGTTCCTTTCTGTCCCCCGCGCCCCGCGACCTAAGCGTTAGATGCGAAAACAGTATGACATAAGATAGAGAAAAGTAATATTACACTTTTAATAGAGAGCCCTCTCTACCGTTTTTTTTGCCAACACGAAACTAGCGCCATCTGTAATTTTTCACCCTATGGCCTATACTAGTCCTTTTGATATCATAAAAATATATTTAAAATTAAAGTCCATCGATTCTAAATATGTAAATATAGTGATGATAATTATATCTATTAACATTAAAATAATAAAAGCAAGAAAAATATATACTTAACATCACCATATTTACAAATTTAAAATCGATCTACTTAAATTATTAAGAAGGGTTGAAGACTGTCGTTCTATGTAATAAATAATACAAGAAAATGTTATTTTTAAACTTTATTTTGTATATTTTTTGTGTATCTTTATTTTGTAAATTTTAGTGGCATTACGTAGAGCGTAGACATGAAGATCGTTCGTACCTAAATGTAATTCGTAATAATTAATTAGCTGTTGTTGGAAAAATACTACTACTACTATTAGCTCGGCGCACTCGTCCACGTAGCGGCAGTTGCGGCCGTCGCGTCGCCCGCCTGCACGTAGCCGCCCGCGCACTCGCAGCGGAACCTTGTTGCAGCACACCGCGCCGCCCTCGCGGCACTCGTTGATGTCTGCGCACCACCAGATTCATTGCTCATTAAAGAAGCGGTTTTGTATGTTACGAAATAAAAATATCTCTTTTTAATTTTGTTTTGTCAAATTAAATTCATTCAGTGCGTATAGAATATTTCTAACGAATAAGATTTTTAATATAATTTTATCATTTCGTAAGGGCAATACTGCCCCTACTAACCTAATTGAGACGCACATGTTTTTCCTCAAAAGCAAAAAGAGAAATATTTTTTATTAGATAATTGAATGTTACTAATGACATTATTTTTAAAAATTTATTAATGATAAGTTATGAAAATTTATGAATTAATTTATTTTTTTGTAAAAATTCTACAATGAATCAAACATATTTTATTAATTAATAGAATTGTTTTTAATGACATTCTATCTAATATATTTTTAAATGTACCTACCAATAACCGATATAAGTCGCGAGCGAAAGGCTAATTCAAAAATATAAGAATAGGCTTAGTAATTTTGTGTGCGAATGTACCCATGCGCAAACACACCCCCCCACCACTTTTTACCAGCGTTCTTTTTACGTGACGCGAAGTGTACTTGTATTAACTTAGTTTGAAAATTTTAAAAATAAAGTAAATCTGATCAAGTTATTAATTATTAACTATCCAGTTTATTTACACAGGTTAATCTAGCAACTAAATTTTATATTTAGTGTGTAATGACGTTATAAGAAGAAAAGTTTATTTGATTCTTCTTAGTTCACTCATTCAATCAACACTTGTTTTTTTAAAAAGCTATCTGCGAGTGAAAGTCCCATCAAAATCGTTTCAGTCACTTCAGTAATTTGTCGGAACAAACAAACAGACAACAAAACACAACAACAACAACAAACACACATTTTAAAAATTGATTTTTTGATGCTTGTACAGTATATACGGGTCAAAATCAGAGAGGTGAGCATTATGCTTCTGACAAAGTTTTTCTTGATAAAATAAAATGATATATCTACAATATTTATTTCAAAATAAAGGTACTGTGTATTTTTACAAGGCACTTAACATATTTAATTTTATATGATAATTTATTACTTGGTTATAAACAAAAGAGGTCTAAATAATCATTTCAGGAACGCGTCCTTTTACCAAGTTTCATAGTTCAGGCACGTTAAAAATATTTACAACTACGAAATAAAAATCTCATATTTTAGTATAAGCTTTAGGCAACATTAAATTAAGAATATATCCTTAAAATAAATTTTAATTATTTTAATTTCTTCATATTTTGACTACTCAAATGCTGTCTGACATTTATCCAATCATTCTGTGAACGCGGAGGATAAATGACGATGTAATATAAACAAGATATACTAGGCAAAGTTAAGAAGCATCAGTGTTAAGATCGCTAGCCAAAGCAAACGGCCATGTGTTGTGTTTATAGAAAACAATAATTGATTTTGGTGGTAAGTAACGTTAAATTTGAGATTTGTGAAGCGTACTTTAATACCCTGTCACTACGTGAACGCTATTTGGTGATTAGTTTTTCAAAACTTTGCATACTTTTCATAAAATTGTAATAAATATTTCAACTCACTTGTTCATAAGCTCAAAATCTAATATCAAACATGGCGGCATCAAGAGTAACTTAAAAATATTTGTCCAATAATCATTTCGGAAACGGTCATTTCGGGAACGTTCTCGGATATGATTTACGTTCCCAAAATGAGATGAGCGCGTCTAAAATGAAAATCTGTAAGCAAAATGATACTGCAATGCTTTTAAAAAGCTTAACCATGTGATACTTTGGTTTAAGATATTTACCATTTAGTTCGCGTAACATGGAAAACGATAAATATAAAGAATAAAACGATCAAAACAGGACAGTATAGCTTATAAAAAGCATTGTGAAAAGGCTAATGCAAGAAGAGATGAAAATACTTACTACTAATAAAGATAGGGAATATTACCAAAGAAAGCTGAAAATAAAGTTAAGAAAAGGAAACAGAAAGGCATGACCTAGGCGAGGAAATGCGAGGAAACGACATCATCATAGTTGATGATTTTGTTTGTTTACTGAAAACTTCGACTGTTATTACATGAAGTCACCGACAATGAAATTATTGCAATCAAAAACATAATACCTGAAAAGGTAGATACGATGCCCGGAATTATGAATATTACGTACGAAGATTGTATAGCAGAATGCTTCTGATGTCTCAGTACCAATCAATTTTCAAAATTGTTGCGAGAAATTAAACTGTAAGCATTTTCAGACCTAGATAAAGTAAACGAAATTCAAAAGAACACCTACGAACAAATTGTTAAAATTTTATGTACACCGAAATCACAGAAAAACGGTAGTCGTAGTTTTTATTATTTTGATGAAAAGATGGACCTATTCGAAAAGTAATTGTTAGATTTTTAAGTTCGAAAGTTCGAAAAAAAAGTTTAAACTTTGATTTTAAGCATTGATATTCAAGAAACCTTATTAATAGCGTGCAATTAGCATTTGTTCCTAATATCTAATGTTTGTTGAAAATTTAAGTTTTATTGTTATTAGATTACAAGTTAAAATATTGATACTCATGTTCCTTACATTAAATAAAGTATAATACTATAAATGCATATTATTTTCATGCGTAACGTATGTCAAAAACCGTATATTATATGCTTTCAGAAAACGTCGTCGTCATTTTGGGAACACTCATCATTTCCGGGAACATCACAAAAACGGCAAATAAATCACTTAATAGTAATGTTGGAGTTAAGTCCTGCACATATAAGATGAAATGACACTTGAAATTTGGTATTTAATTATTAATATACTACTAATTACAAGAATATTTATATTAACTTGAAGTATCGATGTAGAAATTACGCCGATTGAAAATTTTACTACAGTAATTTAAAAATAATTGTTTTTAATTAAAAAAATATTCAAAATACCAACATTTTTCGAATTAGCAATAAATTTATTACAGGTTATTGAAAGTTATTCTTAAATAGGTTTACAAACCATTATTATAAATATTATTTAAAAGTGTTCCCGAAATGACTCACGACTCTGGCATTATTTTTATAAACAGGTAGAATTTTAAAAATATGTATTTTTGTGCGTGCCTATTCACAGAAAAGCTTCATGACAAATGACACTACAGACTTGTCATGTTAGTTTTCTTCAAAAGGAAAGATAATTTTTCAGATATTTGAAAACCAAAAATGCTCACCTCTCTGATTTTGACCCATACCATCTTATGCACTCAGTCATAAGCTGTTAATTTGAAAATAAAAACAGACACACGCAGAAATAATAAAATAAGATGAAGTATTATAATATTATATGTATTTTACGATATTTAAAGGAGGGAAGTACTAGGACGCCAGAAGATAGCAGGTAACACTGGCTGGCTATTGATCTTAGACATTCAATACGTCTAAGGAGGCGTGGTATGAGTGAGTACGTCATACTACAAGTAAATCAATAAGTACAAAGTGAGAGTCTGACGTAATGACCGATGTATTGATCCCTTTCGAGACATTCAGTTTCTAGTACCAAGGCTTCAGAAGCGCGGTGGAGATGGAACTAACCTGACCTAAATGAGTGCAGTGTTATATGAAAATATTATGTATTTTCTAAAACATGGTTTGTAAATCGCCTTACACCGCTGCTTTTCAAGAATGACTTAAAAAAATATTATTTTGGTTCCTTTTTTAAAAATGAAAGGAAAGGAAGAAGGAAAGGAAAAACAAAATCCTTTTTGAAGTGAAAATAAAATATCTTTGTGCGATAAAAAGTATCCTTAGCGTTGATCCAAGTAATAATATCCGTTGAAATCGGTCCTGTACTTTTTTATGTTAAACGATAACATACTAACAGACAAGCAGACATACAAAAATATTAAATGTACAGAATACAGATTTTGATCATATAATATGATCAACAAATAAATCAAGAAGTACAAAGAAAGTGAAAGCCTGACGTATTAAGCGCTGCATTGATCCCCTTAGATACAGTCAGTTTGCAGTACCAGGGCTTCATAAGCGCGAAGGAGTTGCAATGAACCTGACCTATATAGAATCACCTTCTTTGCGCACGCTCGAACATTTCTTCAGGAATTCTTCAATTCAATTCAATTATCTTTTTAATGGCTTTAAAGCGTCTCAGTTGAGCACAAATTATTTCGCCAGTGTCACGTAGAATGGAGCCAGTAATCCTTAACTTAATATTTTATGTCATCTATTTTATAACTAGTATAATTATAATAATTTACGATAATCTAAACATTTAATTTAAAAGGCTACATATTTTGAAAATACATCTGTAAGTGCTGTAACAATATCCACTGTAAGCATAACATGGCGTTTAACGTTTTTAGGTTACGCAACGCGTCAACACGTCACACGTTCCTCCAGCCGTAAATATAAGAGGATTTGAACCTACCTTGAGATACCATACCATGAGATGAACTTTAACGAATCAAAGATAAGTCATATTATATAGTTAATAAATAATGCTCCTTCCGAGATGATCGCAAATAGTGCATAGCATTTCATACTTGGACGATGTACATACATACCTCATTACAGTTATGCATCCCTGTTTGAGGTGCAACTAACCTGATCTAAATGGTTTCACTGTTATAAAAAGAACAATTTTCATACTCTTGCTTTGTAAAAGCCTGCATACATTTCATTTAATCTTTAATTAAATATATCTATCTAATAGGAATTTTAAGTAAGACATTTTCGGAATTATTTAGTTCAAAAAAATAATTATGAGATTTAAATAAACTGAAAGTTTCTCTTACAGCCATTGTTTACTTTTCTTTTATTATTATATTTTTATTTATATGCAAAAAAGTACATTATGATCTATTTCACTATATAAATATCAATAAATATACTCGTATTTATATTTTTTATAATAATAGTCTTTGATCTTTATATTAATTATATTATTTATAGACATTGTACTTTATTTAAACATAATAATATGTTTATTTTTGCTTACATTTGGCTCACAGACGTTTTAGTGGTAGTGCCATGCTTGTTACCTTCAGATAGCAGCCGAGTGGGCCGACACGCCCCTTTTGTACAATAAAAAAACATAATCATAATACAGTGCTTTAATAACAGGAATGTGAATATGTATGTACTCGTAGCTCGGTCCAACTTCGTAGAGTGCAGCTACGAAAAAGCTACGCAATGTTCAACTGTACATTGCATGAAACTAAATATTAAATAGTTCTATCGTATTCAATTCAATTCAATTATGTTCCATTGCCATCTTGCATACCTATTACGGATGTGTGCATATAATAATAAAAAAATCGCGTTGAAAAAATAGGGGTTTATCGTAGAAGGGTGAAAAATGTGAGAGAAATTATTGAAATGCTGATAAAACTTTTTAAATGTTTAGAATTAAAATGTATAAGGTACTTTAATGTCATCTTGAAATTTATGTAAATTGTGGGTAGGCACTGTCTGTAACAAGTATATAACCCCCTGAGACGTCTTATACCTTAGTCTCTCCCGTGACCATGATTGCTGTAAAGCATTTGAAACGTCAGGAACCAAAAATCATAATAAATCCCCGACAAAATCCGAAAAGATAGTTTCATTTATAATGTCAAGTATTCGCGTAAACCTAAGAAAGTATTATATGTACATATAAATATTTAAGTGTCTGTTTTTAATTTCAAATTAAAAGCTTTCACAAAATGCATATGAAAGTAGGTATATACGATACTAACAACAAAAACATTTTTTAATATTTTTGTCTGTCTGCCTATTTGTTCCAGCGAATCTCTAAAATGGCTGGGACAAATAGACAATGACGGGACATTCACTTGCAGATAGCTAATGTTATAAGGTGTAACTAAGGCTACTTTTTATCAGACTTCAAAAAGGAGGAGGTTATATTTTAGTTTTTTTTTCTTCTAGCGGAACCCGTGGTTTTGCGAGATTTTTACACTCGAGTGTAAGTCGCTAGTCTAATAATAAATAAGGGAGTACTAAAATGATATCATAAATTATGTCACTGATCTTAAAATATTACGGTAGACGTTTATATTACTATAATTATATATTAGAATAAATACTCGTAACGTAATAGTAGGTTACGTTATCAATCAATAAGAAGAAGGAAAGAGAGAGTCCTGACGTAATGAATGCAGTATTGATCCTCTACGAGACATTCAGTTTGTAGTACCAGGGCTTCAGAAGCGCGGTGGAGGTTCAACTAATACTGACCTAAATAAAGGGCCTATTACACTACGCAATATCAAGACAGTCTTAGTAAGATTTAGCTTAGTGTAATATGAGTAAGCTAGAGTAAGCTTCGAAAGTTTTACCATGACACCGCGACAGCCGACAACGTCACTGGCTACGTGCATACGTCTAGCAATTGAGTTTGCTTGCGGGCGGTGTAACAGAGAGCTTGTTTATTAAGACAGTTCTAAAATTTGAAATTCTGTCTTAATTTTGAGCCATCAATATTATATCTACAAATTACAATACATTTTTACTATAAGTACGTATTTCATTATTATACACGACATTTTAGTCCGGTCATATCATTCAAAATATAATTATAAATAAAACTTGAAAGTTCCCCATATTTCCCCTGTATGGAATTTTTTTTATTCAAAGTCAAAGATCAAAAAAATGAGTTTATCGCGATTTTGAGCAAAACGGTAAGTTTAATCATAAAAATACCTCAGACAAAAATTATAGATCATAAAATTATCAATAAAAAATGTATAAATACTTTTTTTCCTACGAGCCACCGTTTCTGAGATATAATAATTCAAAAAGTAAGTTGTAATCGTCTATAAAAGGCACACGTTTCCACGCCACCTATGAGGTAGTGTACTTAGCGCGTTTTTTTTAACGTGGTTTCCCCAGTAGGCCTATTCCACGGGTCAGGTATGATCCTGTTTAATTAGAAACTTGCAAAATAACGAAAATTAGCAAAGACTGGAAAAGATAAAAGCGATGTAAATTAAAACAAAGTAGAGAAGTTTATTCGACAGATCATAAAGTTAAGCAGCAATTACTTAAAATGGACATGACCTTTGATAGTCCTGTAGACGTATACGATATACACGTTCTCTCAAAGGGCTTAATAACCGCCTTGATGTCACCGCAGTGCGCGTGTCACAAAGAGCTACGCTACGCTACGAGCTGACGCTGTCGCGACACCACGCAATGGCATGTATATAAGAATTCACATGAGTAATAAACCATTCCACATTCAGCATTCACTTCGAATACTAGTCTTTTTATTTCAATACTCTACTTGTACAGTGGCAACCTCACGACTTCTATAGTCCCAATTCTTAGTACAATAAAGTTTTCAATTTACTCTTAGTAATTTAATAATGTATTTTAAGAGCATACTGTATTTAAGAACCCTAAAATGAAAATTGTATACAGTACAAAACAGTGGATCCAGACCCTACATTCCATAGCCGGTTAGGAACTTATTAAAAAAATTTTAAAAGTTTGTGTCTGCAGGCTAGGTCTATTTACATTAGAAATAAAATTTAGTCATAGAGATACACATGTACATGTTGTGACAAGGATGAAAGTAATTGTCTCCAACTGCATAAAACTATATTATTTGTTTGACTTGTTTTCATCTTTTTAGGTAGATTTTATGCTTTCAGGTTTTTTTTTGTTTTTATAATATATCTTTTATTCAAAAATCCCAAAAATAGTCACTCTTTAAAATCTTCCCCAGATGCAAATGAAATATAAAAAAAAAGAGAACCGTTAATCTAAAATAAAAATTTAAAACTATAAGGAAAATTGGAGAATTGTGGGGTTTAACACATTAATAACAAACATCACATTTAGCTCTTATATTCAATAAATGTATAGACACTGGAATATTCTGTATACATCATTTTAAAATATTACATGTATTATAATTACTTTAATCATAATGATTGAATATTGTTTTTTTTTTGCTACTAAAACATATTTCATTATGTATATAATATTTGCGACTTAAACTTATTCCATCTTATTAAAAGAGTTCAATCACTAGTTTATGTATAGTTGATATAAGTACTTAAAAATTGTCGTTTTGCTATAGCAGATGTCAGAACTTCTGGATCTATTGTAACACTTTCTTTTTTCAGTACTGGATCTTCTTTTATTGGACTGCCCTCATGAAAAATTACAAAGTTGTGCAGCACACAGGCTGAGTATATTAAGGATTTGATTGCCTCTGGTTTATTTAAATCAATTTGTTTTAATTTTTTAAATCGCCATTTTAAAACACGAAATGCTTCTTCAATATAATTACAAGCTTTCATATGTATCTCATTAAATTTTTTTTCTTTGCTTGTTAATATTTTGTCACCAGAAAATGGGGTAATCAGATTCTTTTGTAGATTATAATCTTCATTCCCCAGTATATGATTATCAACTTCTATGAAATTTTCAAGTTCTTTTGACAAGGGGCTATCATTAAAAAGTTGCCCTTTCTGATCATTGCCAATTTCTCCAATATGAATATCAACAAACAAAAGGCCTTCATCACAAACTGCTTGTAGGAGAATAGTTTTAGTTGTGTCATTTCTTTTTCTTTTTGATCCAATTTTAAGATCACAGGAACTAATGAAACCTACACAATTAGGGAAACCATATTTGTTATTTATGTTAACACTTGTAACATGTTGTTCTTCAATAGTTGGCCAACTTATAAAGTAATATCTCTGCTCTGAGAGCACAGTTGCTATTTCATGAAATATGAAACTCACAGAAGATTTATGCAACCCAAATGTTGCTCCAATGTCTTTAAAAGAATATTCACTAGTTAGGACCCAGAGAAATACATGTACCTTTTTATCTAAAGGAACAATTGCAGTATCAGGTTTCATATACTCCCTTAAATGTGTGATTAATGCCTATAAAAATGTTCAAATTATTTATCAAGAATCGTGAAAAAATACAACAGTAAATATCTTACATAATATTAAAAATACATACATTTACAGTTGACTTAGAAATCTTCAAAACATTTTTATAATCATTATCTGAAAAATTCTTTACAACATTTTCATAAAATCTTTGATTCCGGCGAATAGTCTGCCGCTTGCTCGGTGTAGGAATATCTTGGCAATATTCTTTGATCATAAAACTATTAAAATGCGATATAGATTCTAAATTTTCCTTTACAACATTTGCTGTAGCTACGAGAAGCGTATTTATTGTAGAAACAGAATCATCCAAAAAAAGTTCCATAACAAACTCTGAGCTTATATTTGACATTTTTATTTTATATTGCTTTTGGATATTATTTTTAATCAATTAAATTCACAAACTACTATGTATTTAGAAGTTAGAACATAACTTCGACTTCCTGCGACCACAGAACACTTTTACTCCTGCTACGCTAATAAAAGTTTTATTACATATTGATTTTATTTATCACTTATCACTATCAGTGTTATCCGTCATCTATGATTGTCTAATGTCAAAATTCAAATGTCATTGTCACTAGTCATAAATACCATAAATGGTAATGTTTGTTATTCTTCTATTTTCTCTGTCTACGTCATAGATTTAGAAATTTAAATATATAATATAAATCTATAATATAATCTAATCTATCATAAATCTATAGTCTACGTATATGATGGTAAATTGATTCCTAAAAGTATAATAATTATTACTTTTCTCTACGTTCCTAAACAGTTAACCATAGAGTATATTGATACATACATATTAATACGTTGACAGATGATCAACGGTTACAGTTACATTCTCTTTGATCAACGGTTGACCTTGATTCAACTAGTTCGTTCATTTAACGCTCTCGCTCTGGCTCTGCGCTCATCTCTAATGGTAATGGTCCAACTTCCATTTCCAATTCCAGTGTTTTATTCGTTTAAAGTTTAAACTTAAATTCGATAAACGGCATAGTACTAATAATACATAATACAGCATAAAGTACTTCTATCCTCACAAACTTTACATATTTTCTTGTAAAGAAAACTCCTTTACATTCTCTTTGGTAAAGAATAAGTGAGTATTTTAGTATTTCAATATTGTTTTGTATTAATGAACAATTTACAATATAAATGTTGTTGTTTAGTTCAGTTTAGTTCAGCTACCTAAGATTAACGGCACGGTAATTAATTTATTAATTTTGTCTTGTGGCACAAAGGTTCCTACCGTCTTTTAAAGTGTCATTTCATCAAATACCACAATATGCTAAGCATTTTAATTGTTGTCCAATATTACGTTAAAGACCAAATTCTAATCATTTTACTTATTTTCAGATGACAATAGTTGCTAAACAATGGAACTAAACACTAGAAGAACACCTGTAAGAATTTAGATCATTACCAAGTCTTGAAATATGAAAAAATTTATTAAAAAAAAAATAGTTAACAGTTTAATATCTAATGCTACAGTGAATGCTGCTCTAGATCAACCGTCAACATCTTACATAAGCAGAAGATCTAAAATGAATCCGGTGGTTCACCCACATTTGCCTTTTGACCCATCACCTCATACACAAGTTGAACAAGGAATTCAAGATGTGGATTATCAAATCTACCCACAATATACCAATGAAACCCAAGAAAAATATGACAATTCACAAATAGTTTATATGTTGTGTGGTAAGTTCTAAAATGTTGTATGCATTTATGCATTTTGTAGGTATCTTGTCAAGTCAAATGTTCGCCCACCATTGGATAGTTTATTAATTGTCACTAACACCGGGAATGCTTTAGTTAAAATTGAAATTACAATTAAAAATATTATTAATTTTTTAATATTAATATAAATATTTTTAATTGTCATTTCAATTTTATTTGTATTGATTTGAAATTTATTTTGTGTGTTATTTTCAAACTTATAATGGTTTTTCACTCTTAGTTATGTTCCATTTTACTTACCAAACCATTTTTACTTGGAAAAACGTTCCGTTATGCGCATACAAAAACATAAAATTAAAAAATTTATAAAAAAAAACTGGTTTCCTCACCCTGGGAGTGATACCATCGGGTAGGGCATCCCTCCCCCACTACCGCAAAACACCAAAATCGTGCGGCCGTTAACTAAAGCCAACCCCTAACACCATTTATGCCACCTTCACCACCTTAAATTTAGCAATACTATTTTTGATAGACTCTGTCTTCATTATAGATTTTTAGATTGAGTTGTATCAGTGTTTCTCCTAATAATTGTAGTTCATTAATTATAAAAGAGCTGTTGATTATTTCAATATTAAACTTGATAGATATTACTAGATACAGGTGAAATGCTGTATTATTTTACATGAAAGTTTAAATTAAATTTAACAAAATTAATTCCATCCATATCAAAAAGTGAAAGAACACTTCTACATTTTTAAGTAATATTAGTTGATATATTTGTTTTTATTTCATTATTTTTACATAATAAATATAATATGAAAGCAAACTTATTAATTTCTAGATAGTTATTTATATCTGTAGCCTAATATATGTTGTATTTTCCAGATTCCCCGACAGATGTGCCTCCTGTAACATATTCAAAACCTCCACCCCCTTTACCTAATGAGTGAGTATTCATATATTTTGATCTATAATTGGATAAAACTAGAAAAAAGCTGAGCTTTGTGAGGGCTTGCATAGTTTTTCTAACTTTTAATAATGTTACAGCGATGTTAACTCTTTTGTTTTCTAACAGATGGTGTCAGTAGTACTATAACATTCTATCCAATGAACACAAATTATAATTTTTTTGACAGATCACATCTAGATGTGAACTTAAATGACCATAAGCACTAATCTATATGTGTGATAGTGTTAGGGCTCTCTTAGCTCATCCTAGTTATAATTTTTTATATTTCCAGTGAGTGTGAGTCGGTAGTAATAATTTTTTTATTAATTTCCTTATAGCCTATAAAACTAACAATATGTTCTATTTTCAGAAATGAACAGCCTGTTGAAAGTATTTCAATCCACTGTTCAGAAAGCGAAAACGAAGGAAGTTCTCCTGATGTTATTCTAATAGAAAGTACATCCCCTGTTAAGAAAACATGGGAAACCATTGACAAGTGTGAGTGTACACAACATTATAATATATTGCTTACTGTAAGACAAAATTCTATAGATTTACCTTATAATAACATATTTAACCTCTAACAAATATAAGTTAGGCAATGAGACTAGACTATCAACTAATTTTTCTTTAAAACACTGAAACTCAACAGATTTTTGCAGTAAATAGTAAAACAATCCCTGCATTCAACATTTCTTACATATTATACTCTCTTAGGTTTACGGTAATATTTGACATTATAAATGAAACTATCTTTTCGGATTTTGTCGCAGAGAGACGGAGAGATCTCTCCCGTGACCATGATTGCTGTAAAACATTCAAAACGTCGGGAACCAAAAATCTAAATAAATCATAGAAAACATAGTTTCATTTATAACTTAAATATCAATTAACTTTAGTTTAATACTTATGAATTAATGTGCAAATTAATCATTTAATCACTATCATTAAATTTAATGATATTTATATGGGTAATATTAGCGGCTTGCTTTGCTAGGCGAATGTTAAAATAAATTAAACGATTTTTATAATTTTCTAATAAAATAAAAGAAGGCAAGTTACTCCTTATAACATTAACTATCTGCGACTGAAATTCCCGTCAAAATTGGTCGAGCCGTTTCGGAGATTTGCCGTAACAAACAAACAGACAGGCAAAAATATTAAAATTTGATTTTTTGATACAAAGTACTTTTCATATGCATTTAGTGAAAAGCTGTTAATTTGTAAATTTTGTTTTATGTATTTATTAATTATGTTTTTTTAGTTACTTTTATTGATTTTTTATTTATTAAAGTTAAAATGTGTTATTGGTAAGGCTTTAAATAAAATAATAAGTATCTAGTTTGTTAAGAAAATGCAAGTGATTTTTTAACCATTTATTATTATTTATTACAATAATATATTATAATTTTGCTACCATCATTGCTTCGCAGTGCAATTTTGGTGTCTATTAATTAAATCCACCAAAATTATATCCACAAAAGCTTTTTTTGTTATATAAAATATGCAAGTAAATATTCATGGTGTGGCTTCTTTTATCTCTCGCATACAAATTATCAACTATGTTGTTAAGAAAACGCAAGCGAATTTTTTCATAATTAATTATTATTTATTACAATTACATTTAATAATTAATCATTTATTCTTATTTTTTGTACCTGTCTAACATTGTTGTTTTTAATAAGTGAAAAAATATACATAAAATTACTGCTATATAAATTTTCTGCTATTTGCTGCTGGCTGAGAAATAAAAAAAATTGTATTATATGTGAAACAGTGTTTTTTTGAGGCTTTTATAAATCGCGAAATTTGTATACTAATCATGCGCAGCTTGCGAAGACGTAAGGGACTCTCTTATATTGCCACAAATTGACATAAAAGTGCTTTAATATCCATCACTACATATTATAAAACAAAGTCCTCCGTCGCGTCTGTCTGTCTGTCTGTTCGCGATATACTCAAAAAGTAGTGCCCTGATTTTCAAGTTGTTTTCACCAATGGTTAGAGTGGTTCTCTAGGAAGGTTTTAGTATATAACTAGCGAAACTGATTTGCCCGCGCTAAATCTAAACATACGCGAGCAAGCGAGTGTGAGAGAATATAATATGTTTTCATGTTTATTATTTTGACAGCCCTTGCATTAAACAATATTCACCATTTAATACGTATTTTATTGCATGGATATTTACACTGTGATAATACTTATGCGAAACTTTTGGCAGCTAGCTCTCGTTTACATTTTTTAAAGCAGCTGGCTTAATGTTACTTCGTAAAACAAACCCGAGTTACATAAATGTCCTTAGAACAGAACATCACTTGAATAATTACTAATACTATAAAGCCGAAGAGTATGTTTGTTTGTTTTGTTGAACGCGAAAGTCTCAGAAAGTACTAATTCAAATTGAACATTTTTTTTTGTGTTTGATACTTCATTTAGTGAAGACTATTTGACATTACACTATGAGCTATAGGAGCGAAATAACACTGAAAAATAATTCTCTTTAAAATTTCAAATTGTCTGCGAAAGCATATTATATCTATCTTTTAAGGTTGCCTTGCTATAGCTTTTCGTGTTAAGCAAATCGTTCTAAAGTAATGCGTTATTTGCGAAGGTATTTTTATAAACTTGATTTCATTCAATTCATCATAATAACTAAATAAATATGTAATATGTATCTAAGAATTTGGCCAAGTTGCGGGAAAAGCTAGTATGATACATTTTTAAATTGTGCGAATTTAACTGCTATTTAAATACTAAAGTTACACCAAAATCGGTACGATTAATTATTATTAACATCTATACTAATCTATACTAATATTATAAAGGTGAACAGTTTGTTTGTTTGTTTGGTTGAACGCGCTAATCTCAGAAACTACTGGACCGAATTGAAAAATTATTTTTGTGTTGTATAGTCCGCTTATCGAGAAAGGCTATTATAGGTTATTTTACACTAGCAAAACCGGCGGCTTCACCCGCGCGAAATTTTTGTTTTAAATTAAAAAATATATATGTAAAGCTTTAGCGATGCGAGTTTGTCAGTGTTTCTTTATGTACCATTTTGTTAAGCTACCACTGCCTTCCGAGCTGGTGGTAGCTTCCTCACAGACTGACATACAAACATTTAAGTAAAATTCTACATATTATTAACAAAAATAGACAATTCAAAGGAACTTGTAAAACTCTATTTGAATAAAGTATATTTTGATTTGATTTGTTTTACAGTCCACAGTTCGTCTGAAATCGGCGATAATAAAACGACGCCGAAAAAATGTCAACATTGCCAGGACCAGGAGTTCAGGTTTGATTATACTCTTTATATTTTCTGTTTTAGAGCAATAATATGCGTATTTTATATTTTATTAGCCTATTCGATATTTAAGTTATTTTTGTGTCGTAAAAAATATATATAAATGTTTTGTTTGCCATCATATTAAAATAATGTTGTCCGTTTTACTGGAATATTATTCAGACGCATACCTTATTGTTTTATTTTTACGTTAATAAATGCGTTGACGATTAACACCAGGCAAAAAGCCAGTACTACCCCAAAACCCCAGGTATTGCTCTAGAGTCCACTCTGCTATCAGTACATGAGCAACCCGCATGACACACCACCCACTGCGGTTACATTGAACATTGGGTATTAAAGTAGCGAGACGACTGAACTTGGTACTTCTTTTTTTTGTGAAATCATGTTTTGTAAACTTTTAGATAAATAGGCATGATGACAGTAACTAAAAACCACTAAAATAATGTGTTCATCTAATGAGATAAGATTAATAGGTTTTGAAAAGCGTATTTATTTTCATATTTAGGGCGAGATTGATATTTTATTTATTAAAATAAAACGACAAAATACAGCAGTCCGCCATAATAAGTTGAACACCAATCAGAGTGAATTACGTCACGGCCGTATAAACGTCACTTTGTTTTGTATAAAGTACTAACTAGGACGTTTAAATCTGCATTCTGCGTTTGTATTTTGTGAAGTATTTCATTATTTCTATCAATCAGTTGCTTAGTTTGTGTTTTCATAACATGGAACAAGGATTTACCAAGGCAAATAGCTCTAATTTGCCTAGAGTTGATTTGTTGATGTTGGGGGAGTTTTTGGCATCAAACAAAGACTTTTGTTCAGCTGAGTTTAGAAATGTCAAGACTACAATGAACACCGGCCGGCCGACTACACCGGCCATGAAACGTGGTAGGCTGTTGGAGGATGATGTTAGACAAACCGTCAGTACCAGACTAGGCAAAAAAATAAATAAAAAATGTGGCCTAATGCTGTGTAAAAAATATCCCATGGTAGCAGGATCACCTGATGGGATCTATGAAGCCAGTGTCATAGAAATTAAGTGCCCAACAAGTGTTAAGACTTTAAAAAATTATGTACAAAATGGTAAACTGACCCAGGAGTATTATGTGCAGATGCAGCTACAAATGTATTTGACGGGTTTTCACAAAGGTTACTTCTGTGTAGCTGATTGCAACTATAGTGTAAATAAAAATGTAGATATAATAAGTGTAACATTTGATGACAAATATGTGTCAGATTTTATTAAAGTTTTAGTCTCTTCATGGAAAGAAAATGTGTATCCTTTATTGTATGAAAGTGTTTTATAGTTTGTATGTAAATAAAACACATAATAATAATAATAAGCCTTTTACTTCCTAAAATTTACAATTCATTTAATATTTTGGTTTGATTACATTACATCATATTTTTATGTAATTAATTTAATGATTAAAAAGATAATTAAGGTTAAAATAAGTTAACTTATAAATTTAATATAAATAATATTAAAAATGTTAAAAAAAAACTTATGTTAGCAAATTATATTACATAGGTTACGTCAAAATGATCTTCACAGAAATAAAGTGAAGAATTTATAGATATAACTGTTGGATCTCGCCGTGCAAGATTAAGCCACTTATTTCGCAATTTTTGATTGCGTGGAACGTAAACAAACAATTTGTTAGGTGTTTTTAATGACGTATTAACACACTGGGGACCACACAGCACTTGTACACTTTTGAATTCATATTTAAACCCAAATTATCTGATTTGTTGCTTTGGCTCCCTAGTGTTTACAGTCAGATTATACGGCCGTGACGTCACAAGCAGACGCCATGACACCGTCGATCGTTTTGAAGCAAATTTTAAAACTTAAAATTTAAATAGCATTTTTTTCGTAATGAAACTTTGTTTCCTGCAGAAATAATGTATTTTTTGGAAATAGTAAATACTTTAAATCATTATAGGCCAGTTTTTCAAAATTAGTCATCATGCCTATTATCAGAACAGACTAAGAGAAACTAGAGTTTTACTAAAAACAGCATTTAAAGATAAATTCTGCAACTAGGTGTTTTAACTATATTTTCAAACTCGAACACTTATATTTCAAATAATGCAAGTTCAGTCATACAAATATACGTATGTATCAAAATCTTTGAATTAAAGCTTTGTTTTAAATAAGAAGAAAAACTATTGTAAACTATTAGTAGTTTGAACCAATAAACATTAAGACGACGTTATCATCTCACATAATATTCAAGTAGATTACTCATCGTTTTCAGATTGCAGTTTAATATGGAGAAGTTTGAAAAAATGCTGCTATCAAGGCAGAAACTCGACGCGGAGATCTCTCTTCTAGACAAGAAAATCGTGGACCTCTATCAGATCATATTATTATTTGAATAACCGCGAAATGTGAGTAATATTTACACTATATTAAATCCAGTCTGCTTAGTAAAGAAATTTGCATGTAACTAGCGCTCTGCTCGGGCTCATCCCGTTAACGGCTCAATTGTGACAAACCAGGGCTCTTAATATTTTGTTTTGGAATCTTTGCATGATTTCGATGTGGGAATTGGACGTGGTCCCCCGATGTTGTATTTCGTAAGTTCTAAAAGGCTTAAAGAACGTTTAGTAGAACGAGTAGGAGCTTGATACTTAGCAACAGCTGTGACCGGCGACCTATTAACCAATAGAGCTTACGTAGTTGTAATCCTAATTGTTTCCTTGAAAATATGTTTTTCCAATCTGATTGTGGTACTTCTAAGTCATTGAGTTTGACAGGTGGGTAAGATATTCTTAAAGTAAAGGTAAAATTTACAGATTTTTTTAATGTATGTAAAAGTTCCGTCGCTTCAAATGGGTCTGGGTGAACTGCTAATATCGCTGGGCAAAGGTACCGGTGATACTCTCTAAAGTTGGTAGATGATATGTGTAAATAAAGCGGCGATTACACGACACTACATCTAGTGCACTACATTAGGGCGGCACAAATACGGCGTTCTGTTTACACTGCACTACATACTATAGATGGGCCAACTCGGGATCTCGCTAACTCGAGTTAGCCTGAGTTCTTTCATTTTATTTCGAGTTCAATAAATATATTCCTTTCTTTATATGTATGGCTATTGATAATTGATTACCTTAATTAAAGAAAATCTTTTTAAATATATAATTAGTATTAAAATAAAGTAAAATGAGGCGATTGTTGTATTATTATCTTTTCTTATAATAAAATTCGAAGTTGAATCAATATCCATTTAATGTTTTTTTTTTTTTGAAAAATGTATTTGTAATAGTCATTATCAAAGATATTGAGGCCGATTTAACAGTTTTTCGAATGTTAGTCTGCCAATTTCTCAGTCTGTCTTTTTGTCTGTATGTATCCGCATTACGAGAAAACTGCTGGACAGATTATGATGAAATCCAGAATGCTGATAATTGGTTATCCGGGTCCACATATAGAATAGGTACTTTTACTGCAGGAAAATATCTTATTTCCGTAAAATCAGTTTAGATTCCCTCTATATGTTCCTACATACGTTATTTGTTTATTAAATAAGGATTAGTCAGTTAGACAGAAATTACAGATTTAAATTCGCTCGTATTAACGTAGATAACATTGAGCATTTTAAAATACGTCAGAAGAGTCCCATATGTAGGGCATGTCTTTGTACATATCTAAAATGTTTAATAGTGTTTCTTTTTCAATGCATGTCATATTTTACGCTTTCACAAATAAATAACCACTAGACGTGCGAATACAGCGGCTGCCGCAGCAGGACTGAGGCGCCCTACGTCCCTACATGTGATTACACTGCACTACATGTAGTGCATATAACCATGTAGGACGGTCGGGCTCTTCCTATCGCCCTAAGTTAGGGTCCTACATGCCTCTATGCATTTAGACTATACTACATCTAGTGTCCTACATGATGTAGTGCACCAGATGTAGTGTCGTGTAATCGCCGCTTAAGTTACTATATCGGGCCTAGCACACTGCCTTGTGGAACTCCTGCTTTAATACCTAATAAACTTGAGAACTGGACTTGAGAACCCTTTGCAGTTTTGAACTAGTGTCTGTTTTCCAAAAAATATTTTAGGATTTTGCACAGGTTGGTAGGGAATAGAGATTTTATTTTAAATAGTTGTCTATTTTTCATCCCTTTCGTTTACAGTACAAGGTAAAGGAGTGAAGACATTTGCCAGATGTTCGGCGAATTCAGTTCCTTTTTTTCATCATTATTTTGTTTATGAGATTGCGCTTGTTAAATAATTATCTTTCAGTCTAATATAGGGTATGTTTCTGTAAACCTTTTTTCTTTTCCAATGATATTATGCATTGCATCTAGTTCCATAGAGCCCTCACGGCTTTACTACGACTAAGTGAAGTAAGATTGCTGTTATGTATTCGTTGCAGTTTTGCTCTGAACATGTGTAGACTGTAGATTAAATCTAACAGGCACCAGATAATGTGGCCAATTCCGATGCTCGGGTCCTACAAGCGTTATTAAGCATCTATTTTACAACTCTGTTCTGATCTGACACAGGTCAGAATCTATTTAATTTACAGCGCGAACGAAGCCTTTTGCATTACTGCAGAGGCAAATCGAGTCCCATTATTTTATATTCGATATTAATCTGCGGGATGACCCATATCGAAGTAATACCTCTTTTATTAGAAAATAACGCTCGCCATTTGCTCGCATGCTGGTTTGCGGAAATAACATGTGAAAACTTGATAGGTTTTCTTAGACATGCAGGTTTCCCCACGATGTTTTCCTCCACTGTCAGAAATGATTCACACATGAAAATATCAGAAATGAGTGACTTGAACCCCCTTTGCTATAGCTAAATATGTATAAATAGTTACTGATTATATTATTTTCCATACAGATGCTGCAATGACGATAGGTACAATCCTTGAAATCAACAATTGACAACGCGTGAAAATTTTTTGATGCTGATTCCATGTATGTATGTATATCAGTCCTGTATTATATTATTAATATTAGGGGTATCCATAAACTACGTCACACGTTAAGGGAAAGGGCCTTCCCCTTAGTACGACGTTCTAGGACAACGGGTGGGAGGGGGGACCTAAGTAGTGGTACTAGTAAACAAAAATAAAGGAGCTTTTTAATATTTGGACTTTTAAAAATTTTTGTATTATGTATAACAAACCCGAGCAATTTAGAAGTATGTGTTACGTTATACTACATTTTCTATTTGGGGAAGAAAGGTCATTTTTTTCGAAAGTTACACCCATATCCTTAATAACTTCCAACGGCTCTAGAGCATGTTCTTTTATATAGTATCTTTACGTTACTATTTTTGTATTGTTTTATATTATGCAAACAATCACTCAACAAATTATTAAGCGACATGAAATAGTTTTTGGATTTTTTATTTTTTACATAATCGAAATTTTTTATCCAGCCCGTCCACCCATTTTGAGCCTGCTGAACAATTATTCGATTATTATCTTCATCTAAACTATCAATAAAATCTAAAATGGATCATCCTAAAATCGTTATGAAAAATGCAACGCTACCTTTTACCCCCCTGCTGACAACCTTACCACCGTTGAATAGCCTGCTGACGTTTTTTTTTATTAATTAATTGATGAAAAGATTGTTGTGTATTAGTTTCATGCGACCTGAAATGAATCAAAATTATTTTTTTTTAATCAGGTTTATGTCGGCTGCTGACGTGTAATCCACCGTTATCTATCCTGCTGACTATTTTTGTATTGTTTTATATTATGCAAACAATCACTCAACAAATTATTAAGCGACCTGAAATAGTTTTTGGATTTTTTATTTTTTACATAATCAAAATTTTTTAGCCACCCCGTCCACCCATTTTGAGCCTGCTGACTTTCATATCACTAAATGACAGCTACTAAACATTTGATTTCACCATGAATTATTCGACCTGAAATGATTATGTGATTTGCAACGCTACCTCCCGGACGAAAATGTGAGCCCTGAGGCACACCAGATGTAATCCGGCGTAAGTAATATTCAAAACCATTAATAACAACAAAGAACGAGCGAGCCTCTAAATATGATTTCAGCCAGGCATACATACATACATGTCAGTTTCTATCGAGTTTGTGGACTTAAGGCGCCTACCTCGCCCGATGACCTTGAAGATTTGATCTTTGTACTAGTATTTGTTATTTTAACGCCATCTACCGACCAACGACCATACTACAATAAAATGAAGTGAAGATTAAGCAAAAACACAGATGTGTCGCGTTGTCATCATTTTTTGAGTATTTGATTCGATCTCTGAGAAATTTAATTTTATTCCTTTCCACTAGTTTATGTAGTCTTGTACGAGTATCTGCCTACATCATAATTTATATTATTTATTTTGAACTACACAATGCACTATGCCTGTTGACATAGTTTGCATTTTACTAAATTATATATGGTGAAGTTCTGCTCATGACCAGGTAGGTAAGTAGGTAAACGGTCCTCAGTGACGGAAATAGTTATGATGACCTAGCTTTCAACATTTACAAATGGCTTACCTTCTTTATACGCCCCTATTCTTTATTTGTAATATCATTGGGATGTAGGTATTGGTATATTTATATGTGAGCAATAAACAATAAATATAGAAAAAAAAACTGTCTGAGTTACTCTTATATTTAGGCTATGCGGACTTACTCTATGATAGGGTCAAAAAACAAAAACAAATTACAAACCATTTTACATATATTTACAAACTTAAATTCTGTTTTTGTTTTACGAAATATTTAGATTTGTACTATTTACAATATGGTTTCATTCAAAAATCACTCCAAACGAGAAGTTTTTTGTTTTATTTGGAAAAATAACGCACGTGTAGTCCACCCGTCACAAGAGTCATCGAGACACTGTTGTATCGCGTCCCGAATACGCGTTACAGGCCGTTGCGGGGGTGCGTCAGCGGCGTACTGGTTATGTTTCGGGTTTTTATTTATTATTTAAGAATATTAGAATAAATAAGAACGTCATTACATATTTTTTGGTACAAAATTCACGCCAAACTATTCAGCCATTACAGAGAAAATTTACAATTTACGTTGAAAAAGGCCCTATTTAATAATATTTTTTTACAAATTTGGGAGAGTTTATTTAAATTTAAAACAATACAATCTATTAATGATAACCTGAAGTAAACCATATATTTTTTATATAGAAATAGCACAAGAGGATTCATCTACAATCTTCTTTAAACTTAGTGTTTTTGAGATTTGAGCGAGGTAATCCTCTTAACACGTGAAAACTTGATAGGTTTTCTAAGACATGCAGATTTCCCCACGATGTTTTCCTCCACTGTCAGAAATGATTCACACATAAAAATATCAGAAATGCGAGACTTGAAGTTGAACCCCCTTTGCTATAGCTAAATATGTATAAATAGTTATTGGTTATATTATTTTCCATACAGATGCTGCAATGACGATAGGTACAATCCTTGAAATCAACAATTGACTGTCAGCGCGTGAAAAACTTTGGATGCTGATTCCATATATGTACGTATATCAGTCCTGTCCTATTTAATATTTTTATTAATATTAGGGGTTATCCATAAGCTACGACATACGTTAAGGGGAAGGGCCGTCCCTTTAGTACGACGTTCTAGGACAACGGGTGGGAGGGGGGTGTCCTAAGTTTTGTGAGAACACATTTCAAAATCTTATAACTAACAGTTTAAGTTCCGTATACTTTGTTGGCTATTTCACATTTGATCTACTAGTGTCATGCACCGTTTGACATGTCCATAATATAATTCATAGTTTATTAGTTACTGGACATTCCTTGTTGGGAAAACTCCCTGTTTCGAACAACTACCGGTTTTAAAATATTGATGATATGCAGGATTGTTTGTATTTTAACGCTTTTGGTTTCATCGACCTTAAAAATGTATACTGCTAACGACATACATTTTACCTGCAGTGCAAAATTATAGGACTTAATAGTAAAAACTTTTTTTTCCAACAAATTCGCTACAATATATTTCTGTATCATAAAGTACACTCGCAATAAGTATTTTTATCTATACACTATAAAGAGAGTGATTTAGTACATATGTATATATCAAATAGTATTAAAAGAAAAAAAACAGTGCCGGGCCACGTTAAGTGTAGACTTAAACTAAGTGGAACTGTAGTTAGTAAGCATGTATCTCTAGTTTTGAGTTATAAACAATTGTAAAATTTCAAACAAAGTAAAAATAAATTCAAAAGGCACGGGCGCTTAACGCCTGTGGATTTGTTCAGTAAATATAAAAAAAATATAAATTAGGAATCAATAATTAATCATAATTTTATATCATTTCAGGACGCAGAGGGAGCATAGTTTGGGTCGAGATGAATACACATACAGTAACAATAAGATAAGACCTTCTATTCCTACGACTAAGACATAGTAATAATAATACTTATGATCGATTACAAGAATTCTAGGCTCTGGACTAGCTCTTGGACTAAGCTCTAAGATCCGACTTGAAATGTTTGATTTTACTGTTTTCATAGCCATTTCTAAAAAAATTCCTCAAGAACCTTGTGGAACCTGTTTCTCATACCATGAGTGAAATCGACTTCATCCGGCACGAAGACTGGCTCTCCTCCAGTCCAGATTTGAGCCCTTAGATTACAAGATATGGCAACACTTGAAGGAAAAGACCTGCTCAAGGCCTCATCCTGATTTGGAGTCACCGATATTGACATGGACCTCGTTCGTGCTGCGATAGACGACTGGCCGCGCAGATTGAAGGCCTGTATTCAAAATCGCGGGGTCATTTTGAATAAACTTTATTACCATAAGAATCTATGTTTTATTAAGTTCATTTTGCTATATAAATGGTTACATAAATAATAAACATGTCTAAATTATTTAATATTACACATGTGACAGAACGTACAAGTGATTGCTTAACTTATCTCAGATCTGAGACGAACTTCCTGCCCTACTATTGTTAGGACACGTCGTAAAGGACAGAACAATCAGACGCACTGTGACTAAAAGATTGATTCCAAACACTAGATACTGTATTATAAAACATCACGACGGACGTGGTAGCTTCAGTATCGGCAGCCAAGGAGGCTAATACTACTAAGTATTATTCAAAATTCGATTGATGACTGCTCCTGCTCTGGTGCACCTCGAGGAGTACTGGCCACTCCCTGAGACAGGTAGAAGATTATTCAATAGGAAAAATACCGCAACTATGGCATATAAGACAATATCTTATCCGAAATAGAAAGTCTAACACATCCAACAGACTCTTCACTCGCACATCAGTCATTTTTCGAAGAACTTTAGGGTATATCTTCTCTTCTAGATATTCTCTAAAGCATTGCCAATCTTTATATAATAATAATAATAAACCTTTATTGCTGATAAAGTTAACAATATTTCACACAAATCATGTTGATTAGCGATATTATATAGATACATGTTAACATTCATCTGCGTGTCTTTGGGACACAAAGGTCTCCTCCAACTCTTTCCACTCTTCTCTAGATAAGGCAGTTCTTTGCCATAATGGACCTGCAGTTTTCCTAATTTCATCCGACCATCGTTTTCTTTGTCTTCCTCTTTTTCTTTTAGTATGAAATCTAGGGGTCCATTGGGATACATCCTTCGTCCATTTTCCACTTTCCCTGAGCATGTGGCCTACCCACCTCCATTTCAGGGATTTTATTTTTTGACGTCTTCCACTTTTGTTATTTGTTTTATATCCTCAGCCCTTTTACGATCTCGTTTGGTGATGCCCAGTATGCTTCGTTCCATAGCCCTCTGACAAGTCATGAGTTTTTGGCTTTGTTTTTGTGTTGTTGCCCATGTCTGACACCCATAAGTTAGTATGGGTAGTATACAGGTGTTGTATATTTTTCTTTTTATAGCCATGTTATACTGTTCACCTTTCAACACTTCCTTCAAAGTCCAGAATCTCTTCCATGAGTTGGCAATCCGTCTTTCTATCTCAGAGTCCATTTGGTCGTTAAATGCAATTATTTGGCCCAAGTAAATATAGGAGTTTACATATTATATTACGTCTTCCTCTAATTTAATATCCACTCGGGATCTGTTTGTTATTATTTTGGTCTTTGTTTTATTCATGGTCAGTCCCACCTTTTGGCTCTCTTGTGCCAGATCTCGCAGCATGGTGTGAATTTGCTGGGTTATCACTTATGAGTACTATGTCATCAGCAAATCTTAGGTGGTTCAAGTTCGTTCCATTGATGTTGATTCCAAAATGGTCCCAATCTAGTTTCCTGAAGACATCCTCTAATGCAGACGAGAAAAGTTTTGGTGAGAGTAGGTCTCCCTGTCTCACGCCTCTGCGTATAGGGAACATCTTCCCTTCTTTTTCTAGCTTTATTCTTCCTGTGCAGTTTAAATATACATTTTTTATAAGCCTTATATATTTATTGACAATTCCTTGAGTTTTTAAGGCTTCCCATATGCAATGGTGTTTTATGGAATCGAATGCCTTATTGTAATCCACAAATGCCATATACAGTGGGCCATTATATTCTTGACATTTTTCTATAAGCTGTTTTATTACATGTATATTATCAATTGTGCAGTATCCCGATCTAAAGCCAGCCTGTTCTCGTGGTTGTGATTCGTCCAAGATTTTGGTAATGCGTTTTAGTATTATTTTCGAAAACACTTTATACATGTTCGACATTAAACTTATCGGACGATAGTTGTTTATTTCTGCTCTGTCTCCTTTCTTGTGAATCCAATGCCAATCTTTATAATCAACATCAAATATTTCAAGTGAAGACAAGAGATTGTTTATCTTCATTTAGAGATATCCAAGCTGGAGATCCCCAAGGTTCTCTGCTGGGTCCTATGTTGTACACAGTCTACACTGCTTATCTAACAACCGCTGAAGAAGTTACCACGACAACCTAAGCTGATGACACTGCCATTCTTTCTTATGACAAAGATGGCATTCAAAATACTACAAGACTATCTAAGCCTTAATTGAATTAAAGTGTGGCTGAAAAAAATGGCGAATTAAAGTCAGTGTTAACAAATCGATATATATTACCTTCACATTGAAACTTGAAGACTGTCTCCCAGTGTCAGTTAACGGAACCACTATGCCAACACAAACATGTCAAATACTTAGGAATGCAATTAGAAAGAAAAGTACCATGGATACATGACATAAAATATAAAAAGAACAGATGAATAGAAAACTAAAAGATCTATACTGGTTAATAGGAAGGCAATTATCACTAAGCCTGGAAACAAAATCCTAATTTATAAGTCAGATATGAAACCGATTTGGACCTACGGAATAGAAATCAAATTAAATCAAATCAAAATATATATAATATAATTCAGCATAAAAATTGTTACAATTTCTTACTGAACGTCATGAGTCTACCACCAGTTCGGAAAGAAGAAACCTCTGACCTGAGAAGAACTGGCGGAAGAAACTCAGCGGGACTAATATTTTTTTTTATCTTAATCTCATTCTTTTTTTAAATTAAATTGTATATTAACAATAAATCTATATGTTGAAATAGCCTGGCGGCGATCACATCATTCCCAAGGCGTACCGTCTTCTAAACGTTGCAACGTTCTCAAAACAACAAATATCTAAAGATTCCAACAGTTAAAGAGGAGATCATAAAGTTATGTAATACTTATAAACAGAGACTTGAGAAACATAAAAATACATTAGCTACAGTGCTCTTTGATACCATCAATAGTGTAGTTCGCCTGAAAAAAAACTCAATGCACTGAAACTGGAAAAGTATTTGGGAAAACCTTTCTGAACCGTCCCATTCCAACATTTGAAAAAATCCTTCCAAAGACCCAGATCTGCTATCGTCCTGAGAGAGGAACCTGTGAAGCTATATTCTCCATCCGCCAGCTACAAAAGAAAAGTAAAGACCAAGGTCGACCCCTATATGTTGTCGATCTTGAAAAGCATTCGACAGTGTACCCCGAGAAGCTCTGTGGGCCCTGATGATAAAACTAGGATGCCCAGAAAAATTTGTAACGACTCCTCCATGACGATATGATCTGCTGCGTCGCGGTAGAAGGCCAGCAATCAGATTTTTTTTGTCACCTGCGGCATGAAGCAGGGATATTTACTATTTGTAGTTAGGGCTTTATAGAAGAGAAATTAGTTTTATTTGTACAAAGATCTGATGGTGACAATGTGTTTTTTTATTTTAAACCTTGGACTTTTTGTTCAATACTTATTTAGACAGCAGCACACCATACAGTGGTTTATGAATTTAAAATTTTATATTATATGTGCATCATTGAAAATGTTTGGCTTCTTACTTATTATGTAATGTATTTGGTTCTTGTATTATCCATCGAGAGATATCCAGGTCTTTTAAAATTAAATACTTTTAATAAGCTTTATTGTATGTAGGGATTTTAATTTTAATTTATTTGATAGTATAATTCCAATATAAATATCAGATTTAAATGTATTCTTCTATCATTAATTAAATGAGATTTTATTTAATGGGCAACTCCTGGCATATTATACAAAAGCATGTAAAGATGAACTGTACAATGAAAACGTCTATAATAATAGTATGTTGTGTGTTTCTTTTGTAAGTGCCTACTCAAAAATGTTTATAAGAGTATATTCCATAGCAAAATGTTTGTATATCTTTGTATATCAAAATAAGAAATGCACATAATAAATTAAAAATTACATGGAAAGTCAAAGATCGCAGCTTCTGTGTTAAGTTAATATGAATAATAATTTTATTACTTGCATCAGAGTTTGAAAATGTTTTATCGACATTCCAATTTCAACAACGCAGTCACTTAATTCGACTTTCGGTATTGCCGAATTTTTGTTAAAGGAATAAATTTAAATCTGTAAACACATTTTATTAATTAATAGAATTCTACTTAATGACATTCTATCTAATATATTTTTCAATGTACCAATAACCAATATACGTGGCAAGCGAAAGGTTAGTTTAAAAATAAAAGAATAGGCCTAGTACTTGCGTGTGCGAATATACCCATGCAATCGGTTTACAGGAGCAATTTACTGACTAATAATACAAGATAATTATGCGATACAACATGGCAGAATGATACATAATGTACCATACTTGTGCACCCCGTGACCCCATGTACAAAAATATAAAGTCAATTTTAATACAGTTGTATTTTTGTATTTTTAGACTTACAATTATATCATAACAATTTATTAAAGGTTTCTGAGGAAAACCTTCTTCAAAAATGTAGTCAATCAACATGACTATGCGCACCATAAGGCACTTGCGGTCTTATAACTATTATTGCTTTCACATATTGCTGTTGGCAGTGATTATTGCTGGTTATCGAAATGAAGCTTCTCAGAATACTTATACTTTTGATAACGGCGTTTCGATAGCGCGATGTAAAGTACTCCTGGCGCCATCTATCACAGGACAAAGATTACCTTATATCATAAAATAAAAGGTTTCTATCTCGTATACAAAACTTCATCTATATGTATAACATCCTCAATCTCGTAATTTATCATTATTTTATCTGCCTAAATTAACAACTTATTATGCTTTTAATAGCTTTTTTACCGAAATATTTAATGACAGATTTATTTTCATATTCACTATATAAGTTCAAAATTTTAACTAGAAGTTGTACGTAATGTTTTTATTTTATCCTCTTATTCTTTTTTATGTACTGTTATATTATTGTGCTTTAATAAGCTAACATAGATTATACCTACCTTTATAAATTGTAAATTGTGAAGATTTAATTGGTGTATGTTAGGTTTTTTTTTTTGGTTTTATATGTAACTAGTTAATAATTATAGTTACACTTCGTCCATCCGCTTTAGATTAAGATTCAGAGAAATATAAAGACGCGAACTCAGCGTTTGGTCGGCCCGCTCGGCATCCGTCGGCCGAGAATGTACTTTAGAGAATAAACTAGCCTCAAATCGGTTACACGTCTCTCGTTCTATTTTAATTCTCCAATTTAGTTTTAATTAAAGTAAATTAAATTAGTACAGTGTTTTTTTAAAAACGCTCGGAAACCAAAAGTAACTAAATACTGTTTGTCTTCCGAATAATAAATAAATAAGCTTGAGGGATAGAAAGTACGGGACGCGCTAAGAAATTTTTATCTACGTAATATAACATCATGTTTTATATTTATGGCATCAGTCATCTCTATTTTATCCAGATTAATTATTAATAATAATTTTCCAAGATTTTTAGTTTTAGTATTTGATTATTATTCACGATATTATTTATTATTTGCCTTATTTTCTACATGTAGATATTTAGTGTATTAATCGCGAAAAGAGTGGACGCTGAATGATTATTATTAGCGCTTTCTAAGAAGCGCTAGCAAGATTCTCGGCGGCTTGTATAAGGAAGAGACTTGCGGCGTTCCTCTGAACGATAAATTTAACCGTCGCATCCGCGTCGTTTACTAAAAGTAGGTACAAATATTTTTTACACAGGATTGTCTTTTTCAATCCTTAAATATCATTAAGAAAGTGAGTTTCTTTAAATACCTTGTATGGTGGTCACTACTGTAAGCATATTATGTCAAACAATAACATAGCTAATCGATATGCGCAATTCACGTAAAAGTACTGAACTTGAAGCAATTTAAATTAAATTTTATGAAGTGATACCTTATTACACGAGTGAACCTTTTTGCAAAAAAAAATAATAATTCCAAAAAACATAAATTTTAAGGTTCTATCGAGTTCTTCTTAGAAATTTAAATAGCTAACTATTGCGAAAACTTTCTAAAAGTGAAAAAAAGGTGCCTAAGAGAAGTTTGCCATAATATATCTGTCTCTTAAAGCACTCGAGTTTGTTTTACAATTATATTTATCTAAGCATATCAAGAACAGTACATAACTTCCTAATCGGTGTACGTGTTCACTGTTCACATATTATCGGGGCTTTTGTTTTACTATTACTTCTAAATATTATGCAATCATATCATAGATTAGGAAAAATCTGTAGGTAGGTATATTAAATATTTTTTAAAAACAATGACTATAACGTAATGTGTATTGAATATAGACCCTAAACCTATAGTTAGAATGTTATCGTTTAACTTAAAAAGTACTGCTCGGATTTTAACCAAATTTTGTGTAGTGATTACTTACCACTCGGGTCGTGAGGTAGGATACTTTTTATTCCAGAAAAATATTTCATTTTCACAGAATATAAAATAATTGGTTTTGTTGAGTCGTTCTTGGAAAGCTACTGCTAGCGGTATCTAAATCTTAAAAGATACATCAAATCCATGTAGTAAGAAATTGTAGGTCTTAAAAAGCCTTACAGAAAAGTCTACAATATATATCAAATATCTATCTCCTAAGTTACTCTCGAAATACCTATTTTTATTAGTACGTAAAAAACGTACGTACGTACGTTGTTAGTACGTATAAAGAACAGTAACTCAGCGATGTGCGCGTTTACACAAAATTAACAGTAATTTGATGTATTGTGATATAAATCTAATAAATATAATGTGATTAAATATATATATTGTGATTGTGATTCAGAAAAATATATTGTGGCAACTGGCAAGTATAGGTTAGCGATGTGTCAACTCGGTTTGCCAACCCGGGTCAACTCGAGTTAGCGTCGCGCCGAGTCAGCTCGAGTTCGACCGATCGTAACCCGGGTTGGACACCGCGCGATACCGAACCTCGTCTCGCTTGGAACTTAGTTTCATACTTCATACACGAAACGAAGTTTGCTCTCCGACGGAAGCCAACTCGGGTTGCTTACGAATCATTGCGCGCAATTAACGTCCATTAGAAATAGTAGCGAGTCTACAAAAAAGTACTTTTACTATTGACTACTATAACAGACTACAATATACATAATATAATCAAATTCTAAAATACTGAATCTTTTTGAAGAGAAACTTCTTTAAAATCGATGTGATTTCAAACTCGATGAAACGAAAAAATAAGTCCATAGTACCAGGCGCTCAGAGACGGGGAAGAGTTAGCTTATTTTAAATTCAAGTTGTTTTTTAAATTTATCCCCAATAGGGAAAGGCAAAGGACTATAGTCCATACAGCCTAGTCTAAATTTTAAATTCAAGTTTTACTTCTGACATGTGTACTTTCTCTTTGCTTTGTACACACGGACTTTTTTTTATATTAAATATGTTTTGTATGTATTATTGAAATAGTTATTATTATTCATACAGAAGCCGAATTTATAAATTTCAGAATTACAAAGCAAAGTACTAGACTCGTTTTGATTAATTAATTTTTCATGCAATAAAAACATTTAATAGGTAGCAAATTTTTTATACAATTGGTTACATTATTATTGAGGTTTGAAATATAGTTTAAGTTACTCATGGATAATGTAGCATTCGAATGGTAAAAAAAAATTCGTAATCTGTCTAGTAGTTTTTGAATGCATATTTTTATTATTTGTTACAAACATTATATTATTGGTATATTAGCGTTGTAAAGTATAGATAAGTATAAAATATAGTCTTGTAAATTGTGAAGACTTAATTGGTATAATATGTTTTTTTTTCTCGTTTTATATGTAACTAAATACCGTTTGTCTTCCGAATAATAAATAAATAAATAGTATAGAAGTACAGATATGACCCGTTCCGATGTGCATAAGTTAAAATAAATTAAACGATTTTCATATTTTTTAGTAAAATAAAAGTAGCCTTAGTTACTCTTTATAACATTAGCTGTCTGCGAGTGAAAGTCCTATTAAAAACAGTTCAGCTATTTCAGAGATTAGCCGGAACAAACAGACAGTCAAAAAATTTTAAAAGTTATTTTTTTGATGTACTAATTACTGTATAAATTTTCGTATGCATTTAGTGAAAAGTTTTTAATTTGAAATTAAAAACAGACACTTCAATTTTATTTATAAGTAGGTACTAATACTAAGGAATATTTAGACCTTATGTTCATTCGACAGTTCCAACCTATATTTTATTTAAGTACTGTTAGACACTTATTAATTTCTATTCTTATATTATCATCGATATTTATTATTTTTTGACGTGTTTATAAAATCTACGTGATGCGGATACATGATTAAAAAATATTTAGAAATCTAAGAAGTTATGAATACCTAAGAATACTACAATCTGACATTGATTTTTAGGTTTTATGAATGATGTACCCTATCGAATAGAAATAGATATAATTACTAAATGGTATCGAATTATCTTAGACCTAGACAATAAGAAATAAATAAAGTTAGGGATCTTGATGTTTGCTATTATGGATTCTGAAACGAAAAAATGACATGTTAATTAATCTGTTTTGACTTGTTTTAAAATGCTCAATGTTATCTACGTTAATACGAGCGAATTTAAATCTGTATATTTGCTTTAAGAACTCTGACAACTCCTTAGATCAAAGGACAACTCTTTGCGATATAGATTACGGTTGTTTCAAGTGCCAGAACCTCTTGGGTTAATATTTCTACACAACATTGAACTACAAAACATTGAAAAATATGGTAGAATCGCCTAACATACTATTTAAGATTGGATAACATTACAAATTGCGCGCTCTTTTAAGAAAAATTAACAGCTTTGTACAGCTAAGCAGCTAAGTATGTATCAAGTGTAAAATATAAAAAATTTAAAAATATACTTTATATATTATGTATTACTAATTATGCATTGTAGTGCATGCTTTTAATTTAGAATTATGTATACAAAAAGATATTGTTTAGTTTTAATAGTTAAGTGTGTGCTTGTATCTACTCTAGTTACTAAGCATCACTACATAGTCTCAGACCAAATAAAAAATATGTACTACTTTTTATTTGGTCTGAGTACATAGTATAAAACAAAGTCGCTTTCTCTGTCCCTATATCCCTATGTATGCTTAAATCTTTAAAACTACGCAACGGATTTTGATGCTGTTTTTTTTTAATAGATAGTGATTCAAGAGGAAGGTTTATATGCATAACTAGCGGAACCCGCGGCTTTGCCTGTGCTAAATCTAGGGAAGAGTCCGAGTGAAGCGAGGGCGAGTCGCTAGTTATTTAATAAACAAATATTGTATGTAATCTAAAGTGATTTTACGGAAATAAGATATTTTGGTGCAGTAAAAGTAACTATTAAATATGTTGACCCGGATAACCAATTATCAGCATACTGGATTTTACCAAAATCTGTCCAGCAGTTTTCTCGTAATGCGGATACATACAGAAAAAAAGACAGACTGAAAGAAACGCAGCCAAAAATTTGAAAACCGTAGAATCGGCCTCAATATCGTTGATAATGACTATTATAATTTGTAATACATTTTCCAAAAAAAAATCGTTAAATGTTTGTTGATTTAACTTCGAGTTTTATTGTAAGAAAAGATAATAATATAACAAACGCCTCATTTGACTTCATTTTAATACTAATTATATATTTAAAAAGATTTTTTTAATTATTGTAATCAATTATCAATAGCCATACATATAAAGAAAGGAATAGATCTATTGAACTCGAAATAAAATGAAACAGTGTAGGTATAAACTAAAATCATACCAGTTATCATGCTAACTCGAGTTAACTCGAGTTGACCCGGGTTACCATGATTCGAACTCGGGCTAACTCGAGTTAGCCAGATCCCGAGTTGGCCCATCTATAGTATAGGTTACTAGTGATGTAAAAATGATTGTCGATAATAATTTCAATACTGTTGCAGATTTCCTAATGATGATGAAATGAAAATTCTATGGATTCAGTGTATCAATAGGTTCGACTAGACGCCAAAAACACACATCATTTATTCGAAACATTTTACCGAAGACTCTTTTGTGCCAAATGACAATAAAAAACGGAGACGACTGAAATCCGACGCTGTTCCTATATTAAATATTATATTAAATCATTCCTAAATTATTAATTAATTTAAAATCAGGATTTATTACATTACAAAACAGTTGAGTGTGCCCACCGAAAAAATTTCACACATATTTATTACATTACTATTTTAATGATTATTAATAAAGACATTAAAATAAATGATTGTAGTTTTATTTAAACTGGTGTTATGTCTATGGTAAAGTAGCAATAAGTTATAGAATAAACATGGCTTTTTTACCCGACTGCAATGAAAGTAATCTTTTTCGAATGTTCTTTATTACCTACGTATTGGTGAATTGGCTGCATTGATTTTTGTAATCAAGGTAGGAGCTCCGTCGACAGTTTTCAGTTCTTAGAGCTTGTTAACAAAACTCATTATCTTAAACTTATTTCAACTAAATTCTTATTGTAGCCCGGCTTCCATTTGTTTTCATTGTTATTTGTTATGAGTGTGCCACAGACAGGACTAGTATTGCAAAACCATCGATAATTTTACTATAGATAGTTGACCTCGAAAACTATTCAGAATATCGATAGTACTATCGATAATATTATCATGTGACATTATTATAGATACTATCGATATTATCGATAGTAATGTATTCAAAATTGTTAATAGTATCGATAGTATTGAAAAAACCATTCGTTTTTTCACGAATTTAATGGAACTTATTTAATAATAGTGTCGTTACTTACTTGGCCCACTATATTACTTATCTTGAGAAAGCAATACTATCGAAAAATCACTGACTATCGAATCTACCAACCATCGATACTATCGATAGTATCGTTATTTTTATGTAAAAAGTTAAGAATTTTGCAATACTATCGGGAATTATTATCGATACTATAGGGCAATAATATCGATAGTATCGCTGTTATCAATAGTGTTGCTCATGAAGAGCTATTAGTACTATTGATAGTATCGAAAGTATTGACACGTGATAATGGAATGAATAAATAATCGATACCATTGCTTAGACCTAAACTATCGATTGACTGTCGATTGTCTATCGATAGTAAGCTATCGATCTGCAACACTAGACGGGATAGTCGACAAACCAAGACACAAAATTAAATTTTAATTTTATATAAATTCTTATTTAGTATGAGAACATTACTATTAAAGTTGAAAATAAATAATGTAATTTATTGTCTCTATGTTAAATAAACATCAGTAAAAAATGTACTGACTACTGAGGTTCCGTTCTGAAAACACGTTCCGTTTTGACAGCTGACACGGTACGGTGCGACTAAACGCTAACGTGACGCGTAGTTTCACTAATAAAACGTCATGGTGGCCGGTATACATTTATACAATATACATAAGCAGTAAGCACTCGAGGTGTTTGTGGGATTAGTTTTTCTTATTAGTGTATGAATTTCCTTCGCATATAAAAGGTGAATACTTTCCCCTACGTATTGATTTTTCGTCATTCTTTATTTTTGTATCATCTTATATTTTGTATAGGTATATAGTTTTTTCTATGAGTTATTCTTTTAAATTTTGAATAACAATTGTATGAATAACATAAAAGCTGGTTAGCTTTATTAAATTTCAGATAAAGACGTCATGTAATCTATTACAATACTAGCTTATTTTCTCTTTGTACAGATTCATCCTCTCTTGCCTGTTCCCCATTAGTCCATATGCTACTTCAGGTCATTATCTATCTCTAGTTTAAAGATATTTAGATCCTAATGGACTGGACCAATCTAGATCCAGTCTAGTAGGGCACAAAATAGAACACACACACTTACACACTTATATAGTAATTGGTTTAGCCATAAGCTCTAAAATATATTATTATGATAAAATAAATTATTACAACATAAATTTGAATCCACTGTGAGAATATTGAACATCCCCTCACTAGATCCTAACTTGGTGAAAGTGGGACCAAGTATACCAAACAAAAGAGAAATGTTTCAAATTTGCTAACAATTGGTAGAGAAATATGTGTACATTCATAAAAAACATTCAAGTCAAGAGGATAATACTCCTTTTTGAAATCATTGGAAAAGGGCAATAAATGAAAATAATTAAATTAAATTCTTAAATTCATGTTAATTCTGTCAAAAATCTTCCATTTTCTAACCATTGAGGAGTTGTACCTTTTATCATCATTTCATCATGAGATGAAGATTATCAGACACAAATACATAAACAACTGTAGGTAATGCATATCACATGTTAAAATATTAATATATGTTAAAATGGAGCAACCCAATAAGATAGTTTTGTTTTATAAAGTTATATTAACTCCCTATCCACACAAAGAAAAAAATATTGAAAATAAAATTCTCAAAAGTTTTTATTGAACTTTTGTGAATTTTGCAAATACCGAGTCATAACATGATGGATAGTTAAAGTTGGACTTGTAGAGAAATGGTTAAATAATGCCATTTATAAAATAAGATTTATGGACACTACTGAAGAGGAAGATAAAGCTTTAATTTTAAAAAAACATACTGTGTTTTTATAGCTCTTGCAATAGAAAATACTTTAAACTTTCCTTTGTCTTCCTGCATTTTATTTAGTAATAAATAAAAAGACTTAAATGCAGTAAAATATTTATTAAAATTATCTACTATATACAAAATTGTGTCAAAAAATTTTACAGGTAACAATATTACAACAAATTTCAGTCCAAGGTACATTTTAGTTATTGTTTTAGCTAAATAAATATTATTCTATTCACTAAATTCAGGTATCATTTACACAGTCACTCTAGTTTCTAATATTTTAAGATAAATTCCGAATTGATGTTAAGCATTATGCCTTTTATATCAATAAAATATCAGGCTATCAGCACATATAAATAATATTGATATCTGTTTGTAATTTTTAATTAATAGCTTTTTACTAAATGCA
Organism: Boloria selene; assembly: GCA_905231865.2. Lineage (NCBI taxonomy): Eukaryota > Metazoa > Arthropoda > Insecta > Lepidoptera > Nymphalidae > Boloria > Boloria selene. The sequence goes on from HG993131.1 coordinate 15,872,318, forward strand.
TATATCTGTCTGTTTGATCCTACTAACCTCTGGAACGGCTGGACCGATTTCTACTAGACTAGGAGTAACAAAGGTTACTTTTGTTTTATTAGAAAATTATAAAACCATTTAATTTATTATAACCTACACACAGCGAAGCAGGCCTAGCTTACATTATAGTACTTTTGATAGACATTTAAGTGCTATATTGATATATAAGTAGGACCATACGTACAATGTTTCTTATAAATTAATAACTTAAACAGTTAAAATATTTCATAATTTTAGGATCTAATTTATATCATAATCAAGTAGTTCAATAAAAAGATTGGCTATATTAGATAAATGAAAACTGAATTACTTTTGTTGTTCCGAATTGAAAACAGGATGTGGCACACCTGGAGCATTCTGTTATTGTGTATTTTTGTTGTTCTGTGATGTCACAATACACTTCTCAATGGTAATTTATGTTCAGGAATTATAATTAGCTTATTTCCCATTACATTTTTAGTCTTTTCTGGAGATAAATAATCTGGTGTTACATATAATGCTATATGCTGAGATGATGAATGTACAGACCAACCAAATCCTTCAACTTTAAATTCAAAATTGTGGCCAAGTAATGAGCATAGAGAAAATAAATCATAGAATGTTAGCATGCCTTAAACGACATTTTATACTATCTATCTAACTTGATGTTTAATTTCCAATATCTGGCTCGTAAATAAAACTTAATGCAACCATGTAATGATATTCCTTTTCTCTAGGGAAGTAACAAAGTTGTTTTTTCCAAGTGGTGTCCTAGTTTGAATTCAGTTAATACCCATTGTTCCTTTTTATCATCTTTGCCTTTTATATCAGGTTTACCAGGATTTTCTTGATTGATTTTGTCATTGCATTGCAGTGTAGAGGTCTAGGTATTCTTGGTACCTTGAACCTATCAGCTGGTATTTTTTGGGCATTTGGAAGCACTTGCACATGCCGATCGCCCAGCGATTGGACGTCGATTTTATTTGCAAACATATTTTTGGTTTATTCATTGTCACAATATCAATACAATATAAAATAACAAAAAATTATTGGATTGCTCGCGAATTTCAAAGTTTAACATCCCAGTTTTTGTAAGCTGAGAAAGGTTTTTATTGCCATAAAGTTATGTTAGAAATATTATTAGAATTTAAAACACTCTTATAAAAGAATAGTAAAGTAATATTCATCAAATTATTTTATTGAAATGCATTGTTAAAATATTTAATAGTAAATTGAAATAAAAAAGCCCTTGGGTTTTCTTTCTTTTTTAACACAATTGGCGAGTAATATTCTGCACTTGTAATATTTTCATATAATGTCAGAACTCAGAATATGACATTTGCACACTTGATTTACAATAATCAATAAGTAATAACTGCCTCTATAATATAATAGTTATACTATCGAAGTAGCCTTCATAATATTTATTATTCATTAAATTGCTAAGAAAATTAATATTACTGGCTTCAAATCAAAGTTGATATATAAGTATTAATTATTTCTAAAATAATTACCATTTAAATAACAATTTTGGATACTGTATATTTTTTCTTTTTAAATGGCTTAATATTTTCTTCTACTATACTACATACTACTATACTACATACTACTATACTATAAATTGTTTAACCTAATGTATATACATAATAACAAACCTAGCCCGAAACGGTTTTTAATATTTTCTAATAAAATAAAAGTAGCCTAAGTTACTCCATATAATATTGGCAATCTATTATCTATCTATTAAAATTACAAACAGACACTTTAATTATATTTATATGCACTGAAAAGAAAACACTTAACCAAACATCTATGTTTAGCTTAACCAAGCCTCTAAGTTTAGTTTGATATATTTCAAACCTTATCTTTTAAGTGGTATTGTTTGTGAACACCTTATTGAGTTGCATTTTAAATTTCAGGGTCTCATTAAATATTAAAAATGTCTACTGATGCGGAGCAGCAAGCTGAAGAAATTGAAGTACTCGAATCTATTTATTACGGTTTTGAAGATTTTAAACAAGTAAATCCAACAACTTTTCACTATAAGGTATGATATTAAAGTAATCAGAAGAGTTTAACTTTTAACAAACTAATTTGGCATATTTGAAGTTTAACTTTGGATATATACATCCATAACCTACATAAAAAATGTCAAATCTTTTCTATCTTTTTTTATACATTTTATAAATGTTAACAATATAATACCTATATAAGATACGATTTTCAGAGTTAAATTGTAACATTGAAACAGTTTTTTTTAATGTTATTAACTTTATTTGCAGTATGGCGAAGGGAGTAAATCATTCATATTGGAAATAATATGGGGACCCACATACCCCACTGAGAAACCCAAGTTTAATTTGGAAATTTTCTACAATCAAAACCTGTGAGTAGTTTATTTCTATATAAAAATACTTAAAATTTCATTAGTAGCCTTGCGTTTCAGTTGTCACGTGTTATGAAGAAAAAAATAGGCAGCTTAATATTATGTATATATATTAAGAAATTACATCAAATGTTTTTGATGTACAATTTTATTCACAATCAAAAATAAACTACATAAATTATAAACTTATGTAAAAATGCTCTTTATAGATTGCCTTCAGTGAAAGAAAAAATATTATCAATAGCGGATGCGGAAGCAGAACAATGTTTAGGATATGCAATGACCTATACAATATTTGAACGCCTTAAAGATAAAGTTGATGAAATATTAGAGGAACAGACTGAAGAAGCAGTTGCGGCTAAAGTTGAAAAGATTGTTATTACTGGACAGGTAATAAGATAACTTATTTTTAGTAAGAAATCACAAATTACTTTTGTTTTTTTTTTACATTGAAGGGGAACGAAGTGAAACAGGTTCAAATCTGGGTCTTGCAATTCTGATATATTCATTACGAATCATTTCCATTATGATATATCTAGCATAGACAAGTATACTTGTCTTTCATACACACAATTGCCAGGGTGGTGGACTACAGTCTAGGAAGGCCTATGCTTACCAGTGGGATTTTAAAATGAGACCTTAATACATTATAATCTACTAGCAATTCTCGCGGCTTTGCACGCGTTCAAAAGGCCAAAATCAAATTCTTTCTGAGTCGCGCGGTATGATACCTCGCAGAACTAACGCCAGCCGTTCCCGTTTTTGCAACTTTTTTTATTGATGCTCCGCTCCTATTGGTCGTAGCGTGATCCAATATAGCCTATAGCCTTCCTCGATAAACGGACTATCCAACACAAAAAGAAATTTTCAATTTGGACCAGTAGTTTCAGAAATTAGCGCGTTCAACCAAACAAACAAACAAACTCTTCAGCTTTATATAATAGTATAGATCATTCAAAAATAAAAAAGTAAATCTGTTCCAGCCTGAAATTTCAAAGAAACCAGAAAAGAAGGAACAGTTGAGTAAATCCCAGAAGCGTAGAGCGTGGGACCGCGCGGAGGCGGGGCGTGCGGGGGAACGCCCCCGCGGCTGGGACTGGATGGACATAGTCAAGCACCTGTCCCAAGTGCCCCACCATCATCTGCCTCGCGACTAAACATAACATACCATAGTTATTTGTGTTGTTTTTTTTTTTTATATTTTTTTTTAATCAAATAAGATGTTATTCTGCCAGTATTTATGATCTTCAGTTTTAAAAATATATTGTATTGGTCTTTTCTGTGTCATAAAGGGAATAATTGATTAGACTATATACGAGTATTGACTTATATGTACAATATGTATAATCATTCTGTAAATTTTCTCTCTGAAAGTGTCCATCTTAACCATTACTTTACTTCAAAGTACAATTCAAGCTGTAAATCATAGTAGACCCGAGGCTCACAGCTGCCTGTATTTTTTTAAATGGTAGTGATCTTCGTACAACTATATGATATTTATGTCTAAGTTAGTCTATAGACTATATGTATAGTTATAGATACTTATATAATCTATAATAAAATGACAATGAACTTGTAAAAAGTATTTGACCTAATATAATTTTGAATTATGATTTATTACACAAGTTTATACACTTTATATTATTGATTTGCATTTAGTTAAATGATATACACAAACGACGACGAAAGCAAACGAATATTGGATAAAGTGTTAATTATATCTATATTAAAAATATAAAAATAAAGACTTATAGTTTTGTTTGTTTCCCCAGTATAAAAACTTCTTATGCTATCCACACTAATCCTACTTCTCAATTGTCATCTTCTCAATTAGAGAAATAATAGTTATAATACATTCTAAGTTCTGTATACACTTACACACAAAATGAAATAATTCGGAATTGTAGTAATGACTTTCACTACCTTCAATTGGATTGAATAAATTCTGTATTTAGGTTTTTAAATGATTTGTCACTCGTGAATACTTTTTATCCCAAGTTTTCATACACTACTTAAAGATGGAAACACTTGTTATCGAAAATTTGTATTTTTATATCCCTATATAATGCCTATATTTTATGCGTTTTTAATTATGATTTTGGTAGAACTGTTAATATTTGATAGATATTAGATAAGTATTGGTGTCTATAAATAACAAATATATAAAAGACCTGCTTAGCTATACAGTATACTATATTTTACACATGTACAAGCTGTATGTAAATTGATGGAAAAGTCAATGGGAATAATCGATAGGTAAGTGTTTTCTTAAAAACACTGAAAAGTCATATTTTGTATGTATGTAAATAAAAGAGAAGAGAAGAGAACGACAGTGGTAGCCCATCGGTAACGCGGTCGCTTGGATATCCGAGTGATGAGGGTTCGAATCCGGGTCTCGCACCACTTGTCTTGAAACCTGCATGTCTGAGAAAACCGTGAAGTCCTCTAACTCGCACTAGGCCAGCGCGGTGGACTATGGCCTGATCCTCCTCGTACTGAGGGAGGCCGGTGCCCAGCAGTGGGACGTTAATAAGGGATGATGATGATGAAATAAAAGCAGTGTTAATTTGCAAATCGGTTAATTTACCTTTTCAAAACTTTTTTCAGCTATCAAAATCAAGAAATACAATAATAAGTACTGATTATAAATTTGTAACAATATTTTTTTATATTCTTAATTAATCTTACTTCATGTTGTACAAGTTTGTATCACAACTACTTATTAAAAATAACGATTTTGGTGGCCTCTAAAAAGTTGATGTTAACAGAGTTAACCAATTTGCGACTTAAAGTATCTATATGTTAACACTTCCTTATTTGTTTCATGTATAAATAGGTTAAATTTAGTCAGAAAATGAATAAATGTTTCTAAATTATGACTTGTTTCATTTAATACCTATCAATTGTACTCTGAAATATCTTGGAAAAAAATCCTATGACTATAAATTATAATAAATACACAATACAATAAATATCCCACAGGAAAAGGTACCTATTTATTCACACTCTCTGTCTTCTTGTACTCCTTGTGTTTGATGATTTTGTATACTAGAAAGTGTGTAGATGAATGTTGGGCGATGGATAGGTGTCTGGCGTTGGCACCTGTGTTTGGTATACTATTCACAAACATCATAACATATCTCACTCAGTATGTGTTTGTGTGTATGGCTGCTTGTTCTATGTCTATGTATGTGTCTGTGTATCTATATATTATTATTGGTATGATGGTAGTTTGTGTATTTCATAGGCACCGGATTTCTGTTTTCAAAAGGTTATATTTACTAAAGCCAGACTCAATTCTTCCCGATAAGTCCCGAAAAAACATACTTCTTTGTTCTAACTCAAAAAGTTGTTAGTAAAATACAGCAAAAGTGATAACTAGCACGTTTGTATTTGTTTATAACTTTATAATATGGTCGGATAATTATACCATTGTCTAATTATAGTTTTATTTTACGCTAGGCAATCCACAAAGAAAATATTCGGTACATTTGCTATTTGAAACACTGTTTTTATGTTAAACAAATCATTGCACTCTGTCTGATACAAGTAAAATGTAAATATTAATAACATAATGTCAATACTCAATTGTCAATTGATTGTCATAAAAGTTCTGTTCACAGATTACTATATACTTGTAACTTGTAAGCGCAGGACGGCCGACATTAGAAGTAGTCATAGTAGTGGGCGTGATTATTAATGTCTTTCGAGGGAACACTGCACATTTAGTCAATTTAACTTAACACAATCATAACTAAATACAATGTAAACATAATAAAACATTAAATTATCAATAATTATTTACAAATACGGATATAATTTCGTCAATATTACGTGGTGCACGGGCGGTCCAAATCTGACATTCCCTTTTCTCTTTTTTTCAAATAGCCAATTTTTATTCTAATTCTAATTTAATGTCTTTTTTAAAACATGCCAGTTTGTATCACCTTGCTGCCATCGATTCGACGCTTTACAAGAGTGCGCTGTCAAAGCTTGATTTCACAGTTCACACTCTAATCCGATAAGCTTACCAAAACCTCCAGATGGCGCACTGAGTGCGCCGTCATACTAGTCAAAGGTTATGTTTTTTAAATTTATCTCCAATAGGGAAAGGCGAAGGACTATAGTCCATACAGCCTAATTGTCATAAAATATGGCAGTGACACATCATAGATAGAAAATTAAGATTTCTAAAACACGACTTCTAAACGAAAAGTCCGATCCGAATAATTTGAAGTGGAATTTACACGTACCTATTCATCCTTAATTACCGAACCATTTAAATAGATAAGGATCAATATTATGATATCAATATTACCACTATTCGATTCCACTCGTATTTTAACTTAATAATTTAAATATAAACTGTTATTGTGTCTTAACTATAATATTTAGGCATATGGCATCGCGGACTTTTTTGTGAGTAATCATAAAATACTATTAATATGTATATAAAACACAATTACGTATATACCATCAATAGTTTTCACAGCGCACGCAAAATAATGACTTTGGGTTACATTGTTCCATTTTAGGGATGTCTAATATATTTAAAAATATAATATTATAGCCTGTAGCACTCCTGAATAGTGTAGATTTCTGTTAGCGAAAGAATTTTCATGATCGGATCAGTATTTCCGAAGATTACTCCCTACAAACAAACAAACAACGTTAGAAACTTTAACTCTTTATAATATTAAGTATAGATAAAACGAACGTGACACGTTATCTTTTAAATGTTATTTTTTAAAGCTTTTAATTAACTATGTAATTATGCATGTATGTTAAGATCAAATCTTGGACGTTTATTTGGATTATTATGATCATTTTATGTGTACCGCCTCAATCCACAAACTGCAACTGTTGGACTTTGGATATTCATGACCGACGCTTAGTTTAAATATTTTCCTCTCTTGTGTTAGAATAATCAATTTAAAGTAAGTCCATAAAAATTGGGGTCGCAGAAGTGAGTGTGTATGTGTGTGTGAGAGAGAGATATAAAGAAAAGTTTAATATTTAAAACAATTTTAAAATAATTGTTATAATAATAAATATTCATATAATTAAATATGTGTTACGCAGAGTATCCGAAGATCGCTGAGGTTGCAACTAAGCAATTGCAAAATAACCAAATCTGGGGTCAAGCTGATGCAATATTGCCCCGATATAGTCGAGGATGTCCTATTAATAATTGACCATTATTAATAGGACATCCTCGGCTAAGTTATTAGCTTAAATCACAAAGATAGTCCTTAATTTAATTGTGAAATTATATTTAAATAAAATATTTTTAATTAAAGTATTTTTTTCGATTCTATAGCTGCCTAATTATGTTATATATAAGATATTTTTATCTTTTCCAATTTACTTACGGTTTCTCGCAAAGCGCTTAAGAATTTTAGTTTTATAAGCGCGCGTTAAGGTTACGCCGTACGCGCACAGTTTTTTCAGTCATTAATATTAATCTGGTTTGCTTGTTTAGAACTCCACGATCAAGGCTGAAATACTACCAGGGTAACAGAAACGCTAGGAGGTGAAACGAACAAATGTATGGAACAGCTGTGATGTAAATCAATACCGTTCCCTAACCGCGCACAGGGTCAAGGATAATAAATAATCAATAAGGTAGTCTAGACGCGTCACTGTTTGTATCTGTTTGTAGCATATGTGACTCTATTCATATTATGTTTTGTCAAAATAGATAATAATTATGTACTTGTAACCTAAAATATACTATTTGTACTTGTCATACAGATAGGATCCAGTGAAATCTTTGTTAATAGATAATGCTACTTGCATCGATGTATAAAAAACAAAATCAGAACACTATATCTGATAAATGATAATTTTGATGCAGTAATCGCATATGAATGAGATATGAATAATGGACTACATATATTTTAATCGTATTTTGTTATATGTAGCTAATGCAGAAGTGCAGGACCATCTCTTTGCAGCTATGAGCGCCTAGTACAGTTGCATCGAGCTATAAATAATTCTGTACAATGTATGCCAGACCATCGATGCAGCAATCGCATAATATATGGATCAAAGAGAATGTAAAATAATATGGATGAGCTGTAAATACCGATAACCTACAGATATAGCAATAGAAATTCGACACAAAATGCTCGGGGTTTAACGTGTTGTTTTTATACTTAAGCTTAAGATGTTTACATGTACATTACTATAATGTATGTATGTTCTGTAAAAAGTCTGAATGAAGTTCTACGAGCCATATATTAGTTTTGTGAAACATATACCTGCATGAAAAATATAATGAAATAATATAAAGTTTTTAGGCAGTTGTAGCCCAGTGGCAACGCGGTTGCTTGGATACGCGAACGAATGGTGTTCAAATTCCGATCTTGCGCTTCTGATATTTTTTGACGTAGTTGTGCACTAAGAAAGGATTTTTAATTATTTTTTAACAAAAATGAAAACCAACTTCAAAGCGTTACAAATCGAAACTAAAAAGAAAAAAAATAATTTTATATAAATGAAGAATAAGCAATATAATTAACTTATTTTTAGCTATTATAATTAAAATTATTAAAATTTTTTGTAATATTTTTAAATTTATATTATGTAGTGTTTCTTATAATAAAATATAAATTGTTGAAGCAATATTAAACTTTCATATATTATAATTTAATTAAGTGATTATTTGAATATAAGTTTTAAAAAATGAATGAGTTAAAACACCTTGTATTTTGATTATTTTAAAGTTAAATATTAAGCAACACTTAAGTTTTATTTAAGCAACAATTAACTTGAAATTTTTGTAAATTTGTGGGTAGGCACTGTCTGTAACAAGTATATAACCCCCTGAGACGTTTAATACCTTAGTCTCTCCCGTGACCATGATTGCTGTAAAGTATTCGAAACGTCGGGAACCAAAAATCATAATAAATCCGCGAAAAAATCGGAAAAGATAGTTTTATTTATAATGTCAAGTATTCGCGTAAACCTAAGAAAGTATTAGACACTAAATACTTTCTAGGACCCCGACGCAATGTTTCGAATAAAAACACCGACAAACAATCTATAAAATCAAATCATAATGAACCAAAATCAAAATAAATCCTAAAAGATAAAATTTAACATAACAAATACAGATATTTAAAACTACAACCAAAATATTTCCTATATTTCCTAGCAACGACACAGTCAATATAAAAAGTAAATATAATAATAAGTCTACGTTTAAATAATAATATTATGTAGACGTTGACTTAAATAAAGATTAAATTATGGACTTTATTTAGAGGTAACATAAAACAAGTTTTAGAACATACGTTGTATTTTACTTCTTTTACAACTGAACTCATTTAGGTCAAGTTAGTAGGTACCTCCATCGCGCTTCTGAAGCCTTGGTACTACAATCTGAATGTTTCGAAAAGGGATCAATACAGCCACAAAGTACATTGAATATACGGGTAAATACAGCGCTTATTACGTCGGACTCTCACTTTCTGTCAACGTTTTTCAAATTAATAAGGTTTACTTGTAGCATGACGCAATCTACTATGGCTCAGTTAAGTAGGTCATATTGTGGTGGTATTTATAAGAATGTTACATTACATATTATGATATATACTCGTAGCACTCATTACAAACTACATACCTACTTTTATTCAAATGTCCAAGTGCAGTATGTCACAGGAGATGTCTATAATTTGTGTATAATATTATGCTGCACTTACAACTCCGTCAACTCGGCGCGAGCATGTGCCTTTTATTAATTCTTCTTTAAATTTGCACAAACAAATTTAGTAATACACACCATAAAATTGTAAAGCCATTATTAATTCGATTTTGCCTGTTCAGATTATCAGTTTTCCGCGTCATGTAAATAATACAAAATCAGCAAAGTCGTATGGATTGTACTAAGCTGGACTCGAGAGGGTTGGACGGGACCGCGTTGGGCGGAGTCTTCGAGTATTCATAAACTGTATAACTATGTATGAGCGTTCAGACTATAGATCTCCTTATAACTCATGCGGTCCTAGTATTGTCATATCGTAAGTTTCTGTCATCATATTTATTGTATGAAATATTGGTTGGAGGTCAAAGAACTCCTTGATATTTTCGTTTGTAACAAATATAGAGAAACATTCATGGCCATTACTATTTCTAATTGATGTAATTTCTTCATTTAAAGGTTTGGTGAGTTTAACGAGTTTTAATCATTGGATTGTAATTCTCATAATATGATATTTTAAATGAAATATATTTTTATTTAACTTGTACCATACACAACCTCTACTTTTCATAAGTACGCGAACGCATTCAGTCTGACCTTATACAACCTCAGTCCAACCTCGTGCAATGCACCACCTACAAATATAGCCGATTTTAATTAATTATTTATCTAATATATATCAAATCGCCATATATTTACTTACGGCTGAACGAAACGCTCGCGTGATCTAAAAACGTTTTTGCTATGTGAGCTTTCAGAAAGTTAGAATATGTACACGTATAAATAAACTTTCAAATGCATCTTTAAAAGTTAAATGTTGATTGAAGAACTGTCACTAATTATTATCATTTAATTATACCTATCTAATATATACAAATCTCGTGTCACATTGTTTGTTATCGAACACATCCGAAATGGCTTGACCGATTCTATGTTTTTAGTGTACATTTGGTCCATCTGAGAATAAACCTAGGCTATTTTTTATACCCTTATTTTTATGCCCTTAGGTTATAAGGGTGGCCCTCTCCAGATTTTTTATTTTAAAACCTAATTTATTTTTTTTATTTCTGTATTAAGTGAAAAAAAAATACTTTTAACCAATCTCAATTTTTTAATAGTGGTTAGAATGTGGATGGATCCGCGGGAAATCCTAGTAATATCTAAACAAAACTGCAAGACTTGTAAATGTATAACGTTATTTATTTAAGCGTATGTATTAAAATGTATGACATAATTACTAAATATGGAATTAGTGAAGCAATGTTAGAGCATGCGCAGAAAGTGATCCTTTGTAGGTCAGGTAGGTACAATAGTACCTTCACCGTGCTTCTGAAGCCTTGGTACTGCGAACGGAATGTCTGGAAAGCGATCAATACAATGTTTATTACGTCAGACTCACTTTCTTTCTACTTATTGATTTACTTGTAGTTTGACCGGGTTCGAGTCCCGCTGGGGGCATACATTTGTTAAAAACTCGGATGTTTGTACTAAAACGAAACTTATATAAATATGTAGTATATTCAACTATCTGGTATCCGTAGCACAAGCTTCGTAGCTTACCACGGAACTAGATGGTGTTGTGTGTAGTAATGTCCCAACATATTTATTTATTATTTATTTATGTTTTAATTCGCATGTGAAAAACAGTTAAAATGCCCAATTAAATATACCCTTTGGTGGCTTTTCCCTTTTATATAATAATACACGATATTCCCAGCGCTACGAAGCGCTACGAACAATTACGAGTATATAGATAACTAGCGGCTCACCCTCACTCCGCTCGGGTTCGTCCCTACGTATGTGCTACTAGGAATAGATAGATAATTATACAATAAAATCCAAGCTTAAAACTCGTTTATGAACCTTTAAAAGAAAAATTTTATAAAAACATAAAGTTACAAAAGAAAACATCATAAAGTTCTTTGACCCCAAAACCAATATTTCATACAATAAACACGATGACAGAAAATTCCAATATGACAATACTAGGAGCGCATAAGTTATCAGGAGCTCTATAGTATGGATAGTGAAACTCCGCCCATCGCGATCCCGCCCTACCCTCTCAGCTTAGCACAATCCACGCGACTTTGCTCATATTGTATTTTTTATAAAAATTATCTAAAAAGTAGCACTAGTATCACAGTGAAAACATTTTTACATCAGTCAAGTTCTAAGAGATCCCCACTAGACAACCTAGCTGCGGCGGCTAAAATGATTGAGCAGCCAGTTATAGCAATCGACGTGGAAGAACTTATAATTTTTTACCTATCTAAAGTCGCAAAGTAAAGAAAATACATTGGATTCATCCTTTTTTTCTAGGACGGTAATCAAAAGGCTTATTCCATACCTATTTTCAGGATGTTCGGATGTGGGTATGTAACCCAGACCAGTTTAGAAAAATATTCCATAAATTACGTTTGGCTGCTACAACAAGTCCGCGGAGACTAACAGCAGCCATATATATATATATATATATATATATATATATATATATATATATATATATATATATATATATATATATATATATATATATACATTCGATTACACTTCAAAATAAATAATACTTTTTTATTGCGGAAAAGTACAACTTAGAGAAATCTAAACTAATTGTGAGCCCCTAATTTGCTATATAGATAATTGTTCGTAGCGCTTTGAGCGCCTCGAGAAGTCATTAAATACTTTCACTTTTATAATTTCAAGGCTTCCCTCAATACGAGGGGGATCAGGCCATAGTCCAGCGTTGGCCTAGTGCGAGTTGGCGGACTTCACATATCTTTCGAAAGCTTACTAGGTTTTTATCAGTCATGCAGGTTTCCTCAAATGATTCGCACATGAAAATATCAGAGGTGCGTGACCCGGATTTGAACCTCTCCACTCGGTTATCCAAGCGAGCTCGTTACGGCTTTTTCATTTACAAGAGAAAAGCAACTAAAAAGATATATAATTTTATTGTGTTGCTTAACAGTTTTTCACGTGCAAATTTATGTTATGATAGTATTAAATAGTAAAAAGTTACAACAATATGAAAATAGTTTTTTAAGTAAATCTATCCTGTAGATATATATATATATATATATATACATTCGATTACACTTCAAAATAAATAATACTTTTTTATTGCGGAAAAGTACAACTTAGAGAAATCTAAACTAATTGTGAGCCCCTAATTTGCTATATAGATAATTGTTCGTAGCGCTTTGAGCGCCTCGAGAAGTCATTAAATACTTTCACTTTTATAATTTCAAGGCTTCCCTCAATACGAGGGGGATCAGGCCATAGTCCAGCGTTGGCCTAGTGCGAGTTGGCGGACTTCACATATCTTTCGAAAGCTTACTAGGTTTTTATCAGTCATGCAGGTTTCCTCAAATGATTCGCACATGAAAATATCAGAGGTGCGTGACCCGGATTTGAACCTCTCCACTCGGTTATCCAAGCGAGCTCGTTACGGCTTTTTCATTTACAAGAGAAAAGCAACTAAAAAGATATATAATTTTATTGTGTTGCTTAACAGTTTTTCACGTGCAAATTTATGTTATGATAGTATTAAATAGTAAAAAGTTACAACAATATGAAAATAGTTTTTTAAGTAAATCTATCCTGTAGATATATATATATATATATATATATACATTCGATTACACTTCAAAATAAATAATACTTTTTTATTGCGGAAAAGTACAACTTAGAGAAATCTAAACTAATTGTGAGCCCCTAATTTGCTATATAGATAATTGTTCGTAGCGCTTTGAGCGCCTCGAGAAGTCATTAAATACTTTCACTTTTATAATTTCAAGGCTTCCCTCAATACGAGGGGGATCAGGCCATAGTCCAGCGTTGGCCTAGTGCGAGTTGGCGGACTTCACATATCTTTCGAAAGCTTACTAGGTTTTTATCAGTCATGCAGGTTTCCTCAAATGATTCGCACATGAAAATATCAGAGGTGCGTGACCCGGATTTGAACCTCTCCACTCGGTTATCCAAGCGAGCTCGTTACGGCTTTTTCATTTACAAGAGAAAAGCAACTAAAAAGATATATAATTTTATTGTGTTGCTTAACAGTTTTTCACGTGCAAATTTATGTTATGATAGTATTAAATAGTAAAAAGTTACAACATTATGAAAATAGTTTTTTAAGTAAATCCGTCGTCTTATAGGTCCTTAATAAAAGCTAAGAAAATATGTTTGTAAATAAGAAAAGATAACGTAATAAAAATACAAAAGTATTAAAATTGTAGGTAGGAGTACCCCTCTTCTTTTGAAGTTGGTTATCTTATCTTATATAAATGCATTATTCTCATATACACATCTTATTTAGATCGGTCCAGGTGTGTTTGCAAACGCATTTATTTACATATGCATTTTTTACTGCATGCATTTCGACAATATCTCTAATGATTCGGATCAAATTCAATATTTAGATTAATATGTATATTATAAGTTATACCCCCACTCTGGCGATACACTATACCGAGTAAATCTATAAAAGACACGATACTGGGCGGTGCACGGACATTTTGTTGCTTTGTCAGTGCTCGGTGCGGACACAGTTCAGGTTACTCTGTATACGTGAGCCATTTTGTAATATTAATTCTGCTTAGTTTTTAGTTGTTTTTTTTATTCAAATTTTACTTCTGATTGCTAAAAATATTATATTTTTAGTTTTTCAATATGTGTTATTACTACAAAACGGCTTTTTATATTTTTAAAAGATAAAAAAAGAAAACATAGGAATCTTGTTAAAATGAACCTACACGTAAGTCGTGTATTTAAGCCTGTTATGAATCATTAGGAAAAAGGCGTTGTGTCTTATAGAGGAAAATAAAGACATTTTAAAGTAGTATTAATAGGGTCGCGGAACCATCTATCTGAAAATATATTGATTACAAGATGAAGACTAGTGGTAGTGCCATGCTTGTTAACTTCGGGTAGCAGCCGAATGGGTCGGCACGCCCCGTATAGTACCACTCTCTCACAGAAGACCGACGTGAAGTGGCAGATATGCTGTCGCGTTTCGTCCGGTAAGTGAGAGTCCGGGAGGCCCACCCCCCACCCCTTCTCCATCCCTCCCTAAACTAACCTCCCTCTTCCCTCCTACATCCCTCTTTCCGCCTACTCCCTCTTCCCTCCTACCTACCTCTTCCCTCCTACGTACCTCTTCCCTCCCTCCTCCCTATCCTGAAGGGCCGGCAACGCATCTGCAAGCCCTGCAGTGTTGCAGATGTTCATGGGCGGAGGTGATCACTTCCCATCAGGTGAGCCCCTGCCCGTTTGCCCCCTTTGTACCATAAAAAAAAGCTACATTATCAACGCGGACTACAACTTCTAACAGATAGCGCTGCGTAGATTTGTATCTAGGAAATTTCACAATATAATAATTTCTCTTCACGACGCCACCGAGCCTACACTGTGATACCAAAAACACACATTTACAATACATATGGTTTAGGGAAATGAATATTTAATGCCAACTACACTATCTCATTATGCTGAACATGGGTATAGGAATATTTAAAATTGATTTTAATTAATAGCCCTAAAAATGTTTCTCAATGTTACAAACGAAAATATCAAAGAGTTCTTTGACCCCCAACCTAATTTACCCTATATTTCATACATAAACACGATGACAGAAAATTCCGATACGACAATACTAGGAGCGCATGAGTTATAAGGAGCTCTACAGTATGGATATTAAAAGACTCCGCCCATCGCAATCCCGCCCAACCCGCTCCAACTTAGTCACACAATCCATACGACTTTGCTTACATTGTATTTTTTCATAAAAAATTATCTAAAAAGCAGCATACAACGCTGAAAGCATTTTTACTTAATCAGTCAAGTACTAAGGAGACTCAAAGAGTACTGAAGCATTAAAGCGATGCTTTTCCAAGTTATAACAAGTACCCATAATCATTCAACATACAACCATACCCCGGAATTTATTTTAATTATGTATAAGGGGCAGGTCTACGAGGTGAATAAATAAGTTTATTATACGTTAAAATTATACAATGTGCGTTACACAACCTCATATCATATATACTTTATTCATTTATTCCTGACTAACTCCTACACGTTCGTGAAGACTGGGTACTGTACTCGAATGTCGGTTCGATACATTGTATTTGTAGCGTAATTTCAAACGAAAGTACTCATGCGTAAGAAATCGGTCTCAAAATTTTATGAGATCTCACGAAGATTCTATTTTAGGTTATGTTCTAGTCTTTACTTCATTAATTTAATTTAGTTAAAATATTAAAATAATATTATATAAATAGTAAGGGACTTTTTGACCTACTATATAACATATTTTTAAATAATTATGCTACCACTTTAGAAAATAACCCTTGACAAAAAATTAATAATTCAAATCAATCCAACAGTTTTTGAGATTTATTAAGTCGTTTTATTGACTACCCCTTTACACATAAACTTACAAAAAAAACTTCACCGCTTCCATAAAATTAGTGTCGTTTTAATGAATAATTACTGAAAAATCAATCAATGCAGTTTTTAAAGTGGCGATTTCTTACTCTTAATGAAGCGATGTACTAGGATAGCATGGAACTAAAGGAGATCTAGTAACATCATATGACGAACTCTGCGGGTACTGAATAATGTACATGTATTCAGTGGCACAACCGAATATTTCAATATAGTAGTGACATAGTTCTTATAGTGTGTGAGTGATATTTTAGGAGCTTTTTCTTTTGTGTGTTTCTGTGACGTTTGAATGTGTGGTATTCAAGTGGAAGATGTAGATATTCATCAATAATGGAACACCGGTTTTTTAGACTTTGTCGGTGAGAGCTATCGTTTAATGTATTTTTATTGTCTGAAGCATGATTAATTATTTATAGAAGTTCTTTTTTAATTAACAACATCTGATGAACCCAAATAAAAAATATATCTTACTGTGTTCAATCAGCAGTGGGCACCCCACCTCTTTTTCAATATTTCTAATACTGAACTAAAAATATTTTATATTCATTTTCAATAATTTAAGAAATAGAGCTTTGTATTAAAATAACATGAAATACGTTACGATATTATGAAAGACGTGAGACTGGTAACGTCTTGGAATTATTACCAATGTTCTTCTGGCCATAGCGGCTAATCTTATTGAGACTACCAACTACGCAGAAGATATTATAGTGCACAAGTGTATGCGCAGACAGAAATATACTCTATATTCCTATCACTCTCGTACTCTGGTGGGAGAACTAATTGACAGAAAGAGTTAAAGCGCAGGATTGACAGCATTACGTCCTCTCTGAGGCACGGAGGTGAAGCACCGCCAACTTCCCAGTTCTGTTCAGGCTGTTACTGAGGCTTACTAAACAGAAAGAATCAATAACTAAACTAAGTCCGTCGCGGAACTGGTATCCAGGACCTCCGGAAATTATGAAAGTACATTACACATTACAGTCAACTACTAGTTGACTCTGTGATTAATGTAAAGTAGATAATTATGAAAGTACATTACACATTACAGCCAACTACTGGTTGGCTCTGTGATTAATGTAAAGTAGATTTAAAATTTGACAATTGGCAGCACTGAAGAAAACCATACACTAATGGCAGATTTTGTCAAAACAGGTTCATGTGTTACTCAAACAGGTAAACACTTTAACGATTTTTATAAGGAATTACTTGCTTAGAAGTTTATTTTTTTTTGTATCTTATTTGATTATCTCCTTAGTTTTTATGAAAATATATGTTGAAATTTAAATCCTAACGGTTATTTCAACCGTGGGCAATCACTGAACCTAATTCTGCATATATTTAGTTATTGCCCATGCCCTATAATTTTAGTAATTGCCTTGTGTTAATATCTAGTTATTTCCAGGCAATAACTGTCATGGACATTTTATGCGTCATTCAGTCAATCATTGTAGCTGGCACCGGTCTTAACGCATATTTTCCTGCACTCCTATTCATTAGGAGGAGTCCCGAAATCTTGGAAGGCGGCTTTAGTGCACCCGATCCCAAAAATGGGTAACCGCTCGGATCCGTCCAATTACAGACCTATAGCCATTACCTCCTTGTTCTCAAAGATAATGGAGTTTTTTTTTGGAGATTATCAACTGCCAGCTCACTCTTATAAATATATTTTGTTAATTTATTTATAATTTAAGAAGGAAAACTCAGACAGTATAGCTTGATTTATTGTTATTAATAAAAGTTTTCGCAAATAATTTTATTTAATTCCAATTTTGGTTACCATCGCTGCACATACAAATATTCCTTTCAAATGAAGCCACATAAAGTCGTTTGATATCTAACATATCAGTTTTGGCAAGTCGAACAACTCACACTATTGAAATAAAAACACATATTGTGTTTGACAATATAATATTAAAGCCATAATATGAGTATATTAATTATTACTATTATATAACGCAATGTATATTACATGCACATCTTAAACACACTTCGTTAGTAGATGTCTCGGACCTCGGTTAACTCTGTTCATATTTTCATTAAATCAGATCTACGGGTGGAATCGTCCACGAATTTTTAACCATAATTATTAAATATTGGCTTACTAACGTTAATTTTCTGGTATTGAAGATATCTTTTGCAAAAGCGTTTGTGTTTAGCAAAGGGTTCTTATTTTACTTTAATGTCATAATCACAAATGTATAATTATCTTGTTAACTATTTTTAATCAGGACTCCAATGATGTAAAAATATTTTATTCGCAATAATATAGAAATATTAAAATTACCATTTAACTGAGATTAGTTAGTTTTAACTGAATTTAGAGCATGTTGAATTAAATAACCAGCGTCAAATCACATCAAATTCCATCAAAATCTGAACCGAGGATTTCACGTCCAGTGTTTGTTTATATATATACAGACACTTAACGCTTCTAGAAAGTTTTAGTACCAAGAAATTTGCAGTATGAATGTACAAGTTTTAATCATAGATCTCTTTTATGTTCCTGTTAGCCTGGTAGAGATGCGTCTCCAGGCGAGACAGGATCAATACCCGACTGGCTACGTCAGTGTAGACTATTGATTTTATATTAAGTTTTATATAATAATAGCGGACTCGGCAGACTTTGTCTAGTACGTATGCGCAAAACAACGTTGCCTAGCAACGACTTATTTTTATGTTGTTGTTGTTGGGACATTATTACAACAGTGCCATCCAGCTCCATGGTAAGCTACTATGCTTTGTTATGGATACCAGATAGTTGATATACTACATGTATAAATTTTAAATACATAAATATAATATAAACCGGTGACTGGAGAACAAACATTCGTGTTTAAAAAAATGAATGTCCCCAGCGGGACTCGAACCCGCTACCGCTGGCGCAGAAAACAGGTTCACTACCAACTGAGCCAAAGATGTATATAAAAAACTAATTCATTCAAAAAATACATTTTGTAAAATACATTCTCGAATCCACTCAAACACATACAAAACATTTCATTAAAATCAGTCCAACAGTTTAGGAGGAGCTCAATTACATACACACGCACGTACATACAACCAGTACGTACTTAATACTCTATCACTCGGTGTAGCAAATGTCACGGTTTGAACAAACTGTCCTACGTTAAGTCATTAAGTCTTTTAACAAATACTAATTTACGTATTAAAGGTAAAAAATAGATTTTAAAGAAACTTCATTTGTTAATTATGTATATTTTTATATTAAAATTTACTTTATTAAGTAGGTATACTACAGTGGACTAGTGGCAAAGGCTACCAAACGACGTGCCGTCCCGTTCTTAGAACGCGTGTGGAGCCGCGGGTAGTGCTATTAATACTACAATAGTTGATGTTTAAAAAAATATACAAAATATGATGCATAATATGAAAACGACTTAATAATACAATTAATAATTTCAATAAAAGTTTAAAAACGTCTATATCAGTGAAGTAAGAATTACAAGTCAGAAAAAACTTTTTTGTATCACTTTGAAGCAAATTAAATCAAAGGAAAAATCCTTGAACATGAAACTTCGCGGCAATACTACCAGGAGCGCATGAAACCATAGGAGTAAAAAAGATCGCTTAGAGGTGTGTTGTGAATGAAATGGAAATCAGGCGAGATGTAAATCAGTTACTATCGATTTACATCTCACCTGATTTCAATTCCAATGGACGGCCAAGTTCAGATACAAATCAATAAGGCAAACGTCGTTCTGACGTAGCAGACTGAGTAGGTATTCCACGTAGTAACAATGCGTACAAGGACTAGGCTATCATAAAAGCGAGGAGATCACTGCTGTTTCGTATTAAAGTGTATCCACAATGTATTATGAACGTTATTATGTATGCGCTTAGAGTTATTTGATTACAAATACCTTGAGTGTTAAAAAAAATAATATTTAATCCTACTTTAAATAAATGGTTATTAAAATTCAAGAACAAGTCTTAGATGTCATGGTATACAATAAATACTAATAGAAAAGTAAAAGATATATTTTTAAAACATAATTCATAACATTTTAGCAGTGCAGAAAATAGTGTTGTTTTTAACCATGACGGAACGGAGACGGTATATGCGTTTGGGGTTAGAGGATGTTTGTTTGTTTGTTTGCTTGTGTAAAGTTATGTTGCCATTTTTCTTCAAAATTACTAGTCTGATTTTGATGCAGTTTTCAGTTATAGGTTCAGGTTAGATTGTTGCATGTTCTTCCAACGCCATGTCCTGATGACGGTAGTGTGCGAAGAACTCTCGTTAGGCAGTGTGGTGGTGCTAATTTGCACCCTTTTCATCGCCGTCGGCTAGGGGAGAGGAGGCATTGCTATGCGCACCTTCTCCCGCTACCCTAGAGGAGCTACGGCGGGGGGTTACTCACTTTGACTCCCCTGCACGTCATCGGGACGGTTGGGATACTTTGTGAATAGAGGGCATCCTGATTTAGGCAAGGTGGCCCGCGTGGTACGGGCCATCCGCAGGGACGTTACGGTCAAGTGCGAAAGCGATCCCGTAACTTCCCATTGCACCGCGGCGACGTGTTCCGCTGGAGGTTTTATTGAGTAGGAGTGTCAAAGTCCGATAGGACCTCATGCAGAGTTTCCTCCAGCGTTCTCAAAAAAAAGGTATTACGGTGACAACTCACCAGGGAGCGCCGCAGCAAACATTATTTGTGCAAATCAATGTTGCCTTTTTCTCTAAAACTACTAGTGCAATTTTGATGCAATTTTCAGCGATGGGTTTGTACTATATAAAGTACAACATTATTATTTATATTAAGAATTCCGTCAAGGTATAATTCGCGTCATGTAAAAAGAACGGCTGTCAAGTTGCGCAGAGACTATTTATAGGCCAATTTGGTGGTAAGACGCGGGATGTGGGACGTATTATTAATTACGAAATGATTTTATACATAATATATAAAAATAGAGTAAAAATATTTTTGAACTATTTATAAAGAGAGAGTCCGATAATAATTCAGTTAATAATTTTAAAACATATATTACTTCAATGAATAAATGAAGTTTTTTGTGAATCAAACATATTTTATTAATTAGTAGAATTCTATTTCATACATTCTATCTAATATATTTTTCAATGTACCTGCCAATAACCAATATACGTCGCGAGCGAAAGGCTAGCTTAAAAATAAAAGAATAGGCTGTGTGAATGTACCCATGCGCAAACACACCCCTCACCACTTTCTTCCAGCGTTCTTTTTACGTGACGCGAACTTTAGACGCGATCGAAACCTTACCTGAATAATAAAACATACAAAAATAAAAATTTCAAGTTGATAACATATGTCCGCAAAATTCGGATTGTCGAGTATTTTGTTTAATTCTAATGGTGCTGACACATAAATCGCAGTCGCCATATTGGCCACTCTAGCGAAACGTCACTGACATCGCATGACACGTTGCGCCATGCATTTTAACAACAAAGTGACTGTGTAAATAAGTTTTTACGAAATTCATTCATTTTTTATGCTACACATTTTAAATTTGGCAGGGAGTTAGTTAATACTTAGTAGATAACTCTTTATAATTATACAAATCAGACACTCCATTCAAAAGATATTACGAATTTAAAAATACCAATTTAAGCAAAATACTACTAGACAAAATATAAAGCGCAGCACAGCAGGTAATGGGGAGAGGGGGTGCCAAGTGCGGGAGAGGGACTCATATTATACTATGAAATGGGTAGCCGTGCGACTCAGGAGTATATTTACAATGGGTTCTAAATCAAATCAAATCAAAATATTATACACCATAAAAATTGTTACAATTTCTTACTGAACTTCATGAGTTGGGAAAGAAGAAACCTCTGACCTGAGAAGACTAATATTTTTTTATCTTAATCTCACTCTTTTTTAAATTAAATTGTAAATTAACAATAATTCTTTATGTTGGAATAGCCTGGCGGCGATCACATGATTCCCAAGGCGTACTGTCTTCTAAAAAATCGTTAATCGAATAATAGCCTTTAGTACACAAACGTTCCTTCACAATTTTGCTAAATTTAGCAATAGAAGCTTTTTGAGCGTTTTCTGGGATCCTGTTGTATAGGCGTATACTAAATTAGCTAGGTATGGGACCCTAAAAATGAAGAAAAAGATTTAACTTCGTTATAATAATAATGGGAATAATGTCCCAGTATATAAATATATACTGATTCCAGCTATGGCGGCCAATCTCAGGAGCTCATATAATTCGAAGTTACATCTGTACATTGAATATTTATTGGAAAATAGTGTTGAAATAGTCATTATAATAGATATAGAGGCCGAATACTGACGACCTTATCACGAGAAAACTACTGGATAGATTTGGTTGAGACGTATATCATGATAGCTGGTATCATCATACTCATTTTCATCCATATCAATTTTAGTTTAGTTAATAATAATATTTTTAAATTTAAATAAAATAAATTACTTTTATAAGAAAATACAGTTTTAATGCAGCTTAGTTAAATGTTTATTAATCAAATTCTCGCAAATAATTTTACTTGACTCTCTAACTACATTGGTCTCGTAATTCTTATACACGTAAAAGCTGTCTTTGACACCGATTATAATTAAAAAGTAAAACATTTTACTTATTAAATAAAGCATATCCATGCTAAAATAATAACTTTGAAAGTTGACTGTCCTTAAGCCAAAGTCTTAGTTTATAAACTCTTAAATTTATTTACGAATTCGGTTTCCATCGCCGCATATACATGACGATGATATAATTTATTCCTTACAAAGAAGCAACATTGTAGTCTTTTTTAAGACTGATGTACCAGGAGAACATGAAACCGTAAGAGGTTAATACTTCGATTATCAAGTCAAAATAGTACTCACACTACTGAAAGACACACATGTAAACAACAGCTATTGGCAATGTATTTAAGATAAAATATGTGCATCTTATTCACATTACGTTAGTAGGTGTCTGTGTTAGCTCCGCCCATACTATCAGTGAACTGTAACTACTGTAGCACCTGGAATCGTCCACGATTTTTAAACATATATTAGTTACAAGCGGTGTTCACCCCCCTCTTATGTTGTTAACCTTGTAAAATTTTTACGCATACCATTCGTAGAAAACAGGTTGTTATGTAGGGCTCACCGGCAAGCCAACACTATCCGTTAAACCCAAGAACCCCATCTCCCGTCTTAATGAGGCGTCGCAGGATCGCTTCCGCAGTCCCGACGACCCGGAAGATCTGCCGAAGTAGATCACGCAGCCAAGGGGCTAGCAACCCCCATGACAGACCGCCCACTGAAGTGGGTCATGCATGGGCCAAGTTTTCAATCACGACTTGAATGACATATTAAGTGTCCTACACTCGCAACAATATAGAAATATTAAAATTAGCTTCTCACAAAATATTAGTCATACAAACAGAATTCTAAAGAAGAATTCGCATTAGATATTGTAAAACTGTTATCTACTTATAAATATTCTAAATATTATTAATTTAAAAAAGAAGCTATATTTTAATATGTCTTTTTCACTTTTATCTGTTAATTGATATCAACTTTAAAACAAAACATGTTTTGATGTCGCCATATATTAAACAAAGAGCTAGAAACTTGTGACATACTTTTAATAAAAACGTATATAGTTTTAAACAGTTAAAAAATATATTACCTAGCAAGACTCACTGCAAATTGATATGTAGGTACTGGCTGACCCGTGCCCACTTCGTTGGGCATAATGTTCATAATCCATTTTTAGTACAGATTGTTTAAATAATTTAAATTATTTTATTAATATTAAAAATTAAAAATTTAATTATCTATACTAATATTTAAAAAACTACTTTTTGTAACTTAAATATAAAAGTTAGACATATGCTGTCGTTGACTTTTTTGTAGGCATTTTCAAGCTCCACATCTTTTCTCTAGAACTCAAAAATATATGTTTCATAGTTAAGGCAGCGTTCGTAAGAAACGCTTTCATTCGACCGTTTTTTCTCCGATTCACTTTGCAAAACGGACTACCACGTAAAAGCCTTTTTATTTTTCGGTTTTTTATATAACCTATGACACTCAGCAATAATGTGGCTTTCTATATATACCTATTCAATAAGTACATATAAATAAAATTAGAGTGTCTGTTTTTAATTTCAAATTAACATATTTTATGCAATGCATATGAAAGTATATTTGGTATGTACTTGACATCAAAAAATCAATTTTTTAATTTTTTTTTCTGCCTATGTGTCTGTTTGTTCTGGCTTATCTTTAAAACGGCTAGACGAAATTGACAGGATTTTCACTCGGAAATAGCTAATGATATAAGGAGAAACTTAAGCTACTTTTATTTTATTAGAAAATTATATAATCTGTTTAATTTATTTTAACTTACGCCCAGTGAAGCGGGCCGGGTTTGCCAGTATATAATATGTTACAAATACTGGTACTTTACTGTACAATTTAAACAAAAATGACAATACTTGTGATAATTATGACAACAATGAAAAAAATGTGCTTTTAAGAACTCTTATCAGTTAAGGCTGATTTACACGTATTAAGTGAATAAGTAGTTAACTAAATTTTAACTTAATTTTAAGTGATTCCGTACGTGTAAACAGAAAATTTAGTAGCAAGTCGCAAGTTAAAATTTAGTTAATTACTTAAATACTAAATTAGAATGTTTTCTATTTTTTCGAATAAGTAGGTGGGCGGGGCTTGCATCCAGATCTGTTTGGACAGATAAAATTTAGTAAATCGCATAAGTTTTCCGCGCCATTTTTTGAATAGAACCAAATTTTTTCTATAGACGTGAGCTTATTTCAATTATTATTGAATTAATTAATTCATTATTATTATGTCGAAGTGGAGTGAAATAATGACTCTGAAGTTTGTCGAATTTCTTTAATTATTTCATCTTTTATTTCGTCCAAGACCTCATTAATAACAAATTTAAGCACAGAATTTACGACTTCATTGCGTTGTTGATTGTCCATCTTGAGTGAACTAAAGAGCTGAACTACTTATCTACTTAAATACGTTTGGACAGATACTTAAATATAAGTCACTTAAAATTAAGTTAAAATTTAGTTAACTACTTATTCACTTAATACGTGTAAATCAGCCTTTAGTTATCACTTCTCTTGAGCTCCCTGAGACGTCTCATTAAATAAAATGCAATAATTTAATTAAAAATGCAACTGCACATAGCCTTCAAGTAAATCTAAGTACCAGGAGAGCATAACAACAGAAGAGATATACAGGTTATGCACTGAGACCTAGATGTGTGATGTCATAGCGATAATGTGAGCGAGACAGGACTACCAACACGCGCATATTGAATGTAAAATATAAAGCTTGAGCAATCTTTGTCACGTGTACTTGTTTTTTTTTTCACAGAGGATAAGAATAACATTTCCATTTGATGTTTAATTTTGAATCGAATTGATTCACTTATAAGTTACATGTTTTATCTACAGATTTTAAATTATAACTACGTCGAATCTATATAATAGCTTAAAGTTTAATATTTTTTGAATAAAGCTTAATGAAATATCAAATAATAAATATTTTTAAATATAGTCAGTATTTATAATTTTTTATCTGTACTTACAGCGACTGCTCGCATCACGAGAAAACCGCTGGACAGATTTCGATAAAATTTAGTGAGATACTTTTTTCACAAGTTATCTACATATTTAATTGCTCGTAGCGTTTCGTAGCATCTTTGACTTTCATTGCAATAAATACTTCCACATTTTAAAAGAGAATGTAATGTATAAGGAAATTGTATCGTTAAATACTATCTTTCACAAGCGAAAGACATTATAATGTGTAATAATACAATACAATGTAATGTGATAATAATCTATATCTAAACAAATATCATAATAAAATTTTACTGAGTCAAATCTGTACATTGAATACTTTTTAAAGATGTAATTGAAATAGACATTATTATCGATACAAGGACTGTATTATTTCAATATATGATTGTAGACTTTAATAATGAAACACCATGATGCAACATATACTTTAATTCTAAGTTTGGAAAACCACCACAAAATATCTTACAATTATCGTATCACAAAAACACCACTTGGCGGACTTACTCGTAGATGAAATAGCTGATTACTCTGGTCAACGTATAAGATAGTTTTTACAGCAGGAAATTAACTCATATTTTTTTAGTTTCTTAAAAACTACGCTCACAATTAAACTACGCCGAAAAACATACTTTAGCAAGACAACTTATAAAGTAGGTAAAAATACACAGATAAGACCTACGAGTCAATTACAATCATTGAGTATATATATCAATGATTACAATGGTTTGGCTTCAGGCAGAACTTTCCTAATTCCTACACAGCTAATATTACAGACACGAATTCAATTATCAAGAAAACAATTCAGTTGTCGCTTAGAGTCTACCATTATACATATTGATGATGAGTCCACGGTTAGATCCTAATAAAAGATCCCCTCAGCAGTTAACAGCATAGACACAACATTTATAGTATTAGTATTTAATAATAATAGCCCGTTCTTCGATCTATCTTGATTTATGCTTCATTCACGGTTGGCTCCTAACGAAACGTCTCCTGAGAATTCAAAAGCATAAGTACTATTCTTATACAAATGCACTATATAATAGTACTAATAGCTTATCCGAAAGTTTTCCGTGGCTCGACTGCTACACCCAGGGTATATGAGATCTACTATGCAGTCAACAGCACAAACACGATTTAAAATATTGTACTGAACCGATTTTAACCAAATTTTATGTAGCTATAACTCGAGTCATGACTTAGGATAGGTACTTTTCATTGTATAAAATATTTCAATTTACAGGAAAACAAAATAATTGGTTGTATTGAGTTTTCCTTGGATAGCTAGCGGTTAAGCGGTAAGTTCATCTGAGTCTCTATTTTACGCAAATTTTGGAACGCAAACCCATAATCTTTACGATTTGATAAGTTGCGGTTATTTAATTTGTCATCCTTAGGGTATGGGCAATAATTCTACAGGCGACGGCCAGCCAACAAGCAGCTGCACCCTGAGTTCCTACAAATGTAAATTTAAAAACTGTACTGTTGAGTGGAGTGTGTCTTAAACATCATCATCATATACGTAATAGTTGCATTTTTTCTTTAAAATTGTAACTTATTCTGTCAGTGTTAATATTTATGTATTATTAGGATATTGATATTTTATTTCTCACAAACTCAAAGTTGTCACTATGTGTTTTAAAATACGAAAATTTAATACCATTAAAATTTTAAGTTAAGTAAAGTTTTTTAAGTTTTGGTAATATGGCTTTTGGTCACGTGGTTAGATGTCGCTGTGTTTACGTTAGATACGTAGGTAGCCATCTCTTTTCGCGATCAATGCACTAAATATCTAAGTACAGAAAGCCAAGTAATAAAAAAAGTCGTTTATAATAATGAAATACGTACTTAAAGTAAAAATGGATTGTAGATATAATATTGATGGCTCAAAATGCTTCATTAATAATGTTTTATTCTAAAATATACGAAAGCTAATTAAATTTTTCCCAAATAAGAATTTATTTTTGTATCTGTATAAAGTAATATTTAATACTCTATACATATTCCTTCCTTCAAGTAGAAATAGATTGATGTTATTTTTTGCGTGGTGATAATCTACATGCACGTTTCCTTTACTTAATTTTAAAGTTAGTTTTATGATTACAACTTTATTGTTTCGGTTTTAATTACTTAGATTGCCATCTCTACATAATATAAAACAAAGTCGCTTCTCGCTGTCTGTCTGTCCATATGTATGCATAGATCTTTAAATTTCTCAAAATCCAACGGATTTGATTGTGACTTTTTTAATAGATAGAGTGATTCAAGTAGAAGATTTTACTACTCGTATATAATTTATCAAGTTTATGTTACAAATCTAGGGACTAGCCCGAGCGAAGCAAGGGCGAGTGGCTAGTCTATAATCTATCTATAATAAATTATCGTTTTTGTCCAAAAAATTGAAATTCGAAAGGACTTTTCCAGTACACAAAAGTACACTTAAGGATAACACTTACTACTTACTACGCTGTTATGAAGTTAATGAACCAAACTATAGGTTTCAATTTAAATTTGTATAAAAAGTTACTTTGAATACTTGGTTAAAATGTTTCTTTAAAAGGCGTCTTGAACATTAATGCACCTTATTAGTCCGTCAGTGTACATTTCTATTTGTATAAAAAGCAATTAGACTTGTATGATTGTAATAATACAAATCGTCTTTTATTTAAAAGTACAGCTATCCATATGCGATTACTGCATCCAAATTCTCGCATATTTATTGTTATTTTTTCGGAAACGGTCCATTAGTACCAGGAGCTCATAACTGCGAGGAGATGGTCCTGCAATTCTTCATTATGTATTCCAAATGCACAGATCATCTTTTATTTACGAGTATAGCTCATCCATATGCGATTACTGCATCCAAATTCTTGTTACACTTCTACAACAACCAATCAAAAACAAATATAGGTCATCCATTATTTATAGCTAATCCATATTCGATTACCTTTTTCTTACATCGGTGCACCTATACTGAGAGCTTATAGCTCATCAGCATCAGCCATCTTGGTCCTGCAGTTTTATGTATCTACTATCAAAGGTTTTACTCGATACTGTTTGTATGCCAAATAAAAAGTAGTAAAGAAAAGTACAGAAATATTATCTACTAGCTGATACCCGCGACTTCGTCCGCGTTGCTTGAAATATTAACAAAGTTTTAGGCATGCGCGCTACGCCGCTTGCCCTACTACTCCGCGAGAAGGAAACATACATCACTGAACACGCAGTGCATATACAAATCGTTGTTTCTTGAAACTTGAATAACTTTTTATTAAATGAAAATATCGCAATCATTTTTTTTTGGTAAGGGCCAAGCGTCTAAGAAATCTAAAACTTAAGAGTTTCATTGAAATCTATCAAGTAGGTTTTCCATGATGCGCGCACAACTGCAGACCTCTATCATTTTATTTATGTAGATTTTACATGCTAATATTTTACCTCACTGGAAGAAAACTCCGGTTGAAATCAACAAAATATATTTTATGTTTATATTATAGAGTACTATATTATTTTTGAATTTCGATAAATCCACGAGATATGTCATGTTTGGTTGAGAGGGTTTGCCGAGCTGACGGTGGGCGGAGCCAACATCCTGTACCACTACGTAGATCTGAAAGAGAAGACACACTCATTTACCATGAATTTTTTTAATGTTTTTATTTTTTATTTTATAATGATAATATACGATAGAATGAACCGAAGACAAGTGTTATGTGTTTAGTATGTAATAACATACAGGGTATCCCAGAAGGTGACGATAACCTTGCGCGGGGAAAAAGGGTCTCTTATGATGATGAATCAGTAAAAAAAATCTGCGCTCTACACGCAGTAGTGCTCGAGTGCCAACCATTTTAAAAATGTATTTCCGGATTGGAATTTTTGGTCATTATGACTAGAGAATTGAATTGTTTGTAGGTTTAACTGCTGTTGCTGCCTCGCAAGAAGCCACACTAGTTGTGGTTGCCAAATCAAATAAATCGAAATCAAAGGTGCTTTTAAAGAAAAAGAAGTAAATATAATCGGTATATGTACAGCAAGGACAATTTGAAAATTTCCGTTAAATTATCATTGAAAATAACATGTCCTTTTACTATTATATAGTCATACTTTTTTTATATAGTCGTTTTTCTTTAATTCATTTATAAGTCAACATTACGATCTATTTTAAATGAATAAAATGTTTATTTGAATGACACAATTTATGTAATTAACAATTTGTTTTTTTTTATTAAACCTGTCTGCTGGGCTTGCTTGCTACGCATTGTCAATACCTACTCAGTCTGCTACGTCAGAACGACGTTTGCCTTATTGATTGGCATTTGAACTTGGCCGTCCATTGAAATTGAAATCAGGTGAGATGTAAATCTATAGTAACTGATTTACATCTCGCCTGATTTCCATTTCATTCACAACACACCTCAAAGCGATCTTTTATACTCCTATGGTTTCATGCGCTCCTGGTAGTATTGCCGCGTAATTTCATGTTCAAGGATTTTTCCTCCGATTTAATTTGGTACGAAGTGATACAAAAAAGTTTCTTCGACTGGTTTTCTTACTTCACTGATTAAATTTTAATTGGAATGAGTAATTGCATTATTAAGTAGATTTTGTATTACGCATCATATTTTGTATATTTTTTTAAACTTTAATTATTATAGAATGAAATCTTTATATATTATGATAAAAATAAATAATAAATAAAAATATGTTGGGACGGGTAAGGTGTCACTTCAACGTGCGTTCACCTTGTTGTGGTGGCTCAGTAGAGTCCGGTAATCCGGCCAGACACGAAGCAACGAAACGCGCTAGGAGGGCCCACTGTGGTAGCTCCTGTACTTGCCTGATAGCAGTGTGCACTGTGGAGCAACCCTTTAGCTGTGTGGTCGTGGTTGAATTCTTAGGCAATCCTGCAACGCCCCATTAAGATGGAGAAAGGTTTTGTTGGGTTTTAACGAGTAGTAGGTACAGGCTTACTTTAAGCCGATGCGTCCATCAAAAGAAGCATCATTTCTAAAGTCAGACAAGTGTACATAGTTTTATAAAAATCATAATATAAAATTATTATCCATGAATATAAGTGTGTTTTAATAATAAGGTATATTTGTAGGTATGAAGAAGAATAAGCAGTTAATAAATTAAAAAATCGTCTATCATTTAGGTATTTAGTACACACCTTGTATTATAATTTCGATATTAAAACAGATAAAATTATATAAAATTACTTGTTCAAATATATTTTATATCTTTACGTATTTATGTGTACATATCTCAGTATATACATATTATAATAAAACTAGACCTAACTTAAAAAATCTGTACATAATATATTATAACATGTTGTGTATTGAATATGTTTTTTGTACTTTTAGCGTGAGAAAAGCTGCGGGTCCCGCTAGTACTTTATAAAAGATAGAGAAAAAAGGTGAAAAAAATACAAATTGATTGTCCTGTTTTTCATTAAAAAAAGTTTTGTTTTAAGTCCTGTAATAAAGCTCAATATACTTAGTCTTTTGTATGAACGCCCGGTTCACGCCTTTTCGTTTCCAGTCATCGGTAAATACAAAAACTTAGATCACAATCACGAGGATATCTTTGCATATAATAAAACAGTAACTTAAAAAATTCTGTACATGAAATATATTTGAAAAACAATGACCAACGTATTGTGTATTGAATAACCAAAACCATAGTTATTGAAACTTTCGGTGTATTGAAGTCATATCAATATGAACCAATATTAAAATAAATCATTAAAGATTTTATTTTAAAAACCTATTAATACATATATTATAATTTCTAGTTTCGATACATGTACGTACATACGCAGACATCGATATCATTGAAGTTAAAAAGAACTTTACTCAGGTTTTTCATAAAGCAAGTTTTCGAAAATACATATTATTTTCTTATAACACTGAACTCATCCAGGTAAGCTTAGTTCAACCTTCACCGCGCTTCTGAAGCCGTAGTACTAGATACCGAATGTCTCGAAAGAGATCAATACACCTTTTATTACGTCATACTCTCATTTTCTTTCTACTTATTGATTTACTTGTAGTACGACGCAATCTACTATGGCAGTTTTAAGTTGTGTAACGGCCTTTGTGTATTTCTATCGTGTATATCATTCATCTCATACATACCACGCCCCCTTAGGCACGTTGAATGTCTAGGATCAATACCGTAAGCCAGTATTACCACGGTTATTACCTACTATCTTTTGCCGCCCTAGTACTTCCCTCTATTAAATATCGTAAAATGTCAAAACTTACTTTTTCGTTTTATTTTATTATTTCCCGACTAATTACACATCATGCATGTGTTATTCATTTTAATCAATTATCTTCCATACTTTTTTCTTTCTTTTTATAGCATTTATTATCATTTGCATGCATTGTGCTATACTTGATAGGGTTGGATAGAATCGCAATGAGCTGAGCTAATAGACGACATCAACCAAAAATCTACACAGATCTCCTGATGTTTAGAGTGATGCATACATATTTTACTATAGGGTAGCATAGAGACAGTATCTGTGGCATCAAATACGTCTCCTAGTATTGGAGGTCGAAGAACTTTCATGTTATAAAACATAAAATCTCTTTTAATACCTCAAACTTCGCACATTTTCCTTCAGAAGTATAATACATTATTTTTTTCTGAGTATGCATAACATTTTAAAAAAATTAAAAAAAATCTTTACTTCAGCAAAATACTGCCCCTATTTCAAATGAATTGTATTTTGTTCAATCAAGCCGGATTGGCTGAATGGGTAAGAGTTAAATATACTCTAGAAGAGCAAAACCTAGATATAAAGACATAAGTTACTATTTATAACGGAAAATGAACTGTTCCTTTCGTAGATTTGGGAGATTTTGTTTTTGTTTTTGAAAATTATTCGTTTTGTACTTACACTGTAGAAATAACTGGAAACGGTTTTAGATATCTCTTTTATGTTCCTGTTAACCTGGTAGAAGTACCGTAGCAAGGCGCGACAGGATCAATACGTGATGGCTACGTCAGTGTAGACTATTGATTTTATTTTAACTTTTAGTTTTATATTATACTAAGATGTATTATACAACTTTAGGCTTTACATGACGTCATTAGATACTCCACTTGCCACCACCTACTACCACAGCTACTACGTCGTATATTAAACGTCATAAGCTAAATTAATATGTTTAAAAGATACTAAATAAAGTACGGCTAAGTTAAGTAACTAATAACAACTTAACTTAACAAATAGATAATATGGACCAAAACAGTACAGTGTTTCTAAAACGGATATTACATAGGATGCACATTGTTATAAGATTTATCATTTATTATTTTGATTAAAATAAGTTTCAAAACTCCTTCGATACGTTTTTACTTCTATAACTAATATAATAACCATAACAGTTACGAAAAAGACAATTTTGGTGTCATTAGATTCAGTACACCTTAATCTAGGTCTGTACATTTTTCCTTTTTAATAATTCAGTTTATTTTAATTTTAAAAAATCGCTTGAAGAGATTTTTAATAACTTCTATCGTAAACAACATTTTTTTGAAATAAAAACGTACGGACCTAGATTTTCATTATATATACATTTCCAAAAATAATGAAAATTGATCTATATTTTAGGGGGAAAACGTTATTTTCAACTATACAATGCTCTTAAGTATCATAATATTATGATCGTTCTGTTAGTGTTCATAAAGATCTTTAATGATAGCTGATAATATAAATTATTTTATTATTAATAATACCTTTTGAAAAATTTACTTAACGGAGTTAGCCGTCGTCGTCTTCGATTTCTCAGAAATTAGATATTTTCTAGCAGTAAAAAGTATCCTATATCCTGATTCGTATAACCAGCTATCATCATTCCAAATCTAATCAAAATCTGTCCAGTAGTTTTCTCGTGATGCAGTCACAGACAGACAGGCAGACAAAAATTCAAAAAAAACAATAGATTCGGCCTCCGTGTTAATAATAATGACAATGTCGATAAGATTTTCCAAAAAATAAATGATGTACAGATTCGAATAAGTTAGAATTTTATTATATATACTAGCATTTCCCGCGGCTTCGGGTTCGGGTTCTAAAGACCGGAAACCAATTTCTGTCTGTAAAAATTTAAATTAAAATTATTGAATTTTCTAGCTTTGCCCACGGCTTCACCTGCGTTCATTATTTTAATTGCTCATAAATCTCATTCAATCACGCGCTGGGTTGGTCTGTAGGTTGCCTGGAAATTTCTTTAAAATTACTCTAGCTATTTCAGAACCCATCGTTAATACACTCCTGAGCCGCACAGCTACCTATTTCATATATTAGGTATGTGCACGCCCCACTCCCGCTCTTGGCACCCCCAACTTCTCCCCATTGCGCTTTATTTTTCTATTCGTATTTTCTACGATACACAAACATAACCCAAAAATCGCCGAATCTGTATAGTGAGTGAGACAGGAGACCGGCTTCGTTCTCATCCCTACTCCGTGATGTTTGATGAATGAGAGGTGAAAAAGGTAACGGGGATAACTGATCGGCTGATAGTTGATCAGTTATCGACCGACGAGGGTTGAAGATCAATTTAAATTGAGAAAAAAATATAATTAAAGGAAATTGTAATTATAAACTCTGAACGCAAAATTTATCGTACTTCAATTATTATATTCAATTGCCATCTTGCAACCCTATTGCGGATCTGTGGATATAATAATTAAAAAAATCGCGTTGGAAAAATATGGTTTGATCGCAGAAGGGTGAAAAATTGACAGTAATATGAAGTCATGACAAAATAAAAATAAAAAAAATGCAAAAAAATTAAAGTTTATAATTAACAAATAAAAAATAAATAATTTATCTAAAAATTAAAAAAAAAATAGGGGTGGACTACCCTTAACATTTAGGGGGATGAAAATTAGATGTTGTTTGATTCTCAGACCTACCCAATATGCACACAAAATTTCATGAGAATCAGTCAAGCCGTTTCGGAGGAGCTTAACTACAAACACCGCGACACGAGAATTTTACAGCTGTATTCCAATATCGATCATTTCATGAGACCTTGACATTCTGACCTAAATACACCGTCACTTGGGCGGCTTGTTCGCATTGGCTGTTTTAAGACTCCGCCCACAGTGTGCGACCTGGGGTGTGAGGAAATCCATATCGATATAAACATGTAAACCTTCTGCAAGGTTATGTTCTCCTGGTACTCGCAGTTGAGATAGCCATGCATTCAGTTTTGGCATAACTTGTTCTATGCGAAATAACGCGTCGATATGTGATTGCTTACATTTCTTTGTACTAGCACAAATGTTTATATATTACTAGCAGTACCCGCGGCTTCGCCCGCGTTTTTTTTAATCGCTACTAATCTTTATTCGATCACTCGCAATCGGATGATCTTTAGATTGCCTGAAAATTCTCGAAAATTACTCCAGCTATTTCAGAACCCATCGTTAATATACTCCTGAGCGGCGCGGCTACCTCTCCCGCTCTTGGTTCCCCGTCCCTCTCCACATTTCCCGCTGTGCTGCATTTTATTATTATTATTTTTAAATTCGTAATATCCTTTGAATGAAGTGTCCGATTTGTAGTATCGTAAAAGTTATCTACTAATTCAGTGCAAAATTTGAAACTTGTAGCACAAAAAATGAAGGTATCTCGAAAAACTTATGAAGCCTTTACACCATCTTAATCCGGCCCTATAGAAAAAAAAACGTTTTTAGCGTACTTGTACCAACAATTAACCACCTTCGTACCAAATATAAAGATCGTAGCACAAAAGATGAAGACTTTCATACAAACTTGCTATGGCCCTAAGACCTCCTCGATGCGACCCGTCGCGTAACTTAACAGTAAAGTGTCACTATCACAAAATATCAACAAAAAAAGAGCACACTACTTGGAATGTCACTCACAAAGATAGAAGGATGCACTCATAGAATATCGTAACCATGATCGTAACACAATATCGTCAATCGTAATACTTTTTTCCGTGTTCAGATTTTTTTATTTATTTTTTTGGAGTTTACCTTTAAGCCATAAATCTCCGTGTTCTGAAGTGCGACAGAATGATTGACATAT
This sequence comes from Boloria selene, assembly GCA_905231865.2. Classification (NCBI taxonomy): domain Eukaryota; kingdom Metazoa; phylum Arthropoda; class Insecta; order Lepidoptera; family Nymphalidae; genus Boloria; species Boloria selene. The sequence goes on from HG993131.1 coordinate 15,908,529, forward strand.
TAGTTGGTTGTCAAATCTAATGTCAAATATTATGGTTGTGTTCAGAAACTTAATTTGTGACAAAACTTAAGATTTGTCAAACTCAAAAAAATAATCTGATACAGTTACAACTGAAGTTAGCTAAAATAAAGTTTCGCGAAGCCGACCAAATTAATTGGAAATCAGTACTACTAATAGTTTATTACATTTTTTGTCGCGTTCGCGATTCACTTTTGTTTATTTTCGGAACGCGACATTAGATCCTCCAAAGCGCACGCGAAGACTATTTTCATAGATATGATTGAATTTGAACTTTATGCAGCGGTAATAAATTGCAAATCTTTGACGTTAGGAACACGCCTTAATTGGTTAGACAACAGTGAGTGATTATAATTTAATATGAACTTTATTGAATAGCAATAAAATTCAAATTGACTCTAGAAAACGTTTGTATGGGAAATAGAAAAGGGCTGTTTTTAGGGTTTTCCCGAAAATTATTAGATTTTTTCTCGCCTTTTAAACCTTCCCTAGACCTCCACGAACATTTCAAGACTAAGATAAGATAAATCCGTTCAGCCGTTCTCGAGTTTTAGTGAGACTAACGAACAGCAATTCATTTTTATATATATTATTTAATTAATATGAACTTTATTGAATAGCAATAAAATTCAAATTGACTCTAGAAAACGTTTGTATGGGAAATAGAAAAGGGCTGTTTTTAGGGTTTTCCCGGAAATTATTAGATTTTTTCTCGCCTTTTAAACCTTCCCTAGACCTCCACGAACATTTCAAGACTAAGATAAGATAAATCCGTTCAGCCGTTCTCGAGTTTTAGTGAGACTAACGAACAGCAATTCATTTTTATATATATAGATACTCTGGTCATGGGTATCATAATTTGTAGAAATATTCTATATATTATAAATTATAATACATGTATATGGTATTTATAACACAATTCTCGTACCTGTTACATTTTTCAATACGTTCAAAACATAACTTGTTGTACACGCTAAAAACATTTGTGTGAATTACAATTTGTGTATGGAACACTTGCAGTATATATTAAGTAAATCACACAGTGTGATCAATAGACATACATGAATGTATGAATGCTTTAATGTTAAAGAGTGCAGCGCTTCACGTATACCTCTTCGAAGCTCTGATTACTTACCAATGACTAAAACTGCAAATTAGTCGGCTTTCTTAATCATTCGGCGCCATTCACTTCCTTGGTAAACATCGTCATCTCTAAGGCCTAGCTATTGCATGTCCTTTCGGACATTTTTCATCCAGGTAGCTTGCGGCCTACCTCTCCTTCTTCTTTTTGTAGCTATGGAAAGGCACTTTTTCACGATATGGTCATCGGGTCTGCGCATAACATGTCCGTACCACCTTAGCCTGGCCTCTGTAATTTTCTCAGTTATAGGCGTTACTTTGAAACTCCCCCTTACATATTCGTTACGGACTTTATCTCTAAGAGTGACTCCACCCGCCCAACGTAACATGCGCATTTCAGTGGTATGATGTTTTTGCTCATGGACTTTCTTTGAAGCCCACGTTTCACTACCATAGAGTATAACAGGCCTCACAGCTGTTTTATAGACCTTGCCTTTGGTTCTTATCGGCATTTTTGGATCGCAGAGGACTCCTGTTAGTGTACGCCATTTGTCCCACCCAGACTGTTCAGTGCGTAATGTCGGCTGTTATCGATCCGTCTTCCGAATCGAATATAATTTTCGAATCTGTATAGTGATTAAGACAGGATACCGGCTTCGTTCTCATCCCTACTCCGTGATGTTTGATGAATGAGAGGTGACAAAGGTAGACACCTCGATAACTGATCAACTGATAGTTCATCATTTATCGACATTGTTTGTTTCATTGACTCCATTTTTTTATAGGACACTTATGATGGTAGGTGAAAAGCAAACAAACATATCACTATAGTCTATAACATATACTAATATTAGCCGCTACCCGCAAAAAAAACTGGGGAAATGAACAAAACGTTCTCATTTTTATATTTTTATTATAAATAACACTTATCCAACAATCTTTTGCTTTCGTCGTCGTTTGTGTATATCATTTAACTATTATGTAAATCATTCGAAACATCAATAATAGAAGTACTTACTTATGTAATAAGTAATAATTCAAAATCAAATTAAGTCTAATGTTTTGGCAAGTTCATTGCCATTATTATAGATTAATAATAAGTATCTATAACTATACTTAAACATAATCATATAGTTCTACAGAGATCACTAACATTTACAAAAATACAGTCAGCTGTGTCAGCTGCGAGCCTCGGGCCTACAATGAATTCTTACAGCTTGAATATGATAATCATACTTTGACTTTGTAAAGTAATGGTTAAGTTAAAACTTACAACCCGATTATACATACATTATACGTTATGAGACAATACTCATATTTAGTCTAATCGATTATTCTCTTTATACAACACAGAAAACACTTATTCAATATATTTTTAAAACTGAAGAATGGATCATCAAAACTGGCAGAATAACATAACTGGTGGAACAATAACAAATTAAAAATAAGAAAAAACAACAACTATATTACAATACAAATAACTATAGTTATATTTATTCGGGTAGCGGCTGGTGGGGCGTCTGAGACTGGGGCTTGACGACCCAGCCGCGGGGCCGCTATCCACGCGTTTCCCTTCGGCCCCACGCTCGTCCCCTAAGGGAATTACTCTGCTGCACCTTCTTTTCTGGTTTCTTTGAACATTCAGGCTGGAACAGGTGTACTTTTTATTTTTGAATGAGATAATAATATTAATAGTGACTGTTTTAAGAAATAACATAGTTAAGTATTTTTACAGTCAGCTCCAATTTAGTTTGTGGATACTTGGAAATGTACTTCATCACATTTTTTTTGTGAATTTAATTCAGTTCAGTTTAACGGATTAGTTAATAGATTATAAATTATAATGTATTAAGGTCTCATTTTAAAATCTGACTCGTTTCACATTTCGAAATCTGGTGGTAGGCATAGGCCTTCTTACAATATTAGGGGGATCAGAATGTGGAATCACCACCCTGGCCAAGTGTGTGCATGAAAGACAATTAGTATATTTGTCTATACTAGATAATTATATTGGAAACAATTCGTAGATCAGAATTGCAAGACTCAGATTTGTACCAGCTTCAATTTTTTTGATAAAGAAAGAACTGAAACAATTTATTGACGAGTTTCTTGGTATCTCAGAGCGAATTGTAATACTTACTTTTTAAACTACCCCTAAAACGAAAAGTGGTCAATAGTTCAAGTCTACTCAGAAATTAGAAAGCGACTACTTCTACTGCAATCTAACTGACGTATTACAATACTACTTACACAACAATCTAATAGTAATAAATTCAACACGAGAACAGGTGAAAGACAAGAAGGAGAGGAAATTATAATTGTTCCGTATTGTTCAGGAAATAGATCAAGGAATGGAGAAATGCTAATACAACTGGCTTACGAAAACAACCTTAAAATACTAAACAGTCTATACTTAATATAATAATAATTGATTTGCTTTGCCATATAGATACAAATAAAAGAAGCAAACAATAAAACAAAGACAACTGGACAAATTGTTGTCCACAAATGAAACTAAAAAATTGATGACAGCAAGAATGGAACTAATATCTAATCCGAAAAAGACGAAAGCCGATACGAATACGAAAGGAAATATCCAAGATAAGTGACAAAATCAAGACGTAGGTGCATGACAAGAGATCATCACAATACACAGATTAGAAATACTGGTAAAATGCATACTAAAAATTGGAGGCATCAAAAGAGCATACAAAATACTAACAGAAAAAAGCAATTGGATACAAAATTTAATAAATAAAATAAAAAAATAAAAAAATAAATATGTTGGGACATTTACACACAGCACTATCTAGTTCCACGGTAAGGTACGAGCCTTGTGTTATGGATACTAGATGGTTGATATACTACACATATGTATATAAGTTTTAAATACATACATATTATACATATAAACACCCATGACTGGAGTACAAACATTCGTGCTCAACAAATGTATGCCCCCAGCGGGACTCGAACCCGCGACCGCTAGCGCAGCAAGTAGGGTCACTTCAAACTGCGCCACGCGTTCTCACACACACTGGAAGGTGTTGGGTAAAAATAGAAAGGGTGGATTGGACTACCTAGTTCGCCGATGTCCCTCTAGCCTTACTTTTATGACATTAGAAAATTAGTAAAACCGTATAATTTATTTTAACTTGCGCCAAGCGAAGCGGGCAAATATTCAGATTTCAACAGCCACTTTAAAAATGAAAATATACAGAATCCAAATTGTTATTTAAATAGAGTCATTATTTTAAAAATAATCAATATTTACTTATAGTTTAACTAAAAATAATTTTGATAAAAATATACTCAACGCCGATTTGAAGCCTTTAATATGAATTTTATTATCAATTTAATGTTAAGTTTACTTGTAATTTAATGAATAATAAATATTCATATTCATTATAAATAATTTCGAATACTATTTTGATAGTACTTATTTTATTAAGTGTCAATGTCAAACCACTTGACAGCTAGCAAAATGGATCAAGAAACTAAAGTTTGAAAGATTAAGAATCATATCAATCGTTACTAACTGAAATCATATCAATAGTTACTAACTTCTTCACGGAACTATATGCAAGGAAAAATACACTGACTACAAACAACAATCATAACAGAAGGAAGTGAAGTACTGGATATTACCTACAGAAATAGATAAAGCTGCGAAAACACTAAAAAACGATAAAGCTCCGTGATTAGATGGCATTCTAACGAATTTCTTGTCACAAATAAAAATCATCACGAATATTAGTCTCGAAAACCTCTTTAATGATTTATTAGAAAGCCAGATAATACCATATATCAAATATAATACTCCTGCATAAAAAAGGAGATAGAAATAACATAAATAATTATAGATTTATCAGTTGGTCGTCGATTATCTATAAAATCTTCGCAAAAACATTACTTTGAAGAAAACTAATACGCTAGATGTAAATCAACCCAGGGAGCAGCAGGGAGGGAGGAAGAGGCAGGTTTCAGGAGCGGATATTCCACTTAAGACCGTATTCATGTCATGAAGCAATTATTTGAAAAAGAGAAAGAATACAACTTACCATTCTGTTGCTGTTTCGTCGACTAAAATAAGGTTTTTGACAGAATAGAATATGAAACGATCTGGCATGCTAATAGCAAAGCAAGAATAAGACTAGAGAATGGAGACGAAGTATTTAAAATAGAAAGAGGAGTACGCCAGAGCGACCTTTTTGCACCGAATTTGTTTACTGTATTCCTGGGAGATCCCTTTCATCAATTAGTCTGGGAGAAATGTGGATTATCAATTAACAAGAAAAACTTATGGCACTTGAGATTTGCAGTTGATCTGATTATATTAACACTAAGCGAAGGGCTACAGGTTATGCTAAATGACCTAGATAGATAAAGTAGCAAGTTGGGACTAGTTATGAATGCTTATAATATTAAAGCTATAAAAAAGGAACCAAACAGGAACCTATTTGGATCAATAACAATCTTTCTATTCAATAAGTTAATGAATACATCTACCTACACCAGATAATTTCTCCTTCAGATTTGACCTCAAAAGAAATCAACAGACACATTGCAAACACTACTGTGTGAAGGAAAGTGTGAAGCGTGTGTGTTAGGTACACATTCTTTACTTGATATCACTATACATATCTTCCTACCGTCATTTCCTATACTTCCTAAAAGACATCCCATTACCTGGCGGTGGGCGGTAGTGCGAAAAAAAGATTCTACGGGCGCGACGGTGATAGGACGAGCTCCACATGCTCCCTATCAAAAAGTCTAGACTACGCGTCAAAGTTACCGTGCGAAACGCATTGAACTATCATTTACTCAATAACTACAAACTATATAGCAAATCACCCGGTGTTGTGTGAAAGTGTTTGGTGTACAATCGCGACTTAAGAACCCACGCGGGACATCGGCGAACTAGGTAGTCCATTCCACCCTTTCTATTTTTACCCAACACCTTCCAGTGTGTGTGAGAAGGAAATTATGAAAAATAGTGAAACAAGGATTATCATCAAAAGAAAACTTTTTGATAAATGCATGCTTACTTATGGCTGTCAAACCTAGGCACTCATTAAAACACAAATCTAAAAGCCTAAAAATCTGCCAAAACTCCATGGAAACAAATGTGATGGGACATAGTCTATCTGATAATATATAAATGACAACCATAAAAGACATTCAAAGACAAAAGATGTCAAATGAACAATAAAAAGACTTAAATGAAAGTGGTCTGGGCATACCATCCAAAGGAAAAATGGTCAAAATTAGTAATGAATTAGTTTGTAAGCCACAAGAAAAGAAAACGAGGTTATTAGACCATTACACATATATACATAGATGGATTAATGATATTAAAGCAGTAGTAGGTTCCACATTGACAAGAATAGCAAATGATAGAGGTTGTAGGAGGCCTTTGCCAACTTTTGGCACAAGACGGGGTTGTTGATGTATAATTCAGTACTATATTATAACATATTTTCATTGTTAAATAGAAACATATATATTACCTGTTCACTAATAACAATCATTTTAACTGTAGCCGCAACTGCTTCTTCTGTCTGTTCCTCTAATATTTCATCAACTTTATCTTTAAGGTGTTCAAATATTGTATAAGTCATTGCATATCCCAACCATTTTTCTGCTTCCGCATCCACTATGGATAATATTTTATCTTTTACTGAAGGTAATCTGTGAAAATAATTTTTATATATTTTATTTTATTTATTTTTTTATTATTTTATTATTAATAATATTTGATAAAATTTCTTATATATTTAATACTAGAGACTCGCCCTTGCTTCGCTCGGGCTCTTCCCCAGATTTAGCACAGGCAAAGCCGCGGGATCCCCTAGTTATGCATATAAACCTTCCTCTTGAATCACTATCTATTAAAAAAATCGCACCAAAATCCGTTGCATAGTTTTAAAGATTTAAGCATACAGAGGGATATAGGGATATACACTAACATAAGACTACTAATGAAATTTTATGTATTTTTAAATAAGCCTCACAGGTTTTGATTGTAGAATATATCTAAATTAAACTTTGGTTTCTCAGTGGGGTATGTGGGTCCCCATATTATCTCCAATATAAATGACTTCACTCCTTCACCATACTGTAAATCAAAATAAATAATAGATTTTAAAAAATACACATCTATATTTTAATTTGAAATAAAATTAACTAAGCAGTAACAATATAAATTTTAAAATAATATGTTTATATTATATTGTTAATGTTTATAAAATGTATAAAAGAGCAAGATAAATTACTTTAATATCATACCTTATAGTGATAAGTTGTTGGATTTACTTGTTTAAAATCCTCAAAACCCTCATAAATAGAGTTGAGGACTTCAATTTCCTCGGCTTGCTGCTCGTTTGACATTTTTATTATATAATGAGATCCTGAAATTCAAAATGCAACTCAATATGGTGTTTACAAACAATAATTTAAATGATAAGAATTGAAATATATCACACTAAACATAAACTTTTGGTTAAGCTTAACCTAAAAGTTTCTTTTAATGGAAATAGTGTGAGTAGTGTTTTCATATGGTATCAGTGCATATAAATAAAATTGAAGAGTCTGTTTGTAATTTCTAATTAACAGCTTTTCTCAACATATTATGGAAGAATATACGGCACTTACATCAAAAAATCGTTTATAAACATTTTTGTCTATCTGTTTATTCTGGCTAATCTTTGAAACGGCTGAACAGATTTTGACGGGATTTTGTTATGTTAGGTAATGTTGTAAGGCCAACTTAGTGTGTAACTTAGCCTTACTTTTATGACATTAGAAAATTAGTAAAACCGTATAATTTATTTTAACTTGCGCCAAGCGAAGCGGGCAAATATTCAGATTTCAACAGCCACTTAAAAAATGAAAATATACAGAATCCAAATTGTTATTTAAATAGAGTCATTATTTTAAAAATAATCAATATTTACTTATAGTTTAACTAAAAATAATTTTGATAAAAATATACTCAACGCCGATTTGAAGCCTTTAATATGAATTTTATTATCAATTTAATGTTAAGTTTACTTGTAATTTAATGAATAATAAATATTCATATTCATTATAAATAATTTCGAATACTATTTGGATAGTACTTATTTTATTAAGTGTCAATGTCAAACCACTTGACAGCTAGCAAAATGGATAATGGATTATGGATATTGGCAGTGTTCCGATATACACTGTGAGCACTGCGCAGTATAACGGCAATTTTGTATACTGTGAAGTCGTTTCTTTATAGTCAGTTACACTGGTTACTATTTAAAACGGAACGCGGTCCAGTATACTGTTGTTCTTGTTTTTTAGCGCCATTTTCGAACTAATGTTTTTTTAATTTAATGTTCGCTTAGTAGACCAGGGTAGAAGCCTTTAAAAATAATAAAAAGTGAAAAAAAATTACAGTAGTATGAAACCCATTGGAAAAGGAAGAGAATATTATAAAAATGAAAGGAAAAATAAATTAGGGGCGATTTGAGTACGGGAAGGGGAAGAGGGGGAGCATTTAAGGGGAAAAAACGGGTTTTCTCGATTTCCGGCAAAACTAAAAGTCCGGTAGAAAAAAGTTTAATGGCAAAGTTGTAGGTAATAAAAAGTTCTTTTTTGACGAAATTTGGTGAAAATTTGCCTTTTTATGTCTTAAATATGCTGTAATCTATTTGATTTGAAATATTTATTTTTTCACCTTATTTTGAATTAATATCGAAAAAGTAGCCTAATTTTCAACCGAAAATTCACCCGTCAAAATATTAGCTTTTTTCAATAAATTGGTGTGATTTCTGTTCGTTGAAATCTCTAATTTTCGATGATGCAAAAATATTTATATATTACTATAGAAAATCTTCTCAGAAAATGTAAAATAAATAAAACAAAAGCTGACGTCAAAGTCTCAAATGTTTTGTATTTATTGTCGATTCTTTTCGTGCTAGACCCCACTAAACGATTCAAAGTTGCTTTTTTAATTTCATACACTGGCTTATCATCTGCCTTTTGATGTCGTACACTGCTCTGTATTTAAATAACTGGTGTTAACTACAACCATAGTATAAAGAATGACAAAGTAGGGCAATTTCGGCCCAATCCGCGATATAATTATCTACCGTAGTTGCCTGTCACAGGGTTGTCACTGTAGGTAAATTTTAATTCAGTGCTCAGAAATTGGCAAGGGCCGGGAAGTGTGTTATTAAAAAATATTTATTATTTATATATCATACAAGAGCGACCTCTCTATGCCCCCCACCACGGCCGGTCACCGCGGGGGTCACAGACCAAAACTCTCCACTCCACCGTAAATATATATGTACATACAATGAATATATACAAAAGAAATGAGCCTAAAACCCTATTTCTAATAATCACACACAAAACATAGACCCAACAGATTTTTTTTGTTTTTTGTATTTAATTTATTTCTTGTTTTTTGTTAACAATTACTATGATGTAATTTTCTTTTTTTTAACTTGAGGAATTGTCACTATTATTAGTTATTAGCCTTTGCCATCGATTAATTTAAAATACCTTGTATATATTAACTTTCTTTTATGTTCTTTATGTTTTTTCTTCATGGCAATAAACGATTATTATTATTATTATTATAATATAGAAGAAAGCGAAGACCACATATTCTGCTACTTTGGTAAGACTAAAGGACAATATGGGGTAGGTTTCCGCATAAGAAAATACCTGAAAAACAATATAGAGAGTTTTACTGCACTTAACGAACGAATACTACACATGAATTTTGAAAATGTAAACCTATCCATCGTCCAGGTTCATGCACCGACCTGTGACGCAACCGAACTGGAAATAAAAGAATTCTATGATCAAAATATACAGGAATCTCTTAAATAATGGAGTAAAAACCTTATAATCATGGGTGACTTTATGCCCGAGTTGGTCAAAAAATGAAAGGTGAAGACAGAATATTGGGAAACTCATGCTTCGGAAAAAGAGATAAGAGAGGTGAAACTCTACTTCAGTTCTGCTGGGAAAATAATTTTTTCGTTATCAATAGCCTATTCAAAAAGAAAAGCAAGAACATTTGGACATGGCTTTCGCCGAATAAAAATAAAAGCCAGATAGATTACATACTGTCAAACCTAAAAAATAAAATCACTAACATTGAAGTGATAAACAATCTATCGTTCCCGAGCCACCACCGACTTGTGAGAAGTACTCTATTGTTAACCAATACCAAAAAATCTAGAGCCACATATAAAAGTAACAAATTTACACTAAAAACTAAAGACGAGCAAGAAAAATACATTGAAGCTTTAAAGTTGAATATTTCAAAGATAAAACTGGAAGAAAATGATGATGTAGAGACGTACTATGCAAAAATTAAGCAAGCAATCGATGAAAGTTTAAAATCCATACGTAATCATAACATAAATACTAAACGACACTACATAATTTCAGACAGAACAAAAAACCTCATAAAAAGAAGAAACGATTTAATAAATAAAAAACAATTAACATCAGAAGAGAAAAAGGAAAAATGTTATTTATATAAAAATATTCACAAAACTATCAGAAAAGAATATCAAGATTACAGACTAACGACAGTTGAAAAATATCTGAAGAAGTCAAGAAGCGTGAAAAAAGTTTGAAAGAATTAACAACTTCTAAAAATTGGATTCCTTGCTTGAAAAAGAACTCTGCCGGTAAACAGGCAACATTCTCTAGATTGGTAATAATAAAAGCTGCCACTGAATTTTATAAAGACCTCTATGCTTGTAAAACACAGTTGAGCATAGAGACTCCAGCTCTACAGAAAAATGATACCACATTGCAAAGAATCTCTACTCAAGAAATTTTTACTAAGATAAAGTCTCTAAAGAAAAATAAGAGCAGCGGTCCAGACGGGATATCAAACGACGCCATTTCAACGGGGAAAACTCTGCTAGTACAACCTTTAACCATCCTCTTCAATAAAATACTAGACGACAGAAAAGTTCCTACTGAATGGGCGAAATCAGATATAGTGCTTCTCTACAAGAAAGGAAACCCTACTGAGATAAACAATTATCGACCCATCAGCTTACAACCAAATCTCTACAAGCTGTTTGCTTCATGCCTCGAGATGCTCTAGAACACTGCAAAAGACTGAAATGGAAGTGGGCCAGCCATATTGCACGTATGAACGACGACAGGTGGGCTATAAAGATAACTTCATGGAAGGCAAAAGGCAAAAGAACTAGAGGCAAACCGGCGGAGAGATGGCTCGATGAAATTTTGAGAGCAGCAGGAAAAGAGTGGACATATAAAGCCAGTGATAGATGTATGTGGAGTCAAATGGAGGAGGCCTTTACTCTATGGAGAGGTCCTTAATAAATAAAGAAAAGAAATAAAAAAAATATATAATTATAGGTGAACTTAGTTTTAATAAATAAAAAATAAATTAGGTAAAAAAATAATAAAAAATAAAAAAAATATTTACAAAATAAAAATAAAAAAAAGAAATTAAATTAAAAAAAAATAATAAATTAAGTAAACTTTAGTTGTATGAGAAATAAAGAGATTTCGTTTTTTTTATGTTTATAAAAATTGTTGGAAGTATATAGTAAATAGTAATTGCATGCTCTATAAAAATACATTGTATTTTTTTATTAAGGAAATAAAGAGGCTTAATTATTACTATTATTATTTATATACATTTAAGAATGTAAAACATTTTGTTTCTACATGTTGTTTCTACATGTCTCGAAATGTATTTGTGTAAATAAATAAAATAAATCCTTTAATTTCTTGCGTTTACAAAAACATAAATATGCTGTTAGTAACAATTAAAAAAAATTAAAAGTATAATATATTAATAAAATCATATCACATCCTATTACAATAATAAACTAATACAACAAAAATAAAAGTACCTACATAATAAAGTATTTCATCACCAAGTATAAATTATATGCTATAGTTTGTCCATTTTATTAATGGTTTTTTGACAGCTCACGCCCACAAAGTTTTGTATTTAATGGTTACCCAGTAAACACATGACTTTAAAATGACGTCATATATAGGTCACACAGAGGTCAAAAAAATCACGTAAGTATGACATAATAGTGACTATGTTTGATGACTTTCATTTGAGGTCATGTTGTATTACATCACTATGACCTCATATTGACATCAAAATTGACTTTGATATGATGTTATTTGTATGACTTAACTGTTACGTACATATTATATCATATTTTCATCATGCTATGACGTCATACTGGAGTCATTATTTTATGTATTATTTATGTAATTAGTAAGTCATATGATTACATAAGGTACAGGTCAGGTTCCTGACGTAAAAATGATATAATAATTCCATCATATTCGTATGCAAGACTTAAGTCCCCACTTTTACATAAAACTGATGTAAGAAGAACATCATATCGTTACATCAGTTATAAGTAATTTGTTTACGTACAGTTGATATTATATTTGAGTTATCAATCGTGATCATATATGAAAAAAAAAATTTGCGTATGGATCATACATGTGCTAGATAAATGAAGGTTTTGTATGCAAATTATTAATGCATAGGCTTATATGGAGTACTTAAATGGTCATAGGTAAGTAGTTCGACATATCTTCCACTAGATGGCGCTGCTCAATTGTAAGGCTACGTCCGCACAGACCAGCGGCTTGCTTAGCGCCTAGAGCCTAATAAGTCACATAGCTAGTAGCTTACTAAAACGAACGTTCTAAAATGTTCGCGACCGGCCGCACTGCACGCTTAGCTCCTAGCTAGTTGCTAAGCGCGTATCTAAGTAAACAAACATGTTGGTTTTTTGACACTAGTCGCGAGGTATTTTATCCAAGAAATAATATATGAAATATTAATTGCATAAATTTTTAAGAGTGAACCTTTGTGGAAACCGGCAAATGAACTAAATAAAAATGAAATTATTTAAAAAAAACTATGGGAAGAGATATCAGTCGAAGCAAAAAAAGATAATAAGTACTAAAAAGTTGTTTATTTATGTCATGAACCCAACATGATGGATAGGACCTTGAAATGGTATATTTTAAATGTGAATTTTCTGTAAGTAGCAGTTTTACAGCTATTTTTCAAAGTGAAATCTCGTCAACGTGCCGACAAGTAACCACGTAAACCTCCTGCAGTGCGGCCACTGTGTATCCTACCATGTTGCCAGAGCGCAATCCACTAGGTTTTAGACGCTAAGCAAGCCGCTTGTCTGTGCGGACGTAGCCTTAGCGATTTCTGAATCGCGATGGCAAGATGTTCTCGCAAACAGTGACTATGGCAGGTCGTGCCAAATTGAGCATACTTACCTAGCGTAGGGGACATTGTGATCAAGAAGGCGGTTCCCCCAGAGCGAGAACCTCCCATTGCACTGCGGCTGGGTTGACCGCTGCGATTATCCCTAATGCGGATAACTCGGACGCGTAATTTTTGGTAGTGGGGACTGCGTACGCGCCGTCCTATTATATATATATCAAATTTACGTCACATCAGTTATAATGATGTCAATAGGACGTCAGGTGGTGCACGTCATATTTACATCATCTATCTTACGTAAGAATCTTACGTCAGGAAGTGGGAAATTGTGAGTCATATATGACTCATATATGAGTCACATCTTACGTAAATCATGACATAGCATGACGTCATTCAGACATCAGTCTGACATAATTGTGTTCACTGGGTAGCCATTAAAGTTAAAATGTCATACCAATAATATTGTACTTCATGGACGGGCACCGCCCCCTTACTGCTGTGCCACACAACGATTACTACGATTGTGCCACAGATTACAAATAATCGGAAAAAATCAATGTTAATATTTAAATAAGGTGTAATATGTTATTTAATCAGGAAGCAACAAAATTTTAAGGTTGAAACCAATAAATGAAAACATTAACATTATGTAAAGTTTTACTTTTTTCTTATTATAATCATACAAATAAAACAACTAAAATAGTTTAATTCCTTTTATTAACATGATTCGTCACAATCATCATTTATATTAGATTTGTCCGATGAGGAGTCTTCGGTTATATTAATTATTAACTCTTGTGTGCATAAATTATCAAATGCAATGTCACGGTCCAAATCAGACATTATGATTCTCTTAGTTCTCTCCACCACACTTGATTTTTACGATAGTAATATTTATTTTCATATTAATAAATATTATTTTATGTTTAAAAAAATAAGAGATATCGATTACTACGTCCTTTTGACATCACTATAGCTTGTCAGTCGTCGAGCTGTCAAAAAACCATTAACAAAATGGACAAACTATAGAATAAGTGATTTGTTTACCTTTTCTGTTCAGTAGGTAATCTGAACAAAGACAAGTCTGGAATCGATGAAGAATTTAGACACCCAAACACACAGCAATAAGTTCTTCTACGAATATCACATATTTTTCATATAGTGAAAAGCCGTGACGCGCGAAACTTGTGCGGCGTCAGCCTTGACTGGCGCACTGATAAACGGTTCGAGATATTGTTTGAGTGTGCGTGCGGCAACGTAAAGATACTATGACGCACACATACAAGCCGCGCGCGGTGCGTTTGTATGAAGTTGCCCTACTTTGTCATTCTTTATACTAAGCTACAACTTTCGACACCTTTGTGATCACGTGACCAAAGCACTGCGATTACCTTATCTCGAAAATGCCAGTGCTCACAAGTTGCTAAAAATGGCGACGACGATATATTCTGACTATAGCATTATACTGGCAGTCATATCGGATTTTTCACCACTGAGACCACTGTGGCAGTGCTCACAGTGTATATCGGAACACACCTAATATGTCATATTTGTATCCTGACATTATATGAAAATATTACAAGTGAAGAATATTAGTCGTCCACAATTGTTTTATAGAATTTGGGAAGGAACATGAAGTTCTTGATTCTTACCAAGTTTTTGTTTCTCAGCTGTACAACTAACTTATTTTTTTTATTTTATTGAACTGTTAGTGTAAATTTGCTAAATATATTTTCATAAACATTTAAGCTGTTTTGCCCCTAATTACGTTTGCAGTAGGCAGGAGGTAGAAAAAAACCGAATGATTATTAATTATTTATTAATATTATATTAATACAATAATTATCTTAAAACTAGCGATTGCTTTACTTGAAGTGTGAATAAAGAATGATTAAAATAATGTTACAATTAATAAAATTAGTTTTAATTAGAACAATGGGGCATTGTAAGACTTTTATCAATTTGGTACGTCAGCATATTCGTGGGATTAGGGTTCCGTAACTCTTCAAAAGTTGCCTTGGAGAGGCAACTATTTAAGAATGTTGAGCGATAAAGTTGCCGGAATACTTGTGTCCTTAATATTCTCTGGGTTATCTCCATTTTCTAAAATTTCTATTTCTTGTAGATAGTCGTCAGCATGTTAATAATCTTGGGTGGCATTCCAATCTTGTCTAATGGGAACCAAATTCTGGACCAATATCATTTAGGGAACCGTGACGAAAAGTCTACCTGAATTTCTACGGCAAGAGCCAGACCCAGGCGAAATATACTGGTGCAGGTCTTTACCGCAAAGAAAATCTGGAGGGAGGAAAGTGAAAATAGACTAAAGATGAAGTAAGGTAATCCATATATCCGATATATCTATCTAATATATAAAATTCTCGTGTCGCGGTGTTTGTAGTTAAACTCCTCCGAAACGGCTTGACCGCTTCTCATGAAATTTTGTGTGCATATTGGGTAGGTCTGAGGTCTGAGAATCGAACAACATTTATTTTTCATCCCCCTAAATGTTAAGGGTAGTCCACCCCTGAATTTTTTATTTTTATTTTTAGATAAATTATTTATTTTTTATTTTTTTATGATACAACATTAAAAAATACATACAACCCTAAATTTTCAACCCTCTGCGATCAACCCCTATTTTCCAATGCGTTTTTTTTTATTATTGTATCCACAGATCCGCAAAAGGGTTGCAAGGTGGCAATTGAATATAATAATTTATTATTACAATTTCCTTTAATTATATTTTTTCTCAATTTAAATTGATCTTCAACCCTTGCCGGTCGATAACTGATGAACTATCAGTTGATCAGTTATCGAGGTGTTTACTTTTGTCACATCTCATTCATCAAACATCACGGAGTAGGGATGAGAACGAAGCCGGTATCCTGCCTTAATCACTATACAGATTCGAAAATTATATTCGGTTCAAATAGGTAGCCGTGCAGCTCAGGAGTGTTTTAACGATGGGTTCTGAAATAGCTAGAGTAATTTTGAAGAAATTTTCAGGCATCCTATAGATCATCCCAATGAGGTTGATCAGCAATTAAAAAAATGAACGCGGGCGAAGCCACGGGTAAAGCTAGTGTCATATAAAAAGATAAAAAATTATGAAAAAATCATGTACTTTATATAGTTCTTCTGTACTGTTCCTATTTGTAATCACATACTAGTACAAGTTCCTTAAAGATTTTTTCTACTTCGAGGATAAGTGGTAATCGTGGTAAAAATGATTGCACATGTAAATCAAGAGTTGCGAGACCTGGTATTTGAACCCGCTTCACTCGGTTTTCCAACCGAGCGCGTTACCACTGGGCTTCTACCGCATGTACTACCAATATAACATAGTCCGTATTAGCTAAGCTCCATGAAATATATAAAAAAACATTAGCAATTATGACTTCAATTTTCGTATTTAGAACTTGGGTGGAACTGTGGGTATTCGTAGTACTATATTATTCGATTGCTTTCATAAGGACACAGTGAAAAACTCATGTTGCATTATTGATAAAAAGACTACATCTTTCACTTGAATACCACACATTCAATCATCGCAATATATTTAATAAATATTAAATTAACAATAATTATAAAATTAACTAAAAATAGCATTAATCAGTAAACTATGACCTAAACACATCGAAAGGAATGAACAATACCTTTGTAGGGCAATCTTTCAGGATGTTAAATACTTTTGAACAGAGTATTATAAGTCCCTTAAGCGATTAATTTGCAGTTTTAGTCATTGGTAAATACCTAATTAGAGCTTCGAAGAGGTATACGTGAAGCGCTGCACTCTTTAACATTAAAACATTCATACATTCATGTATGTCTATTGATCACACTGTGTGATTTACTTATAATATATTGCAAGTGTTCCATACACAAAGTAATTCACACAAATATTTTTAGCGTGTACAACAAATTATGATTTGAACGTATTGAAAAAATGTAACAGTTAGTGATTTATTATTTTCATTTCTACGTAAACAAAACTGAACGCTTTACACAGTTGTGACAAGTGTGTTTGCCGAGACTGCAAGGGGTTCCTCCCTTGCAGTCTCCCATTTAGTTGAAAATGTGTAGTATAAACTCTCGATAGTGACGTGTACTTCGCTGCATCCTCCTTTTATATTGATATGAAATAAATTATGTAATAATAATTATCCTTTATATAAACTATATTAGAATGAACTATTAGCTAGTAAAAATAGAATTTAAATTTCTTTGTAAAACTTACCGTTTACGATTTTTGGTCCATTTCAACTGTCAAGATATTGGATTAATTAATAAAATGCATGTTCAATAAATCGTAAACGGTAAGTGTTTCAAAAAAAAAGTGTGTGATAATTAAAACATACGAATTTTAATCTCTACAATAATGGTTAACATAACTTTTGCCATATATGCCAAAAACTTTGTTTCAAGATGGCACTTGAAGCTCCGCCTGAATCTGTCAGCATTTTGTGATTTTATGCTCAGTACGTGACCCTAAACCTTATAAAAAAAATTTTGGATCGGTAATTTAGTGCAAGTTTGACCAAAAAAATACCACTATTTTTACTATAGTAAGTAAGTATATTAAGTATTTTTTTTTACAAACTAATCACAGTACGTACTGGCTTGATACTATATATTAAGCATTGTCATACACAATACAGGTCATGTCTTTGTGAGTTAGAGCATGCATGTGGGCTTGGGCAAGCGTCGTACTTATAAATGCGTAAAATTACTAGGAGTTCATAAATGTGAAGGGTTATTGAAATAAGGTAATCTCAGAGCACTTACGCATAATGCAAATACTAGAATATTGTTACACACGATTGTAGCTAAGCGTTTTTTTGCTATTTAATATAAAAAGACACGCGTAATAAATAAAATAAATAATAAATCTATTGGTACATTAACACACATGATCATTTAGTTTTATGGTAAGGTACGAGAATTGTGTTATAAATACCATATACATATATTATAATTTATAATATATAAAATATTTCTACAAATTTTGATACCCATGGCCAGAGTATAATATATAAACATTTGTGCCAGTACAAAGAAATGTAAGCAATCACATACCGACACGTTATTTCGCATGGAACAAGTTATGCCAAAACTGAATGCATGGCTATCTCCACTGCGAGTACCAGGAGAACATAACCTTGCAGAAGGTTTACATGTTTTAAATATCGATATGGATTTCCTCACACCCCAGGTCGCACACTGTGGGCGGAGTCTTAAAACAGCCAATGCGAACAAGCCGCCCAAGTGACGGTGTATTTGGGTCAGAATGTCAAGGTCTCATGAAATGATCGATATTGGAATACAGCTGCTAGTTCTGTTTCCACTGACTAGGCGAAAAATAAAGACGTGTACATTGCATGTTTTTTTTTCTTTTTAATTCAGTTCTTGAAATTAATAATAATGTATGAATGGCTTTAGTTCATTTACAAAATTCTTTTTCTGAACTATTTGAACTTTTATTAGCTTGCTGGCTGATCAAAGTTTAAACATTTTCGATGAAGTTAAAGATGATAATCGAAAAAATATAAACTATTAAAATGTACCATTGAACTTTGAAGAAGATTTCCTAATCCCGTCCATAAATAATTATATCATTAGTTTCTACACATTCGCCCGTCACTCCTTTTACAAGATGATAAATATTTGCAAAAAAAAAATAGTCGTGAACTAGACAAAAACTGCACTTCGACACAGAACTTTTAATGATTAATGATTAATCATTAATCAGGTAATACCACATCTCGAAATGATTATTCGTTACAAAGAGTTTCTGGATTAGTATCCAATTGAAAAAATTAAGTAATGTAAAAGTAAGGTAGATGTATCATAATAACAGTTCCCAAAGCAATTTCCTTTATTGTAAACCGTTCCAGCTAATCTCTTGCACGGTTGAATATATTATTAACTGGCTTTTACTGGCAGATTGCTTATGTTATGAGAAGTAACTTAAATTAAAGTTTAGTAGCTTAAGTTAAATAGCTAAATATATTTTAGATACATAAGTAAACTTGACCTAAATGGTTTAGTGCTATATAAAAATACTCTCTTTCTTAAACTTGCTTTATAAAAGCCTTGAATAAAATTCAGATTTAATATTAAATTTAATCCTTAATTTTTATTTTTGGTTTTTGGTAATATTGAAATGATTTCAATATATCGAAAATTGAATTAGCGACCATAATGTGTTGCTGTAAAGCATTCTAAAAGTACTTATTTTATCTAAAATATCTTTGAAAAATTACAATTTAAAGCTTACCTTCATAAAAACTCCTAAAGTCCTCCATAAAAAAATTAAAGGTAGAAAGAATTTTATAATAATTAGAAATGCTTAGAGGCCTGTTGTTTCTCAATGTCAACAAAAATATCATAAAGTTCTTTGACCTCCAACAAATATTTCATACAATAAATACGATGACAGAAAATTACGATACGACTATACTAGGAGCGCATGACTGATCAGGAGCTCTACAGCCTGAACACGCGTACTTAGTTATATAGTGTATGTATACCAAGGTAGACGACTACGCCCATTGCAAACCCAACCCTCTCCAGCTTAGTACAATCCATGCGACTTTGTTCACATTGTATTTTTTTCATAAAAAAGAATCTAAAAGGAGCACACGACGCTGATAGCATTTTTTACTTAATCAGTCAAGCACTAAGGATACTCAAAGAGTACTGGCGCATTAATGCGATATTTACCGAAGTTATAATAAACATATTTAACATTCAACTTACAAACATACCCCGGAACTTGATTTAATTATATTGTCAATCTGTTTAAGGGGGCGGGTCTACGAGTGAGACATACCTATACTATAAGATAGAAATATAAACAAGGCCTTATATAACTTCGTACAATATCTATTTTATTCATTGAATTCTACTCCTACACGTTCATGCTGACCGGGTACTTTTACAGAAATATTGGATCAATACTTTGTATCTGTAGGTCGGAAAGTTTTTAGATCGGTCGAGAATTTGATTTATCTCTTTAAAATTATTATATTATGTACATCCGCATAAAATAAAATTCTTATCTGTGTAATAATATATTGCATCAAACTACAAGTAAATCAATAAGTAGAAAGAAAGTGAGTCTGACGTAATAAACATTGTATTGATCTCTTTCCGGACATTCCGTTCGCAGTACCAAGGCT
The DNA here is from genome assembly GCA_905231865.2 of Boloria selene. Lineage (NCBI taxonomy): Eukaryota > Metazoa > Arthropoda > Insecta > Lepidoptera > Nymphalidae > Boloria > Boloria selene. The sequence goes on from HG993131.1 coordinate 15,929,070, forward strand.
TCAGAAGCACGATGGAGGTGCAATAAACCTGACCTACAAAGGATCACTTTCTGCGCATGCTCTAACATTGCTTCACTAATTCCCTATTTAGTATTACGTCATACATTTTAATACATACGCTTAAATAAATAACGTTATACATTTACAAGTCTTGTAGTTTTTTTTTAGATATTACTAGGATTTCCCGCGACGCCGTCCGCGTTCTAACCACTATTAAAAAAGAGATTGGTTATACATATTTTTGATGTCAATTAATAAAGAAATAAAAAAATTAAAATTAGGTCTTAAAGTAAAAAATTTGGAGACGGCCCCGTTAATCAGTTTCTACTTGAGAATATGATAAAATTTGTAACGATAAGTAGCCTAGCTAGCACTTAGGTGGTTGGTGTGCCACGCGAGTTACTCCAGGTACTTCTCTGATTTTAGAGTTGTGGTCTGTTTCGGAAGACCTATCGTGGGGGCGTCGTTGTTCTACAAATCCTGTAACGCTCTTTTAAGACAGAGAGAGATTTTGTTGAGTTTTTGTGGGTGTATGTGGACATACATCCCACATAACGATCTGTTGCGTAAGTTACTGTAAGCAAAATATAATGAGTATAGCGATAGGATCGCCTCATGTACATGTTGCTATTTATTAAAGTACTTATTTAACTTACTCTTATGTGTATATATACATAATTTTGTATACAATATAAACATTCAAAACTATTGATCAAAAATATAGAGGCGTGTAGTGCTACCTAATTTTAGAAGCGGTATATTATATTGTTAATTTAATAAAGTATCATGTCGAATGATAATTTTTTTTAAATCTGCCACTCCTTATAGTATTTTGTAAATTGTTTGTCTGAACTCTAAGCTAATACTGGAGGAGAAACTTATTATAAATGAACTTATAAGAAAGTTATTCAAGACTTAAAAACGTCTTATCCAGCTCCTATATTTTGTAAGAAAAATTAAAAAATAAATATTTTTTTCTGTAAGTTTTTCTGTAACTGAGGCTAAATCTCTTGTTTTTTAGATTTTTTCTGTATGTCTGTGACTGCATTACGAGAAAACTACTGGATGGATGAAATTTGGTATGATGATATTTGGTTACCCGGGTTGGTTACATAGGATACTTTTTGTTGCGGGAAAATAAGTCATTTCTTAAAAAAATAAGACTTGGCTATCGCAATGAACCTTAATCACATACTTGCGCCGAGTTCTAAGTGTAGCATAATATTATAGGAGACATCTGCTGTGGCATACTATACTGCCCTTAGACATTTGAAAACAAATATTTAGTTTGTAATGAGTGATCTGTGCTATATATCATAATATTTAATGTAACATTCTAATAATAAGTAATAAGTAACATCATATTAATATGACGTATTCTACTCGACATTGGCGAAGTAATTTGTGCCCAAATGGCACGCCTAAAAGCCACAGAATAAAGAACATGAACATGAATATGACGTACTCAACCTGTGTATTAGTAGATTGCATCATACTCCAAGTAAACCTTATTTATTTGAAACGTTGAAAGAAAGTGAGAGTCTGACGTAATAAGCGCTGTATTGATCCCTTTTCGAAACATTCAGATTGTACTAAGGCTTCAGAAGAGCGATGGAGGTGCCACTAACTTGACCAAAGTGAGTTAAGTTGTAAAATAAGTAAAATACAACGTATTTTCTAAATCTTGTTACTTGAAACCTCTGAATAAAGTCCATTTAATCTTTATTTAAGTCAACGTTTACATATTATAGTTGTAGTTTTAAATATTTGTATTTTTTATTAAAAATCTCGTATCGAGAACGCGCACAAAGTGACGAGCTCCACAGCCACTGAATAATGTATGTGTAAACCGAATATTTCAATACAATACTGACACAGTTCTAATAGTGTGAGTGACAAAATGAGATTTTTCTGTAGTCATTTGATCAATAATTCAACACGGGTTCGTCAGACTCTGTCGATGGGAGCAATCGTATAATCAATTTTCATTAAAGTTTTTTAACAATTGTTCGTAAACCTGAACAAAAAATATAATCAGACCAGCAGTACATTCAGCACTACTCCACCTCTTTTTCAATATATTAATACTTAGTACTTATCCTCTTAAAAGTGACTTATTCGAAAGTGTTCTTAGTTTAAATCATGAAACTACTTCAATCCGTATGATGGCTTCTAGGCAGTAAAAGGATATGAGCAACTTTTACAGATCTTACTTATTTTATTACTCGACTTATTAAGTAAAAATACTTTCGGCGACAGACGGAGTCAACGTGCGGTATAGACCGAGAAACTACGAAGATCTTTCAATATTTTTCGGTAGATTATGATTAAAAATTTTATAACGCTACCTAAAAATACGTTTCATAGAAATTTCAAGACCCCATTTTACACCTTAATTTTTTAAAGTCTTTTCTTAGTGCATAACTTCGTCACTTATGGAAAGTTTGTGCAAAATTTCATGTTTCTAGACCCAGCGGTGTCAGCTGTGCGTTGTCAGATCAGTATAATTCGCGTCATGTAAAAAGAACGCTGGCTGTCAAGTTGCGCAGAGACGATTTATCGGACTATTTGGTGGTAAGACGCGGGGCGCGGGACGGCGGTGCACGAGTTGCATGCTTTTCGGCTCGCTATTGGTTTGTCAGTTTAAAATACCATCGCGTACACAAAAGTTATTAATTACGAAATGATTTTATATAAAAAATAGTGAAAAAATATTTTTGACGTATTTTGTTTTATAAAGAGAGAGTCTGATAATAATTCAGTTAATAATTAAAAAAAATATATTAAATGAATTAATTTAATTTTTTGTAAGTAGATTATACATTCTACACTGAATCAAACATATTTTATTTATAAATAGAATTCTATTTAATGACATTCTATCTAATATATTTTTCAATGTACCTACCAATAATCAATATACATCGTGAGCGAAAGGCTAGTTCAAAAATAAAGGAATATGCTTAGGAATTTCGTATGTGAATGTACCGATGCGCAAACACACCCCCCACCACTTTCTTCCAGCGTTCTTTTTACGTGACGCGAACTGTAATTAAAAATAACTTTATTTCACAGACATATAACTATTTATTATATGTCTGTGCTTTATTTAATCACTTCAAAACTACCCATATAGTTTTGAAAAGTTAAAAATGGGTGTCTAACTATTAATGGTTTTGATCTTAAATATATTTTTACTGAGAGTTTTGAATCGATAAGTTAAAAAAAACTGTATAATATCTGTAGCTCATCTGTTTTTACACCTCATTCATATGCGATTGCTGCATCGATAGTCGCATACATTGTACATAATTTTTCTCACCTCGATGCAACTGTACTAGGCGCTCATAACTGCGAAGAGATGGTCCTGCACTTCTGCATTATCTACATAGAACAAAATACGATTCAAATATAGGTCGTCCATTATTTATATCTCATTCAGATAGTGTTCTAATTTTTGTTTTTTATACATCGATCAAGCACAACTAGTAGGTATATTTTAGGTTACAACAAATACATAAATATTATCTATTTTTACAAAATAATATTTGTACTGAGTATATTCTTTTTATTATAGTCGATTATAATCAATAAAATATGTCCAGTGCGTACATTCTTGGACAATTAAATTATTTTTAATTTCTAGGAATGTGTCCACGATATAAGTCATGTTGGGTAGAGATTTTTTTCCGTGAGGTCGGTGGACGGACTCTATTCTTTATTATTTTAAAACTAGAAGACACTATGTTGTAATATGTTATATGTAAAACACTTGTAGCTTTACTGTATTTAATTACTATTAAAAGACATTTTACAAAAATAGAAATCATAATTTATTAAATATAAATAAACTATATAGACGGTTCGGGATGGTTGGCGGTCTTTAGGAGAGGCTTTAGTCTAGCAGTGGACGGCAATAAGCTGAAAAAAAATAGACTATTCAATCTGAAAGAGATGCACACACTCGTTTACAGGATTTCTATTAAATATGTTTGGTTAGATTGAGTTGTAAAGAATTAATTACGAATAGATTAGCTCTACTCTATATTATTTTAGGATAAGAAGACTCTATTTTATAATATGTTATAAAAATACTTAAAGCTTTTCTGTATATAATTACAATGACGGAACGTTTGGCTTAGTTTGTAATGATCCTAATTGCTGCGCCAGCGGCCGCGGGTACGAGTCCCGCTGGGGGCACTCATTTGTTGAACAAAGAATGTTTGATGTCCATACATATTTATATTTAATATACAGATTCTTTAAAAAAATAGATATCATAATTTATTAACTATGCTAGTAACAACTGTTACAGATATAGGCCATGCAAGACTAATGCCTAATGGGATGCACTACACACACTACAACTTCTACCACTAATGTAATAACGTATATGTAATGTAATAAAACGACGAACGACGAACGAACGAAAAGAGTAACAGAATGGATACCAAGAGATGAAACAAGACCAAAGAAAAGATGGGCAGACGTATTCGTAGAAAAAGTTGGACCTGATTGGATGTCAAAAGCTAGAGATAGGAAAACATGGAAAAGACTGGGGGAGGCCTACGCCCGCGAGGCGACTACTAACACTTCCGATGTAACAGATATACAGTGATAAAATATATTAAAATTTAAAAAAAAATATATATATAGAAAAATAGTGAATATAAAACACATTTGTATAATAACATATTAAGATGTATTTTTAGTAGTAAATAAAGGCTTTATTTATTTAATGTAATAAAAGTACGTAAAGTAATAATGTATGCTTACCATATATTATACTCGTAGTGCCTATTCGCGTTTATGGAGTCTTCGAAGACTTTTTTCGAAAAACTAGAGCTTATTCACCTTTAGCATGATTAATACCCACCTTCATGCGAGAAAGATATGAAAGATGATTGATATATTTCCTTGCAGTAAAATGTATTCTATAACTTGAACCGAGGAACCAACTATCAGCATGAAAAAAGTCAACAAATTTTTCCTATGAATTTTTCGTGGCGCGGTCACAGGCTGGCAAACAAACAAAAAATCTTATAACTATACAGTCGGCCTCTGGAGCAAAAATAATGACATTTTCCACAAAAACATTAAATTTACAGATTTGAATTATATATATGTATAGATATAATTAATAGTAAAACAATATCCTTTAGCTTAAGAAGTCATAATTACAACCATCTGAAAGCATTGCGTCTAGCAAATGAGACTAACTAGTAAAATCACCGTCCACATTTGTGTCTGTATTGATTATTCAGTACATCTTTCATCCATTCAAACATGCCACAAACGTCATCGGTGCAATGCACCTATACCAGGAGCTCATAACTGGCAGGAGTTGTTACGCAAAGTTGCAATAATTATTCAAAGAATACGATTTGTGTGACACAGCAACCGTATCGCTTAGATCTCGAGTCCATGAATAACCTTGAAGTTATCATAGATATACAGAACAGAAAGTTCCTTAAATATAAGAGTTAGAAAAAAAAATATTGATAATTTCAGCAAATCTTTTAATTCTGAATACAGATGCTACATACTTGGTTCTATTTATTATTCTTTCATCCATTTTCTCAATCTTAATTAAATATGGAACTCAGCATTGAGGGGAGGTTTAGTGAGTGGAACGATATCATTAAAAATATTAAGCTTTATAAATAACTCTTTAGTTGGGTATTCATAAATTACCAATAAATGTTGATTATAAATTAAATAATATTAGTCTTAATAGGTTACATGAAGTTAAAGACTAACTACCTATTGACAGTGAGCTTTTTTCGCTTTATTTTTAGATAATATCATAATAATAATAATTATAATATCACATCTAAAGCTTTCGGAATGATTGGCTTCGCCACTAAAAATTCTTAAGGATATTAATAATACCTACCTTATTTTATATAATTCTATTTATTTTTCTTCTATTATAATGTAATGTTTCTTTTTTTCTTCTTATTTAATATTAATATATTAATATATTATTAAGTACGAGTATGTGTACTATTTTAGTAGTGAAAACTGTTTTTGGCGTATTTACAATGTTATGTTATTATTCTATTGATACGTATTAGAAAAGCTGTATGTTTGCCTTTTAAATAAATTAATAAATGTTTTCAGTATGGTAGTTCTAGTCGGGAATGTTCTATGTTCATTCAAATTTGACATTTTTAAAACTGAAACGATACCTCCTTGGCTTCATGCAAGCCTAGTGTTGTTGCATCTATCAGTAGCGTTGCATCTCGATAGTTGTCACGTTGCATGAACTCTAAACGTAGTAATGTATTCAGTGGTAGCACACAGACGATTGAAAAAAACTAAGAATTTCTTAGAATATTTTAAAATCTTAACTGGTTTTTGTAAATCCTCGCTTGTCGACATGTTGTTGTGACGTCAACGCGTCTAGTTACCTTATTGATTATTTATTATCCTTGATATTGGTTAGGGAATGGTATTGATTTACATCACAGCTGTTCCATACATTTGTTTGTTTCGCCTCCTAGCGTGTATATTACCCTGGCAGTATTTCAGCCTTGAACATGGAATTCTGAACAAGCAAACCAGAATAATATTAATGACTGAAAAAACTGTACGAATTACGTTTACGAGCGCTTAAAGTAAAAATTCTTTAACGTTTTGGGAGAAATCTCAAATAAATTGAAATAAATAATAAAAATATCAACATAATATGTCTTATAAATTTAAATATACTGATGTTTATTATTTTAATATAAATAATACATAGATATTTTGTACATACATATTATTTAAACTTGTTTTCAATTATTTAAATTTATCTTTCTCTCTCTTACTCTCTCTGTACGAAAGTATTTTTTTAATATTTTATTATTAGTAACAATGTTTGTTGTTATTTTATCTGTTAACATAAATAATATTATGCCGGCACATTAAAAGGAATGAAAATTCCGAATAAGCCGCATAATATTATTGATGATAAAAATAAATATTCAAATCTAAGATTTTTTCAAGGAGCATAAAGATTGTATACTTTTTTTTATTTATTCTGACGTTAGAGAAGAAAATGAGACTAAAATATTACAGGTAATAAATAATAATAGTTATATTTAAAATGTTCAAATAAAAAGCTTCGGGATTTTTGTATATTATCTATATTTAAAAAAAAACTTACCTATATAGAGGAAGTAAAGGCTTCCTCTTTATAGGTAAGTTACAATACCATACCATAACTATCTTTCTTAAACCTACATTGATGGCTATTCTTTTTGAATCTGCCCCTTTCATCCAGACTAACCTTCTATATTAACTATGAATGTTACGTGAATCTGCTCTCGATGATTCTACTCTCGATAATTCCAGTTAAAGAATTAAGTGTAGAAGAAAAAATATATTTAAAGTACTAGCTGGTTGTAGCCATTTTCCTAAAAGTAGAATTAAGCTCGACTAGTAAGTAAAACTATTCCGACACCAGAACATGCCAATAATTTTGAGATGAGTATTGCAATGTTTGCATTGATACTACTTCCCTGCATTTATGCGCTGTATCGTTGCATCTTGATAGTTTCCGTGTTGCTAGTTTTATAGTTTAAATGTGCCTACAAGTTGTTTGTACATAAACGAACAATATAATAATAAGCTAGGATGAATAAAGCGGTACTGCTAGACTCGGCTAAGATAGTCCGCTGCCCGCCGGTTTGTCAACCTGGGCCTCAAGTCTGCTATTTTACATACAATTGTCATTGTGAAACAATGCAATTTTAATTCAATTACCATTGGTCCAAAATTTGGTAGTCTACTAAATTTACAATGGTCGATCAATGGTCTTGTCATTGGATTGTAATTGGATTGTAGTTGAATTGTAGTAGAACAGGAATTGGTATTGCCATTAGCTAAAAAAGCGATCACCGAAATGAGTTTTAGGCTAGTTTCGATTATATATGTTATCAATTTATGTTTTAAAGACTAAGCATTATGTAAAATGATCATAAAAAGCCATAAATATAAATTTTAAATGCAATATAAATAATAAATCCTCAAAAATAAATAAGTTTCATCTGTAACTGTCAAATTGACATTAAATATCAATGTCATTTCACATTTGATAGGTCAATTATTTATTCGCGGACGGTCGTGGTATAAATTACCTACTGTACTAGCATACATAATAATGGTGATAGTTATAGTTAATAGTTAACAGTGATAGATCAGTGGTTATTAGAACTGTCAAAATATTAACAGACTACGCAATTCATCCGATCATTGCCTTGTCATTACGTACGGGACTACCAATTATTTGCAAAGTGTCATTGAAGTGTAAGTGACACACCATCGGAAGACCATTGAATTAGTAGACTACCAAAATTGCAAAAAGTAGCAATTACGATGTCATAGATAGACAATTGTAACACCATTGTAATAGCAGACTTGAGGCCCTGTTGCCCTGACTCCCGGCCGTTTGACCTCTGCCAGGGTGTAATCCTCCACCCGGTACAAATATGTATTTATTTTATTTTTATTTATTTATTTATTTTTATTTTATTTATTTATCTTTGGGAAACACACAGCGTTATTTTAGTAAACATAGATTAACACTTAAAATAAAATAAAAAATTAAGCCAGCAAAGTTTCCACTAAAAGCATAAAGATGTGAACTTAAAATAACAATCAAAAAAGCTATAGCCTAAGGAAAGAATACTATCAAATTATACTAACAATGAATACATTATTTATGTTTTTTTCTTTAAAAGGTAACTGAATCTTTTGAACCCATTATTGAACAAGTCAATATCATGATACTGCTTATTATAGTTATTGCAAGACCTTACAATAAATGAATTGCCACAATACCTGGTTTTGGAGACAGCGGTTGAGAAAGTAGCCTGAGACCGAGTGTGATGACTAGGGCAGTTAAAGGTTAATTTACTTAGTAAGTACGGAGAGTCAACTAAATTATTAATTATTTTATAAAGGAAAAGCTGATCTTTGTGTCCTCTACGGGTTTCTAGAGAAGTAATATTACTGAGACAGGCAGAGCCAAATTTACTTCTTATTCTCCTCAAAAATTTATTTTGTATTTTTTCAATTGAGTCTATGTATTTCTTGTATTGAGGATTCCATGATGTAGATGCGTATTCTAGATTTGACCTTACATATGCATTATATAGTAGTATTAGTGTGTTAACATTTTTAAAATCTGCCCCTTGCCTAAATATAAAACCCAGCATTTGATATGACTTGGTTATTATGTTATTTATATGACAGTCAAATATGACTTTACTATCTAGCTGGACCCCAAGGTCCCTTACCTCTGTTACTCTTTTCAGATTAACGTTCGAAATCGAATAATTATGCAAAATTAGATTTTTTTTTCTTGAAAAAGTAATTGTACAACATTTTTCCAAATTCAAGTATAGACTGTTAGCTTTACAGTACAGTTCCAGTCTATTTATATCTTCTTGCAAGTCAACACAATCTTGCTTATTTTTTATAATTTTGAAAATTTTAGTATCATCTGCATATAATAGTATATTTGAATTTAAAAAACAGCTATTAATATCATTAATAAATATATTGAATAATAAGGGACCCAAATGAGAGCCCTGTGGCACTCCCGAAGTAATTGGAACAAATGAAGAGGTATAACCTTTGATTGCTACAGCCTGAGATCGATCGCGGAGATATGATGTTAGCCATCGAAGCAGGTTACCATGTATACCGATGTATTCAAGTTTTTTTATTAGAAGTCCATGCGAAATTTTATCAAAGGCCTTTGAATAATCGGTGTATATAACATCAACTTGGTATCCTGAATCCATTGCATTAAGTATGAAATCCAAAAACTCGCAAAGATTAGATTCGGTAGATCGCTTATTGACAAATCCATGCTGATTACTCATTAGTAATGGTCTCAATACTGGGTATATCATGTCGTATATAATCTTTTCAAAAAGCTTAGGTATGGTGGATAATTTTGAGATTGCACGGTAATTTTTGATATTTCTTTTGTCATAACATTTGTGAATAGGAGTAATTAAAGATTTTTTCCATTCTATGGGTAAGCAACCGGTATTCAAAGATTTTTTAAAGAGAATAGTTAAAGGTACACTTAGAGTTTTACTACATTGCTTCAGAAAAATTGGATGTATAGCATCTGGTCCAGTCCCCTTACATGTATCTAATTTAGTTAAGTATGATTGGACTTTGTTTTCTGAAATATCCAGTGAAGCTATTATTGTATTAGAACTATAATTGTGAATATCAGGAGTGAATAATGAGTTCATCTCAAAGACAGAATGAAAAAAATTATTGAACATATTGGAAATCGTTTGACCATCTGAGCTAGTTTGGGAATCAAGATACATTGTATCTGGTATACCAGTATGTTCTTTTTTAGATTTAATAAAGGACCAAAAATGTTTAGAATTAATATTAATATTGTTTTCTGCTCGTTCTAAATACGAATTGTAACAAGAATTTTCTAAAAACTTTGTTTGTGCTCTAATTTCTGAGAATACGTTATAATCACTAATCCTTCTATATACCTTCCACTTCTTATGCCATTTTAGTTTTTTATTAATTTGAATAATTAGGTGACGTGAATACCAAATGGGATATTTGCTTTCTTTTGCCAATTTAGACGGAATATATTTGTTAATTACAGAGTTTATGATTCTATAGAAAGCATCAACTGCTTCAGTAATATTTTTATTATTTAGTTCGTCGTTCCAATTAATTTCAGCTAATTGTGCGTTAATAATGCTATAGTCTGCATTGTGATACTTACGTACTATACGACAATTAACACTAAGGTTTCTTTCTATTGAGTGAATATCAACCAACAATTGTAGTGAGGGGTGATGAACATCTTCTGGCTCCGCTAAAGGTAATGTTCGAGATACTAAGCATGTTAAGTCAGATAGTACAAGGTCTAATAATCTATTATTATTGTTGAGCACACAGTTATATTGTTGTAGGTCGATAAAGCTCATAAACGTAGATAATTGGTAAGTGAGAACGTTTTCAGATATATTTTGTAATTTGAGGCAGTTGCTGCTATTTTGTGGTGACCATGTTGCATTTTTAATATTAAAATCACCCAATACAATAATATTATAAAGTGGAAACTCTAAGCGTAAATCCGAGACATATTCAAACAGTTTTAATTGTGAATCAGATTGATTAGAGTTTTGAGGAAAATAACAGCACAAAATAATGAGAGATTTTCGCACAGCGCCTAGTTTCTGATTTATATTCAGGATAGTTACATTTGCATCATTAATGTCAGGAATTTTAGGAATATTACGTAAGTCTACATTAATATCACGACGTATCGCTATCAGAGTTCCACCTCCCATACTCATCTTAAAGCGCTGGTAGTCACGGTCCGTGCGGTAGACATCATATCTAGTATCAAAAAGTTCCGCATCAAAAATACCAGGCAAAAGCCACGTTTCTGTTAAGCATATAATATCATAGTTATTATTCAAAACATTAGAGTGAAATTCTTTTGTTTTGGTCCGTAATCCACGGACATTTTGATAAAAAATACTTAATGTCATGTTAATAATTTAAATATATATAATTATTATTTTCATTAATAATCATCATTACTTTTAAATGAAATAAAAGAAAAAATGTGTGGCATTTCATTCTTAGTTTTTTTTTAAATATAGGCAATATCTTAAAACATAAAATAGTAAGCAGTATCACCTTTGGATCAGACAGTAAACGACAAATGATTATAATTTTAGATATGAAATATACTCGTATATTAATAATAGATTCAATAATGAGTTCAGTGAAAAAAAGTTTCTTTTTTACCTTAGATTTTGACACTAAATACAGTGTGGAATAAAAATTGCGCTTACAATAAAAATCAATGCAAAAAAAACAATAAAGAAATATAACACTTATGAGATTTTCTTTAAACATTCCTTTGATGTTATATGAAGAACCGGCGAAGAATCTGTGCGTCGAACCATAATTGTGCAGTTACGAACCCAGCAGTAGCTATAGCCCTTTTGTTGGGCTAAGCGTTTGGCCTCATTAAAAAGTGCTTTATTATTGGTAGAAAGATGATCGTTAAAATATATTCTATTTTGCATTCCCGAAAATCCTATATCGCAAGCCTTCAAGGTTTTTAATTTTCGAAGGGATGATAAGAAATCATCTTTTTTGTAACGAGCCTGCATTTTCAAAATAATAGGTTTAGGTCTTTTGTCGTTCAAATCGTTTTTGGTGGCGATTCTAGTTATGAAATCTATGTCAGTATCCGGAGACAAGGGGTAGTTAGCTTTTTCGGCTAATGCTTTAATTAGATGTATGAGATTCTCACCTTTCTTTTGGGGAACACCGTTAATTTGTATATTTGAACGACGTACCCACTGCTCATTTTTACTATAATTTTCCCTTAAATCTTTAAATGACATCTTTAATTCATTCATTTCCGATTCCAAGTGTGTAATTTTAGATATTTCTAAGTCAAAATCATTAATTCTTTGAATGACAGAGTTAATAGATGACTCCATATTCGCGATTTTCTCTGACCAATGTTTAACTGTCTCGGTTACCTTTCTAAATTCATCAGTTATATATGTTTTAAAGGATTCAATCGTGGAGTTAAGATTGTTAAATCGTTCATCGAAAAGTAATAATAAAGACTTCGCGTCAGAGGTAAAAACTTGCGGACTGTTGTTACTTCTAGTATTAATAGTAGTCTTACATTGAGGACATTTCCATTTGGCTTTATTCATTGGTAACATTCTTTTAAAGTCTGCCTCTGATAATCCCACGCATTGGAAGTGGGATGTACTATTACACGAAACACATTTAATGCAGTCATCCCCCTTTAAAACCTCTGAGCAATATTTACAATCCATTTTAACGGATAAATAGGAGGCAGGAATATAAAAAAGTACTTTAAAACAAGAAATGCAAAAGTTATCTTACAAAACAGCAACGTCCAAAACTTCGTAAGCGCCGTGTATTTCGTGTCACTTACGCGTTTATATCAGAACCGCACTGCACTTGAATATTTCGTTGTTTCTTTACATTGTAAAAACACTTATACATGTATTTTAACACCGTATATATAAATTTTACTATATATAGTTTAATTTAGAGTAAAAGTTCACTTTTAATAATCACTTTAAACTACTTTTTAACAATTTATTTGGATTAGCACATATGATTTACGTGTACACCGTTCGTACGTTGTACCCGCATATGTTGTATATACATAAGGGGGCTGAACTCCAACCTGAACGCCGTCCACTTCCACCTTGAGACGACGAAGCCGGCCTTGCTATTCCTTACTGAGACGCAGATATCTTCTCCGGCTGACACCTCTTTCCTCTCTTACCCGGGGTATAAACTGGAGCATTCCTTTGTACCACGGGCTGGGGTGTGCGTGTACGTCAGAGAGGATATCTGCTCCCGCCGCCTCGACAGCCTTGAAGGGCAGGACCTATCCATCCTCTGGCTACGTGTAGACTGCGATGATCATCCGCGAATCTACGCGTGCTTGTATAGGTCTCATAGCGGTAATGCCGAAACTGACCGACTCGTTGAGCACATGCAAATGGCTACAGATTCCGTGCTGCAACAGATCCCATCCGCAGAGATCGTGATTCTCGGCGACTTTAACGCCCATCACGCCGAATGGCTTAGATCACGCACCACCGATCATGCGGGGAGATCTGTTTACGATTTCGCATTAGCATATGATCTGACACAACTTGTTACCTCGCCAACGCGAATCCCTGATGTGGAGGATCATACACCTTCCCTGTTGGACCTTCTGTTGACCTCTCACCCGGACGGCTACCTGATCTCCGTCGACCCTCCTCTTGGTTCGTCGGACCACTGCCTTGTCCGGAGTACTATGCAGGTTACGCCCTCAACAAGGCCTCGCTTTGCGGGTTGCCGCCGAGTATGGCACTATAGGTCAGCGGATTGGGACGGGATGCGGTCATTCTTTGCATCCTACCCATGGAGGGAGATATGCTTCTCGCCGGATGATCCAGACGTCGTTGCTGACTCTGTCACCGATGTGGTACTTCAGGGTATGGAACTATTTATTCCGTTCTCTGCAGTGCCCATCGGAGGCAAATCCCAGCCTTGGTTTGGTCGCTCCTGCAAGACGGCATCTCGCCGAAAGCTGGAATGCTACCAAGCCTGGGCTATCGCGTCGTCGTCTAGTGATGCAAACACCAGCATTTTGAAAAAGGAGTATAACTTTGCCTCCAGGTCCCTCGAAAGTGCTATTGCTAATGCAAAGTCGAAGAACATTGCTAGAATTGGCGAGAGATTGGGACGACTCCCTTCAGGAACACGTGCGTTCTGGTCTCTCGCCAAGGCTATTTTAGGGAATTTCTGTCAGCCTTCTTTTCCACCTCTGCACACGGAGGATGGCTCGCTGGCCCATGCCGCGAAGGAGAAAGCTGATCTTTTGGGCTCTCTCTTCGCGTCCAACTCGACTCTGGATGACCAAGGAAACTCACCACCGACGATCCCGCGGTGCGATACTACGATGCCGGAAGTTCAATTCCGGCAAAGTGCAGTTCGCAAAGCACTTCTTTCCTTGGACATTCATAAGTCGAGTGGGCCCGATGGCATCCCTCCGATCGTGTTGAAGACATGTGCTCCGGAGCTGGCACCGGTCTTAACGCGTCTTTTCCGGCACTCCTACTCATTAGGCGTAGTCCCGAAATCTTGGAAGGCCGCTTTAGTGCACCCGATCCCAAAAAAGGGTAACCGCTCGAATCCGTCCAATTACAGGCCCATAGCCATTACCTCCTTGTTCTCCAAGATAATGGAGTCCCTTATCAACTGCCAGCTCCTGCGGTACCTGGAGGAGCACCGGCTGATCAGCGACCGTCAGTACGGCTTTCGTCGAGGTCGTTCAGCCGGTGATCTTCTAGTTTACCTGACACATAGATGGGCAGAAGCAGTTGAGACCAAGGGGGAGGCGCTTGCAGCCAGTCTGGACATAGCGAATGCCTTTGATCGGGTATGGCACAAAGCGCTTCTTTCGAAGCTACCTTCCTATGGGCTCCCCGAGAAATTATGCAACTGGATCACCAGCTTTTTGGCAGATCGGAGCATCAAGGTCGTTGTTGACGGTGCTTGCTCTGATCCTAAATACGTCAATGCTGGTGTTCCATAAGGCTGTGTACTGTCTCCTACTCTGTTCCTTCTGCATATCAATGACATGTTGGAAATCAGCAACATTCATTGCTATGCAGACGACAGCACTGTGGACGCCCTGTACACTGGCCGCGCTAATATTTCTCGGGAATACGTCGACGAGTGTCGGAACAAACTTGTGTCTGAAATCGAATCATCATTAACCAAAGTCCCGGATTGGGGTCGACTAAACTTAGTCCAATTTAACCCCAAAAAGACACAAGTTTGCGCGTTCACCGCTAAAAAGACGCCATTTGTCGTCACTCCTCTATTTGAGGACACTCCCCTGTTTGCCACAGCCAGTATCGGAATACTTGGCGTCAACATTTCGAGCAACGTCCAGTTCCGTGGTCAATTGGAAGACAAGGCCAAATTGGCCTCAAAGAAGCTTGGTGTGCTCAGTAAGGCGAGACAGTACTTCACGTCGGGTCAGCGTCTTAATCTTTATAAGGCGCAAATTCGGCCCCACATGGAGTACTGTTCTCATCTCTGGGCGGGAGCTCCCCAGTACCAGCTACTTCCATTTGACCGCATTCAACGCAGGGCGGCTCGAGTTGTCGACGATCAAGCTCTCTCCGATCGGCTTGATCCTTTAGCTCTGCGTAGAGATGTTGGATCACTCTGCATCTTCTACCGCATTTACCACGGGGAGTGTTCCGAGGAATTGTTTGGACTGATCCCGGCCGCAGAATTTCACCATCGGACATCGCGTCAAAACCGCAAATTCCATCCACACCACCTTGATGTCCAGCGTTCCACAACAGTGCGATTTTTAAGACATTTTCTGCCACGCACAACCACTCTGTGGAACCAGCTGCCGCCGGCGGTCTTTCCAAACCGTTACGACCTGGCGACCTTCAAGAAGAGAGCGTATTCCTTCCTGAAAGGCCGGCAACGCATCTGCAAGCCCTGCGGTGTTGCAGATGTCCATGGGCGGTGGTGATCACTTTCCATCAGGTGAGCCTCCTGCCCGTTTGCCCCCTTTGTCCTATAAAAAAAAAAAATTAAGTTTATGTTTATTTTTATTTTATACACAGGCGTGAGAGTAAAGCATATAGTCGCGTCATTAGCAACAAGGATAAGAAACAAATTGTCGTCAAGAAGAACGAGTGGGATAAAATCAATGGCACCTCTAAGGATATCGTCCTGAATAACGCGGGTACACTCTTCAAAATGAAACTTCTGTGGATCTCTTGTAAGTATTACAATATTTTAAATTTTATAACAAATTGCACTTCAATAATTAGTATAAATTACTCAGAAATTTGACATTTTCTCGCAGTGAAAAATATTTTACATATCGACCTAATTAACCAGAAATCATCATACCCAATATCATTCAAATCTTGGCCTTTGTATCGATAATAATAACTATTTCAATAACATTTCGAAAATATTTTAAGGTATACATTCTAGTCACTTACAATTTAGTTATTCGTATAAATTACGAGAAAAGAAAACAATCATTATCAATTCATAAAAGTACAACTTATTCCGCCGCAAGTTATTCTTCGTACTCATCACACGAATGAAAGCTCACACATCATAAAGAGGATTTCCAAAATTTTTGTCTGTCTGTCTGTTTATTTGTCCCAGCTAATCTCTGAAACAGTTGGACCGATTTTGACGGGACTTTCACTAACAGATAGCATATATTATAAGGAGCCACTTGGGCTACTTTTATTTTAGAAATTTTTATTTATTTTTGTAGTTTACCTTGTGCTAAGTCTAGGGACGAACCCGAGCGAAGCGCTGCAGTGCAGTTACGCCTAGTACATGCGTACCTTAAGTTGTAACAATCTGGATATAAATTTATTGTCTAAATGTATAAATAACTAATTAATTTTAAAAAAACATTTTGTAGTTGATCGAATTGTAAATCTAACTATTGTCGAATGCACTGGAATACTCAACATTTTTCATCAAAACCGGTCGAGCCGTTTAGGAGGAGTTCAATTACACACACACGCACAGAAGTGTTTTATATATAAATATATTTAATGAAACAATTATAAATGCTGTCCCAATATGTACTGAAATGTACAAGTAAATCAATAAGCAGAAAGAGAGAGTTTCAGGTAATAAATGTTGTGTTGATCCCTTTCAGGACATTTAGTTTGTAGAACCAGGACTGTAGAAGCGCCATGGAGCTGCTACAAACCTGACCTACGTTATACGTAGGATCAGTGTTATATAATCACATTAGGGATACAGTCGAAGGAAAAAAGGAGATAGTTAAAGGGATAAATAATACGAAGTGTCTATTCATCCGATAAGCGGACGAATAAATTAAATATTATTCGTCCGACAATTGGTGTTTGATATATCGCGACTGAGACTTTTTTGCTTCTTAAATGGCTCAAAGAGAAATCAATTTGTTTTTTAAGTTTTAACCCACTCGTGAATGCAATTGCGGACGTTTCTATAGTACTTTTTACAAAATACCATTTTCTTGTACATTGTTTTGATGTAGGTACATACTCTCAGGGAGTTTTAGTAACGTAAATTTCATAGGACGACTCTATAGAGCCAGCTCTTTTACATATAAAAACTATTGGACTTATTAAAAGTGGGTGGGATCTAAATAATAAATTATCAGCTCGGTAGGTTAGGGTTATTTTTTTTTTATTTTTGCCATAGGTATATCCTGCACATAAAAATCGCTTATTTTATATTAGAAATCAAAGAAGTGATAGATATTCGTACAAACCGACAATAGTCGGACGAATAATATATTTTTTATTAATACGATTATCGGATGACTAGCAACAGCCTTTAAAATAATTTAGTCATCCAACAATTGTTGGACGACTAAATTATTTTACTCGTCCAACTAGCAGACGACTAGCATCAGCCTAAATAATATTGTTTCAATAAAATCCTAAATTTGTCCAAGCTCTTAGCACGTTTTATGTTTAAAGGAAGAGAATTCCAAAGGCGGACAGCTTTGATGGTGAAAGAATTCGTATAGAAATTAGAAGAGTGGTAAGGAATCTTAAGAAGGAGATTCCGATCAGCGCGAAGGGAACGAGTGTGAGAGTCACTGAAAAACCCAAAACGCTCTTTTAGATAGATAGTAGTTGAAGGATTAAACAGCACGCAGTAGAAAAGGTGAAGAATATGAGTATTGCGAAATCGGATAGGGAGCCATTTGAGCTTTTTGCGAAACTGGGAAACGTGGTCATATTTTCTGAGTCCGAAAATAAGCTTTATGCAAAGATTTTGGAGTCGCTCAAGTCTATTAAGATGCTCCTCTTTGATGTCAAGATAACAAATTTCAGCATAATCAAGAATTGGCAGTAGGAGTGAATTAGAAAGCGCAATTTTAGTAGGTATAGGAAGTAAGTTTCGCAATCTGCGAAGAGAAGCGATTGCTCCAAACATCTTTCGGCTCAGTGATGTTACCTGCGGTCCCCATGACAAATAACGATCCATTATTATTCCAAGATTTCTTACATTTTCTTTAAAAGGAATTTAAATAATATCATTAAGAACTACTGGCGGTAATGGCGTTATTCTACTTGTTTTGCATAATAGTCTTTGACTGCCGATTATGATAGCCTGCGATTTTGTAGCGTTCAAGTTTAGCACATACGATTTACACCAGGTCGATATCGATGAGAGATCGGTGTTGATAGTGGAATTGGTTCATCCGGCGTTCAACATATCAGACAGTGCAGTCAGAGACTTCTTGATGGATTCCATTCTTTGATTTTTGTAAAATGTTATTTATACTGAAAAAGTGAGAGGAATTTTATGCCGGTGGGTAAATATTCACATAAACATACTATGATAAAAACTATACATAAAAAACTTGTATTTAATATTAATTTATAAAATAAATCAGCTGATTACAATTAAGGTGTGTTGCGTTTCACTCCTACCCGCGGAAAAATGATGTTTTTATGAAAGTTTTTCAGTGTTTGCGCTACATATTTTAAATATGGCAGGGAGGACGAATAGTTAGTAGACGTCCGCTAAGAACGAATTTTGCGACAGGGCCGGATTAAGGTGGTCTTAGGCTCTCATTGTTTGCATGAAAGTCCTTCATTTTTTGTTCTACAAACTTTAAACTCAGGAGTGTTAGCTTAGTTATTTTTTAAGTGTAGTGATTGATTTATGTTAAACTCTTTTGTATAAGTATTGCTATTGATTTTAAAAAGAAATTGACATTTGAGTTGCTGTGTATAATATTACTTTTCTCTATGGTTTAGATATTAATTAATATAAAAGCCGTGATACCATCATGGTGGGGGCACTTCCCGTTTGGATTTTCAGTAATACAATACGACTATTAGACTGAATAGTTATGAAATGCATATTTGTCACATGGTTGTAATTGAACACCAATAAACAATTATTAGTACCAGATGTTTTATTTGAAGGAAGTATTTCCTTCTAGGAGGGAGATAGATAATTGATAGTAGACATCCGCAAAGAACGAGCAGGGCCGGATTGAGAAGGTCTAAGGGCTGTCACATTTTTTTCTGAAAGTCCTTCATCTTTTGTGCTTCAAAATTTTTTGCTTGGTTATTGTTAGCAACAGACCGCTAAGAATGGTTTTTCAACAGGCCCTCTTAGACTTGTCCCTTTAGGCACAATAACCTAGTAGGACTATTCTTATAACATAGAGGTTGTGAGTTTGATCTTTGCGATTTAAAAAAATACGAGGCCTAAATACATTTGAGAACACGAAGTATATATTTAGTAAATGAGGATGTATAAAGGATAGCTGAAAATTTTTTTAGACTCTTCCAGCATGAACTGTTTAGATAATTTAAGAATATACCGACAGGAATTTGAATATCTATTTTTCCATTTTTATTTCATAATAATCCAGAAATAACGTTTTTTTATATTGTTCAAAAACATGTTATCAATTCACTGCTTGGCTCATCTTAAACAGATATACACCATAGATGTTACTTATTAATTGGTATGAACGGAGTTCAAGAGAGGTTTCTAAAAATCGATATTTTCTTCAACACTACGAACAATTCGCTAATGTTATATCAATCCCTGGTAGTATAGTGGTGAGTATGCCCGCCTGTCACGCGGGAGACCGGGGTTCGATTCCCCGCCAGGGAGACCTTTTTGCTTTTTGAATTTCCTATAGATAATAATAATCCGTACCTTATTTAAAATTGAAGGAAACACGTGATGAAAGAACTGACGAAATTCTGCCGACTACGTTTTTTCATTAAATGTGTTTTGCATTTTTCATGTTAGAAACAAAGAAGTGATTTAGGTAATGTAGACGTATATTCAAGAAAAAAATCATGTCATAAGCAAATATAAAAAGTAAAATAAACTTACTTTTTATTTAGGAACCCAAACAACATTTGACCAAAAAGTTTTAGAGCCTATTTGATACAAAAAAAAAAAAACAAAAAATATGTAAAGTTTCTTTACTAAAAACCGTTATTTTTATGAATATAATTATTAGTTAATATTTTGTATCTCTTTCGAATTCTAAATATATATATATATATATATATATATATATATATATATATATATATATATATATATATATATATATATATATTACTTTAAAAATAATAATAAAATGAATTAACAAAATTCAAAAAAAAGGTGTGGTACATCACAGGAGATATCTTCTGAAATATTTCTGTAAGACGATGTATGCTGCACTTATGAATCAGCTCCAGCATGTAAAAAATTCTTTTTGCGATGGTCAAGTCCCCTAATTATTAAAAAATACGTTGTTCTACATTGATATGGACACAATGGTGAGAATGATATCGTTGAGCCATCTGTCTGAAAATATATGGGTTAAAGAACAAAGACCAACGCAACGCGTTTCAGATGTGATTTCACGTATTTCTAACAGATAGCGCAGCGTAAACATTAACTATTGAAGCTAATATCTCTTATTAAATTTGGAAACAGAATAATGATTATTCCCATTGCAATTTGTAACTCATCGCCTTAAACCTTTTGAGATGGACTAAATATTTATTTTGTTGATGTTGTATGTAATCATCACAGACAAGTATAATTGCTCACTATTACAAATTATGAGTTGAGTAAAAAAAAGGTTCCTAAAAATCAATAATGTTTCTCATACGTAAAATTCGTATTTATTATCACATTCCTCGGTAGTATAGTGGTGAGTATTCCCGCCTGTCACGCGGGGGGCCTGGGTTCGATTCCCCGCCGGGGAGTACTTTTTGTTTTTTAAAGTATTATACAGATAATACATAAATGTTTAGTTAGACACTTAAATTAATTTGTTTTGTATTCCATTCTTTTTATTAAAGGTACTACATCTATATGTTTCATCATATAAATGATTACCTTATATTTAAACCTTATTCGAAAATATGCCTTTGTCAGTAACTTTGTTATTTTTGTTAATAATAAATTTTTATTATAATTTATATTCTGTTTCAAATATATATTTTATTTTTACTTAAGTATATTTGTAGCTTATATTTTAATACATAAATTACAGTACATGTATATTGGGCAGTCCCGCATCGGGTGACAGCAAAACATGCATTAAAATTATGTAGGTATAATTCGCGTCATGTAAAAAGAACGCTGGCTGTCAAGTTGCGCAGAGGCGATTTATCGGCCAATTTGGTGGTAAGACGCGGGGCGCGGGACGTCGAGGCACGGCTTGCATGCTTTTCGGCTCGCTATTGGTTTGTCAGTTCAAAATACCATCGCGCACACAAAAGTTATAATTTAAGAAATGATTTTATATAAAAAATAGTGAAAAAATATTTTTGACGTATATTGTTTTATAAAAAGAGAGACTTATAATAATGCTGTTAATAATTTAAAAAGTATATTAAACGAATTAATTTACTTTTTTGTAAGTAGATTAAATATTCTACGATGAATTTCATTCATTTTATTAATTAATAGAATTCTATTTAATGACATTCTATCTAATATATTTTTCAATGTACCTACCGATACTCAATATACATCGTGAGCAAAAGGCTATTTTAAAAATAAAAGAATAGGCTTAGGAATTTCGTATGCGAATGTACCGATGCGCAAACACACCCCCCACCACTTTCTTCCAGCGTTCTTTTTACGTGACGCGAACTGTACCTATTTTAATCAAAAACCTTTATTGAAATTAAAATTAATTTACAAATAAAATGAAGATTTATTTCAATCCAGTAGTTACAGATATATACTTTTGTAGTCCATTCATTTTCTTAAAATTTAGCATAGTGGGTACATAATGAAATATTCTCTAATTTAAGTAGTATAGAAGAAGGTAGGTGAATAAGATAGGTGAGAAGGTGTTGTTTTTTTGTTTATAATGAATGTATTTGTCACCAAAGAAATTCAAAAACATAAACTTTTTGGTTAAATTACCTGTGTAGAGTCTCAGTGGTGAGTTCTGTTCATTGATCATTTTTTATTATTTAGATGCAATCTGTGATTTGGAATTTATAAATGCGTTAGGAACTTCATTTCATGTATTGCATTTTTTAAAACAAGGAAATGAGTTTGTAAGTAAATATAAGACATTAATAAGTAAATATAATGTGAAATAAATATGTTTTTCGTTTTATAATCACACAAACAACGGTTTACGAAGGAATATTTCAGAGTCTATATTTTCTTTCTTTTTATTTCTATACGTTTACTTTTTATTTACGTTGTAACTTACAATGCAATAAGTTCTTAATGTCAAAAGTCAGTAAGTACCTCGAGTGTCTCACATTGGGTGCCAGTAAAATATTAAAAAAATCATTGACGTACATACGTTATTTACTGAAATACTAAATTGTACTCGAATTTCCGAGTTCGTGTGTTCTTAAATGCGCTCCATGTGAATACTCCTATTTAGTATGTGCATAGTACTTTTGATTAGTATGTATAGTCAGCAGATTCATTTTAGTATTTTTTATTTATATATTTTATCATCATCATCATCATCATCAGCCCTTTTTGACGTCCCACTGCTGGGCACGGGCCTCCCTCAGTACGAGGGGGATCAGGCCATAGTCCACCGCGCTGGCCCAGTGCGAGTTGGCGGACTTCACATGCCTTTCGAAAACTTGTTAGGTGTTCTCAGACATGCAGGTTTCCTCACGATGTTTTCCTTCACCGTAAGACAAGCGGTAATCATGATATAAATGATTCGCACATGAAAATATCAGAGGTGCGAGACCCGGATTTGAACCCGCATCACTCGGTTATCCAAGCGACGCGTTACCGCTGGGCTACCACTGTCTTTTATATATTTTTATATATTTTATATATTTTTATATATATTTTATATATTTATAAAATACACATTTTTTAATTCGATTGTTTTTTAAAAAGCGTATTTATTTTATATATTTACTTTAGCATGGTACATTAATTAAGAAACGATTAATACTTTTCTAATGAAATAAATTGTAGGGTTAGCTTTGATTGTAGTAAGTAATTATAAAATAACATGATTTTTATACGTAAACAACATTTTTTGTCTTTGAGAATTAAATCCGTCGGGTTTTTATTTGAACACGTGCATAAGCTTTATATTGGATGTTCCCATATTGGACGCCAACAATATATACAGAAAAATTGTTTTTACATTATATGATAAAAGTTTTTTATAATTTGCGTATTTCATCAATACATTGTCATTTTTAGTAACATACGATTATTCGCCCTGAACAAGTACGAATTTTACGACACCAATACACAAGGCTCTGTATGGTAGCGATGCAACTGATTCAGAAAATCCAGGTTCCAACCCTGGAAGAACGAGCTGTCTTCGATTTTCCCCGCATTAGTTAAATACAATATTTTATTATATTTTTAGAGATACAAAAAAGATGTTTATTCAAAGTATTTTTCACAAAAAATTTTACTGATTAATTTATTTTTAATATTTTGTTTTATTATTCGTTTTGATTTACTTACTTAATTTTAATTATAGCACTTTGTAAACATAAATAATTTTTCGTTTTTAGTATAATATTATTGATAAAATTTTTGAAGCATTACGACATACAAAAAAAGATCGATTTTACATATTAATTGTTCCAACATTTCTGTAACAGTACTAAGTTCTCACGATTGCAGAGGAGGTAGACTTGTAGCTGCTGCCCTTTTCTATACGATAGCAAAACACGTTTATTTAGCCCGGTCAATCTAGACCAAAAAATGACAGTGAAGGTACATATAGTCCCAACAAGCTGAAAATTAGTAAAATTGTTCAAAACATTATAAATAATATTATAAATAATATTTAAAAGTTGCCCATCATTCCCGTGTATGGGAAAAAATTATTCAAGGTCAGTAGACATCCGATAAGAATGCATTTTGCGACAGGGCCGGAATAAAGGTGTCTAATGGCTCTCATTTCTTTGTATTAAGAATTTTTTTTTGCTACAAACTTAAAATTAAGCACGAAGGTAGTTAATAGACATCTGCAAAAAATGAAATTTGCAACAGGGCCTAATCAAAGAAATCTTAGGGCTATAGCAAGTTTGCATAAAAGTTCTTTATCTTTTATGCTACATACTTTAAATTTGGTAGGAAGGTGGTTAATTGTTAGTGAAAGTCCGCTAAAAGCGATTTTTCTACAGGACCGGATTAAAGTGGTGTAAGTTTTTACAAAATTTCTTTGTTTTTTGTGTTACAAGTTTTAAATTTAGCAGGGAGTTAGTTAATATAGATAACTCTTAGGATAATACAAATCGGACACTCCAATCAAAAATTATTACGAATTTAAAAATGTCAATCTTAACAAAATAATAATAGAACAATGAAAGGGGATGTCAAGAGTAGGAGAGGGACGTGCACATATATGAAATAGGGAGCCGCACGGCTCAGGAGTATACTAACAATGGGTTCTAAAATAGCTGGCTGCTGGAGTAAGTTTGGAGAATTTTCGGGAAATCTACAGATAAACCCAGCGCGTGATCGAATGAAGATTAGTAGCGATCAAAAATGAACGCGGGTGAAGACGCGGGTACTGCTAGTAATTAATAAATTTCAATTCCACCAAATATCGCATTGTTAAGACTCGGTCAAGTGAAAAGGCCTGTCCTATCTGATACATTCAGGTCTTACTGTTAAATGCAGGTGTCTATAGTGTGGGTATCGGTTATGGATATATACTGCACAGCGAGACGTCTAGTACAATATAGATGATAGATATGAAACCGTAACAGAAAATTATGAACCATCTGAACTACGATCGCATAAACGAAAGGTTCACATATATTGAAGATTTGGTACATCAGCAGTCTAGTAACTAGCACTTAAGGCCGAAGATCCGGAGTTCCTGAGTTCGAATCCCGGGTCGGGCCGAATTCATTCCACAGATCATTTCTTTCAATAAGTTCTTAATATTAATTAATTAAATTTACTATTGTTGCCAAAACTCGTTGGAACGACTTTAATATAATTATATGTTTATATTTCACGGGGTTAAACAAGCCTGGTTTTCGGAAGACTTGCGGAACATATTATTTTTTAACATGAGTAAGCCCCTTGCCATATTCATATTGTAATGTTAATTAATTTCAATTATGAGAAACATGTGAACTCGTAACTTTGCCGAAAAAGTCTTAAACTATTAAGGTACTATAATTATCTGGCACATAATATACAGGTTGGAACAAACGAACAGAATACATTAAAGAGGTTCCTTAAAAATATAATAAATGGAAAAAAATAAAAGGAGGTGTCCACGACACCTTACCCTGCCAGGATTCGAACCTGGATTCTCGGAATCTTTTAGATTCTGATGCGTTACACTTACACCACAGGGTCTTATGGAATAATTGGAGTAAAACTCGTACTTGTTCAGATTAAGTGAACTGTTTTTCGCTAAAATATGACGAACTATTGGTAATACATAAAATTTATTCAATTTATCTGAACATCCGCAATAGAACGGATGCTACAATAAACATATACATACACAATAATTGATATTAATTTACTCGTAGAATACGTTCTATTATTACGAAGTAGCTTACAAGATATATTATGAACTGTACAAGTACTAGGTATCCTTTAAAAAATAAGTATCGGCCAAGTCCTCCATTTATTAAATAATTAAAGATCTTATATTAAAATGGTCACGATGGTGCGATATTAGTCCTCGTTGAAAAGGTGAGGCATCTGTCTGAAAATATACAAATTACTAAGCCATAACATCAAATTTCACAAGACGCGACGTTTTGATGTGCTTTTACGTAATTCTAACAGATAGCGCTCGTACATTTGTAGTTCAGAAAATTTGACAACTTACTTTTTTAGTATGATTTCCTCTAGATTTGAAACATTTGCTTTTGTATGAATTGTTTTATTCGCTAAACAAAATAATAATTTCGCTTTAGACAATAGAAATTTTGAATTTATATTTTTAGTAAATACGCGGACACATTTTGGCGCAATTTCTTACATTGTGTATTTATATCTGTTTGATATTCAATAAAATTATAGCTGGTTTAATGAAAAGGTTCTCAAAAAGAATTTCAAATCGTTTTATTTAAAATTTCTGAACTTGAACGACGGACGTTGCGTTTAAAAGTGTAATAAGGATAATCATTATTTTTTTATTCGGTGAAAATAATATATTAGAGATTAGGTATATATATAAAACGTAGTGAAGTAATTTTATTACAAAGTATAATTGTAGCGTCCTTGAACTACGAGTACATCAAAGTCAAATACAATCTTCTATTTTGTAACATTTTCGAAGTGATTTCGAACTTGTAATCCCTTTTTGCGATATTAATATGGTCTAGAAGTGAGTAGGCACAAATAATTTAAGCGTTTTGATTGTTTTCACCAATTAATCCATTATAGAAGATATTTTGAATCCATTAGTGTAATCTTAAAGGGTACCCATTAACAACCTTGGAGAAATAACGTGGACAAAAGTCAAAGGACAAACCCAGGTTGGGTTACGGGTTCGATTCATAGCACTCATAGCATTTCATTCTGATTTTTCATTCAGTGAGTTTGAGTAAAAATTATTAAAAAGGAACAAACGATATCTCTATCTCATCGTGTGTATCTTGTAGCTTGTATATAATTTATACCTAAAGTAATTAAAACAATAAAACTGTAAGTATATATTTTTTTAAAAACTAAAATAAATCCTTTGCATTCGATTATGGCAACAGTTAAAAAATAAGGTGTAATAAAAATAACCGTATTGGAAAATCTATTTTAATATTTCTACATCGACACAAGTAACAAAGTAAAAAGTGGTAAATAAAAATAAAATATACATTAAGAATTTAAAACATCAATCCTTGTTTGTGTGTAAATTCAATTTTGTGTACAATACATAATACATAAACGACTCGAGAAAAGCTTGGTGTTTAATTACCATTTTAATCGAGTCGCTTCATAGATTATATTTCACTTTAATAAGATCCTCGACACTTAGCCATCATCATATTTATTTATCGACCAAATGCAGATGTTTCTAGGAAATTTACATACTACTTATTTAGTAGTTTACTCGAACCATATATAGACCATAACGTCCTAACCATATATATACTTGGACAGGTCAGTCGGTCGGTCAGTCGACAAACTGATATGAGTGCTTATATTTTTCAATTATTAAAATATGTTAGCTTATACGTTTTTAGACATTGACAGTTTTGTATTTTACACCAACTTTTGACCGATTTCAATAAAGGTGTATTGACTTAATTTAATCAAGTAATCTAGGCAATATTTTTTATAAATTATCGACAGATTTTACATTTTTTTTTAATGAATAGTTTAAAGAATTATTTCAAGGTTATAATTTTTTTATTTTATTTGTTACTTTTTTTGCCAAAATCAATGAATTAAACTAAAGATCTGTAGTGAGTCAATGCACTAAAAGTAGATTTTATCGAACCTTTTTACCCAAATTACTATAATTTATGACATCGTTAATAATAGGGACATAGGTATGTAATACGATATAAGATTTCATACGTCATTGAATACGTTTACGTATAGATTTCTTTTAACGATAGGTATCGATCGTAGAAAGCCAATTTGATAAGTTAAGTGATTTTTGAGGCTATATTAAAGCGTATATTGTCATAATACATATCTAAAATAACACACTATAGAATTCTTTACGTCAAAACAATCTGTACATTATCACGTATAAGCACCACCTTGGACGGCATTATTTCACACGTAGTGATGCGAATTGAATAAAATTCATCTAAAATATATAATCTATCAAGAGGACGGAATAATTACATATTATATGATTGAGATCTGTTGTAAAAAATATTTTAAATTACTTAAAATTCGAAGATTTCTAAGCCATTTTTAAAAATAATAGTAAGATTAAGTCAAGAAAAAATTAGGTTTCGAGAAACCGCTCAACTTGTGTTAAAAATAAACATTAAAAAAACACATAAAATATATCGAATGAGTAATAATAAGTTTTAATATTACGAAATAATTATTTTCGTCAATCTTAATATGATGATATATTAACAATCTTCAAAATTTTCACTAAAGTCGTCAAATGGGAGTTGGGGCTCTTGTTAAAATCAAGTTATTTACAAGAATGTAGCTTTACTACGAGTAATCTTATGTAGTCAAGTTACCATTCTTGAATTATAGTCATCTTAAACTATTGATTTCTACTTTTGGTCGTCCGAACCAACAGACTGCTGTTACTTTTTGAAAAGCCTCTTAGAAAAGCCTCTTTTTTATTCATAATTTTACATAAATGGCGCTGAGAATTAAAGATAACAATTTATCATACAATATATAATATACATACTATTTGGAACTAATATTTCGCTTTAAAACAAACAGATCTCAAACATCATATTTTTATAATAATAAATGTTATAATATGGTACTCAATATTACTGCCGAACGTCTAGAGATTCCCTTGGCGAAGATCGAGCTTGCGATCATTATTCGAGACTCGCTAGCGAGCGTGTTTATCAGTTTTATTAACTGACACCCACATTCGTTTGATGACAAGTTAATAAAAACTCGTGGTAATAAGACGGACCTTTATCATATATTCTTATCACAATATATATTCGCTAAAGATTTTATGTTTTATATATAATCAATCAATAAACTTACTTTAAAATGGACTTAACTAAAGATAAAAAAATAAAAAATATAAACAATTCGTTTAACATACATAAAAATATTTTTATTTTTATTTCTTTTAACTATATAAAGCAAACATATTTTGATTTTTGATTTTATTTTGCAATTTAATTTAAAAAATAAATATCAAAATAACTTGAAATATTAAGTACATAAACATTCTTTAAGGTTACTTACTCTGTTAAAAATCTTTTAAAAAATATATAACATTTTTGTTTACAAACTTAAAATACTATTAAATATGATATTAATTTATAGGAGAAACGCATACATAACATAAAATAGTTGTTTTGAAAAACACTTTGAACGTGTTTTTAATGATTTTACAATTTTAACTACAATGATTACAGTTCGTGCTTACGCTTAAGTTACATAATATGATAAAGATATGAGTCTGCCACGAGTAGCATAATTATAGCCGCTATAGGAAACATTCATTATAATAAAACCTTACCATTACCAATTGAATTAGTAACTTGATAGACTAACTGCCAGTTTCTATAACCTATCTACCGATAGACCTGTAGTTACTTTTATACTATTTTGACACATTAAAAGTTACAACCTGTCAAAATCGTATGAAAGTATCTACCGGTCTATCGGTAGAAACTGGCAGTAAGTTGATACAGTGGAACACTCGCTAGCGACAGCGTAACAAACTTCAATAGTAGCGTTAAACGTATACTTCACCTCGTTTTGAGCTTTTTCTTGTGAACTCGGGTGGTGTACCAGTTTCCGTATCCGATGGTATTTCTGTCACTGTTGCTCTTCTGTCGATGGGTGTAGTGGGTGTAGAGAGAGTGAGTTGTGAGACTATAGGAGATAGAGTCACGGGGGTCACCACAGGGGTAGTCGTCAGCATACCTGAATTTTAAATATCGTTCAGTATATTGAATTTTGAATTAAGATTTAAATATAACTTTTTATTAATAATTAATTGGTTTAATAATCAATATGAAAAGAATATGTAATGAATACTAATTAATAATAATATAATTCACAGTATGATTAAGTTAATCTTATAGACACGACACGACTTGTACAGTAATAATTAAGTGTATATCGTTGGCGTAGGTGGAGAACTAAATAACTCAAATTTTCTGGTTTGGAGAAAATCGCGATTTACTGATTTTTTTTTCAATTTTTTGGCATAATAAAAAAAATTTGAGAAAATTTTACTGTCGGTAATTTTATATACTTTAGGTATCTTTGCCTTTTATTTTATACTTAAACAAACTAGACTCTATCTTAAAGTATAAAAAAATAAAAACCGTTGTCTAATTCTGCCACAACATATTATTGCAAGTATGCTGCAATTAGCTATTTATTTAGGCTAGTTGTTTAGTTTTCCTACGTGTTAGACACATACAGTAAAACAAATTAAGGTGAAATAAGTGCAGTTATTGAATTTGTCAACTACTAGATATCATTAAATATGAAAATTAACTTCTTTGAACATAAATTACTTTAAATAATTTCTTCATTTATCTTATTATGTTTTCTTACCATGTTGTATTAATTTATATTTTGTTGAAGAAGAAATCGATAATAGTTATTAGTCATAAAATACAGTACTTTACATTAGAATTTAAAAAAATATGAATTACATAACTTGAGTTATTTAGTTTTACGTAAACTCTGTACATATTATTATGACATTTTGAGTTGAAGATAAATTAACTTATTTTATTTAAGTCATTAAACATTTAACTGATCATAAATCATAGTTATCAATTTATTTATTGAGTTGATTCTTTTTCCTTCTAGTGTTTAGTGCTAGTTTCAGCATATTTACTTTAGCATTTGGAATACAAAAATGGCTATATTTCTGAAACGGAACAAGATATGAAAATGTTTGTTAGAGTAAAATATGCGGTATTTTTTGGGTGTAATGAAAATAATTAAATGTCAATTTGGCCAAATTTGCTGTTATTTAGTTTTCCACCTACGCCGACGATATTTGCTTTGTACATATAGTATAAGTTTACTTGTAGTTTCCTTTCATTCATTCAATATTTGAAGTAAAATATAGAAATGATAATAAGCAACATATAACTATAATCTCTGTGAATCTTGTGAATTTATAATATTAGAGAAACGCAGTAGAAGAGAACTTCTACTTCAGACAATAACCTATTTAGCCATTCAACCGGATACAGATCCAAACCAACGATAATCAACATGTATGTAATAAAAACTTACCTTGACTTAATCCCGGTGATAAAACAGCTTGCGCCAACGCTGTGGTCCCGGGCTGCCCGGCGTGCAAAGTGTTATTCACTGACCCACTATCCAACTCCTGTATGGGGGAAAGCACTAGAGCCCCTAAAACTGGGACTTCATTCTGGTATGCCTGATGCATTATCACCCCCATATCCTGAACTGGACCCCATGTTCTCATGGCTATCCTGTTCTCACGATCCATTACCTCCTTGGTGACATCTGGTGTGGGAATACGTGGTCTGTTCCTTAATGTAGTTGGTATAGATCCATTGGTCTTTAGATTACCTGTTTTAACAATTAACAATGTGAATGACAGAGGGTCGGTATTACGTTTAAATAATAAGTTAGAATTATAACTTAATCACGTGTAATACGTGGATGGACTTTATGCATATTTATGGAAAAGTCCTCGTTACGTAAAAGTTTGTACACGTATTAGTAGGATAAGTTTATGAAGAAAAATTTGTAAACGATAATTTTATTCGTATAAAAGTTCTCGATTGACTTTGTGTATTTGTAAATTCTACACGCTGAAAAGATCACAGGTAAAGTGAAATTCAGATAAAATATGACATAAAAAACTTACCATGTTTTGAGTTTTGTCTATGTTGTCCTCTCCCGGACTTTCTTCCAACCAGTCTATCGTATAGCGACATTTTATGTGGTGGCGCAGCCACAGGCTGTCCGGCCTCGGGACTCGAATATACAACGGAGTTATGACGATTTCTGCCAAAGAAACCCCCCGACGAATACGCCGTGGACGCGGAACGAACTGATCCCATTCGAGATATCTGTCTTTGGAACCAATTTTTACGACGCTCTACTAATGGTGTATCCACGCTTTCCTAAAATAGGAGTTAAGTATCAAAATAACCAATTATGAATAACTAATAGTTTCGGTTTACAGATTTAAACATATGTAAGTATAACTTTCTACGTAATAAATTATATTTAGTGTTAGACAATCGCCATATTTGTAGCTCCTAACTCGAGAATACTTCAGCACTTCGAACGGAGTCAAAATCACAGCACCTCGCTGTCGGTTAACTTAAGGTTTTGCCGCGATTAACGTCGCATTCTGCTCGCAAATGTTGTGCGTAAACGACGTGTTGCAATAAAATAAGTATTTTCTGTATGAATTGAAATAACGAGAAGATTTTAGAATTTGTAAGTAATAGCGATTCTAATAAAGGAAAAATGTAAAAAATAATAATTTGCTGCCGAATTTGAAATTTAGATTTGTTTAACGCGTATATTCGCCGTACGCACGACGTACGCTATATGTGCGTACAGTCTAGGTTTAAATATGTAACTAAACAGTATACTCACGAAACAAAAAAAAATCACAATACAAACTTACATAGTCGGCATAGGTTTCGTCATGGCTTTTTCTTGGCGCTTGAACATTTGCGTAAACTGCGTCTTCAGCTTTCACTTTGTAGTGGTCTGCGGAACATGGTGGCTCGTGGCGTCTATAGTGCTCCGATGCTACGGTGTAAGGCAGATCCTTCGGCACTACCTCTTCCCAATATTGATCTTTGAGTAATTCTGGGTGCTCTTCATGCATCTCATCTACTATCATGTATGCTGCCTAAAATATGTATTTGATTTAATGATAATTATTTTATAGGTAACAAAAGAAATATTGAAGAATATTTGAAGAAAGATTGAAGAAGAATGTGGGCGGCATTAGACTTTTAGAGTTCGATTTTTATTAGTTCAAGTTCTAAATTTCTAATATATAAAAATCTTGTGATTATTATCTAAAAAACGGCTCAACCGATATTTTATTTTTTTTGTGTATATTTGGTAGGTCTGAGAATAGGTCGTAGGCTATTATTTTTACACGCAAAATAGGCGCTAGTCGTCGAGTTGCGGATAACAGCCGGTCTAAGCGTAGCTTCGAGAATAGTTAGTGATTTATAAAATATTTTTTTTAGCTAGCAATATTTTTTTAATGTAAATTTGAATAAATCAAAATATTTAAATTTTTATAACGCTTACTGTTGGTTAGTTTTTTGAGTACAATGATGATTTCAAACTTTGCATAAACAGATATAAACACTAAATAACAATTATATGTATTCGCTACCAAATCGTAGCATTTTCAGTAAAATTCTTAATATGTCTAGAATAAAGTTAGCTCCTGTTACAGTTACGATTTCCTTTTTTTTGGTTTTATATAAGATTAGCTAAATTGAAAACAACTCATGAATCATGAAAATATAAATATGTAATGTATCCCATAAACAAGCTTTATGAAGTATTCAGAAGATGGCGTTATATAAATTATGAAGGACTCTATAGCAACTCACTGATCTGAGTGTTTCTACAGTGTCACAGTCTAAGAAACTTTAACAAGGTTGTGATGGCAGTCGATTTTTGTTGCTTGATAGGTGGTGCTATGGTGCATGTTTTTTATTATATGAAAACTTTTTACGTCGAGAAAGGTACTGCAAAAGGTCAAAAACTTTATTGGTCTTTACCGCGGCGTAGTTTTTTATCCGCAATTTAACAAGCAGTTCTGATGTTTCTGAATCAATTAAACCAAAATCTGAATGGCCATGATTGCTGTAAAGTCGAAACGTCGGGAACTGAAAATTGTTTTTCAGTTTTACAATTACAACTTGTTACAATTTTTTAACAAATATTTAATAGAACAATAAAAAAAATAGCAATCAAAGGCATAAAAATAGTTTAAGTCGGTAACAGGTAGTCAGTTCATACAAAACCATTCAATATCAGTATTTTGAATCACATTATTTTTCGTATAACATATTAAAAGTATTGAAGGTACCTATTAAATACAGAAAGAAATATTATTTACCTTAATATGTCTATCTATAAGCCAATTAAGCTCAATATCGTCGTCGTCTTCTCCGAATGGATTAATTAGAACTTCGGCTACTTTCAACCATCCCACGTAGAAACAAAACTAAAGGAAAATAAAAATGTTTTACTTATTAAACTTATACAAATAAAAATAATACAGGATATCTAACGTCATGTTTTCGCTTCACTAGTTGCGCCTACGTGTTTTACAGTATTTTATGTGCTTACAAATTTATTGCCATTAATAATGGTGGGATAATAGATTAGTTTGGGCTATTCTGAATATTATTTACTTTTCGCTGGGCGTAAGTTAAATTAATAAAACAGATTTTATAATTTCTAATAAAATGAAAGTAGCCTAAGTTACTCCTTATAGCATTAGTTATCTGCGAGTGAAACTCCAGTCAAAAGCAGTCCAGCCGTTTCAGAGATTAGAACAGGCAGACAGACAAAAAAAAATTAAAATTGATTTTATGACGTAATTACCGTATATCCTTTCATAATATGCATTTAGTGAAAAGCTGTTAATTTGAAATTAAAAACAGATGCTTTAATTTTATTTATATGTACTTCATGTATTGACGATATTTATTTGCAAAAATTCAATTTCACAATAACCTGTAAAGCAGTGAATAGTGGAAAGTAAACATCTGGTTCATATTTCGATGTGCTGCCAGGCGCTGGTGGCACGAGTTGCCTCCCCATGAGTGCCGCCACAAAGTACGTGTACAGCGCTAAAGTAACTACCTGCAAAGTGCACAACTATGAGATAAAAATGTTGGGCATTATTACACACAGCGCCTTTTAGTTCAGTGGTAAACTACGAAGGGAGCTTGTGTTAGGGATACCAGATAGTTGATATACTACATATATAACTTTAAATACATACATATTATAAATATAAACACCCATGACTGGAGTACAAACATTCGAGTTTAACAAATGAATGCCCCAGCGGGACTCGAACCCGCGACCGCTGGCGCAAGAATGTAGGGTCACTACAAACTGCGCCAAACGTGTCGTCAAATTTAAGATTAATATAATATGTGAATTTAAATTAAATAAGTTTTTCTAAATTTTTTGGTCCTAGACGCTTCGTATCCTATTCCTGTAAATTATTAGAAACATACATTTGACAGAAATAGAAATAGGTAGTTAAAATTATAAAAAAGATCTCATCTTAAGTGAGTATCAAAGTTGAAATGGGTCTAATAAACTTGTTTAGTAGGTTATTTGATTTAAAAAAATACATCAATCCATTCCAAGGTCACCGTGATCATTAGTAAGGATTTAACGTTGTTTAACTTTAACAAGACTGTGATGGGAGTAGGTTTTTGTTACGATGCTTGTGACATGTAAATAAAATAAATATGAAGAAATTTTTATTGACTCAACTTTAAAACACTTTTCGCCGTTAATAATTGGTTAATTTACTCCTTATAAACATATGAGGGTATTTAATTAGTGCCTTTTAACTGATTAACATAATATGTACATTATATATCTAGTTTTGAGATTATTACTGATGTTGTTGTTTGTGTGTATGAAAATATAGCAGATGAACCAAGATACTTAATTGTACTACTTAAATTCTTAAGGCATTGTTCTATTATCAGAAACTTTAACTAACATAATCGTAACCTACTTTTAATTTTACTACACTAACACCAAAAATGTATTTTTACTTTACCATAGAACATAACCCCAGTTTATACTAATGCAGCTAATTACGAACTAACTGTTTTTAAAATGTATGTTATTATGTTCAATAAAAATCTTTAAAACTTTAAAAAAATCTATTTAATTAGTGCCTTTTAAATGCGAAAAAGATCAAATCATCATCCTTCATACTGGATAAATGTGGGTTGAGGTGGCAGAGAATAGCGCATTGAACTGCTAATCCCCACCAGGGATGTATTACCATGAAACATATTTCTTTAAATGCAAGCTGACTTTAAAACCGTGGAGTTAGTTAGTATTATTTGAAATGATAAAAGAGATACCGAATACGAGACCCGAGGTTTGAATCCACATGGATATATAACTAGCCTATCTACCAGGCTACCACTGTCTTTTAATGTAGGTATATATCATATCAGCTTAGTAGTCAAGAGTACTTTATGTGTATTTAATTACTTTTATAAAAAGTTGAGACTACCGAGAACGAAACGGGAAACGGAAAATAATGAACGTTGTTTTTATTTCAAGAAATCCAATTACTGCAAAAACTGTTGGTTACCTTGGCAGCGAGCTACTATGAGAAATTAATTTTCCTAAACCTGAAAATAGCTCGCGTAATAAACAGGGGTTTATTCGAGATAAGCTGTTTAATTGAATAGAAGATAAAATTACGAGAAACAATTTTTTTTTCTTTAAGTTTGCCACAGTTAAGTAAAAAAATGTTGTCATCGAGGTAGTTACTACAAGCTCGGAATGCCTTCCTTCTGAGAAAATCTTGCTGAACTTTATGTATTTAATCAGTAGTAGGGTGTTAAAAAATTAAAAAATATTTGTTTTTTATTTAATCTTTTGTTACAGTACTTTATATGAATGTTATAAAATTTTATTATAGACTCTCGCTCCCCTCGGACTCGTCGTTCGATTTACCCTTAAAAATTATGAACCACCACCACCACCTTCTCCTCGAGAACCACTTTATTGGTGAAAAATCCGTGCAGTAGTTTTTGAGTTTATCGCGAACAGGCAGACTCACGCGGCATAAGACTTTGTTTTATAATATGTAGTGATGTAGTGATGAGAATACTTTACCATCGATATACTCATGAATAAAGAAATATGACTTACTTAATAATAATATATCTTCTATTTATTATACTCGTAAGAATAAAAATAAAAATATGTTCTTTTGGTTTTCTTATACTCTTTCCGAGAACATAGATCTCATTGTAATTAAATATGATGAATTCTTTATATATTTGCGATTGTTCCTGTCGTCCAAATGTGTTTTTTTTGTAGACGTTTATCTTTCATTCTTTCCTATACCATTCAAGTTTAGGGATGCATCTTAGCAAAGTTAGAATTAATACGAGTAACTAGCTATACAGATAAATAAAATTGAAGTATCTGTGTGTAATGTGAAAATAACAGCTTTGAACTTAATCCGTACACAAATACGTTATAACAAAAACACATTTTTCTAGGTACGTCGGTTTATTCAGCTTTAATTCCGAACCGATCTAGACAAGACTTTCACTGGCAGTTAGATCATATTAATCCTTCTAACATGGCGAAATAGCAGAGCTTAGGCTACTTTTATTTCAGACAAAGGATTTAAAAAAAGTGAATTATTGTTTCATTCAAAAAACTTCAAACGTATCGTAGCGAAGCGAGGGTAAGTTGCTAGTATAATATGTTTAATAATGTATAAGACATGACGAATCTTGTACATCTTGTACATATATTATGTATATATGTACATGATGTGTAGATTAAATTGCCAGGTTTACGAGACATAGCCAGTTTAAGTTAGACATGCATTCCCTTATCTTAACACGTACACGTACCTACTGCTTATGACAAGATGCAATTGTTCTACCGGTATTTTGTGTGACAACTGTTATTATGTTATTAATTACATAATAATAAATAAAATATAATAAATAAATTAGGTAATTATTGATCACAAAGATGTTATCATATCATTTACGACATGTATGGCTCAGTTGGTAGTGACCCCTCCCGCTGGGGGCATTCATTTGTTGAACACGAATTTGTAATCCAGTCATGGGAGTTTATATTTATAATAATTATGTATTAAAAACATTTATATATGTGTACTAGCCGTCCCCGCCCGCTTCGCTGGGCGAATTTTCAAAAGAAATAAATTAAATTTTATTCATCATTTTTATTTTTTTTTATTCATATTTTTTTGCTTTTTTTGTAAATTTTTATTTTTTTTATTTATATTTTTTTTTGTTAATTTTTATTTTTTTTATTTATATTTTTTTTTGCTTTTTTTGTTAATTTTTATTTTTTTTATTTTTATTTTTTTTTGCTTTTTTTGTTCATTTTTATTTTTTTTTCTGAAATTTAAAATATTTTTCAAAGAAGAGTCAAATTCACTTAAAATAAAATTATTATTATTTAAACAGTAAAAAAATAATCATTTGGAGTCTGTAGAAGTTACAGTTTGGAAACATAAATTTAACATTCTCACACCCACCCCCGCAATCCCTATTGGAAATAGAATTTCGTAAAATCCTATTTGAGATGATTTCTGCATGACAAATAAAAGATTACTACCAAATTTAAAGTCTATAGAGGTTACAGTTTGGAAATAGAAATTTCACATTTTAACACCCACTACCGCAATCTTTTTCGTCGGTGGGATGTTGTAAAATCCGCTCTTAAATCATTTCTGCATCACATATAGACGACTCTAGCTACATTTGGAGTCTGTAGGAGCTACGGCTTAAAAAATAAAAATTTTCATTGTTAAACCACCCCCGCAACCCCCTGTGGGGTGAGCTACCGTAAAATTCGTTCATAGACTATTTCTACATCTCTTACAGAAGATTCCTACCAAATTTGGAATTTATAGGAGCTATAGTTTAAAAACGGGAATTGTTCATTGTTAACGCCCCCGCAATCCCCTTTAGGGGATGAATTTCTTAAAATCCGTTTTTAGTTGACCTCTACATAACGAAAGTAATATTCCTACCAAGTTTCACATTTCTAAGTCCTAAATTGGAATACTTCGATTATCATCGAAATTTTTAACGTTTTAGCAGACTTTTTTAAAATTTTCTTACATATATAAACATTCTCCTGACAATTCTGAAGACAACAAAAAAAAATTAACCCAATCGGTCCAGCCGTTCTCAAGTGATACTCGATCATAGATACGGCATTTTATTTTTATCAAAAAATGAGAGTGGGTGTGCAGGGGTGCGTGGAAGTTTGTAAGTAGATTCTTAGCTGAATGTAAAAGAACATTATCCGTTTAGTAAACTCCGTTGAAATCCATGAAAACAAAAGAATCAAGAGAAAATGCTTATCTTTTGTTTTTATTAGCGGGATAAATGTTCATAAAAGTAAAACAGCAATAAAAAAATGAAGGAATGTTGGAATTCATAAAATAGATAGCCATAAACCATCTAGGAAAAATTTCGCA
Source organism: Boloria selene (assembly GCA_905231865.2). Taxonomy (NCBI): domain Eukaryota; kingdom Metazoa; phylum Arthropoda; class Insecta; order Lepidoptera; family Nymphalidae; genus Boloria; species Boloria selene. Next base: position 15,968,530 of record HG993131.1, read on the forward strand.
TCGAATGGTGGTGGTTTCATGTCGATACGATTAGTGGTTTAGGCGTGATTGAGCCTCAAACGAAGACCATTTTCATTATATATATATAGATTATACCAACTATCTGGTATCCGTAATGCAAGCCTCGGAACTAGAGGGTGCTGATGTAATAATGCCCCCATATATTTATTTATTTTATTTATCAATCATACTCGACTGTCATATTGAAAACTGCATATTTTAAATATGTATATTTATAATATATATGTACCTACTATGAATTTAAAGTTATATTTGCGTAGTGTACAAAATATCTGGTATACATAACACAATCTTTGTAGTTTACAATGGAATTAGATGGTGACGTCTGTTTGTACTAAAAAAAGCTACATACATTGTAGCGTGTAGAGGACAGAGGGACCGAGAGCGTAGATTTAGTAAAGAGGGTCGACTGGTTGACTGGACACTTTGACCGCGACTCAATTAAAGTTACTCTTTTACAATCACGGTTTGATATACATTGCTTTTCTCTCATTCAGAGCAAGCGGCTAAGGTCTTAATTAAAATGAAATAGAATTTAGTTCCATTTCAGCAGGTATTTTAATAATAAATTGAAAATTATACACCTCTACCAAACAATCCATACCTCGTTTAACAGTGGCAATGGAATAATTAAAAAAACAACTAGCAGTACGCGCGGCTTCGCTCACTTTCAATTTTCCGATAGCTATTTAAATTAACAGAATCACTAAGTATATGAAGATTGCCTAAAAAATCATCAAAATCTCATTCAGTAATTGCTTATCTATATGGTATGATCTAACTATTTATCAACAAAGTTTTCGAAATGAACGTAGTTAATAAAACTTCTCATGTAGGTAATTTCATGCATTTCCGTTATTGAACATATCTGACTAATCGTTTGAAAAATATTTCATTTTGCTTTCCATTGCAATTTTTACTAATATTTGAACAAAACAGCGGTTACTATAGCTGATTTCTGCATCATTTCCTTGATATTTTTAAAATTATTCTAATTAGAAAACTAAGTGTAATATGAATGCATTTTTGTATGTATGTATGTATGTGTGATTCTTTTAATTTGTCAGAATAAGACATTAAATTATTTTTTGTTAATTTCTGACTTCAAAACTATTTTAAGATTTTTTATTACAATTTGGATGCGAGTAAATTATGGCTGAATACGTAGAAGCCATAAAAACGTAATATTAATTAAACACTTAGTTAAATAATGAAATAACTATCCGTTCACTTCACTTTGATAAAACTAACCGTACTTAGAAAGCAAAAAAGGAATGGTGTGTACCATTTAGTTATATACAAAAAATAAAATCACGAAGAAAATTTAGTTTCGTATTACATATTTACTGAACATTAACGATATGTTGGTAGTACTGACATTAATTGCCTTCGCGTCGAGAACTCGCTCATTGTGTATATATTATTACATAAAGGAATAATAAAATGTGTTAAGCATTATGATTTTCGCCAAGTTGTGACAGCTGTTTACCGCGGCACAAACCGTGTCGATTGTATCTACAATACGTCAAATATTTGAGTTACTTGATTTAGTTATGATATTTACAACGTTAAGTATAAAGGTATATAATATGGTTGCTGCTATTTGTCCCTAAAGCGACTGAACGTGTTTCAATGTAATTTGTAGAAATTGCTATGACCTGTAATAGGCGCGAAGCAAAGAAACGCACTGCTATCTGCTTTAGTAGACCTTACGTTGGGGCATTGTATTTGACAATGGTATGCGTATTACATTTTTCAAAATAAAAATGAACAACGTATAGGCTACTATTTAAAACTTAACATAATAATTTCGTGTAGTATATGTATTATTAAATATCTTAAGTATATCAATATTCTATTTCGAAATTTTACATTCGGAAATCGCGATCGCTAAAAAGTAGACTGGAAAAAATCATGGGTTTACTTCATAGTTTACGCTCGGCGGTGATGAAACTCAGTAAATCAGTGCATGTTACTTTAAAAGTTTAAGAGATTAATAAGTTTCTGGCAATTTTTTCATCAATTTTCAATGAATTTAATGAAATTGATAAAGCAGTTTTACGGCGTCTTAGTTTTGGTTAATTTAAATATTTTGGGAAACGTAAGCTAGGACCAGTATACAAGCTATATTACATCGTCTAAATATTAAAATCTCTTGTAATATTAATTTAAGTGAGTGGTTATTGAGTGTTTTTGTAAAAGGGTTTATTTTACAATTGTAAATACACTTAAAAGGATTTCAAATTTATCTCAGTTAATGGAATTAAACGTAAACATTGAATATGTTAAAAATAATCCCATGCAATTTGTTGAATAAATATTTAGTTGGGCTATTCCTTTTTATATTATATTTTTTGTTGTTAATCGATTTTAATATGCGAATTATTAATGTTTAAACAATTCTGGACCTATTTTATCTGTAGCTATTCCATGAAGATAAAAAGGAATACTTGCCAATGGCTTATTTAATAGGTTTTAACGATTTGTAGATTTCTTAGAAATGTGATATTTTCCACAGTAAAAAGTATTCTATACATTAACCTGGATAACCAGCTATCATCATAGAGAATTGCATCACAATGTGTCCAGAGGTTTTCTCGTGATGTCTTTCAAAACTTTAATTGGATAATGACTATTTCAATAACATTTTTCAAAAATATATTTGCAAAAAAATATATATTAGGTACCTACTGATTCAACTGAGAATTATATTATGTATAGATTGTAAATATAGGCTCAATATGCTCACTAACGAATGGATGTAATTACCTAAGTAGTTACGGTGTAGTTTGTGAGACATCATCATTCTACTAAAGTCTACTATGTTTACAAACTATGACATACCTACCTTCCTTAAGAATGAGAATTCACAGCTTGATTTTGGCGTAAAATACACATTATCATATTAAAAACGAGAAATTTATATTAAACAATGTTTGTTATACTTTCTCGTAAAAGTATAAATAACAGAGCAGATTTAGATAAAATTTTAGAAAATTCAAAAAAATAAACTAAAGAATCTTACTTCAGATATTATGTACCCAATTATCCCTGAATAATAATTGGTCCATGAGACAAATTACCTTCTAATAGAAACAAAATTAACATTAATTATTACTCATCAATGCTTCGCCTACATAATTATTCAGACTTATCAAGCGAGAAGGAACTAATACGTTAATGGCGTTGCGCGTTAGCTTTGATTTTGTTTTGACTAAAATTCTCCATAGACTAAATTTCAGGCAGTATTTTTTATATCAGAAATTAAAAGTGTTTCTTTGTTGAACCTTTTTGTGAAAGTTTTACATATAATTGGCCAAGAGATAATACTTCACAGTTCACTTTGTAGATTTACGTGCTTAACACATTAATATTCTAGGTTTATCCAACAGATGTAATGCTGTTCATTTTTATTGGACTTCAAAATGCGTCTCGTCAAATTGAGTTAAAGATATTCTTCTCGAAACAAGCTATACATTAAGGGTAGACCCATATAACTTTTGCTTTCGCACTACACCACTCCTTTGCTTTTTGCACTATTACTCAAAATCAAAAGAATGAGATTTTGATTATCGAATAAACAATTATCGTATAGGGAAGTCTCGTAAGCCCGGACGGACGTAAAGCCAGACACTCGTGATTAGAATGACTCTAAGCAGTAAGGCATAGGAGGTGTTGCCTAAAAATCCAGTACCATCCGAGGAGTTTTTTTAAATTCTATTGCTATTATATTACTATAATAATGGACCCTAAGTTCAGTCACCAAAAAGTCCCCTAAAGCCATACAGTTTCATAATTTTAATTTGCAAGTCAGTATTATTTTAAGGGTCAAGCTGGGCAAGCCAACACTCTCTACAAAGATACTCGACATCAAAAAAATGCCAAGTAGTACTACCTAGTAGCTGATAAATTGTATCAGCTATCATTCATTTATCGGTGCAAATTTTTCGATAGAGAAATATGCGATTGAAAAAAAAGAGGTATTTTTTATACCTTTACCGAAAAACTTGCAATAAAGACCAGTTACCCAGATATACATAATAATATATTGTTTGGTGTTATTTAGTCTGCGCCGTGGGAACGTCCTACATTTAAGTAATTTATAATATTACCTACTGAGTGAATTATATTTGAAAATTACAATACGTACTACCCATCAAACTTGCTGCAAGCAGATTTTAATTTTGCATGTCAATTGGCTTAGCATTTCAAAAACAGGAAGACAATTTTATATTAGTAATACGGGTATTTTTAAAACCCAGTTATCTTTTAAGTGACTTCTAGATTTCTTATTAAAATTGAGTAACAGTCATTTTGGTGCGGCTAAAACTAAAGTAAATCTTAAGTATATTCGAACACTGCATCTATAAATATGCTCATTTTAATGCTACGTGTCGTTTTCGAGAAATTGCAGGTGTAACGTAAAACGAACGAATAAATGATTTTAAAACTTTTTTTTCAATTAATCTTCAAATTAAATTAGTCAACAGGTTAGAAACTATAGTTATTAGAATTTTTACATGTCCGTCTCTATTGCGTCATGGTATGACGATAGCTCATATCATGACTTCAACAATAACTAATTAATTAAAATAGTATTTTTTTTTCTTTTTAGTTTCGGTTTTTTAACGTTTTGAAGTTGGTTTTTATTTTTGTTAATTTGGGAATCGAAGTGAAACGGGTTTAAATCTCGGACCTTACAGTTCTGCTATTTTTATGTGTGAATCATTTCCAAATAATTACTCCCAAAGGAAAAATCTCGAGGAAATCTGCATGTCTGATAGAACCTATCAAGGTTTTGAATCCACACTTGCCCTGCGTAGGTACGACCTAATCCCTCCGAATTGTAGGAAGACGCACTTCAATAGGGCGTTTTAATGGGATAAATATGTACATATTATATTATATTGTACTAAAAGTAAAAAATATTTTAGTTTGATTATATTATTTAGGATTACTAGCCTGAGTGTAGACGAGAGGTACGCACACGGTGTCGTATCCGATCAGAGCTCCCAGCCGTCGCCTTATGTCTGAGAGTTCCACCAACAACGTCTGCACTATATGGTCACTAGTTATAAGCCCTTCTTTACGAGCCCTATTTATTATATTCGTTGCCCACACCAGGGGCATCCAGTATTTGGACATCGGACTCTTACCATCCATCTTTTCGAACACCTTTCGCTCGCTCTCCAGCATTAAACCTGAAAAAATTGTCACAGAAATAAATAAGGTTATATTAAAATAATCATTTCAATTTTTCTCAATAAATATTCCAAGAATTAAAGAAAGTTAACAGAAGAAAATTAATATTGATAATGCACAAAGTAAAATAGCTGGATCACTAAGGCTTCAATAAGTAATTAATTAAGCTACCAGTCAAAGGCCTTTTCAAGTAATATTTTTTTAATAATTTCCTTGAAAATGTATTATACGACGAATCCATTTTAAGAAGCATAACCGATACCCATGGCACAGGTGTGACAGACCGCCAACTTCTAAGCTCCGAGCAGTTATTGAGGCTTACTAAACAGAAAGAATCAATAAAATTTTGCCCGACCGGGAATTGAACCCAGTACCTCTCGATGTGTGGCCGTACATGCTAGCCACAACCACAATCCTATAATGGTGAAAATTCTAATTATCTGTTTATAATCCTAGTACCTACGGGTTATAATATAGATGTATTCGATGCATAGATTTGAATGAAAAAAAAAACGATCGATTTTTTATATTGGATGAAAAAAAGAATCACTTACGTACGTTTTTTTTATAACCAAACGACGACAAATAAGCCATGAGCCATCCAAGAAAGTCCAATAGTATGCGTGGGTTTGGAAAGGTTATGAACTATTAAAGCCCCCACACTATAGACTTTCTTGAACCTATCAATAAACTAGTGCAAGTGCCAATCAATTATAGTTAGGCGGTCACATGAAGATTATGTAAAAACCTTATAACACGCACCAGGTGCTATATATACTCGTAGATAAAATAAATGATTAATGAAAAACACGTCAATGCGGTACTAGTTTTTTAGACCAAATCATAGATTATTTACTATAAATTTATTTATTATAGATATATAATTAACATCAATGCATACATACATATATTATATATAAATAAAATTGAAGGGTTTGTTTTGAATTTCAATATAACAGCTATTTAATAAATGCATATTATGGTTCATGAATAAAGTCTATACGGTACTTATATCAGAAAAACATTTTTTAATTTTAGTCTGTCTGTCTGTCTGTCAGTTTTTTCCGGCTAACCTCTGAAACGGCTGCACCAAATACCTCGCAGATAATAGCCTTCCTCGATAAACGGACTATCCAACAAAAAAAGAATTTTTCAATTCGAACCAATAGTTCTTGAGATTAGCGCGTTCATCAAACAAACAAACTCTTCAGCTTTATAATATAAAGTATCTATATATAAAGTATAGAATAGAAGTATAGAATTTAAAAACCGTTTAATGTATTTTAACTTAAGGACAGCGAAGAGAGCCGGGTTTGCTATTACTTCATACAGTTATAATATTTATAAAGGGTATAATCTTAGAATTGATAATATACAGTGAAACCTGGTTAAGTGAGACATCAAGGGACCTGCAATGTTGTTTCACTTATAGAGGTATTCCACTTACCCAGTGTCTCAGATATCCAGGTATAAATAAATATCTGTCTCATTTACAGAGGGTTCCATTGATAGAGGTTATTGACAGGTTATTTCAGTTATAAAGGTGCGATCAAACAAAACAATGTTTTCTCAGTTACAGAGGTCTATGCATATAAAATTTACTCCCTGTCTCAGTTATAGAGGTAACTATGATGATAAATCGAAAGAACAAATCCCAGATATAGAGGCTTAGCTTGTCCCACTAACAGGGGTAATTCAGTGCCTAAGTGTTGGGACCTCAGCATGAGTTCCAGTTATGGAGGTTTCTCACTTATCCAGGTCCCACTTAAGGCTGCTCTCTCGAAAAAATCAACATTTTCGAGATCTTTGAGATCACACTGCCTTTCAAATATAAATGCTAGAACTCTTATACTTTTTTACGTAGTTTTTCATTTCAGTCTGAACAAACATACCAAAGCAGAAACATAATTAGTTAAGTTTTGTAACACGAAAAAAATAATATAAAACACCATTATTTTATTTTATTTTTGCTTTCTTGTTTGGCTGAATATAACTTATTAACTTGAAACTTACATTGAAAAATATTTCAAAGTCAGTGCTAAAATTTCGCCAAAGTATAAATAAATATTATTTGAATCTTTCTCTCTAAATTTAAAGAAATAGTTTTGGCGCTTACGGCTTTTACTTCCAAGCCACTGAGTCGCCCTGCGCGGGGCGAGGGACGCGTGGATGCCGTCACCGCCCATCAAACTCAGTGCCGCTCACGCATTACTGGACGACGGACCTACGTTCCTATTCCTACGCGTGAACTTGTTCCCGACTTGCATATCATATTTTGTGAATCAACAGAAAACCTACCTACCAGTGTTACAGTATTACATCATGCCAAGAAAAAAACGAAATGATTTGCGTGAACTTGCTGCCAAAATGAGAGAGGAGAAGGTAAGTGATGTTTATAACTCTAATTATTGTAATAGTCATATACTTATTACCTACCTGTTTTAATTTGAATTGAAATGAAATTATGTAAGGAGGTACCTATGTGAATGTTGGATTCTATTGCTTATTATTGCTTGATAAACGTTCCTTCAAACCACATATACTATAAAAAATTACGACTCGAATACAAAAAAACTAATTGAAAATATTCAAAAATGAAGCCACAGGAAATTATTTTAGTTTTAAAACCATCATATGTTCGCGCAAGCGAAGTTCGCTAAGGTCATGCACCCCTAGAAAGTGACGCGAAACTCAATAGTCATGTAATTTTGTGTAATTTTGATCATAGTAATAATATTATCATTCTCAATTACTATAGTTCGATAAAATGCTTAGGTTTATCAGAAAAGTATCTGTATAATTTATTTACAAAAAAAAACTAATAAATTATATTTAATTTGTCTTTCAGAGAGAATTAAAAAAAGATTTTTAGCGACTACTTTACTTCTAATTATTATAAACATGACATCATTAAATGATTTTAAAAACCCCATCACTATCAACATACGAATAATTATCTACATACTTTACGAGAGACAGGAAAATATGCGTGTAAGAAAGAAGTTCATTAGTTCTATTAGTGGTATTAACATTATGATACTTTTTCACCCACTTGCAGGTACAACTCCATTAGGTTACTCTTACTACCTAGCATTGCAGCGTAAGATGACCTACACATAGAATAGTTTGATGTGGCCTTCCTGTATGGTGAGTTATCTGAGGAGATATACATGGAGCTGACAGAGGGAGTGGAAGCTGGACCTACAAAAGTATGTAAGTTAGTTAAATCCATATATGGACTCAATCTTCTAGATGTTGAAATAAGAAATTTTGTTCATTTTTATCTACTTATGAGTTCAAATCATCAGTTGGATCTCTTAATGATGTCAAAGTTTTTTAATTCTTTATGTTTATATGGATTATTATTAAGTAAAAGTAAAATTATTTTGTCTATGATATGAAGTGGTCTCAAACAAAATTTTAATATAAAGTTATTAAATTTTAACTCATTTATAGGTATGGAAATAAATAAAACTATGGAATATAATAATAAGTATAAATAAAAACATTATATTAAGTCAATAATAAATAAATTTAATTTGTCAGATGCTAGAAGTAGCAGTACTCCTGCTGACATAAAGTACATTTATGTAAGAATACAAGTAATGTGTCTGTAAATTTTCATATAGAGAAGCAGTGGGAGCATTATTGTTTTTGACTTCTGTGTCAATTTTAATGTTGTAAGTAGGTATATAAATGATCCAGGTCCTTCACATGTAACTGCATTTAAAAGAATCCTTCATTACTGAATAAATACAAAAGAAAAGTGTATTGTGTATAAAGGTAGTATAGATTTAGTCGGCTACTCTGATTCTGACTATGCTGGTGACTTAGATAGTAGGAATTCTAACACAGGCTATTTATTTTTAAGGAATGGGGGTCTAGTCACTTGGTCAAGCCGTAAACAAAACACTGTGGTGTGGCTTTATTCACTACTGAAGCCGAGTACATGGTTGCCAGTGAAGCCATAAAAGAAATATTAATATAGTAAATAATTTTTAATTAATATTGGGGAGCCCCAGGAATTTTTTAAAAACAAGATGCATATTGTAATACTTTATAATATTTATAGAAAATAAAAGGTTTTATTATTATAAATTTAAGGTGTCTTCGTAAACTAATTTAGTGAGTCTTCATAAATACTGTATTAATACTTCGTAAAAAATGTATTCTTTCTCTTGTGTCAGCTACTGTAATCTGTATAATATACTAGTGTGTTTAATAAAAACTTAAATTATCAAGAATTCTTATTTTTAACCTTTCTGAAATACTACTGCAATTCAATAACTTCAATATGTGTGAATAAAAAACTTGCTTATAAAGTCAAAAAACAGTTTCATTTTAATTAATTGGGTGAGTGTTCCGTTCCCTTTTTGCCTATTACCTTCAAAAACTACCTAGGTATTTTTAACCGACTTCCAAATAGGCGGAGGTGAACGGAATCTTCTTATTTATGTATGTTCACGAAGACGCCTGAACCGATTTGGATTTTTTTGGTTGCGAAGGGTTTACTACCCAGGTCCCATTTAAATTTTATCGAAATCCGTCGAGTGATTTTTAAAAATATATCAATAAAAATTATAATTGACATATGACAATATTGTTTGAGGACTGAAATAAAATGAATTTTTGCAAAATTAAAAACAAAAAGCCAACGTCAGGTCACGTCACGGTGTTCCCAGGCGGTCACCCATCCAAGTATTGACCGCGCCCGACGTTGCTTAACTTCGGTGATCGGACCGGTGTGTTCAACTATTGATTGAAAGATAATTTACTGTGATAATATACCTAAGTGATAAAAATTGTTTCTACATAATATTACTTTGAGTAGTACGTTTGTAGAATTTGAGGTTAGTTGCCGGTATGTATTATTTATTTACATCATAAAATAAGATAAATTTTTACATTATTATTTAATATGTAACAAAATATGTTCAAATAAATTAATAATAGATACAAATAATAATTATTTTATTTATGTAAAAATATTTTTTATGATATTTAAATAAACTTTATTTAACTAGATAATGCTTTATAATAAAACTTTCAATGTATTAAATACTCTTTTTTCTATTATTATTCGTGTCGTTTTTTATAATTGCATAAGTTGATGAAAAATGCTATGCAATAGCTTTACCGCGGCAGTCCCTGATTGCCACACATTTTTTTTTAAATAAATTGCTCGAATATGTTATTAAAAACATTTTTCTACAAATTACCTGCTTATTATGTCTACACTAATAATGGGAAAATATAAATTAAAAAAAAAGAAATCCGACTTTCGGTAGGTAAGCCACTCGCCGGCGGCCGACGTACCTTGTGGTCTAGCGGCCTGACATAAAATGCGCGCGTAAAAATGTAGCGGAGGGAAAGCGAGTGGCGCGGGGAATATGACAGGCTCCGCCCAGATCCTCAAGGCCGTTGGCTAGTACCGCAGCCTTAACCAGGTTTCACTGTATATAGATTTTTCAAAATGGCTACTTAGATTGGTTTAGATTAAAGTATTTAGTAACCACTTGCGTGATAAACAAATGGTTGGCTTTTTCAGTTTTTAGTAATTTAAATCAGATTTTATTTAATTTTACTTTACTTTTTTATTTTACCTCCTTTATGTCCTAACTCTAATATACTAACTCTAAGTAAACTAATGAGTAATAATAATATTCCTTATTAAACACCACAAAGGAAACAAATATACATAAAAACACAAAGAAAAGATGCACTTCAGGCGGCTTTATCGCTAAAGCGATCACTTCCAGGCGGTGTGCTTGCCTTTACAAGTTGCAAATATAGCTATACTTGTAGATAAATAGATAACCCCTAACATTTATAATAACGTTTTCAGTATCTGTTTGTTTTCATCTTACTTAATGTGCCAGCGCCCAGCGGTCGCTGGTTCGACTCCCGCTATGAGCATTTATTTGATAAAGGCGAATGCTTAAACTTCAATCATGTGTATATAAATAATAAATAATAATAATAATATGTGTTTCGTGTAGTAGTGTATGAAGTACCCATACACAAACCTTGTAGCCTGCCACGGAATTAGATGGCACTGTGTGTAAATTTAGATATTTCTAAAAAAGATAATGAAAAGATAAGGGTAGAATTGAATTTATCTTACCGGAGTCGACAACATGTTGCCATGTTGGAAACCGCCTTTTTACACGTAATGACACCCTCTGTAGAGTTATCACGTATGCCAGGATCGCGTACCTGACGATATTTCTTCTCATCAGTCGTCCTGTTTCATCCTGTAAACAAAGATTACGAACATATGTATAAAATGCAATGTACACACTAAAATATATTTTACTCAAAATGTGAGATGATGTCAAAAAGGAAATAGGTCAAAATATTATATTAAAATACATTATAATAAATATGTGAAGACTGTTTCTGTTAATTTTAAATTTATCTTTCTTTAATGCGTCTATGTTAATCGAAGTTATTTTTATATAGGTAACTTATGGACCGGAACGTGAAAAGGTCAAGTTTGATTACCTACTGTGTGCATGCATAGTTATAGTAGATCCTAGCGGCACTATTTTTACCATCAACCTGTAGTCCTATAGTTACGACAAAGTCTAATATAATATGAATGATGGTTTTTCCAGCTGTAAAAATTAACCTTTTTGTTCCAAATAATCAGCTATCATCATACCCAATTTTATCCAAATCTGTTCAACGGTTTACTCGTGATGCAGGGCGTGGTAATCGTAGGAGACAGGCATAGAAACACACAAAAAAGACAAAAATTCTAAACAACTATCAATTTGACCGATATCGTATGGATTTGACTCTATCAATAATAATGAATATATCACAAGTTAGAATGTTATATTATACTATATGTATACTATTATGTATACTATTATGTATACTATATGTAAACTATATGTATAATATCTATTTTTATATTATCTTACGTAGAATATTCATATTATATATTATACAAGCATTTCCCGCGGCTCCGCTCTGCGTTCTAAAGACCGGAAACAAAATAGATTTCACATACCATGTGATGTTTTATAACCGGTTTGTAACGGTTAGTTGAGATTTGTCAGAAATGAGATATTTTCCCGCAATAAAAAGTATTCTATGTATTGACCCGGGTTACCAGCTATCATCGTACCAAATTTCATCCAAATCCGTCCAGTGATTTTTTCGTGATACGGTCACAGACAGACAGACAAAAATTCTTAAAACAATAGATTTGGCCTCTATCTCAATAATAATGTCTATTTCAATTAGGTTTTCCAAAAAAATTTAAAGAACAGATTTGACTCGGTTAGAATTTTATTATATGTACTTATAGATTTCTCATATGTAACACTGTGGTGTTTTACAGTGGTACGGTGTTGCGTAAGCTATCCATCCGGTTGTGATGAATGAGGTACCAATCGATATTTTCCAGCATATTTAATATATGTATTTTTCCTCTGCTTATAGTGTGTTGTGACATTTTTCCGTAGTCTATCTGTCGTATTTGAAAAATATTTTCAAATTATATATACAGGAGAATACATCATTTATACTTTTAGGTAATCAATCCAGTTTTAAGATAGTTTATATATCAGATAACTATTTATTTATTTATATTTATTATTCTTACGAAATGCCGTATTTCGACCTTTATTGTATCTGATCAGGACTATTTAAAAGAGGTTGCAGGTTCGTTTTTTGCTTAGTTCAATATTTATGTTTAATAAGATTACACATGTAAATAGAAAAAGATTAAGATTATATTGTAACTTTTAATATAATTATTATTTCGGGAATTACGACCACATTCTAGAAATAATTTTGCTAAAAAATCTATTATGCCATTGTGTGATACAGGCAATTTTTATACCAAACCTACGTTCGAACCTTAATTATAATATGAATATTCTACGTTAAACAGATGACATAATAAGAAAAAGTATTTTACGTCACGCTTCGGCCCATTAATTATGTATCTTTATGGAAAAAGTTATTATGATAATTAATCAACTCCATTGTTAAACTCTAGAGCAATACTACTTAAAGAAAGATAAAGTACACGCCTCGGGACACTAGTTTTTAATATTTATCATAGATTAGTAAATATTTCTGTGTATTTCATGTTTGTACAATTCGCTCAAGCCGTTGATCAATAATTAGCAACGTACAATAAGTACGACGTACAACGTTACACAACATGTTTTTTAAGAATAAATCACATTTAAATTTATGATTTCACTCTGATCAAAGAATAAATCAATTGCTACTTATATAAGTAGCAAATACCTAGCCATTATATAAATATTTCTTCGCCATCGCAATTGTAAGAAATGTTTTATTTTTATTATAAAACAGTAATAAAAATATTAGCAATGCTCAGGATATATGTAATACACAAAACAAACGCGCAAGAAAATACACTTAACTGTAATTAAACTCTTAGATTCCTGTGGAACTAAACCTTACGTTAGATAAGCGAAATAAGTTGCACACAATGATATTATAGAAAAATGGTCTCCAAGGCATGAGGTTGTATGTACCGACTATCTCCAGACCATGGGTGGCAAAGTATTTTCTGAAAACACCAGTATGTTTACTATTTATTATCCCGGGTATGAATTCCAAGACGACAAGATCTACATGCTACATGCTAGCCACTACACATTGCATTGAGTTACCTATATAACAATAGCAAAGATAAGTTTTGGTCTAACTGAAGTTTAAGTCTCGCTCAAGGTCAATGCTAGTTATGGCTAGTTGATTATGACTGCACGTGCCGCCACGTCGTTGTTCGTACGGCGCCAATATGTTCGTTAACGGAATATAACAGTGGATGGAAGATATGCGACGAGTCCTAAGATTTTAATACGTGCTATGTTGTTACTTTCGTTTTAACCGTGATATTGATATAAGCTTTTCTTTTAAGTTTTCTTTGACGAAATTGATTGTAATTATCTCGTGTAAGCCGATTATGTAATAACAGCAATCCACGCGGCTCCGCCCGCATTCTACACACTTAAAAATAGGGATTGGCGGTAGAAGGATAAAATATATTATGGCTCTTTTGGTGCCAAATAAACAAAATCGGTCAGAAATAAAAAATAGCCTCCGACCTATTCTAGACCTACCTTTACACAAACATAATAATGTCATAAAAATTAAGAATTGATCAAGCCGTTTTGAAAAAGTTCAATAACAAATACTGTGACGCGAGATTTTTATATATAAGTTTAGAGGATCTCGTTACAATTTGAACAAGTTATTTTTATAGCCAGTTAATTCTACGAATCAAATACTAACATGATCTTTCTAACGTTGAAGGAATAGTCTATATCGAAACATTAAAAATCTAAGGTTTTACTTTGAAACGATCAAATAAAAAATAATATATTGCTATTACATCGATTTCCGATGTAATAACAATTAATTATTTTTTCATAAAGCAATATCGCTCGCTACTTCAATAATATAAAAGTAAATCATATAACACATATCTTAAGCCGAGCGTATACAATATTCCTTCACAGGGTCTGTTAAAAAGTAATAAGCTGTTTTGTAATATAAAACTTTGCTCTTTCTAGTTTTATGAACAAAACGAACTAAATTTCATCACGAAAATAGATTTATATGATAGACACAAGCGACTAACCCTCGCTTCGCTCAATTTTGTCCCTAGGTACTCCTTGGCAAATTTAAAGTTGCGAAAGCCCTTAGACCACCTTAATCCGGCAGCGTCGAAAAATTCGTTCTTAGTGGACGTCTTTAAAGTGCTAGTGCCATGCTTGTTACCTTCGTGTAGCAGCCGAATGAGCCGGCACGCCCCGTATAGTACCACTCTCTCACAGAAGAACGTCGTGAAGTGTCAGCTATGCTATCGCGTTTCGTCCGGTGAGTGAGAGTCCGGAAGGCCCAGTCTCCTTCCTTCCCTCTTCCCTTCATCCTCCGTCTTCGTCCCCCCTCCCTCTTCCCTCCCCCTTTCCTCCCTCATTTTCATGAAAGGCCGGCAACGCATCTGCAAGCCTGGCTTGCAGAATGTCCATGGGCGGAGGTGATAACTTCCCACCAGGTGAGCCTCCTGCCCGTTTGCCCCCATTTTACCATAAAAAAAACTACAAACTGCCTCCTCCCTACCTCATCTTTATACCTCAAGCGGTTTTCGATATTTCGTGATGAGTGAGTGACCTTTCGCATTTACATAGAAAATATATGGCAGTAGTAGCTCAGTAACTTACTTGCTTAGGAAAACAAATGAAGCTATGACCTTTTTTAAATTTGTGCAATTTTTTTTATCAACTTTTTTTTATAACATGCCACCTTTTTAATGATGGTTGTGGGACTCACCGGTGTAAAAGAAGTACTACCCATTAAAACCCAACAAAACCTCCCACCGTCTTAATGATGAAAAAAATGATTGTGTTTAGTAGGTAGGTATTTATTAAATATGTCATTTCTGTTGAATTTATAAACTATTCTTCATCAATTGGAAATTGACATGTTCTCAATGCCCTTAAATTATTCGTTCAGAAACGCTTCGTAGAACAGGAATCTGAACTAAAGCTTTTAATGAAATACGAGACGCAAGCAATTATGTTTCGGCCTTTGATAAAATATTTCATTCGCTACACACACTTCACATACATTCGTAGAGTATAGATTTTAAAAACCATCAAGTATTATTGTATGTATCATTGTAATATCAGATTACAGGTAAGTCATTGAAACAAGTATAGACTTGCGTATCGTTTAGCTTCCGTATTCATGCATTATAAATAAATATGTTGGAACATTGATACACAGCACCATCATTTTCTATGTTAATAGATTTTATTTATTTATTTTGGTGTTCATTACACAAATGTATGCCTGCGGGGCTCAATCGCGGGTACGCTGCAGTAAATAGGGTCACAAACTAAGCACGTGTCGTCAAAATCAGAATATTAACCCAAGATGCAAGTAAACTTAATAAAGTATTTATTGAAGTATTTTTCTAATATCAACATTAACACATTATTAAACAAAAAATGTTTAATTATCATGTCAAATAAATGTCTGGAATCATATTATCATAAGTAGGTACTTGGTAATATCTTTCGAGACATTAATTAGTTTTTTATTGGTGTTGTCGAGTACGTAAGTTATATATAGAAGAAGTACATAAGTGAGGGTATGTTGTATGAATA
This sequence comes from Boloria selene, assembly GCA_905231865.2. Taxonomy (NCBI): domain Eukaryota; kingdom Metazoa; phylum Arthropoda; class Insecta; order Lepidoptera; family Nymphalidae; genus Boloria; species Boloria selene. The sequence goes on from HG993131.1 coordinate 15,984,918, forward strand.
CATCTAGAAGTCCTGGGTTCTAGTCCCGAGTCAGGCCAATAGTTATTGAATCTTTTAATAAGTCACAGTAACAGCCTAGACTTAACGGTACTTAGCACAAATCGTTTGTCTGTAAGTACACTTGTGCACTAAAATATCACCTAAGCAGTTCGCTATAGTCTGTTAGGTTAGTAAGAAGGACATTATCATATGTAAAGTAAAACAATCCATACGTATTTTATAGCAGATTAATTTTGATTACTCCTAAAATATTCGTTTAAATTACCTATATGGTGTAAAAGAGTAAAATAGCGCGCAAAAAATGCTTAAATCCTCTAACTTATTTAAAAAGATAAGGATTAATACCGTATTAGTGTAAATAGCTTTCCAATTACCGCTTTATAATTGCCCATTTTTTAAAGTATTAAAATGGATATAGTATGTTATCCTTAAGAGATAGATATATGGCATTGCGGACTTTTCTGTAGACCTTTATAAGATACACAATTCCACCATACATTATTTTGGGCAACGTTTTAGTTGAAAGCTCCCAGACGGCTTATTTATTCCGACACCTCCAACGGATCTCATTATATTTTAGCCAATGTATACAAAAACTTCACAAATAATATCTAAAACCTTCTTAGATAACCACTCTATGGATTGCTTGAAAATAGCAGGAAAATCGGTGCAGTAGTTTTTTAGTTTATCGCGAATAGACAGACAGACGCGGCGGAGGACTTTGTTTTATGACTAAGCAAAATCAAGGTTTATCATTACTAGATTATAATCCAATCGTGAATATCGTAATTAAAAATAATAATAAGTAATTGCCAATAAATTAAGAGCACATAGAAAAAAATGAAATTAAAATTAATTAATGTTGTAATAATTCATAATCTATTTTCTAACTGTAGTACATTAAATATTCTTTGGATAATCTTATTGAAATTGTTATTGATATCGATATAGAGGCCGAATCTACAATTAGACAATCGTCTGTCCGTATGTCTGTGACCGCATCACTAGAAAACCACTGGTATGGACATATTGTATAGATCACTAATATGGAACACTTTATGAGTAAACCCGAGCGGCACTGATAGGTAAAGAAATTAAATAAATTGTTTTCATTTTAACACTGCATAAGTTCATAATCTATAATTATAAATCCTATTGTATATGTTTATAGTTTATGTTCGTTTCTTACTCTATTATCTTGGAACAGTAAAGTTTAGTTAGATAACTTCTTAAAGTAGCACATTAAATTTAACTATGTAGATTTTCTTTGGTCACAAACGGATTGAGTTTCGCTCGGTTTTTTTTCGAAACAGAATTATATAAAAAATAAAAAGTAGAAAACTTGCATAAATTCTGAATAAACATGAAGTGTGCCCAACTACGTCCTTCTGCGAATGCTCGAATATTGTTTTACTAAACCTTAATACCATATTATAAATAAAACAGTAACGTTATGCTAGCCTGATCACTTTTTATATTAATAAAGTAAATATTTAGAAAAAAAGAATACATTCGGTTTACAAAGCTGCATACAATACTATATAATATATATAAACGTAAACATCCTAACTCTTTAAATGTTCTAACAGATGGCGCTGAACGTTTTTACATCGCGCTATCGTTACGTTCAGTCGTAAAAGTAAGACGCTGTGGACATTTCGAACAGTAATAAAACAGATAGTTTGTTCTTTAATTTTTGGAAGTGGTGTTGCACGTGATCGTGCTAACACCCTTAGAAATATACTTGATAAATAGACTTGATAATTGGTATTACTGTTAAAACAGTAATAATATATATTGTCGACATGTATTGCTTAGTTTGTAATAACCCTACTTGCTGTGCTAGCGGTTATGGGTTTGACTCCCGCTGGGTCATACAGTTTTCTGGTGAGCATGGTCGTTTGTACTCCAGTCTTAAGTGTTTACCAGTATATTTATAATACGTATAATGTATATACTTAAATTAAATATGCGTATTATCAAATACCTGGTATCCTGGTATATAACATTAGCTTCGTAGCTAACTAGTTGAAACTAGCTACCAGACGATGCTGTGTGTTAATGCCCCAACATATTATTATAGTTAAACAAGTACGAAAATACGTTTGTTTAAATTCTCTTTTAAAATAGTAAACCAAAACATACACATGTAGAGATATAATGTTTTTAGATTTTAAAGTAAAGTAGAGATTTCTATCTAGTGACTGTCGTAAGCTTCTTTTCTTCCAAAACATTAATCATTTTCCATTAGATATTATTATATAAAGAAAGTCTCCATGAAAGACAAACTGCAAAGCGTTTGCATGAAATTTGCTACAGGATACTTACTACTGCAATGAAATATCTTTTAGATATGTATACCAACCGATAAAACGCACCTAGGGCGACCTAACGAACGGAGCGAGCGGGAAAGATTAGCTAAAGCCTTACCTAACCCCGATTTAGAAACTTTTGACACTCTTCTACTTTAAATAATAGTAGCAATTTATATAACATTGGAAACATAGCAATAATGAATATGAGGAAAACCTTTGAAATCAGTCACGGTGTGAGGTCACTGTGCGTGAAGAATCGACGCCGAACGGTTTATAAACAGAAAACATTCTTAGTACGATTGTTAAATAACATGCTTCTGTTAAACAATGAAGTATAACTTTGTTGCTTAAGTCTCATGTATTGAAGGATTTATAAAACAATAACTGTATAGTGGTATAAGAAGTTTTTAAGAGTTAAAAGTAGTGGCGCCTCAATGGTAACGTGCTCGTTTAAGATCGAATGAAGCGGGATCGAACCGGGTCTTACATGATCTTGTTTAACGTTAAAGGAAAAGTGGACGATGACAAAAACCTAGCAAGTTTTCGAAAGACACAAGTTTGCAAAATTGTACTTCGCGAGAAGTGGGCCTGAAAAAGGCTGGAAACAATTTTACAGCATATTTAGTAATATTTCAAATCAATTGTAGTAAGTGAATATTTCTAATTTTAAATAAATCAATTGAATAATTAATTAGATAACTAGTACCGCAGCCCCGAGCTAAACGAGGGTAATCGAATTACCCACTTTTAACTAGCATATTATAAACGAATGCATTCAGTTTGAAATATAAAAAGTAAAAATCAGCATGAAATCCCTTTGCCTGGTAGAAGGTCGATGCCAAATACTCCATTTCATCTCTACATACGAGTAGTATATAATAAAGTAGCTTCCCACCGTCTGTACCCTCGAATCTTTTAAACTACGAAAAAAATATAATGTGGTGTTCATCAATAGACAGAGTGATTCAAGAGGAAGTTTTATCCTACTAATATTATAAACGCGAAAGTTTATAAGTATGGATGGATGGAATTCACGTAAAAACTACCGAATGGATTTTAATGAAACCTTACAATACTATAAAACTTAAAATATATCTAGAGACGAATCTGAGCAGAGTGAGCGTCTTTCGCTCGTATTTTATAAATTTAAAATGTATAGCGTAATTGCTTTAAATTGATTTAATGGATGAGGTTTAGATGGAAGTCAAACTTTCGTTTTCAATGGTAAAATTCAGGAAATATTTACTTCGGCGCGTTTAAAAATGAAAGTGAATACAAGCGTAATTCTGATAATGAAAGTGGTAAAAATTGTGAAATATATTCAAAAACACAATACTGTTATATAATAAATGCGATTTTATTTTTCATAAGTGTGAGTGTGTTTGTGACTGGCGTGTGCGTATGAGTGTGTGCCCGCGCGCGCGCGTGTGTGTGTTTGCGTGTGTGTGCGTGTGTGTGTGTATTTGTGTGTGTGAGTGCTCGTGTGTGTGTGTGTGTGTGTATTTGTTATTATTTTAAACTACAAACACAACCCTGAAAGAGCTGGATTGATTATAAATAAGTTATCGCTAGGCAACGTACTTAAGTAAAAAAACACATTTCACCGGGAGGAAAAGTATATAAAAAATTTCTATGTTATAGGACAACGTCTGTTGGGTCCGCTAGTTTGGGAAATAAATCTGCCATTTTCATATATTTACGACGTAGATAATAATAATAATAACTTTTATTCATATACTTCTACAAAAATCCATAACGTACAATGAAAGAGCTTAAATTACAATAGAATGTGTTTGGAACCTACCTGAACTAGGATAACATCCTGTGTTTCAGGTTTTGGTTTTAATTAGTGCATAAAATTATAAATATTTTTGCTTCCTTCAATCCAATAATTATGTATTACAGTAATGAAAATTTAAAAATCTTAATAATTAGAGAAAAAACTTATAAAATATATTATGAAGTTTCAGAAAGTACATAGAATGGAGGATATTAAAGAAGAAAACTTGAAAGTACTGTACAGAAAATGAAGGGCGACATTCAATATAACCCGTATTCAGCACGCCGTCTTTCTTTCTTTATTGTCATTTGTCACCTATAAGCTCAGACAAGATGTCTCTTTAAGTAGTAGCAGTAGACTAATTGTAACGCACTTGTTTAGACCGAGTATAACGGGTTAAATATTCCATACAGATACATTTATTTAGTATAATAATAAAATTAATGTACAACACAGTTCTTATTATTTCCATTAACGATCATTGTATTGTGTAATTATTCATAGTACACTCTAGATCATTAAATTACAAAATTACCGCTCAGTTGAGCATTTATATTTTCATCAAAATAGGCAACGCTGGCAGTGTGTATTGCGTATGTCAACACAATTCTAAGCCAATTACGAAAGTTCGAAAGCGGTTCTAAGGATTTTGATCAAATATATTTCCGAAAAGAACTTATCTCTTTTCGGAACTTTTTTATCAATTTATATACCTCATGTGAAAAACGCTCCAATAAATATCCGAACTTCGTATAATACTTATGAGATAAAAAAGCATAAAAAATATGTTAATAAACATCTTAATTTCATCATATATCTTAATGTCTAGAAGTAACTTTCGCATATTATACAAAATCACTTAATATATTTATAGTATTCACCCCTTTAATAACAACCGCTAGGCTCCTTTTAATAAGATGAGTACACCACACTAAACAATAGCGAGTCAAGCAAAGTCAGGCAAAGCATATATATCGAAAACCTGCTATTTTCTATTATACACACAATGTTTTCCCTAACCGGAAGAACAGCGGAAACCAGGCTGGAAATTGTAAATGATTTTCACATGAAAAATACGCTAGAGTTACCCCTTGCATTTTTCTTAACCCGGGATTTGAACCCGTTTTATTCTTTTTCCCAAATTACCAATAGGTTACTGGATAAAGGCTTATACATTGTGTTAAATATAAGGTTCAGGATGCAAAGCATACCAAACATTTGAATTTGGCGCCAAAAATTCGCCATTTTCTTTTTTTTTATTTTGATATACACATTGTCATTCTCACAGTAAATACGAATCTAACGACACCTCTCAAGCTAAAATGCATAGAGCCGTTCAGGCCGACGAGCGTGCCAAACAATTATACATACATACTCTCGAAAAACATAACCCTCCTGTTGACATAGTCGGGTAATAAGTACCTATAGTTAAAATAAAAATGACATCTATTGTTCATAATTTCGTAATAATCCGTACCTACACAAAAAATTAGCGACGCGCAATTTGTCGCTTCGTCTTCTGTTTAAACGATTTATTGTTCTTATTTTGTATAACATAAGGTGTATGTATTGTGATATGCGAGCGTGTCGAATTCTCTTCATAGCGACTTATTGGCTAATGTATCATGGATAGCTATTTACTTTGTAAAATTATGCTTATAATCAATACGGTGAATTAATCCTATAGAATTCTGCTCATAATTTCGCATGCAATATTCGCCTTAAAAGGAACTAGGTATACTTTTAATATTGTAATTAGCAATAGTGAATAATAAAATTCTAACTCAGTCGAATCTGTAAATTGTATATTTTTTTGAAAATCTTATTGCGATAGTCATTATTAACGTAACAGAGGCGGAATTTATAGTTTTTAAAAACTTTGTCACTCTGTTAACCGCATAACGAGAAAACCACTGATTTTGATGAAATTTGGTATGATGATAGCTAGTTGCTGAATTCTTGTTGTATTATATTAAGGTTTAACTAAAAAAATAAGAAATAGCAAAATAAGTCATAATTTCATAATCTTCGCTGCGTGGAGTACATGAGTATGTCGCGACCTTGTGGGATTTATTAGTATGTTATTAAACTCGTTACTACTGCTTAAGATACTCGTTTCTTCTGCGTTATCACGCGTAATGCAAAAAAGTGAAATACTATGTTTTTAATAACTTAGAATTGCCAAAACTGTTTAAAAACACTAAATCGTTTTAAACTATAAAGAAACTGGAACACAATATATTACAAATAATGGAAAATATAACTATGCTACATTTCCGAATAAATTTTTAGTGATTGATAGTCAATAATAATATTCTATCCAAGATGTCATACTTTTTTTTTAATTTTTTAAATGTAAGATTTTCCGTTATATACAAAATTAATGAGCCTTTAAATACGAGATAAAGTGAACGTAAAAGTAAAAATAAACGTGTTATCTTAAAATAAATCAAAATTGTATAAATAAAATCATTATCTTTTAAAGAGCACAATCGATTTTACTTGACATTATGGTATTTATATAAGAGATAATGATTATACGAAGATTTTTTTGATATACCTTCATTAAATATCAATAAATATAATCACCCACGACAGGAGTACAATGAGCGAGCGGAACGTGTCGTCAAATTAGAAGAAAGTGTACAAAAGCTGTATTTGCTTTTGAGCATCCGCGTCGTTATTTCCAATCTATGCAATCATTCTATAAAGATAAATAAAAAAGAACATTCTACGAAACGACGTACATACTGCAAAGCTAGCATGTCTACTTTTAGAGTGGTTAATAGGAATATTAAGTTTAATAAAAATAGACTTAAAACTCTCGCCAACACAAAAAATGCATGTTTGTAACTAGACGAAACCCGCCAATAAAATGTCTAAGTGGAAAAATGTAGTTATTTTGCTGTTTATGCTATTATACTGTTTATAAAAAATATGTTACTTTTTTAAGAACAAGTGATTATTTATACTAGATTAGCTGTTAAATTACAATTCTTGAAAATGTGAATGGTGAGAAATTTTAGTATTTATCAAACAGACTCTTCTCCTCTAAAGAGAGGTAGCATGATAGTAAGTGTTTTTTTTATTAAACAAGTCAGCCCTTTACATTTATTAATAGTGCCTTAGCCTCAACTTGTTCGGTGATCCCAAGGTACGTTTTAAATACATATTAAAAGTTATTTCCGGTGCTGCTAGTAAATTTTCTTTATGCCTTGTTAAGATTAACAACTTTCTAGTATACTGTTTAGAAGTATCTCTTAAGATTGCAGAGCTACCGTGAGTCAATTTAACTAGAAATTAGAACAACCGTTTATATTGGTCTGAGGATGGTAAATTTTTTTAAGTATATTTTATTATTTTTATTTTTATAGTACATCATAAGCTCAGTCACATCAGCAAAATACATCGATCAACATCGATTTTAAATATTTTAGTTTAATACAGTTAATGAATTAATAACTGTCGCAAAACATATGCACTCTAGTTAACCTGTTCTTTGAAGTTCGAAATACATATAATGATCCTTGTGCTCGTGACAATGTGTATAGTATGTAATAAGTATCAAAGTGTCTATTCATCCGGTAAGCGGACGAATAAATTAAATATTATTCGTCCGACTATTGGTGTTTGATATATCGTGACTGACACTTTTGCTTCTTAAGTGGCTCAAAGAAAAATCAATTTGTTTTTTAAATTTTCAGCTCGGTAGGTTAGGGTTATTTTTTTTTATTTTTGGCATAGGTATATCCTGCACATAAAAATCGCTTATTTTATATTACAAATCAAAAAAGTGATAGATATTCGTACAAACCGACAATAGTCGGACGAATAATATATTTTTATTCATATGATTACCAGATGACTAGCAACAGCCAATATGTATAGACTATAGAGTATGGCACGAAGATTGTATGAACCAAATGCTTTTTATATAATTATTGAAGTAAGCTTATATATTATAGCTTAATTTATAATTAATAAATAATACACTTTTGTTTATTTTTAATATATTAAATTAAAATAGATAAAGAATTTTTTTGCTTCTCAGTAATTCTCATTTATAAAATAATTTATTTCTTAATTAACTTAATATATATTATTTGCACTATTTCTTTCTGTCACCGGGAATAATAATTATGTTATGAAATGAAAGAAATGCATACTTACACCTTGCTACTCATATATTAAAAGAAATTTTACAGATCACTGTTGAATAAATAATAAATATTTGGGTATCAAATTCTTTTTTCGCCAAAGTTGACATCCACGCATAGGTACTCTTAAATCTTAATAACGTACTCGTAGCTTAGCTTCCCTTTTTACATTTGTTTTCGATGGGATTAGTTATACGAGTAACTCGAAAGTCGAAACTTAAAATGAATGTGCTGTACGTAGAACGATTTGTAATAGACAATAATATACTTACAATCTATAAAAATATTATTTAATTCTAAATTACTAGAAAAAAATATTTAACTTACAGGGCATTGAATATTTTTGAAAAATCAAATTGAAAAAGACATTGTTAACGATAGCAAGGCCGAATATAGTTTTTAGAATTGAACAGATTTTAATAAAAGGTATGATGAGAGCTGGTTATCCGGGTCAATATATAGGATCTTTTTACTCCAGGAAAACATATCATTTCTGAGAAATTTATATAAAATTTATTTAATCCTTACTTATGTCTATATTACTTAGAAATATAATAGAGTAAATCGCTTTAAACTATCTCTCAATACTCTTTATTATACCTACATATATGATAATATAATCGCCCTTAAATTAGTACAGATTTGCTTCCAATTAGTAAACTCTAACATTAATATTGATAAATCAATAAGACCAAGCAAAGTGCATTTGTTTCAATTCATTCAATTATATTTTTTTACCCAACGACGGCTAAGCCAAAAGAAAGAGTAATGATTTTGGCATTCTATGTATGTATGTCTTTATGTTTCACAGTGTCAATAGATTCGAAAATCGTAATAATGACCGTAATAATGACCCGGAAACATAGGCTGTATAAATTGTATGAATAATAATAGGCCATATACAATCAGCCTCTTAGGGATTTCTATTTTCTATCTAGTGCTAGAAATCTATTATTCCTTTTATATAAATAAATACATAAAGTATTACGATCATAACAAAAAATAAAGGTTTTTAAATAATACTTTCAACAACTTTATACGGTATGATAATTGTGTTTTAACAAAAAAAAATATTATGGGATCACATTATTATGTTATTACTTTTGTGACTTATTTTGCACATGCCAATTATATTTGAGTTTTCCATCTGCGAAATACGAGTTACTTCCAAGGTAGATATACATTTTTTTTATAAATTTAATACTAATTGTACCGTCTTGTTTACTGTTAATTAAATGAATGGATTAATTTCACTAACTTCTGCTCTTAGTGACTGCTCATCACAACGAAATCGAATATAATTGGCGTTTGGAATCTTTCTATTATATATTTAAATTCATATTTAAGTTAAACATGCAGTGTAGTGTATCAAATATCTGGTATTCGTAACACAAGCCTCGTAGCTTACCACGGAACTAGATGACGCTGTGTGTAATAATGTCTCAACATATTTACTTATTTATAGATAGTGCTTGCATCCACAGGAATATAAGGTCATAATCTTCTTAATAACGTCTGTAACTATCCAAAAATGTATTGTATATTTATAAGGACACTCGGTTCGAGGGCTCATTTTTTAATTAAATGACTGTATTATTATTTACTTAGCGTAATTTCAGATCAGAAGCATAATGGATTAATACACCTTAAAAACACTAGAGATTCACCCTCCTTCTCACCCTGGTGCGTAGTAGTAGTTACGCTTTTACGGTTAGTAGGTTTAGTTTTTTCAGAGATGACATATTTTCTCGCAGTAAAAATACATCAAACTAAACAATACCTTCTTTACCAAATTTCATGAAAATCTGTCGGGAGTATTAGCAAGATACGTTCCTAGACAGACACAAACAGTCAGACAGCAAATCTATAAGGTAAACTGTGTATCGGTTATAATGATTATTTCAATAAAATTTACCTAAAATATTCGATATAATAGAGATTCTATTCAGAATCTTATTTTTACCGTTTTTCAACCTGATACTCCGCTCCTGTATCTGGCTTCCTCGACAAATGATTGTTTAACAGAAAATAATTTTTCTGTTCAAACCGGTAGTTTCTAAGAAAGTGCGTTCAACCAACCAACCAACCAACTCTTAAGCTTTATAATATTAGTATAGATTTCTGGTAAAATTGAGGTTTCGTGGTAAACGTAACCTCACGTATTACAAGTTACGAGAAAATTATATTATTATAGAAATAAGTTTATTATTTAATTTTCATGAAAAAAAAGCAACCAATTTACTGTCGCTAAGTTCTCCAGTTACTTCCGATGGAGATGCATTCAATCAATAATGTATAACAAAAAAGTAAGCTGTAAATACAAAAAATTAGGCTACATATTAAGTATATGTTAATTTTATTAATTTTAAATCATCCTATACACAAGCAACAGAGCAAATATATCTTCTTGATCTTTCTGACCGCTTTTAGTATGGTGTTCCACTATGATCTATTTTTATCTCTTTGCATAAAATCTTGCCCTTTCTCGTACAAGATACATGACATAATTTAGCTTATTAGTTATTACTAACATTTAACTTATTTTCAAGATTAATACGTGAAATAACATATGATAATGTAAACAATTCATTGTAGCGAGTATTGAATTAATTCGACATACTCGTAATATTACGTTTCAGATTCAAACACTTCCATTTTAAGTAAATAAATGTTAATACGAACCCATATTTACAAAAACGCATAAAGGATCAATGTTTTGTTACATTTCAATATGAAAAGCCGCTCAATGTTCAAAAGCATGTTCAACTGATTGAATTATTCAATATGCAGTATTGTTGTAAGAACGAAAATGAAAAACAAACAGGTATTGCAATCAAGTAAATCGACAGATCGCATCATGCAGTCAAAGTCTACAATAATGGCTCCCTGAAAGAATAATTACTATTTACCATCTATTTACTATTAATACAATACATTATAAATGCATAATGCATATTTATGTATATATGGCTATGCGGTACGTACATCGAAAAATCAATTTTTAAAATTTTTGTCAGTCTGTCTATTCGTTCCGGACAATCTCTGAAACGGCTGGATCGATTTCGACGGGACTTTCACTCGCAGATAGCTAATGTAGGAGTTACTTAGGCTTCTTTTATTTCATTAGAAGATTATAAAAACAGTTTAATTTGTTCAAACTTACGCCCAGCGAAGCGGGCCGGGTTTGCTAGTCAATGTATATATTTTTAAAGGAGCTTAGATAGTTATTTCGTTTCCCCTCAACATCTATTTCACATAAAACGAATGTGAATAAAGATTAAGCTGGAATAAAAATTTAAATGTAATCTAGTCTATAGATAGACGAGCATGTTCTTTTGATGCTTGCTTGAGATCAAAGTGGCATTTATATAAAACCTTTCCTTTTTGTGATTATTTGGATTTACAAACTAGCTAAATGGGACTCCTCTTAGATAAGTACTTAATTTTCATTGAAATGTAACAAAATTAACTTTATTCAATCAAACTTTTTATAAGCGCTTTGAAATCGACATTTATTATAATACCGTTCGTATAGTTCGTGACGAAGGCACCACCGGATCGGGGTGGAAGTTACGTTAAGAATATATAAATAAAACAAATATGTTGGGACAGTATTACACACAGCGCCATCTAGTCCTTTGGTAAGCTACGAGGCTTGTGTGACGGATACCGGATAGTTTATATACTATACAATATACATATATACACAAATACATTAAATACGATACACCCTTGACGAAAGTATAAACATTCGCGCTCAACAAATGAATGCCACCAGCGGTACGCGAACCCACGACACACGCACATTAAGTAGGGATACTACAAACTGAGCCAACGTGTCATCCTGAGAAGAGGCAGTTATTAATAACAATTATTTATATAAAGTATAAAAGGTAAAGCAACGTTCTCGTACTGCTTTATCATTGATTAAAAGCAATTAAATAATGAAAGACCTTGTAAACTTGTTAAAGAAATTATTAAATATTAAAAAATAACTGATTAATTTAACTAAGCTGTTCAAACCTTTGAAATTATAAGAAAAGTGAAAACGAGTACAAAGTTTATAAAATTCGATCGGCGTGTCTGTTAGTCTTTTTTATCAATTAAAACATTTTCATACGTTCAAATACGGAGTTGAACGTAAACATGAATTCGTATTTACCGATTTACAGGTTTATCTGTTCGCCTTTTTAAAATACTTACAATCTGTACAGAAAAATAAAATTCAGGTCTAATTTTGCCTTTTACTGAAAAAGTTTGGTGACGCTCAGTAAAAAATCGTAATAATTTAATGCCGAATAACAGAATATTAATAATGTATTTACGTAACCTTCCAACTAGGGTTAACCTGATGATGACGTAGCTAGTTTTATATAAAACGGCAATCTGAGTTCGTCTCAGATGCAGCATCTCACCTTGAAAGTTAATCAAAGATGAAATCTTAGTTAAAATTGCCTTTATTATGAAGTGTACTGTTCACAAGGAAAAAGTTACGCGATTGTTTGACGTAGTACGTAAATTACTTTAAAACTAGTTTTTTTTTCATATTGCTTGCAAAAAGTATTAGGAAAATTACAAATCTAAGAATTACATTCTAATGTCCTGATGTCAGTGATAGCCCAGTGGTGACACACTTGCTTGGAAAATCGAGTAAAGCAGGTTCAAATCCTGGGTCTTCGCACCTTAGAAATTTTAATGCCGTTGCCAACATGATTACCACTTGTCTTACTGTTTAGAAAAATATCACGAGGAAACCTGTCAAGTCCGCACTTGGCTAGTATGGTGGGACTATAAAAAGGGCTAAGCATGTATTCTGTACGTACATATGAAGGTAAGTCAAATATATTTCATGGAATTTATTGTTTTCATTTAATTTAATATACTCGTAGGTACAATACTACTATTTTAATGAAACAAACGAATTATTTGTAAAATTCCATATTGATTTTTCGCTTCCCCAATATTTGCTCAGGCGATATTAAAAATGTTTCTCAATTTATTTATATTTCAAACAATAAAATATAATAATATTGAAGATTGATTCAACAATATAACAAGAATGACGAATTGCTTATTACTCACATCTATCCTTATATAAGTATAAAACTTAGTCTGTTACTTTATTTGAACGAATTTATATGTACACTAGCAATTTTATGTTCTAATCACCATTAAAAAATAGGGATTGGTGGTAGATGGTTGAAAATTTCGGGTTATAAGTATTTTTTGATACCAAATCAAAAAATAAAAAATAATTTGTTCTAAAAATAAAAATAAAAAATTTGGAGAAGGCCACCCTTATCACCTAGAGGAATAAAAACCCACGACAAATACACGCAAAAAAACATAAAAATTGGTCAAGTTGTTTCGGTAGAGTTCGAATCAAACACTGTGACACGAGATTTTTATATATTAGAATTTATTTGCACTACTAAATTAAGAAAAAATAAGAGGTAACACTAAAAGGTAACGCCTGATTGAATAATCACTGTTTAATTGTTTTGAAACAGCAGTTCATTTTTATGGCTTCGTACCCAAATCATTTACATATAACAATCCTACGCTGAAAGGATTAATAACGAACACTAAGTAGGTACATAGATGTTTTCAATTCAATAAACATGAAAAGGAAAAGAGTTCTTCATACATATTTTACATTTAATGTTTGAATTGAAACCATAATTTTTAGAAGTACGTCAAGTCGACTTCCATTATTTTATTTTACCAGTGGCTCTAATAAATTCGCTAGCTATAAGACAAGTTTCATCTCAATTAATTGGTTCAATCGAGATACAATTTGACTAAATAACTAATTATAAAGCTGAAGCTTTGTTTATTTGAACACGCTTATCTCAGGAACTTCTGGTTCGAAAATTGCAAAATTATTTTAGTTTTGAATCTAAATTTATGGTCTATATAACATGACACGATATAATAATAAGCAAGATCTAAGAATTTGGTTTTCGGTCTTTAACGCGGTTGAACCTGCGAGAAATTCTAGACATCGATATAATAATAGTAAAGCTCGTAAAAGACTACTAAACTAAATCGATATATAAAATTAATAAAAAAATTACTCCCATATTTCAAAGTGGGATTACCTGCGACACATTTTAATATTTATGTACGCATGTCTTTTATTGTTTAATAATGGTATGCCAAAACTTTAAATACTTATAAACTGAATTGGCACAACATAGTTCCTGGTCTAGAAAGAGTTTTTTTTAATGTCAGTACTTTATACGTTCCGAAACTAGGCCTTTTTTTATCACTACTTTTTAATTGAGCACGCTAATTCCCGAAAGTAGTAAGTCAATAATTTTTCGTACTTCCTCTTCACCCCTTGCTACTACTGTGTTTTGAGGATTTTTTTTGTAAAATTTACAAAAGTAGTTTGACTTGTATTGTTATTTCGTAGTTACAAAGCTTTAATGGCTAAAATGCAAGTTCATACGTAAAAGGATAATAAGTTAATGACTCGCCTTGGTGTCACTAAGGTATGACTTAATACTGCCAGTATTTTACATAACTACAGTTTCATACAAAAAATTGAACTACAAAGCTACAGAGTAATGTCTAATCATCCAAAATGTACCGACTGAAACTTTTCAATTTGTATATATATATATATATATATATATATATATATATATATATATATATATATATATATATATATATATATATATATATATATAAGAGGGCATAAAAATATTGAATTAAATATAAGGTCGTAGATAAGCCTATTTAAGAACGTTTGAACTGATTCAGCGAATTTCATGTTTGAAGTGTTTTTTTAAAGAAAGTAATTGGTAAAAATAAATGCTTTTTATTTAAGATTTTCGAAACGTACCTTTTATTTACTTTTCACTTTGATTTCGTGGCGACATACATATACCTACTATACTATGTAGGTACATAAACGGTTTTAGTTATTTTTTTTTGTTTAAGTACACTAATATAAGTAACTAAATAAAAGTAGAGATGAAATATGTTTAAAAATAGAATTTACTTGTATGTACATACATTTAAAAAACAGAATCTACGCATTAACAGTCATTGGAAAATCTTATTAAAATAGTCATTATTATAAATACAGAATCAAATCAAATCAAATCAAAATATTCTTTATTCAAATAGACTTTTACAAGCTCTTTTGAATCGTCATTTTTACATTAATAAAATTAAATGTCAGTCTGTAAGTCTGTGAGTAAGCTACCACCGGCTCGGAAAGCTGTTCTGCTGAGAAGAACCGGCGAGAAACTCAACAGTTGCTCTTTTCAAATATTTGGTAACAATATGGTATTACAATTTATCTATTTATCCTACGTGAGACACAACCAGTCACTCCCACACATTTACATCTACTAGGTATTCCGTGATGGTGTAATAAGCCTTATTCAGTAGCGTATTTTTAATTTTAGATTTAAATTGCTTCAAAGGCAAGCTCAGTATTGACTGTGGAATTTTATTATACATGCGTACACCTTGCCCCATAAATGACCTATTTACTTTTTGTAGGCGAAAACTGGGTGTTACAAGTTTATTCTTATTTCTTGTATTTATACCGTGTTTGTCGCAGTGCCTTGAGTAGCTATTAACGTTTTGACGAACAAACATGATGTTACAATATATATATTGCGCAGCAACCGTAAGTATACCTATTTCTTTAAAAAGTTCGCGGAGAGTATCCCGAGCGCTCATGTTATAAATAGCCCGAATGGCCCTTTTTTGAATTATAAATATTGATTTAATATCCGCTGCATTACCCCACAACAAAATACCGTACGATAAAATGCTATGGAAATAGCTAAAGTAAACAAGTCTGGCAGTATCAACGTCCGTTAGCTGCCTGACTTTTCTAACAGCGAAAACAGCTGAGCTCAGTTTACTCGCAAGAGACGAGAGATGGGGACCCCATTGCAGACCCGAATCTAAAGTCAATCCCAAGAAGACCGTGGAATCTACCGTATTTAACATGTCGTTATTAAGATACAAATTGAAATTCTGCCTTTTTACATTAGGTAATAAAAACTGCATATATTTTGTCTTCTTGGCATTTAAAGCCAGATTGTTGATGTTAAACCAGTGAAGTATATGCGATAATGCACTATTTACTTCGTCGTAATTATTTAACTTTCTATTTTATTAATACAGAGGCTGAATCTATAGTTTTTAGATGGTTTGTCTGTCTGTGACCGCATCACAAATCCGCTGGAAAGATTCTGATGAAAATTGGTATGATGATAGCTGGTTATTCGGAGCCACATACAGGATTCTTTGAACTGCGGAAAAACATCTTAGCTTTCCCAAACATATTAATCAGATTCATCTCACAATTACCATCGTATCACTACATAGTATAAAACAAAGTCGCTTTCTCTGTCACTATATCCCTATGTATGTATGCTTAAATCTTTAAAACTACGCAACGGATTTTGATGCGGTTTTTTTAATAGATAGAATGATTCAAGAGGGAGGTTTATATGCATAACTAGCGGATCCCGCGGCTTTGCATGTGCTAAAACTAGGGAAGCGAGGGCGAGTAGTAGGCGCTAGTAGATTGTAAAGAAAGGATGCCAAACGTTTGCAGTTTATAAACGAAATGCATTTCAAGTTAGTTTTTGCATTGCGGTCAAGGTTGTGCTGACAAATTATAAAGAAACACGAACTTGTTGTACGTAATAAAACAAAGCATTCTTGACGTTCATTTCTATAACGTGGCATTAAATGTCTTAGCCACACTACTGTTTATATTCAGATTTTTTTAAGGTTCCACTACTGGGCATCTCCTTACTTCTAGGGATCAGGTTGTCCATCTTCAGGGGATCAAGATGTCTATCAAACTTGCTAAGTACAGACATGTCTTTCGAGAACTTTTTAGATTTTTTCAGACATACAGTTTCCAGTCTTGTAATGAGATATGAACCCGCTTCACTAGGTTTTTAAGCAAACATATTATTGTTTATTTAATTTATTTATTATCAACCTTTCTTGCCATCTTTTGTTTGTATTTGTATAAGAACAAAGAACTTTTTAAAAAAGAAAAAAACAAGTGTCTAATTAAGAAATTGAAAGGTATATTTTTTATTAATTATAACTTTTTCTCAGTAATTAATTTGAACAACGAGGTTGTTTATCCCGGCAGTTGGTAAACAACTTATCGTACATAAACTTAATAGTAATTTATAAAGCTTAAGAGTTTTGTTTGCTTTAACTTGGATTCACTTTTTACGTTTAATATAACCTAATTGAATAAATAATAACCTTTGTATATCGTCTATACAAATAATGTAGTTCTTATTAAAATCTATAAGTTAAAGATATTTTGTAAAATCTTATTGTAATAAGCATAATTAAAGATACAGAGGCCTAAACTATAGTTTTTAGAATTTTAATCTGTCTATCTGACTATTGATTGTCTGATCGCATCACGCGATAACCACTGAACAGATTTTGATGAAATTTGAAATGGTGATAGCTGGTTTTCTAGGTAAATACATAGGCTACTTTTACTATAAGGCCACTTAAAATTGAATTTAATTAATACAGGATAATGTCAATCTCTGAGAAATTTAGCATAATCGCAAAAAATATATATTTAGGGAGATGCCCTAGTGGAGCGGAAGGTGAGTCTCAAGTACGCACACAGCATTAATGATGTGCATGTATGATATAAAACTAATAAATCTTTATTTAGATTTTAGAGTTACAAAACCAAGAAGGTTTAACTGAGGAAGCACGCAATTATGTCTAATCCCAATCACTTATCCATTCGTTTTCTTCCTAGTAAAAGGAATATGTGAAATATACTTATATTAAGCTTATATCAAAACAACCCTTCGTACAGATAGATAGATAATTGAGACCGCACATGGTTTAAATCGGTGAGTATCAAGCCAACAAACATCTTTATTGGAAAAAGGTAATTTGCTTTACGAATAAATTGAGTATATAACGTTTTCTTTGGATTTGGATGGTTGCGGCGAATATGACCATGTGATACATATATCTCAGTGATAATATATTTTCAAGATGTGTGAAACGGGAGCGTGATGCACAAATGAACAGTGATGTAATAATTGATATTATTATAAAATAAAAAAAAAATTGTATGTACACAAGTATACATGTGTGAAAGTATATGTTATAATTTATATTTCAATAAACTTGTAATTAAATTTCTTTGCTAAATTCTCATTATTCTATCTATTGATTTTAACGTAATGCACCTACAATGCACTAAATTAATTAATTCTCTTGCATTGAAAGGGTTTCGGGAAGGAATCTCTTATAATGATAAGTGATGGTTTGTCCACATACTTATATATATTAAGCAAATTAAAAATAAAATCCAAAGAAACTTATACGTTACATTGTAAGCATATTGTATAAACTGTATTTAGTTACCCTCGTTCCCAGATTAATTTAACGGTTATAGATTTCTCAGAGAAGGAAGAGACGAATGAATATCACACATGAATAAAAAGTTATTGACCCGGATAACCAGCTATCACCATACAAAATTATATAAAAATCTATCCAATGATTATCTCATGACGCAATCACAGACAGAGAGATAAAAGTTTTGGCACTCCGTATATCTATAATAATGATGATTTCAATAAGAATTTTCGTAATATATATATATATGTATATATATATATATATATATATATATATATATATATATATATATATATATATATATAATTTAATATATTATTGTATTATATTTATACATCAGTTTTTTACTACAATAGTAAGGCACAGTATAAACAATGAAACGCTAATCTAAGCAACAAACAATAGTCACATAACGTCAGCAGAGATAATAAAAACATCGCCAGCAAATTAAAAATTGTTATAATTAATGCCTTCATTATACATTACCTTGATAGAAGCTTCCCGGTCACGCTTCGATGACATACTGAGACGACCACCACCTAAAATACTTGCTTTTGAAATTATGTAACATTATTTAGAATTCGCAATGCGTTTTGGACAATAGTGAGGCTTTCACTACTTCGTCTCACCCTAAGTTTGGCGATTTTTTCTTCGCAATTATGATTTTTTACATCAAAATACACAGTTAGACGAAGGGTGCCTTTCAACAAGCAAAATAAATTAAAATATGACATATATTGCGTGAAGTGACTTAGTCTTCTAGTTTTGATACTTTTTCCTTATTTATTATTTACAACGATTGAAAAAGTCTTTCTACTAATTTATACTTAGGATTGACCAGGATAACCAGGTATCATCATATCAATTTCTGTCAAATAGTTTTCTCCTGATGCCATCATAGACAGAAGAAGTTCTTAAACTGATTTAAAAAAATAATCTTCTAATGTATACGATATCACGGGTTACCATATAAGTTCTTCTCCCAATATAAATAAATTAGTTTCTATGAACTAGGCCGTAAATTATACGAATAATCAATGTAATGGACTGTGATTACTAATTATATAATGGTCCTTATATACAATTCACAAGCGTTGTTTGAACGTTAAGATGTAACGGCGTTAGACTTATTTGGAAACTACACAGCAATAAGGATAAGCTTCGTAGACAAATGATATTCTATAAACGTTATCGCTAATAGATAATAAAATAAGGTGGGTGTTATGTTATGTGGTCAGAATGTAATTGCTCTATCTATTTCTATTACCTATGTCGTCAATAGAAAGTCAATTTTGTTTGAAGGTTTACTAGAGTTCGTTTCGACGAATATAACCTAAGCTATGGCGTTATGTTGGCAGCGACGTTTTCCAGTTTTGTCACATCCTCACTGTCTTTCCCTATACGGAACGGATTTTGATGCAGTTTTTTTAATAGATAGATTTAAGAGGAAGGTTTATATGTATAATATACTAGCGGTACCCGCGGTATTGCTCGCGCTAGATCTAGGAACGAACCCGAGTGAAGCGAGGGTGAGTCGGTAGTTACCACGGAATTGATAAATAACACTGGAAAGATCATACGGGCGAAAAAGCGTCGCCGTAACTATGCTTAAATGAGCATACTTCAACCGATTCATGCGCAGTTCGCGCTTAGAGGGCGTTGAGAACAGAGCTCCGATAAATCGTGTTATAATGCCGTTTTGTGCTATTATTGCTTGTAAGACTAAATGTCAGACTTCGAGTATTGATCGAGGAGGTATATCTTTTCATCGGTAATGCAAAATAATAATAAATATCTCTTTAATTTACAAAAATGTAGCAACGACTACAAAATTCAAAATAAACGATATTATTGCAATAAGCTAAACAAGAATATACATTGCTCGCTATGCATGAGCATATTCAAAGAAACGTGCGATCGTTGTCCGCAATGGATAGCGTCCACTACGAAACCCACACAGTATCACTTTTATCGCTTGCAATACCGTGATTGCATTTCGCATATTCTAATAGTGTTGTGTTTTTGTTGTAAGACAAAATAATCGATAAGATAATATTTTTCTTGTATAGATTTCATTATAGTAGGAAAACAAAACTGACAGCGCATTTTATGTTTTATATGGTTTCTTTTGTTTGAAAATAATGTAAAATGACGAAATTCAAGTTGAAGGTTATGTGTTTGTCTACGAATATTTTTATAATAAATCTTATTGTATCGATATTATTAGATCTTAATTAGTGGGCAACTGCATATTTTAATTTTGTTATTAAACCTAATTAAGAGTTCACTTACCACATATGTTACATTTAAAATACATTTATTATTATATTATTAAAAGTTAAACGTTTTGTTTTTTTTTTTTATAATTGAATTAATCTAATCCAAATATAATACTTGTTTTAAATAACTGTAAAAAAACAAATATTACATAAATTTATTTTAATACATAGAGTCGACAAAAATACCGATAGCATTTTTTCATTTGTCAACCACTAGCGTACTTGTAATTTTGTTTGCATGTGTGTGTTAACCAATCACAGCTGTGTGAGACGCTACGCATGTGTGCGAATATTGCTTGAGTGGCAACAGTGGTTTCCATACAAATTCGCGGCGTGGGCCCTCTATCATCTGCTCTGTGGTAGTTACCTATACGTTTTTTAGTTAGATATTTACAAATTATTAGATTATTGTTTTCTAATGTTTACGTGAATTTCACTCATTGTAATAAAACAACTTTTAAAATGACTTTGACAGATAGGGGAGCCAGCATGACGCCATAGGTAATATGCGTTGAAACGAACTATAACAACTGACAAATTTTCATTATTTTTGTCGCTTAATCGTAACGATATAAATTATTTTAAAACACCGCTACTATAAACTTCTATTATAATATTATATGGATGGATATGCGACAATATTAATGACCGACGTATTTGTTGTAGACATCTATAAATATAAACTATTTTCATTTTATAAATAAGATATTTCATTAACTCGAACCACCCTCGCTTTGTTTGCTCGGATTAGTTCCTAGATGCTCCCTTCCAAGGTTAAAATTTGTAGCACTGAAATCCGTCACTTAATTTAAAAAATTATATATTTTTAAAAATAATGGTAGCTTAAGGTACTGCTTATAACATTAGCTATCTGCAAGTGAAAGTCCCGTCAAAATCAATCCAGCCATTTCAGAGATCAAACAGCCGGAACAAACAGACAGACAGACAGACAGACAAAAAATTTAAATTTAAAACAGATCATTCAATTTTATTTATGTATACATGTCTAGATTGTTGTACAGTTCAAATAGTACAGGTATTTTGGTGAACAGAATAATGCATATTTAAGCACCCATGTACTACCGCAGGTATTTCGTTGCGACATAGGTTAATCAGGTAGAAATGTTTTGTACCAGCATCATTACAAATTTGCATCTAATTTCTAGCTGGATTCTAGTTATACGATAGAAACTATAAATGATTATTGCTTCGTGCTTTACCTTTTTCTTAAATGGTACCGAGTAGCTCAGTTGCTATGGAATATGGATATAGGTATAAGAAATTTGAACTCCACTTAAAACATTTATATGTTCACGATAATATGGTTAAATGATTTAGATGATGGTAGAATACACGTAACTGGTTGCAAATTTGTATTAAAAGCTGTAAAAGGTATTGTATTTATGTATTGGTCTAACTAAATCCATGAAAATTCATGAAGGCGGCTTGGCAACTCACGTCGACGTTTCCCTATGAATTTTAAATCTAATAAATGAGCAGTTTGCTGTACCTTTCTTTGTGATTATACGTTAAAGATATTATATATTTAAACATAGTATTGATTTTCGTTCATTTTGTTTTCATATTATATTCGATTGTTATTTTCGTATGCTAGATGGAATACTAGATAAATAATTCCAAAATCAAATCAAAAAGAAAATTCTAGGTAAAAAAAACCATATTACATATAAATCCTAGATATATATGTATATTTAAAATTTATATTAGAATGAATTTTTTATAATGAACCAGCGACTGACCCTCGCTTGGTTCTTCGGGTTCGCCCTAACTTTTCGATTTTCCGGCTGTTTTTGGATTTTCTTCATATTTTTAATACCCCTTGACACACCGCCAGTAATTTTTGAGTTTTAAATGAATAGTGGAGAGCAATAGATTATATTACCTAGATACGATTGATGTATAGGCGCATTATTTTTATTGCACATTGGTTATATAAAATAATATAATATTATATCGTGATATACTAAAAATTGGATTTCTAAAGAAATAACCAATTAATTCCTCAATACGTAACGAGTTTGATACGTAAGTGTTAGCACGATATCGATTCGCCGTATAATAATTCTTTTGCATACGTTATAAATAGCAATAGTAGCAATTTGTATCGACTGAGCTTCTATTTGTGTTAATAATAAAGAGCCTTTCTTCGAATAAACGCTGAGTCGAGTGTTCAACATTGTATTCTAATTAGCCTATTTAAATCGATTTTTAATTTCCTATGTACGTACAAAATCGGCCGTTGGAAACATATTACTACCAAAATTTTTATCCAAAGCAAGATCATATTTGGAAGTTGAAATACAATTTAACAAAGATAAATTCAAAGTTTAATAAATAATATATAAATATATCCCATAACTACGAGTATGAGAAATAGATTTACTATTTCATCGTTGAACGACTTAAAGTTTTTAAGCATACATTGACTTGTAGGCTCATGATATTTATTATCAAAAGTCAACATTGAACAATGTTATTTTTCAAATACTTAACAACTATGTGCATTCTTATTAAATAGGAAGTGTGCGAGTGCGAAGGTCACGCCAGCTTTGTTTGCAAATAAAATAAATTTCGCAGTCACAGTAAAAATATGATTGTTACATTCGCGTGACATCACAGAGCGTTTTCTGATATGCAGGCATGTTGAACTTTATACTCAACGACTACGATACGACTACGATTCGTATCCGATTGTAAAATTAGCATAATTATGTATTGTTACAAGTTATATCCACAATCCAAATCTACGATGTACCAACTGTACTTCAATACATAATTTATTACTTAAAACCTTTTTTAAAAACGATTACAATCAAGTAACCTTTAAAATGTAAATATAAACAACCAGCTACGGTATGATTCGCTCGGGTGCGCTCATATGTATAATTATTTGTCTCTCTGTGAACAATATCATCCAAATTCGAAAAGCAACACATTATGCAGTACACATACACTCGTCCAGGCTATCAACAGACTTTTTATAAAAGTTTGTTTTTATATCTACAACTGCTCCTTTATACTGAAACACTCAAGCGGACCAGTGGTAAATCGTTAGTAATAAAACTTAATATCGTATCAAAATATGGCGTATTGTGGTCGTAAAGACGTTATAAAACGCATTGCGTAAACTTATTATAGAGTGACTTGTTAAAGAAATGAGAATTAAAACAAAAAACACAGACAGTCAAATTACAAAATACCTATTATAGCAGTTATGTATATGGATGGGTAATTATAGAATGATTACGAAATTAAACAGCTGAAAGGGCAAGCCAAGGTAAAAGAGCAGGTTTTTTTTAGTTAAATAACGAATAAGTTATAATCTCATAATAAAACATTATGAATATTTTAATCTGAATTTCACCTTGATTATGATAAAAAATAATTAATGGATATGTTAATATATTCTGTTTGAGTTAGATTATAGTTTTTAGAATTGTAAGGAAGTAACATGGTATATTACTGTGCAAGTATTAATGTACTACAAATACAATTTGTACTTGTCATAATTACTTTAAAAATACGAAGTGTCTATTCATCCGCTAAGCGGACGAATAAATTAAATATTATTCGTCCGACAATTGGTGTTTGATATATCGCGAATGAGACTTTTTTGTTTCTTAAATGGCTCAAATAGAAATCAATTTGTTTTTTTAAGTTTTAACATACTTGTGAATGCAATTGCGGACGTTTCTATAGTACTTTTTACAAAATACCATTTTCTTGTACATTGTTTTGATGTAGGAACATACTCTTTTACATATAAAAAGTCTTGGACTTAAAAGTTGGTGGGATCTTAATAATAAATTATCAGCTCGGTAGGTTAAGGTAATTTTTTTTTTATTTTTGGCATAGGTATATCCTGCACATAAAAATCGCTTATTGTATATAAGAAATCAAAAAAGTGGTAGATATTCGTACAAACCGACAATAGTCGGACGAATAATACATTTTTTATTAATACGATTATCGGATGACTAGCAACAGCCTTTAAAATAATTTAGTCGTCCAACAATTGTTGGACGACTAAATTATTTTACTCGTCCAACTAGCAGACGACTAGCATCAGCCTTAAAAATAATATCACGAAAGTTGACCATAAGTTATGTAAAACATCGTGTGATAGGTATACTTGTTACCTATTCGCTATTGAAGTCGTTCAAAGTTCAAACGATATTTAACAAAAGTATAGAGTAACAAAGATTTTCCTGCAATTGGACCTATCTGCGTCTCTAAATAGGTACGGATGTATGTACGAGTACGTATATATGCATGTATAACTACAGCCCTAGCCAATGGATAATATTATGAAGCTATAATTTAACTAAATATCAAAAATAAAACATTAGACGCAAATTTTTATTACAGACTACGTTACGTACGTTTTAATAGTTAGTGATCTCGATACAAAATAAACAGTTTGAATTTTTCGATATTTTTATTTTTTATACATAAACCTCCTGACAAAAGCCATATAATATATAATACAAATCGGTCAAGTCGTGTCTGAGCGAGACTATCAAATAACATTTGTTTTTTCTATATCGAAAATTTTATGAAGAGAAAATGGCAATTACTTTAGGCACCCAAGAAACATTTCTTAGGCCGAGATCTCCCCAATTTCACGGTTCTATCTAATCTATCTAACAAGAGATAAAAATTTGACAGAAAACCCATACAAATTGTAATTTCCTACCGCTAATAAGGAAAATCGCACATAAATAGGTTATTTAGAATTTGCCGTACATACTCTACATGTAATAGGCAAATTTGTGTATTCGGAAAAAAATATTAACGAATTATTGTAAATATACTCGTGTTGTTGAATACTTCAATAGATTTACTCTTTAATAATAATTTATCGTATAACGTATTAAAGTTGTATAATGAAGATATGAATATTACCTATCTGTGATTTTCTTATGATTCTGACAGTTTTCATTAACTTATTCTTAACATGGTTGAAGTGGCTGTATAATGACATACTCGTACATACTCGTAAAAGTGTAGAACTTAAGAATTTTCGATTACAGAAATAAAAAGCAACCTGTTTTCGTCTACTTCTGGGTATATGTAGGTTTAAAAGATTTTAGATACTTAGATATGAATTATTTAGATATTTGAATGCCTCTTTACGTTACTAACCGCTCCAGGAATCCCCGCCGATATGAAGAGGGCCAGGGTGTCGGGCCACGGTAGCAGTTTGTACTGTTCCCACCATCTTTTCACCACCAAGCTCACATAGAAGCCGAGGACGAAGGAGACGGGAATAGATTCGCTTTGGGCGCCAAAATACTGACGCACTCTCTCGAATACTCTGAAAATGATAATTTTAGCTATACTTTAACAAACGATTAACTTATTTATTAAACTAGGTCAACATAATATCAAAGCAGAAGAGCCGTCTAAAAAGTCAACAATGGCAATAATTTGTATAGCTATACCTAGTACCTACGTACGTGTAGATTTCATTTGTCGAAGGCAGGTATACGGGCTTGATAAATATGTTAATTGTTTGTCATTATAACAGATTATAAATAATAAATATGAATAAATTAAAATTTTGCAATAATATTTAAAATGGGAAATTTGTACCAGGTATACATATAATTATAAGTTAGTTGATAATAACTGACAATTTGTCGATTTTGTTAGAAAATACTACAATTATCTATTAATACTGCCAATTCACCCTTCCCCCGCTCCGATTACTCCGTAAATACATTAAACGATTAGTAAAGATTTCTCAGAAATGAGATATTTTCCCGCAGTTAAAATTAACCTATATGTTGGACCCGCATTACCAGCTATCATCATACCAAACACTAAAATTTGTCCAGTGGTTTTTTCGTTATACAAGTGGTTTTCCCTTGGTCAAAAGACCAATAATATACTATTTCAAGAAATTTTATACGACTATTTCAAGTAATTTTCCAAAAAAATGAGCAATACTAGACAAGAGAAGAGAGAAAAATGAAAAAAAAAAATAAGACGCTGTCCTAAATAAAAAGAGACGCTTTTTATTTATTTAAAACTTGATTTACGGCTTAGTGAAAGTGCTATTATATATATCTATAATAATATATTTTTGTTATACACATAATATGCATAGAAAATGTCAAATTTATAAATGTAAATGTATTATTAACTTAACTTTATCGATACCATTTTCATATTACTTATTTTTGCGGTACGAGAATGCAGCTCTCTCATCGCTGGTGGATATTTAAATCCACTTCCAAAACACCAGAAGTGTTAAAATGTACATGGTTGGTTATGAATTTTTAGTTTTCAAAAATCATAGTAATTCATTTTCACCGATTTCAGTTTCACCCGAAAAACAATAGAAAATGTGTATCTGTGACCTCTTTAAATACCCAACACGATAAAAAACCCGAATAGCAATTACAAAATTAATTTAAACTCTCTCGTCTTCATGACAGTTTAACAAAGCAAATCCAAAGCAAAAATGTACCGAGTAATTGCAGTGAACGTTATCAATATGCCTAATAAATAAAACCTATTATAAAAACGATTTCGGTTTTCCGATACTTGACCTTGCGTCGCGTCATCTTAATAAACATCCCGTCCTTCACCGCGCAGGAATAAAGGCATTTATATTGACTATTATTCCCTATCTCTATTTCCATTTTACCCTTTTTTGTGTACTAGTTGTGTTTGGTTTAGTTGATTGATTATTTTGTGTATATGGTAGATGAATGTTGTGTGATAGATGATTGCTATGATTTAAGGTATATATTACTTGTTGCATGCCTAGTATTGGTGTAATTTATTGAGTCAGGCGTGTTGTTGAGTTCTGTGTGTTAAATGTGCTGTTCACAAGCACAGTGTCTTTCTAATACCTTACTCGGCTTGGTGGTTGTGAAGGCTGTTTTATTGAGATTATTATTATATGTCTATGTTGTGTTCAGTTGGTCTAAATATCTGTACATATAAGTAATGTGTGTTGGTCTATAAAACTGGTATTTGCTGAATTTCTCTAACCTACTTATATTAATTTTAAATAAATTTAACATTTAATCTCTCTAAAGTCTGTTATATAAATTATAAGACTTCTATAAAAAATATAATTTTGTGTATGTTTTAAAATTAATCAGTTCTATTTCACAATGAATCAAAGAAGAAAGATTATTAATATCAACTTCCTATTAACCTTTGTAGTTAGCAACGTACGCTATACTGCATCAAGCAAAATTAATTGTTTCTAACGCAACGATGTCTGGGATAGCATTAAGATAGATAGATAGCATTATAAATCGTGATTATTTCTACCCAGGGATTAAAAAAAGAGGAGTTATAAGTCTATGGCACCGTAGTATCTTAACGTTTGAACCGATTTAAAGTAAGTTTTTTTTAGTTATAGCTAAAAAAGAAGAAAATTTGATTAGCTGTTTAGAGGCTACTAGTTCATTTCTAGACCAAAAGGACCTCTACTAATCGAATGGCACCAAGATCTGGTAACGATATGGTGAACTTGGCCTAATGTTGCAGCGTCACCTGGAATATGCAAGATATAAAAATCTGTACTACATAATATACTGCGAAGTTATTGATGTTTAAGCTTAGAGTTTTAAAAAAAAATCTTTTTATCGAGGCAAATACCATAAACTTTACCATATCTTTTACTTTTATAACTTAAGGTCTTATTAAGATTAATTTTTAAAATCACATGTCTCTTTTGTTGAACAAATGAACTCAACTAAATCTCAAAAAAGAATCGTAACCAAGATTATAAGTGGGTTAAAATTGACAAATTTTTGGCAAGTTCACCTAGCCTACAGCATTTAAAGAATGTGTCTCTAAGCGCACACGAAGTTATTACGAGTACCAACGGTCCAGGTGCTAAAAAATGATGTATTCATTTTTAAGATGATATGTTCGTTTAAGTAAACAGTACCAATACAAAGAAAAAGTTGTCCCAAGAGTTATTATAGAAACAGGTGGTTTACATCAGGGTTGTCAAGAAGAAGCAATAGAAGGTTTTGTTTATACGTTACAAAAACTATACCAGAGAATAAAACTTTGCCTAAATATTAAATATTTAGAGTCATTGTCCAATAAATGTCGTAAAAAATATAAGTCATAGAAACGTCGGGAACCAAAATCTAAATAAATCTGCGTAAAATCCGAAAAGGTTCTTTCATATATAATGTTTCATATGTAATGTTTCATATATAAAGTGTAAAAAAATATTTACTTCAACCTAAGAAATTACTGATCAAAGTACACAAAATTATATGTCAGATTTTCTGCAAAAGTTCGTATTTCCGATAAAATAGACACAATTTTTTTGCCTTTTGACCTCTTTGTAATATTTAAGTCATGCATTCCTGAAACTTCCATATTTGGTTCTTGACTATCTAAAACTTATCTAAAACTTCATCTTTCTTTTTTTATGATTTGTTTTTTTTTTATATTCGTATCGTTCTATACTGGACTTTATTTACTACTGTCTTTATTTTATTTATCACTACTTTTTAAAGACACTTTAAATTCATTTGAAAGGTAATCAAGCAAAAATATCGATAGGTATTTTATTTAAAGTAAATATTCTGAATAACAAGGTAATTTTACAACAATCACTTGACACCCATAGTCATACTTAAAGTTGGCTTTGTGTTCGTGCGGTAACTTTATCTGACATCAAACAATACATATTTTTCCAATAAGTCAAGAAATAAAAATGTAATAGGATTGAATAATTACGGTATTTATACGTTACACCTTACTTAGTAATAATACAACGAACATTATACTATTGTATTATAAGTCCCTTTTAAGTCCTAACTACACTTTGATTTTCTGAAAGAGACAGGTTTTTTCATACCATGACGAAATCAATTGCGATGTAGAATAAAATGTACTCTTTTTTGAATATTAACAAAGTTGCCAGCTTAAGGACCTTTTGGGATATCAAAATTTGTTATAAGATTTACCAATAAGTCTAAAATTGCGTCAAGTGCCTCATACAAAATCATTCAATAAGAACTAGCATAGGGTATGTTTAGGTAGAGGAGTGTAAATAACACTGATGACGAAAGATATTAGGAACGACTTTAATTGCGTTTTCGATATATTACGTTATTTCAAAAGATTCAATTATGGAATGTGTATGGATTTATGTAAGTACCTACCTAAGACAATGAAAAGCAAAATTAAAAATTTGGTACATATAAGAATATTATTTTCTATACCCTGGAACGGCCATAATTTAATTCTTTGGTAGCATTTTCTTTGTTTATAGCTATAAATAAACTATTGTACATATAATATACTTATAATAGCAGTATATTTTGACGTCATCAAATGCATGAGTAAGGGTCGCTGTCGCAAGTACTTTCCCCTGTACAAATACAAGCAATGAAACATTTGCAATATTATATTAATGACCGGGTACTTCCACGCGTTCTTAATTTTACATATATGCCTATTATAACTTTGAACTTTTATAAAAATTAAAAGACGTTACACGATTTTGTATAAGATCATTAAAATTCTAAAGGTGTGATTAGAAGGCGACACTTATTTACCGTAGTTTTAATGTTAATCCAGGTCATAGTTTACTTGTGTACTAAATTTAATTCTAACCAGTTCAACCAAATCCATGTTTAATCGAAACAAACATATACATATAGACAATTTTGCCCTCGGCTTTGCTCGCAGGATATGCTGAATATCACATCGCAGGATGCAATTTACATAGGGTAATGTCCTTGCTAAATGTTATCGAAATCGATTATTTGATTAGTTTAAGCTTGTACTGAGTTAATTTCACAGTTAGTGAAGATTATGCGTGTGGATAATCTAATGATATATTTGCATTTTTTCTTTCAAAATAGAATTAATTTATTTTTAGTACCTAGTGCCGTATCCTGATTTAATATTTTTAATGAAATTTTTCAGAATATCAAGGAGTATTGGTTTACTATCGATGCTTCGCTCGCGTTCAAGCAAGTTGGGGTTGAATGCTGGCATACCCTAACGACAGAATTTACATGCCCTTGCCAAATTTTATTAAATTATGTTCAGCGCTTTAAGCGTCAAAGGTAAGAGTTAATACTATATTTATACTTAATACTCTTATTACTTAAAATAATTATTTTTGATTTCCTTTCAATTAATTATTTAGAAGTTCTGAAGATCCTTGGTCAATATTAAAGAGGATTGCTTTATACTACATTAATATTACCGCTGCTGTTGAAAAAAAACCTGTCTGTTTTTGAGTGAAAAACGAGCCAGCTCTGCAGTGACTAGTAGAGGCGTGGCCAGCGTGGTGAACTATGGTCTGACGCCCTTCGTATGGAAGACCCGTGCCCAGCAGTGGGACGTTAAAAAGGGCTGAATACAAAACAGTATAGTAAAATTTAATGTTGTATTGTTTTTTTCTTATAATGAGAGGTTTGAAATAACTATAGCAATGAACTAGCAAAAAGGTGGGCTTCGTGAGGGTTCGCGTAGATTTTTACGGTATAAATTTTTAAGACAGTTGTTAATTTTCATTTATTTTTCGTTCAAATACATTTCTAAAGTAAATTATATTATAGGTGAAACAAATGTGAACTTATATTTAATGAAACAAAGATTTACAGGTGTCGTTTTAATTACTGTACCGGTAAGGGATAATATCGTAACAATAAATGAATTTCAGCAACGCACTGGTCAAATTTCGAGAACGTGTGTGTACAAAGCAGGGCTTATGTCACCCGAACACATTTGTATTCGATTTTGAACATTATTACAAAATATTAATGATGTTCAACGTATATTTATATTTCATGAAACTCTGTGGTCCGAAAATTCACAGACATATCAAATCAAACATTGAGCCTTTGAAGTGATACATGTTCAATAACAGATTTTAATAACGGCGTTGTTTGTGAACATTCGTTATTTATTTTGTATAATTAAATTCTCGGAGTTTAAACATTAACTGATTCGTATATTACTTTCTTATTATTAAAATAATTTAGTCAAAATGAATTTTCTGTAAAACAAACTTATATAAAAGTTATTACAATGTTAATAAATATATATTTTTTCAAACACACGAATATATCTCAGTAGTATCTAACTGAACGCTAAAGTTAAGGAGATTGAAATTCATGCGTATAAAAGTGAAAGTAACTATATATAAGTTCTCACTTAAACTTTTAATCCGTTTTTGATAAAATTAGGCTAAGACATAAATTGCATCTATGGGTAGGATAGCTACCCTTGGTTCGCGATTATCACGCGAGCAAAGTCGCGCGTAAAAACTAGCAAGCTATATGGATATGCATTTTACAATATTACGGAACGTTACGTAACAATGCTCCATCGGAATAATTACGATGACTTCAAGAATACTTTTACTTAATTAGCCATCACAATGGAATAACAGTGTTATTGGGGCGTATCGTTTTCATCTATACTGTGTACATATAGTAAAATTGTGAGTCGAATCTGTCTGTAGATCAAATATTTTTTTTAAATCTAATTAAAATAGTCATTTTTATCGATACATAGACCGGATCTATACATTTTAGAAGTTTTGTCTGCTGATCAAGATAACTGATCTGATCTGAAAAAACTGTTGTAACGGATAAAATCTGTGTATGAAAGGATATCGAGCGGAGGTTTAGGGGTTAAACTCGTTTGTAATTTCTACATCTTAGTAATTTTACAAGCGTATTAATTTTCTGGGTTCGAATCCCGAGTCAGATCTAATAATTTTTGAAATTCGTTGTAAAGTAATTAGATAGAATCCTAAGCTCCCTCCGGTTGTATCGAGAAATATTATGAGAGAGAAGGAATGGAATGCATTATTGTCTGAATTCCGCTTGTGCACTATCGGAGTAAAAATAATATCTCAGTGAAAAGGCCGCCGTATGCGAAGCTCGATTGATAAAGATAAAAATTAAATACTTTTTAAAATGGAAAATGTTTGATCTACATTTATAAAAATAATTGCTGTTTGTAAGTCTCATTTAATCTCAAAAATGACTTGCCCGATTTGAATATTTTCAAATTTTTTGGGCGTGTGTCAAGGGTGGTTTGGACAAACTCAAACAAAGCGAGGATGATACCTTAGTAAGGAACATACATATTTCAACTAGTGGCTCTGTATCTATTTCAACAATTTTTCGAAATTGTAGAAATTGTTAAAAATATTTTAAATTCATTGTTCCAGTAGAAACTAGAACACTATAACAGTTTTATGCCATTACTTATCGAAACACCTGCGTATTAATTTATTAATATACAAGCGCTTCCCCGAGACTCAGCTTGTTAGTATACTAACGTAAAATTGGACTTTACAAATTTTATTTTGCATTTCCAGAGATCTCCAGGTAAAGAAAGATTATTTTCACAATTTGACAAATTTACGAGATTTTCATACAAATTTTCAATCCTTTTAGGGGTTTTTATCGAACATCTACTCACTCAGAGTCCACCAAAAATATCAAAGTTAATATTTATACTTTTTAATTTTTAATTAAATGTTTTGTTACCTGGTATAGGTATATAAATGTAGGTACAGTCATAATGAACAATAATAAGGATCTTTTTATATTGTTATTTTCTTAATTAAAGCTAATTCCACGTATGTTCTTATTGCCGTGAACAGGAAGCATGGTCTACATATAATATGAAGCATCCTGAGTCCCGTTCTAGAGTTCCCTAGCTAAGCAGTAAAAACTCCCTTAAAGTTGTATAATGTCTATTTGTCTCATAATTATATAGTATATTTAATATAAAATTCTAATAGGTTGAAATTGAACAGGTTAAGTTAACTGCTGGACAATGTTAAAATTAAAATATAAAAAAATATTATTTCTTTGGTAGTTTTTAATCTGATAATTACGATATATAAAGCGATATTGCCTGCTAATTTTAAAGCATACATTGGAATAACAAAAGTCCAGACTTATCTGCTACATGTCTCACGAAATGTGGTTATTACATTTTGGACTCCTCAAAACGTTAAAAGACATCGCGGTAGACCAAGACGCAGAGATGAACTTGCATTCAAAAATACTGGCATTCATGGCTAAAAAGAACAGAGTGGAAAGAGAACAAAAATGGCTTTGTTCAGCCGTGGGACAATAACGGCTAAAATTATATTAATCTTCGTATCACTACATATTATAATAAAAGTTCTCCGCCGCGTCCTTCTGTCTGATTGCGATAAACTCAAAAACGACTTTAGCGGAAACCGTGGATTCTCTCGCGCTAAATCTAGGGACGAGTCCGAGCGGACCGAGGGCGAATCGGTAGTATCTTAAATAAAATTCTAAGCCAGTCGACTCTGTTCATTAAATATTTTAAAATAATTGCTATCGATTTTAAAGTAATTAGTATATTAGTCACTATTTTAAAGTAATAGTCATTATTATCATTACAGAGGCAGAATCTATAGATTCTACGGGTCAATACATAGGACAAATTTTACAGCGGAAAATATCTCATCTCTAAGAAATCTATACTAAACGTATCCACGGAATGAGCTCCATCGAAGCGAGGGTAAGACATTATTATAATATTTGTACATAAAAATATTATTTTATCCATCATTTAATTTGTTCGAGATATCTGCGAATACTACTACTATAAATAATATTCAAATGACCTCTGACGTTCGCTCACTTTGAGTGGCATTCCGCTAATTACGAACTGTCATAAAAATATTTAATAATGTTTATTCCATCAACACGATATACTTCATTAAGTGCCTGCCTTGGTTTCCGATTGCTTTCATTTAATTTTATTAACGCTTGATATTTAGAATTTTGACATTCTCTTAAAATTTGACATTTTGGATTCAAAATATTTTTAAAAATTACCAACATTCATTTAATATGTCTAATTTTAAGACGCAGTAAATGTATTTTACAATTTTATACAGCTGTCTTAAATCGTTACTGTATAAAAAATAACAACTAGAGCAAAAGTCACAGACTTTTATTACACGTTACGTCACAAGGAGTCATAATAATTCAGTTTCAAAGGCAACAAATAAGTGTTACTGGTCACATTGACTCTGCCGAATCGACCGGTTTTGGACCACAAAAGATTTTATAAATAAAAACATTTGATAAGTTTATTTAAAGTATTTTATTTTTCTATTTATATGTTTCTTGTAAAATTAAATAAGCAATTCTTGTATATTTGTCGGTTTATTTATTGCTTGTCGGCGATACGTTTGCCTCAGTTTGTGGTGACTGACACTACTGAAGTATCAGCGGTGGCGGGTTCGAGTCCCGCTAGGGGCATACATTTGTGTAATAATATGTTTATTATTTATATCATTCATTTATGCATACAAAGGGCAGTGGTAAAACGCTTGCCTGGGTAAATTAAGAGGTTCAAATCCCGGGTCGCACACGTATCATGTTCTCGTGGGCGAATCATTTCTATCATGACAAAACTTGTCTTACGGTGAACGAATGTCTTTCAAAAAGTTGTTAGGTTCACTCAGACATGCAGATTTCCTCACGATGTTTTCCTGTACTATAGACGAGTGGCAATCGTGTTAGAAATGATTCGCACATGAAAATATCAGAGAGCAAGACCCGGA
The DNA here is from genome assembly GCA_905231865.2 of Boloria selene. Lineage (NCBI taxonomy): Eukaryota > Metazoa > Arthropoda > Insecta > Lepidoptera > Nymphalidae > Boloria > Boloria selene. Next base: position 16,020,455 of record HG993131.1, read on the forward strand.
TTTGAACCCGCATCTCTCGATTATCCAAGTGAGCGCGTTCACACTGGCCTACCACTGCCCTACTAGTGTATATATATAGTCAAATAAATACTATTAAAAGATGTCCTAGTATAATTATCAAGAACTTTGGAGACCGAAAATTAATTTACATGCGTATCACGAACTATAAGGAAGCGTATTCTGCAAAATTTCTGTTGAAATCTAAATTATAGGTACCTACTTTTTTTCCTTTAATTCGATTTAGTTGATCTATACGTCTTGGAAAAACCACACATTTTAAAAATATAATTTTCATTGTCTAAACATGGAATTTTTATGATAGCCTTGTGAGAATTCTAGAACAGGTTTCAATGGTCTTGCATATTTTTATGAATGTACCTACTCGTACCGTACAATTGCACATGACCGTGTTAATTATAAAAATCGTCCCCTTACACTAGTAATTATCTATATACTAGTTGTCTATAATATAAAACGTAATAAAGTTTGTTAAAAATATGATATTTTTTTTGTATCCTATTAACGATAGGGATTATAAAATACTATATTGTGAAAGTATGTAAATTGACACATAGCAATACTCTTGTAGAGTAAAGTACTTATAAATGTTCATTAGGTTGTAATGCGTAAATAATGACGAAATTATAATATAAGAAAATTTTAACAAGTAGTAAAGCAAATATCTTAAAAAAATATTATATTTTTGAGGAAAACAAGATTAGATACTAGTGACTTTATACTCGTTTAAAATTTTAGATAGGCTGTTCTTAACAAATGTTTATTGAGATATGTTCCACTGGGAATATGGGATCCAGTGAAAGCCATTTTAATACAATTTACTTGTAATGTTCACTTCATAGATAAATTTACGGGATTTGACATATAGATTATATTCATTTTCTATCTAAATTATGCCGGATTGTTTCTATTGTTTTTCAGGAAACAAGGCCACGAGGGAGGCTAATGATAACTTAATAATAGTTTTAAGTAAAGAGAAATGTACGTACGTATGCATGTATGTATATAATTACCTAATGGTATATAGGTAGTAGTGCTTATTTGTTCGAACGGGCAAAACTTGCGCCCACGTCACTGTTTGCTCCAATAGTACCTACCTATCATCATTGTCTAATAAAAATAGCCCGTATTTTTCCGCCATACGATATACGATACTGGTACTTACTTAAATAAGGTTAATAGTATGTGAATAATATTTGATATAGACAAAAATCGGTTATATTGTGCATTTCAAATTAAAAGTTAATCGGTGTCGTGGAACACCCTAGCGTCTGCCTTGGCTTCATAAATTGACATCAGGATATCATCAATATCTAGCAACATGCATGTTGATTGTTGAAGCTATCGAAGAAAGGCATAAAGAATTTTGTATACATTTCTTACAACAAACATTACACTTATGATGCCCTGGTACTTTGGTCACAAATACAAACCTAATTGTCATAGTATATAGATATACTTATATGTAGAAGATAATTAACAAGAGTGTATACGATCTAACTTTGGAGTTTGGAGAGGAACAACTAATAAGGTTATTTGAAAAGCAAAATGACATTAACTTCAAAAATAACCAATTAAAACTTAGCCTTTTCCTTCAAATCGATTAAAATCCCTTGAATTGACAATCGAGAAAAATAAACTTACACCAAAAGTAAACTTACCTCTTCAATTTGGAATCATTAGTACATATTAGAATAAAACTGAAGCGTCTGTTTTTAATTTCAAATTAATAACTTTTCACTAAATGCATATGAAAGTACGAGTATATACGGTACTTTCGTCTAAAAATCAATTTTGTAAATTTATGTCTGTCTGTCTGTTTGTTCCGGCTAGTCTCTGAAACGGCTGGACTGATTTTGACGGGAATTTCACTCATAAACAGCTAATGTTATAAGGAGTATCTTTTATTTTAATAGAAAATTATAAAAAAAACTATTTAATTTATTTTGCGGTTTGCTACTTACAAATAATTACAATGTAAGTGACACGTATTGCGTGACGTCTAACAGAAACAACCGCGCTACAGTCACCAAAAGATATCGACGCGATTGGTCACGCATTAATCTTTTTTATTTGTTCCTCGTGCAGTCTTTTTAGTAGATGGAGATAATGTTTTACATATTTTGCGCATATTTTGTGCCTGTGGATAATTATGACACGGTTTGGCCCAGTTTGTGGAGATTTATTGTAGTCGCAGGATCGATTCCGGCTGGTGGTATTCATTAGGGTGATGATCACGAATGTTACTCAAGTCATGGGTGGGTTAATATTTATAATATTATGTGCATTTAAAATTACCTAATATGTGTAGTGTATCAATTAAACACGAGCCTCGTAGATTTAATAGAACTAGATAGTTGTGTGTTAATAATATGGGACATGTTTATTTGTTAATAGGGAACTTTGGAAAATTTGAAACTTTTCGAACTTAATAAGTATATCACAGTATTTTCTTTTTTCTTTATCATCATCGTTTATAATGCCTACTTTACGTTACTTTATTCCATTCGAGAGACATACTCGTAATATATTTTTTTCGGCAATGTTTTTCTGCAATTCAGTGGCCGGCAACATTGCAAGCAATACCAGCATAACTATGCAGTATTGTAGTACTGCCCCGGCCATATCGCCCATCATGTTTGGTATGGCCGATATTGCCAGACGACAGCTGACCGATTTATTTTTAGCAATATTGCCCAGCCAGTCCTATTGTTGTTTCGGTCGCTCGCTATTGTTATCTTATAGTGTATCGTTTTCTACGCGACTGAAGTTTGCTGTCAGTGACGCCGTGATTAATTGCTATATTCTGTGCTATTGTTGTTTTGTCAGTTGGTATGTTGCCTTGACAATAATATAATTGCAACACATTTCCCGGCCACATATTGCTCGGCCATGGTCACAATATTTTTATGATGGCCCTGCAATTAGTTGCCAATATAGCAGCCAAAAATTGCAGAAAATATTGTCGTTTAGGAGCACCTTTATAATGAAACTCGTATTTGACATTTAAAATGAGTTCGGTTTTTTTCCATTTTGCTTAACTACTTTTTGCCCAACGTTTCAATTGCTTTACAGCAAACATATTCAAGGGAGAAAGACTAGAGGGGTCCAAAATAAAACCACGACCAAATCCGACGACAGTTTCAACGAGCAAAAAATAAGTGATCAATTTAAATCCTTAGGTAAAGTCCATGTGGCAGGCGTAGTGTATTAAATTTTCTAACAGCGACGGAAAGCGTTGTCATATCAAACTGTAAAACGTTGGAGTTTATTTTGATACGAGTATATTTAATTAAAGTACTTCTTTTTATATAAAATTGAATTATATATTTTTTTAATATATATTAATATATTGATCCTATAAACATGGCACTTCGGCATTATATAATGGCATTATATAAATGGTTGGACGAGTAAAATAATTTAGTCGTCCAACAATTGTTGGACGACTAAATTATTTTAAAGGCTGTTGCTAGTCATCCGATAATCGTATTAATAAAAAATGTATTATTCGTCCGACTATTGTCGGTTTGTACGAATATCTATCACTTTTTTGATTTCTAATATAAAATAAGCTATTTTTATGCGCAGGATATACCTATGCCAAAAATAAAAAAAAATAACCTTAACCTACCGAGCTGATAATATATTATTAAGATCCCACCCACTTTTAAGTCCATGAGTTTTTATATGTAAAAGAGCTGCAGGCTCTATAGAGTCGTCCTATGAAATTTACGTTACTAACACTCACTGAGAGTATGTACCTACATCAAAACAATGTACAAGAAAATGGTATTTTGTAAAAAGTACTATAGAAACGTCCGCAATTGCATTCACGAGTATGTTAAAACTTAAAAAACAAATTAATTTCTCTTTGAGCCATTTAAGAAGCAAAAAAGTCACAGTCGCGATATATCAAACACCAATTGTCGGACGCATAATATTTAATTTATTCGTCCGCTTATCGGATGAATAGACACTTCGTTATATAATAATTATCGTTTATAAATAAAGTAATATATCTATTGCTAATTTGCCTCCGACAATTTACAAAGTAACAAGCGTTTACAAATTGATTTCACCGATTTGAAAATAACAAATTCTACAATATGCCTGCAACATACAGGCATATCTATTTACGTTAGTCTATGCAGGACGGCTTCAGGCATTGCTCAGTTCAGGCATGTCGCGGACGTGCGGTCAGACAGCGTACAAATTTATATTGTTTATAAATTCATGATATAACTTCACGCCATACTTTTCTAATCACATTTTTGAGATTTTTATTAGTATTATTTATCAATTGGTATCCCAATAAATATTTTAAATAACAAAAACATTGCTTTTATATACATACTCTTGCAGTTATAGTCAACGTGATAACATGTAACCCATTATTTATATTGAAACAAGCGAATTATTCTCACGTCACTCGGGTTCGTCCTAGGTGCTCCTCGCCTTTCAAAAACTGAAGACTTACATAGTGGACTTACGTCTTCTAACTCCGGGAATAAACTACCTCCCAGCCAAATTTCATCTTTATACATCAAGAGGTTTACGATATTTTGTTATGAGTGAGTGACCTTTTGCTTTTCAATACTCGTTTTTAGATCTTAAGACGAATTTAAAGTTAATACTTAGTTATTTATTTTATTTCAAAACGACGTAGGTACGTACTAAACAACTCATAAAATGGCACCTACTTCGATCTGAGCAAAAATATTCAGAAATCTTCTTCAGCATGTTCAATACCTGATCAGTATAATTGAACGTGAATTGGAAGTAAGATTGCGAAATAAACAACTTTTCTTGATTCATTCCTACAGTATGAAGTATTCTGAGATCACAATATAATAGCTGTTTATAGTGTAATAGGGAGGAGCTATTATAAAATCAGAGGCAGATTTTTTTTATTATACTTGCAAACCAAAATTTTGTCTCTGTATTAAGATAGTGATGTATTTTTACTTAAACCTACTTATTTTTCGTATGCGTTTTCGCGTGCTTTTGATCCGGCAAACCTAGCTTAGCCATATAAAATAGAGGGTGACGAGGTAGACGAGTGAACGACAACCTATTCCTACTGAATTTACGAAAAAAAATCACCAAACTACAAAGACGTTTCAAAGATATGTGACGAGATTTTTATAAATATATTTGATATAGAATTATTTAAAAAAAACCTAACATCAAAATTATACAAACCTAAACTAAATTGAAAAAGAATACTTCAATTACTTAGTTATTTTTGGATAACCACACATAACACATAACCTCCTTTTTTTTGAGTTGCTTAAGAAAGGTAATTTCTTAAAACAGCTGTATTTACGGTCCAAATAAAATAATGATACTATTTTGGGTTAATATTGTATGCAGGTTAATAGACAGGCAGGGCATACTCGTAAGTAGAGAATATTCTGAATATTATTTACCTTTGTTGCTGCTCTGTTAGCGCAAATCTGTACAGTAAATTAATTGTATAGTATAGAGTGAGGTAGGCGAGGAGCTCACGCCACACCAACTTGTAGACACTCCCTCGCCATCTGCAATAACAAAACGACGTCTTTTACTGATATTTCATATGTTTTGTATAGTAAAAAAATAAATATATTTCATAATATAGTCTCAACAATCGAAGAAAAATAAACTAAACCAGGAATTAGTGGGAAAAGGAATAAATTCGCATTTACAATCAGGGCTCTCTAATTTATTTCATACTTAGATATTATTATAATTTATAGTTATTATAACCAGCTAGTTAATAATAATACTTAAATACATACATATTATAAATATATAAACATGAAGTACAAACAATCGAGCTCGTCACAGAAATGCCTCCAACGGAACTCAAACCCGCGAACGCTGGCGTAGCAGGGCCAATTTGAAAGCCCATATACATGTTATTTTACATACACTATAGTTCAGTCTACACCACTTGACAGCAGGTATGCATGCACTAAAAACATTACACAAACTTTGAACTCAATTTTCTCGAATTTAGAATTTTGCTTCATATCAACTCCATCCATTCATGTCTTCAATTATATTATATCTCAACTCCTACGCGAATAATTTCGTTTTCCTCGGCTATGAACTTTAAGTAATAAAAGTCCTAAAACTTTTTTAAGCGTCCGCCCACTGTTGTATCATTATAAATAGTACACGGACGTTTTTTAAATCTAAAATGTTGTCTTCGGATTTTGTATTGGTGCTATTTATCAATATAAATATGTATAAAAAGAAGTGCAAAAAAGGGCCTGAATATAAGTATTATATTACATCATATCATAAAATTTTAAACAAGTCAAAGTTAATTATTTTTTTTGGAAAATCTTCACTACATAGTATAAAAATCACTTCCCTCTGTCCCCAATTAGGCTTAGATCTTTAAAACTACGCAACGGATTTTGATGCGGTTTTTTAATAGATAGAGTGATTCAAGAGGAAGGTTTTAGTATATAATTTTTCAAGTTTATGTATACATTTACTAGCGGAACCCACGTCTTCACTCGCGCTAAAGTATTAGTATTTTGGTGTTACGATAAATTTTAGAATGGAAAAATATCTCACTCTGAAAAATCTATACTAACCGTCAAGACTGTAGTAATACCTTTTATCTCTCTCCTTGCATGTCGTACTTTAATATGCTTGTTTTTATATACACTTAATTGTTTTTAACACATATGATATTGTAATTGTGTAATAATTACTCCCTTTAATTTAAGTAAATGCTATATACACTTAAAGGCGAATCATACTGAACTGTATATTGTAACATTAATTATATTGTATTTATGATAAGTCGATGGTGTATCTTTCTAAAATAAATAAAATTAAAACGTATCTAGGGACGAACAAGAGCGGAACGAGGGTGGCTCGTTATATTTATATTATGAATTTTTGGTACTGACAAATTGTGTTATGTGAACTGAATATTTTACAGGAACATGGTCACTATATCACTCGTAGACATCTCAAGAGTTCAGCTGATACAAATAATTCTATCTACAAAATACAACAAATTTTAAGAAAAGAAGCACCTTTCCTTTATATATTTTCGTCAGTTGCAGTAGTTTCATAATTAACTTTTTTATTGAGCTTTGATTATAATCTAATTGACTTATTTATTTATATTTATACACTTATGAAATGTTTACTAATGAACATTTAAAAAAAACAAGTTTTTGTAATTTAGAAACTTTTAAGATATCTGGTCATGTGATGTGACGAAATAAACATGTTACAGTTCATAAAATCAAACCTGTATTATCTGATTAGTGTAGTACATTTATAATTAGCCATCCTTACTAAGTGGCTTTCTGCACATAGTATGTCGTTCTACCTCAAAGGTACAAAGTGATTAAACCTGACTGTTGCAGCTTTGAGCTTACCTTCATTAAGTAACACAGTTTGATAGTTTCACGGATAGCCAGTAAAGGGTTTATTGATTAGTGGTAGTACTAGCAGTAGAGAGTAAGTTAAAATATAATGAAATTATTATAATATGTATGATACGTCAATAAGTACGTCAATAATAACTTTTATAAAAAAAAATCCGTTTTATTTTTTTATTTAAGTGATACCGCTGTGATTTAAAATTTCGATGAAACGAAAAAGCGACACCAAAATGAGATAAACATATTTATAAATATGAATTTAGCCTGCGAGAGAATGAGATAGGATACGAGTGCGTACTACGAAGCCTTCAGAAAATGCATTATAGTCAATAGGTGTATTACTCACGTTACACGTATATATAATAAAAAATCCTATACAAGATTTAATATTTTGCATTAAAATATAAATTAGTTTTTGAACGTGGTAAAATATTATAAAAAACTAACCTACACTAATATTAGGTATAAAGCTGAAGAGTTTGTTTGTTTGTTTTTTCTTTGCTAGAACGCGCTAAGCTCAAGAACTACTGGTTCGATTTGAAAAATTCTTTTTGTGTTGGATAGTGCGACGTATCACACCGCGCGACTCAGAAATTGAGTAGAAATTGGTTTTCGATTTTTAGAACGCGTGCAAAGCCGCGGGAAATGCTAGTACTTAATATTATTCTCTCGTAGGCTGCTTTTCTGAAGTTTCACTTCAGTCTTCAACAGTATGTGAATTGCACACACAGACTTTTTTATATATTATTATTTATACAATAGGCTTGAAAGATATTGGTTATGTGTTCATATTTTTTACATATAATTATTGTTTTTATAATAAAATCAATATTATGTTGGGACAGTAGACCATGGTTTGTCTTGATACTAGGATTTTTATATAACAAGTTTTCATAAGAATTCCATAAAGGAAAAGTAATTTAAGATCATCAATTTTTATTGAAGATAGATTTTATTTTTAATACATTTAACACTAAGCTGTCCCTTACTAAGACAAACTTTTCGAAAGTCGATCTTATGACAAACTGATACCCACGTAGCGAATGTTAAGTTATCACTCCCAACCTTATTAAAGTTTCATAAGTGAGAAGAAGAAGAGAAAGAAAGAGTACCCCTGATAAGATCACTTTGTCCGTTAATCTGTTAGTATTGTTGTTGTTTATTACTATTGCTTTTGAGTCTTTTAAGTCTTACCGTGCATTGAATTTCATCCAAATACTTCAATCCCTTTCGAATTAAAAATAATAAATACAAACACACAGAAAAACCTAATTTATTAAAATCTGTATTGCGATATTACCCTGTTGTATAATTTCAAGCTATCTAGATCACCAGTACGGTACACCGCATTTCGATTTGAACTTGAGAACTTCTCGAACTCTTACAAAGTCAATGATTTGATCGACAAGTTGATTTATTCGAATAAAATCAAGTACGGCTATATCCTGTTACTCGCTCAGATTTCCGAATGTATTTAGTTTTGAAAGAATCCCTAATTTAGTAATAGGGATTCTTATATGAATTCGTAACATGACGAACAATACATAAATAAAATTGAAGTGTCTGTTATTAATTTCAAATTCACAGCTTATCACTAATTGCATATGATAGTATATGCGGTACTTAGATCAAAAAATCTATTTTAAAAATTTTTGTCTGTCTGGTAGTTCCAGCTAACCTCTGAAACGGCTGGACCGATTTTGAAGAGGCTTCACTCGGTAATAGTTATGTTATAAGAAGTAACTTAGGCTACTTTTATTTTATTAGAATATTATATAAACCGTTTTTATGTAAAATTAATTTAACTTACGCCCAAGCCACTCCGAAGCGGGTCGGATTTGCTAGTATACAATTTTATTATGTATACAAAATACATCCAGGGAAACAAACGAGTTAGAAAGGGAAAGGTGTAAAGATGTTTTTATTAGGAAAGCAGAAATCTGCATTGACAGTTTGAATCTTAGTAATAACTATGGTAATAGTCAAACTACACAAGCATTAAAGAACATAACAAAAAATGGGTAATCTTTCTGTGTTAGAATAAGGGCGGGAGCAAAGTATAAGATAATGGATACTGTATTACTCTCTATGTAACTTGAACCGACAATATATATAGAACTCACTGTTGGCATTGTCCAATGTCCATATCTGACATTCCATAAATCTTCATTGTTAATGCTATATAAACGATACATGGTTATTAAACTGATTCTCGTAAATTTGATACAGTTATTTCTCAGTATATTTTATCGCTGATTGTAGGCAGGTAATATTTTTACTACTATATATAATATTCGAGGAAAAATTTACGCCTTAAGTCTAGGAAGCATACCTTTTATATGATTAAATCGAAACATTTTAATATTCTTTTACTAACAGTTGTTATTTTATAAAAAAAATATAATAAGATTAATTAAAGATAAAATAATTTACAATATATCTATACAATAATTTTGTTCGTATATCCTTAATATATCGATATAATATAATATAATATGCTTTGCATAGTAGGTATAACCAAAGATGGGATTTTTGGATTTACTCAGAATAACCTTGGACTCTGTTAAGTACCTCAATCACAATATTAGGCATTTTGCGGAGCCGTACGACGTCACTGCTGTATAAGAATAGTAAAAAGACAGATTAAGAAAATTTAAGTTAATATCCAGCTTATAGTAAAATGGGGGGGTTTTTTTTGTAATTTCAAATAGCCACCGCGAACCTAAGTGACGTCTGAATTAACGATCTTTTGAATGAGAGCTTCGGGTTCACTTAACACCCCCTTTTAATATTTGACGCGCTCGAATAACATTTTTTTTCATTTTCTACCCTTACCCACAGTCAACTCTACCATGTACAATGGCGAGTAACATTCCTTCGTTATCAGAGCCACGTAAGGCATTATAGACTATCAACACCGCGCTCGAATATGTATTATAATTTAGCTGTTTTTTTCCCTCGCCACCGGTGAAAGTGGTTAACAATATTTCAAGCAACCGCAATATTTTTATTTTCAAGCAATGTTTTTTTCCATCACCAATTTTTTTTAATTTATTAGGTTTTATCCCCACGACAGTAGAGTAATAAAATATTCACAATCCACATACAACTTCATAGGCTCCTCTACTACTGTTCAGTAATCTAATAACTGTCTGTCATTATCCTTTTTACCAAAAAAAAGGTTATATACCAATTATATCTGCACAATTACATATTCTAATGAAATTTTAAATTAGTCGAATCATGTACATAAATTTTTTTGGGAAAATCTTATTGAAATAGTCATTATTATCCATACAGAGTCCGAATCTATTGTTTTTAGAATTTTTATCTGTCCACAGGACGGATTTTAATGAAATTTGCATGTTGAGAGCTGATAAACCTTTTACTGCAGCTGGAAATATTTAATTTCTGAGAAATCTCAATCAACCATTACAACGTATACAGGGACAAACTTCATACTCTTAAATTCATAAACAAATAATTATTAATATATTAAGTTGGATAAATTCTTTATAAAAAATACAAAATGAGGGAAAGACAGCGTCGGTCTTTAAACGACTGCGCACGTCGTTCTGACACTGTAGGTAACAGTTATATAATGAGGCTGATAATTTAACAAGCCCTGATATCTAATATGGCGCGGACAGGTACGAGTAATAACATAGGGCCCGCCTTCGTCCACTTGTAATATGCTCTTCTCACTCGCAGTAAAATGTAATTAAAAACATAATTATTTGTCTCTTTATTAGTAAATAAGAGATAATATTACATACATGTCTCGTGTTTTAGTTGAGATTACTTAGTAGCCTTCATTTTGTAAGATTTTCATCTGTTAATTAGAAATTAAAAATAGACAATTCTATTCTAAGTTATATAATATACATGTATGTATGTGTAAATTATCAACAGTAACCATAACATAAGTCTCGTAAATTACCTATTTATTATTTTCTAAAATATTAAATATTTACTAAAATTTTTAGAAAAACAACTTACAAACCGCGAATCATATTTGTAAATGACACGTTCTAGGAAATAAGCAATCGGCATTTATTGGTTGAAAACAAATAATATGAGTATCGTTATGTAAACAGACGAGTCGCGTACGTCACTAAAGCTTGGTGTATATTATAAAGTATAAAATGTAACTATTTTATATTTACACCAATTTACATAGACTATCGCTTTCAAAGGTTTTTTTTACCGAGAATGTTATGGGAAGTTTACGTCTCTATGACCTTACTTATTCTTATAATGATCGTGAAAATTAGTGTAATAATAATTATCATAATATGTATCATATACATAGTTAACATGCCTTAAATACCTCTCAATAATGAAGATCAAAAAAACCTTTATACGTACTATTTAAAAAGGTTAAACGATTCAAAATATGTACTTTAAACAGTTTTTTTACAACTGTGTTTTGTTACTTCTAGATCTTTGGTAGCACATTGAAATAATGTATGAGGCCGTATGAGCTAAATTTTGCGTCGCCATTTAAAAAGATCTCTTTTCAGTGGCGTTTTGTATGTTTTAATTAAATATCAAATTAAGTTTCCATACAATCTTCCCCTATTTAACCTATTTTAAATAACTCTTTAGTCTCTTTAGTCATTACCTATTTTAAATTTCCATACTCTAAACTTTTACTTCGTTGATACTCTCCTATGCCAGCCATAATAAAATTTAACCTCGCACAAAATTTTCGATTCAATTTCTTTTTATTTATTTATAAGGGAAGGGTACTGCATATAAAATCACAAAATGCTGACAGATCCAGGTGGAGCTTCAAGCACCATCTTCAAAAAAAGTTTTTGGTCGATATCTCAGAAAATATGCGCTTTAGCGTAAAAGTTTTTGAAACCATTATTATAGAGAATAAAATTTCCCATCTTTTATTTCCTGTAAGTTTATAGAATTAAGAATGACCTATGCAAGTCAAATCTATTATAATTATACGTCATTCTAATACACTTTTAAAAAAACTTTGAATCGTCAATTTTTTTTCTTTTAAAGTCTGCATCAAACGTAGTCGTCTGTGCGGAATCTACCACTGGCTCTGTGTTTCCGAGTACACTATACTACTTGTTGCTTGATATAATTCAATATTTCAAGAAAAAAATTTACTTAGAGAACATATTATGTTTAACAAACTAAATTATATAAGCTCCCTATATCATAACTCCTTAGATCCTCTAGAAGAGAGTATTACAGTTTGAAGTTCATACTTAGAAAATCCAATTTTACCTCTTGGCCTCAATACAAAATGGACCATCCATTTTGTACTTATTTATTAAAGTATCAATATCAAACTCTAGCGGAAGCCGGCTTATAGATGCGAGAAAATGTTGGTGTTTCACACTCATAGCAGTAACGGATGAATTTGGTCAAAAGAACACCATAGAAAATATTATTATGTAGGTATTTAGGATATAAATATTTGAAAGTGCAAATTTAATTCCAACTAAGACAAAAGTGTTATAAGGTAATTTGCTTATATTTCTTTTTAGTACAGGCTACTCAGTACTCTCATTCCATTTATCTTTTCAACCGACTTAAAAATAGGTGCTTTGTTTGTCCATTATAAATGTTACTTAATATCTTTGCCTATTGCGTGTAGATTTTCATAAGTGTTTTATATTTTAATGAGTAAAATTCCACCATCTAGGGCGGGAAAGTTACTTTTTAAACAATTTCGTAGTCAATGTTCGAGTATACGTAGTTGATTTTTTTGTTTAAAAGTAACATCAGACGCTTTAAAGGCTTTAGTCGTATACCTATTGTAAAAAAAAAGTAAGTATAGTCTTTTTATGCGAAATAGACGTGATAATGATTAAATCTCTTATAGTATAGTACCTTTTATAGTAACTTTTTTAAATGCGATTATTTTAAATACCTTTAATCATTATAGCGCAGTGCGTTTTCGCGTAGACACAAATGCATTCTCTATTCCTATCACTGTCATACTCCGGTGGGACGACTACTCGACACGACCAGTGAGAACTTCGAGGAACGGGGGTGAAACACCGCTAACTTCCCAACTCCGGGAACTCTCGCCCCGGGACTCGAACCCAGAACCTCTCGATGTGTTGCCGTATATGCTAGCCACCACACTACGGAGGCAGTTAAATAAAAATATAAACAATCCAGAAGAAAATTTTTGAACACCGCATGAATATCCGTTTAGACCGATATACAGACATCGTACTAGAGAACAGTAGCGATCTCGTTATTTAGATGTTAATTACGATAATCGATTCATCATTTTAATATCACATTATATTAGAGATTAGGTAACCAAGCGGCATATTGTTTACTCATATTGTATCAATCAGAAATCTATTAATTAGCCAAGTAGATATAGTGTTAAGTACATAGTATTGGTACACATTAAGACCCTAATTGAAATTATTATTATTGAGCAAGTCATATTATTACCTCATATTATAAATACTTTGCTAATCCAAACGTGTGAGATTACTAATGGTTGATATTCTCGCCGGCTCCTCTCAGCAGAACAGCCTTTTGAGTTGAAGGTACGTTCATTAAATTGAGGATTCACATTACTGTTTTAACATTAAAGATGTGAAATATATTCTCTACATATTATTTATGGAAATACGCCTAGAACACGATACTTGCATGGCTAACGTAAATATTTATTTTTCTCAAGCAAAATTTGAAACCCCAAGTTCAGACCATCATGCCTGATGGTTTTTTATTAAAATACTTATTTAAATGCTAAAATTATATAGAGAGTAGCATGAGTTGGTATAATTGAAAAAAAGCTAAGATTTTTTTTATATACATGTAATCAATACATATAGAGAAATGTAAGTAACTTTTTTAGTACTGAGTAACTCGTCAAGTAACAAAATATGAATTTTAATCGACAGGGGTGGAAAATTATGTGCTGACCAACCAATTAGGTACGGATTATTAGCAAGACAACCCTCAGTCAGCGCGGCACCCAATTTCCCCTCGTATGGTCTACAAAACAATGTTTTCCTATGCGTCTATTCTGCCTATTTTAAATATGAGTTTAAATTACACTTTTAAAACTGTTTCGAATAATACTCGTATTATATATTAATAAGTGTTTTTGTAATGTATATGAGTACGCCTTTATATAAAATTCACACAGTAAAAGTCTAAGTCAAAGTACATTTAATATTATTTGGAAATTCTTATTGCTATCGATATAGAGGCCGAATCCATAGATATTTGAATTTTTGTCTGTCTGTGACCGCATCTCGAAAAAATACTGGACAGATTAATAATGAAATTTTGAATAATGATGATGGCTGGTTTTCCGGGTCAACATATTGTCTCGGAATAGAGTGCGAACCCGTCATAATAGCACGCTTGTACTATGCTTTACAACAGCGAATGTCAATTTCTAACTTTTGAAAATTAGATAACAAGAACAGTTTATTGCAAATTTTAATGTGTCAGAGAGAGAAAAAGCATTTTCAGGAAAGATTTGGAAGTTACTTGAAACATTTTGAATTTTCGATACTAGAATGTTCTAAATTTACGCATATAAAAAAGTGTGTCGAGAGATCAGTTGATGTTCGAAGTCGAGTGAAGATTGCGAAGAAATACGAAATAGTGGAAAAGTGAGGAAGAGTAAAGTAAATTATTAAAAGTAGTGGATTATAGTGCTCAGAGACTTAATTTAACTAGTGCTGCGTACAAACTGCGCGTGTAAATAAAGTGTAAATAAAATAAAACATCTTAAGTGCGAAAATGCTTTTAATTTCCGATCCCGAACCCGTAGTAGCGGTAGTACGTAACAATATAAAGAAAACTTCTCATTTCTGAAAAATCCTAAAATGTATAGTCGACAGAACTGACATATTACTTATTATATATAAAATTTTAATTTTGTAGGATAAGAGGATAAGGGATAGATAATTCTAATGAAGCTTGCATTAATATATTGGTCAAATAAACAACTAATAAACTAAAACTATTGACAGTTAAATTAAAGCTTGTAATTAGTGTCCGACCGAAACTGGTTTTTACGACCGAAACCGAAACCGAAACCGAATTTCGGCAACGGTCTCAGTTTCGGCCGAAACCGAAACCGAAACCGAAACTTTCTTATAAGGATCATGTTTTTTAGAGAAAAATGAAGAAAATGTATTATAATCAGTCAGTTTTAATTAGTAAAATAAATATAAGTGTTAATTTTATACGGATAACCAGGTAGGTATCTACTCGTTTAATTATAAGTGTTAATTTGTAAAAAAAAGAACAATTATTATATTGGTACCTACTTAATAATTATTAAATTGAACGCGAAACTCTAAATCCTAATATCCCTAAATTATCACCACTAATGCACTATAGTAAATACTAAATACCATGTACCTAACTAATGTTTGTTTACATATAGCATTAGCGAAAGAGTTAAATTAACCACAAAATGTTTTAGATTTTTATTTTTTTATGGTAAACTTGATTCTACTATAATCTAGGTACTCCTTTGTTATATTAAATTACTTTTCGAGGCCAATTCTTAGTACCACTCTCTCACAGAAGACCGGCGTGAAGTGGCAGCTATGCTTTCGCGTTTCGTCCGATGAGTGAGAGTCCGGGAGGCCCACTCTCCTTCCCCCCTCCCTCTTCCCTTCATCCTCCCTCTTCCCTTCATCCTCCGCCTTCGTTCCCCCATAACTTCCATTCCACTCCCTCCTCCCTTTCCTGAAAGGCCGGCAACGCATCTGCAAGCCAGGATGTCCATGGGCGGAGGTGATCACTTTCCATCAGGTGAGCCTCCTGCCCGTTTGCCCCCTTTTTACCATAAAAAAAAAGGTACTCTTATATTATATCACATGATAAAATTTACCGAATTCAAAACATATCACACGAAAACTCACAACAAACAAAATGCACTGCAAACAAACAGGTTACGACATGATTACGCACGTGAACGCGGCCAAATGTCATCGTCGCTTGGATGTTATTTACCGCGCCGAAACACCCGAGCACAGCGCGGAAATTCCCGAATGCAGTTTCGGTTTCGGTCGTAGTTTCGGCAGGTTTGCTGCCGAAACCGAAACATAACCGAAACTAGTTTTTTTGCCGAAACTCGACCGAAACCGAAACCGAAACCGAATATTCGGTCGGACACTACTTGTAATAAATAAATAATTACGAAAATCGATTCACAATCAGAATACATATTTATAACATTCAGTTTATAATTTTCATTTCGAAGACCTTTACTGGAAGTCTTTTTTATTGAGTAACGGATTCGATTACGGGCTAAAAATTTAAAAATTTAGTAAAGGTTTAGTTTGCTGAATAAAAATCATAAGCCTTTTGAAAATATTTACTTATAATATTTAACATAGCTCTAGAATTAGTTCATTTTCTAGAGCTGTGGGAATTTTTAAACTAAACGTTTTTTACTTTCGACGAAAATTTGGTATAAATACACTTTGGAATGAAGATGCGAATAACAAAGTCGCAGGAAAATAGAAACTATTCAAAAACTGAGTACAACCGGTTATAGGAAGAATATTTAACTACTGGCTCATTCATCGACATAAGCGACCTAACTTTTTTAATATGAGTTAGAAATGTAATACTCATTTTCACGAGCTTTAAATATAGCATCCACATTGTCTCGTTAAAAATTCTTTCGAACTTTAAATATAATACAGCGTTTGATATACGAAAGAATGTTTAAAATTCAACTAGAAGTTTTTAGTATGTTCATCAAAGAACATAAAAAACATTTTTCCTCTTTTAATATTAGCATTGATATAGATATGTAAAGCTTTCGTAAAGTACTTTTAACTGTACGACTTAAAGCTGTCCACGTCATAAAAGACGATGCAGCAACCATTTAATCATTTTAACTGACAACACAAATAAAAGTTGTACAGCCCAGTTAGGACCTGTTTGGTTAGTAAATAGAAGTTCAAAACTTGTTTATACTCAAATGCGTATATTATTATTTTTTTCACTACGATTGAACTGCCCTCGCTTTGCTTTTCGTATATACATTTCCACCTCCTATTCTGGTAGATCTTTTTTCAGGACATAGACATAATCAATTTTTTAAATTTTTGACTGTTTGTCTGTGTATCGGCTAATCTCTGTAACGGCTGGACAGATTTTGACGGGATTTACATTCGCAGATAGCTAATGTTAGACGAAGTAACTTAAACTTATGTTTATTTTATTAGAAAATTATAAAAATCGTTTAATTTATTTTACCACCCAGCGAAGCGGGCCCGGTTGACATATGGTACTATACATGTATCTACCTATTATGAATTTCTCATTTAATAAAATAATAGTTCTGTCTCTTCCCGTAGTAATCTGTGTACCTTTTTGAAATTTTCCATTCTCTCGTTTTAATTTTAATAGTATGTTTAATGTACAGTTTTATGACTATATTTATTGTTTTTTGCAAAATATAAAAAGGTAATTATTAGTTTTGTTAAAGT
Organism: Boloria selene; assembly: GCA_905231865.2. Taxonomy (NCBI): domain Eukaryota; kingdom Metazoa; phylum Arthropoda; class Insecta; order Lepidoptera; family Nymphalidae; genus Boloria; species Boloria selene. Next base: position 16,038,345 of record HG993131.1, read on the forward strand.
ATAAAAACTAACTTAGTAAATTACGTCGTTGTAAGACAAGTATTTTGATCAATGCTGAGCGCACGAGGTAATCATATTCAACAAAAAAATAAATCATAGCGAACATATTTTAATACGTGTACATAAAAACAGCAATGTTTAGAGCTTCTTTTATAGATTTTGGTTAAAAACTAGTTATAGGCATAAAATTACTTAATAGCTCACTAACTCTGCTCACGTGAATGAAAAATATGCCTGCGTCACTAGCATACTACTACTCGTTATAGAAAGTTTCACCAATATCGGTTTAACTAAGAATGAAATTAGTTAAATACTAGTGACAAACATTTTTGTGGTTACTTATAATATGCTAATTATGCTTTTTTAAGTCAGTAGACATATAATAATAAAGAAGTTTAAAAGTAGATACATACATGTATCGTCTGAGTTTGGGATTCTTTTTAGTCACATTATTTCGAAGTATAAAGTTTGACATATCATGACAAAAGGAGTGTCGCCATTAAATATTTTAAAACTATAAATAATTCAATTTCGTTTCATACTAAGCTTGCGACTCATGCTCGCTCCGCACGGGTTTGCCCGTAAGTACGTTTCAACGGTTAGTATGGATTTCTTATAAATGTGATATTCTCCCACAATAAAAAGTATCCTATATGCTGACCCGAATACCCAGCTATCATTACTCCAAATTTTATCAATATCTGTCCAATGGCTTTCTCGTGATGCGGTCATAGACAGACAAATTCTAAAGTATAATATAACGCTCATGGGTTGACTGGAAGAGATCTCTTATAGAGATAAGTCCACCTTTGTCCACGTAACTTTCTATACAGTATTTTTTCTCTTAATGTATTTTAAGTGCAATGAAGAATATATATAATTCATAAAGTATAATTCGGCCTGTAATAATAATGCATATTATAGTAAATTACAAATACGATTTTACTATAAATGCAATATGCAATTTATATATACGGCATCAAAATCCGTTGCGTAGTTTTAAAAATCTAATCTTACAGAAATGACTTTGCTTTTACATTATGTATAGATATTTCTTAGTGACACACACCCGAAATACAATTTAAACTCTACATTACTGTACTTTACCTTAAACTTCACAAGTTTATCTGATTAATATTAAAATATTCCATATTTAGTAAGACAGCATCTAGTGTCCATACATCCGCAACACTAGGTTCTAATGTAAATTAAATCGTAGTTCTGGCGACAAGAACGTGTCACGAAAGTTTTTCCTTCGCACTGACCATGCTTGTAACACGTTTATAGATAAGACCTACATATTATTCTAACAATCGTTATAAACTTGTTACCGAATAGATAATGAAAAAATCATTAAAAATATGTACATACATCGATTCATTTTTGCTTCTCACAGGATTCTAGCGCTGAAGCCTGAAGCCATAATTAATATTTTTTTTACATTTCAATTGCATATACCTACGAGTATATGTATGAGTACCATTCCAGTAATGCAAGCTGAACTCGAACCCACGACCACTGGCACAGCAAGTAGTGTACTACAAACTGAGCCAAACGTGCTTTGCCATGCTGCAAGGAACATGTTTGTGGTATGTTTCAAATCAATTATTTCTAATATTTAAATTGTAACTAAAAAATAAAAGTGCCTAGTATGTTGATACGATATTAGAAAAAAAAGATTTCTTTTCTCTGTCTGTCTGTTTGTTTCGACTAATCTCGGAAACAGCTGGGTCAATATCCATTATCACCGTTTAACTACCCATTACTAAGTAAGCTCTGTAATGATTTTCTCTAATATTTAATCTGGAGATTTGTATTACTTGTTTATAAAGACTACGCCTTGTGTTAAGTACACGAGTAGTACATGTCTTAGTGCTGGGTAGGGGCCTCTGTTACTGATTTTGCCAAACAGAATTTTTAATTTTATATAGGTATTATTATTAAGTATTTATTAGTGAAATTGACAGACATACATGAGGATAAAACAATAATAACAATGTAAAATAATTTTAGAAATTTAACGTTATAAATTATTCGACTCAATAGAATTTTTTGTACCAAATTTAATAATAAACAAGGTCCATTGATTGGGTTTTTTAAATTATTTCATCACAGTTTGCAGGACAAAAAACTAATAAAAATCATGTCCCCATGTTATTTATATGGAAAAACTTTAAGTTCAATGGAGGACCTCTTAGAATTGGAATTTTGAGCTCCGCTTTTAACAGGAGCTTTGTTGGGACACCTTCTAAGATATTTTGGACTGAGAGCAAAAATAAAAAAATATCGTCATTTTATAACTCTAAAATAATACAAGTCCCTTCGGCAACATCCTTTCTTTTTATTAAATCAGTTTTAAGTATTTTTCCTGGTCGTTTCTTTTCGTAAATACTCACGTGTTTTAAACAAATTTTTGCGTATTTATGTCATGTAGAGGTACCTATAAGGTATTGCATCGTATTCAATGAAGTTTTCATAGATCTTAAAGGGCTACTTTAATTGAGAAATGAAAAATAGCAGGTCAAGAAAAATGACGTCAGATTGCCATCACTAAGATCGCGGGGTTTACTACCAGTCAAAGCAACAGTTATAGTATTTAAATCCACCAATGTTATAGTAGAAAATTATGCACAGAGCAAAGTGTGAAATGAATTTCTCCGGTAACGTACATTCTCGATTTGTTATTGTAATTGTGTAAATTTGTCAACCGCAACCTTGATAGAACCTTTACGTTCAAACTATTCAGCGTTAAGGCGTATTTATTATTAGTAGTGCGATTCATGTTATTTTATATTAACTTTTTAATGCTTAAAGGCAAAATAGAAAGTCTTTTGCGACACTGGAAAAAATGGCTTTCTCTTATCGATTTTGTAATCCAAATTGGATGTGAGTATATTTTATCTCGAATATCGTTACAAAATTAAGCAATGTATTAACATGCTTATTACAACGCTTTAAGCTTTACATACTCAAAATGAAGTAGTATACACATTGAGCTTATTTTTTTAACATTAATTATACAAATGCGTCGCTAAACTGGTTTTGTTGTAGGCTACATATTATACTTTAAATGATTTGAGTACCGTTCAGTTATTCATTGAAAATCAGCAAAATAAACACCTACTCGTATCTAGGTTAGCGGTATTTGCTTACACACCAAAAAACCTAACTGTAGGCCAAACTCAACACTTTCAGGACTTTCGTATACAATTTTTTTTTATCATTACAATAAAATATTATTTTATGGTGTAATTCATTTCATATTATTCACTACTAACGTTTATTATGAAATTGTTTGATTTTTTCCTCATACCACATTTAAGATTAAATCACTGAATCGATTTCAACCACGATATAATCTTAGTTTAGACTGCGTTGAACTATGTCTAAATAGACAATAATTAATAGGCACTCAATGTATTTACTTTAATAAGGAAATTGAGTAACAAGAAAGCAATTTTTTTGCTAATTACTAGTTGTTTAGGTTGGATTGCAATTAATTTGTAGTTCTTATGCGTCACAGACCAACTTTCGCCACATTTCGCTGTCACGGCCAGTCGAGAACAAACATTAAATCGATACTAGCAAATCGTATACATCACTATCAAGGTCATTACATTTATAAACTATTATATATTACAACACGAAACGACGTCCATACTAAAACAGGACAAACAATTTCTATTATATTTCTGAATGTACGAGCGCATGTACCTAACTTTCGCATAGCAATGTATCCATGTAAACACGATGGCCTAAACAAAAGCTTCACGTCACGTCTATACATCGCATTGAAGTTATTGAACAGCTGTTTTATAACCGTAGCGCAGGGTCGCCTGGTCTTACTTACTTGCAAAGGATCCGCCAGAAACAACCGAAACTACTCCCATTTGGTACCTCACCCGCGTAAGATATAGTCATTGTTTAATTATCACACACACGCGTAAGAAAGTTCGTTATTTGTATTATATATTAAGTTACATTTTAGTTTTGTATTTTATTTTCTGCTAGGTCGAAGCAGCACCGTTTACGGTGTCGCGGTTGTGACTGAAGCCCGCGCCCGGCGCCCGCGCAGCGTAACGCAGGCAGGTCCTACTCGTAAGTTGTCAAGTTTGACGCTAGATGGCGCTTGTAATGAAAAATGGCAAAGTCGAGAAATTTGTTGTACGAAAAAAGTAATATTCCGTCTATTCGGTGTTAGTAACCTAAACGCACCATTCCTTCATTTATTTTTATTATTTAAACCTTTTTAAATGTACCACAGCCAGGCAGGGGTCTTCCTCCAACATCACGTTGGCCAAATGAGGGTAGGCGGACTGTCTTTCGTAAACTTTTTAAGTTTTTGAGCTGGGTTATTGGATATTTATATATTTCATTCTATACTATTCCGTAAAACGTACATTGAAAATGAATTTTTAAAAATGCATGCAGGTAAAAATCAGGTAGGTAGGTAGAGGTCACAGATTCCGTGGTAGAGGTGATGTACGTTCCGTTAGATTGCTCTTCTCAGCATTTTGGAATTTTCAGACACAGAATGTCGCTGTAAGTATGAACGGGAGCGTAATGATGGATTTTGATCGATTAATCTTAATGTCTTTGTTTTTAGAATATTTAAAATCATAACAAAGCGAAATATTGAATATATATAATATACTAGCAGTACCCGCGTTCATTTTTTTAATCGCTGCTAATCTTTATTCGATCACTCGCAATCGGTTGATCTGTAGATTGTCTGAAAATTTTTCAAAATTACTCCAGCTATTTCAGAACCCATCTTTAATATATTGGCTCCCCCTCCCTCTCCCCATTGCCCGCTGCGCATTATTTTATTATTATTTTGTTTCGATCGCTATTTTTAAATTCGTAATACCGTTTGAATGAAGTGTCCGATTTGTATTATTATAAAAGTTATTTACTAACTATAAACTAACTCCCTCCGAAATTTGAAACTTGTAGAACAAAAAATGAAGGAATTTCGTAAAATCTTATGACCTCCTTAATATGACCCTGATGCAAAATAAGTTTTTAGCAAACGATTACAAACTTAATTATCTCCCTACCAAATTTAAAGTTTGTCGCACAAAAATTAAAGGACTTTCTTTCATACAGACTTGCGAGATCCCTTAGACCTCCTTAATCCGGCCCAATCACGTTCTTAGCGGACGTCTATTATTTATACACTACCTCCCTGCCAATTTTCATCTTAATACAATTAACGGTTTTCGATATTTCGTGATCAGTCAGTGTTTTTCGCATTTATATATAATATTATAGATTACTACTACTATTTTTCTGTACATGTAAAAAGTTTAGATTTTAATTCAATTTTGTGTATTATTCACTTATTACTCAGGTCAATTTAATTGTTAACTAAATACTCAGGTTGATTAATTATATATAGAACACGAAAAGCATACAAACTAAAAATATATGTATGTATATTTAATAGTTAAAGTTAACCGACACAGCAGGACAAAATAAAACAATATTTGATTTGGTTAATGTTTATTTAAACTTTTATTAGACACAAATTATTTATCATAACCTAAATAACACGGAGACATCACGCCGACTGATGCTTACCCAAATTATTAAAAATGTACTTATACATTTATTGACGTATAAATGTAAAACATTGAAACTGTCTACGCATTGAAAATATTACTGTCTTATAAAATCAAGCACTGCCAAATCTAGAATCTAAATAAAAAACCCATATTACACATATTGAAGAAAAAATTAAAAAAAGAAATAAAAAGCCCTTAAAACGTTATATATGAAAAGAAAACTCCATCTAAGTCGCCATCAATAACAGAACATGACAAAATCACCTAAAATATGTCGAGACTAGAATAAGCTGTTAGGATCTAGTTTATGACAATTCATTTGGCAATGCTCTAATCCTTATGTACAAGTGTATTAAATATTTTATCCATCTGTTACCACACCGATGCTCTCGCCATTACAGTGACACCAATATACATATATATAAAAACTAAAGTAACGTTATGTACATTTAAACATTCACCAATATGATCCAACTGAACTAAGGGTTAAGCTTTAGAGCTTATAAAAAATATACATACATTTTTTCACAAAACCTCAGCTAATATAATATTACATAACCGTTTGTGTAAGATCGAAAGACTAACCATGTTCCAATCAACCGTCCGAAATGATTTCAAAAGTAAAACTTTGTTGGCAACAACAGCCTCATCAAACTTTTCACTCAAATATTGTGTACAAAAATTCATAAGGGTTTTGTAACAGTTGTTCTATCAAATGTACTATAGATGAAAAACTAAGTCATTATCGTAACAATTGATACAAAAGAGTGGATTTTATATCTTGCAATAAAGTTAGACTACCAGGATTTTATATAGTGGTCCCCTACATTTGTTAGGCATAGAGCTACGAAAATAATATTCACAGAACTTTTACTTAACTGAGAGTAAACACGAAAAATCTAATTCCTTAAAGAATTTGTGTATATTCAATATCAATAAAATCAATCAATCATCAAATCAACAAATCATCAATATATAATCAACATAAAAAAAATCGCATGTGGTCATATAATTTTCTTAATTTCACGTATGGACTAGTTTCAGACTATGGATAAATTTGAACCAGTTCTTTTCAAATTTCTCCATGAAAGTTATTCATCTGGTTGGATTCTTTCTAGCTTTCAATGGAAAAGATAGTTATTTCCTCTAACATATAGATTAGGTTAAAAAATTAGGCCTATGAAAAGTTCCGTCCCAAAACATTTTCCAATAGAAAACCTATGTAGTGACTTATACAAGGAGATTAAGACTTTAAAAAATGCGCTAACCTTTTATATTTTAATGACTTTAACTTGAAACCAGAGGAATCATACACATTATACATTTAGTTTTACTTTTACTTATAAGCATAAACTTAGATTTAAATGTAAGTAGTAACATTAGAGATCAAATGTATAAGACGATCATTAAAAGCAACTCTGTTCTAATTGTACATTTCATTTTGTTCTTAGTTTACATGTTCCTCATACACGTCGTTAACACCGGCATCATACTGCTATAATTTTAACATACACAGTAAATTTATCCAAAGTCGATTCAAAGAATAGTAGGGGACCTAGTGTGCCCATGACGCATCCTACTTTAAAATTCATCTTTATTTAAAAATTAAATGTACTCTTTATTTGTCTTGTTTCATCTGCATCTTCTCGTAGATCAGCAGGTAACGAAGATTTTGCGGGCATTTTGTAATTTTACCATAGTGCAAAAGAAATTTTGTACTAAATTAGCTACCAAAGAAATTAGCAGCATCGCCTTTTGTCCAATACATATCATATTCTGGGACTATTTTACTAATTTCCATACTTTTAGTTGATACCTAGTTAGCCTTATAGTGTTCGATTTCGTAAGTAATTAAAGTAATTTTGCCTTTTAAGTTGGGTATCATTTTACATCAATAAGAATTAAAATAAGAAAAGATTTTTTACTTTTTCGTTCGGTGGCCGTTTCCTATACGTGATTAACTTTAACGCAATTTAGACATTTTGAAATGAAACAATGTTTTCAGATATATTTTTACTTCAGCATCTAATATCTCAAAAAAAAAGAAAAAAAAGAATGTTTATTTAAAATAACTTTTTTGAAAAAAAAACTGCCTGCTTAACACCAAATAACTACAGTACACTTGGATTGGAATACAACCGTGATATTTCAAAAATATTTGTTGTAAAAAATATACTCTAGACACTTAAGTGGGTATGTAACCTGGCTCGATTAGTCTTACAACTATCAATTTGACGGAATCATAGTGAGAAAAATCACAGTTAAAAAAACGGAAATGCTATAGGTGATGAGAAATCATGAGGACACTACGCATGGAGAGGGAGGCGTTTAACCGAACAGGTTCTCAGTAGCCCTCTCTATTTCCCAATCAAATGAGGAGAGCGCCACTCTAGCCCGATGTTCATCGATGCCCATGTCTACAAGACGCTGGACTTTCTGATTGAAGTCCCATACACCCATAGGGCCTCCTGCGTAGATGTTAGTCCAATGCCGAGCAGTCAAAGTATACAACTGAAAACTTTCCTTGTACTGCTTAGCGACAACAGCGTCCTGTGGATCGTTGGGCTCTGCGGCGGAAAGTAAAGCCTGTATAGAAAGAAGGACAGTACGCAAAGTGAGCGCAGCTGCCCACTGATCTTTGAGAATGTCCAAGCAAATGGCTCCAGTCACAGAGGAGACGTTCGGGTGCCAAATCTTGGTAATGAATCGAACCTGCATACAAAACACTTTGGTTATTAACTGAAAATGTTAATAAAATATACTAAAATTGTTAGTTATGTTAAATCATTCGAATATTAAAAATATAATTTTATACTAAGCAAGATACTTTTATACCTTTGGTGGGTTGAATGGGTAGGTTTCTGGTACTTTTATCTCAAGAACGAATGTACCTCCTTCGTACGGGGTGTCAATCGGGCCTATAATCTCGCCCTGCAAATCTGTCCAACAGTCTTCCACCAATTCCAACTTAATGGCACCGCCCGCAACCTGTAATTGACGTGACGTTTAAAAATTATAATCAAAATAAAAAAAAACATGCTTCAAATAAAAAAAAATAGTTAAATTAAATATATTTCATGTCTAAGTAGCATGAAAATAAAAAACATAAAACTATAAAAACGCATTATAAATACAAGTAATTTTTTTATCAAATAGAGACTGGAAAGAAGAAAATGACAATGTAATATGTGTATGATATTGTAGCTATTTCTATACCCTTATAATTGCTTCACACTACACATTTGAAAGAATATGCCCCAAATGAAATGGAATTTTGAAATGGTATTTTATGTTACTTTCGAAAAAAGACGTCACCACATATGTGTATTGCGGTTTTATTTAACAAAATTAAAATATTTGAAAAACCCACGACCATTAAAAAGTAATTGAAAAAGGATAAAATAATTATAAGCCCCTGACTTAAAAAATAAATATAACGCGAGATAATAATATCCGTCCAGGGCTTCCATTGAATTTACTAGTTTTGCAGTATTATAGTAACGTGAATAATTGAAGACTTTTTAGTGCAAGACTTACACCCTTAATGGGTAGGCCATGCCCCTATAGTGAAGACCTTAAGAAGTTGATGATGATACTTATTTCTATTTACGATGAATATTAAAATAGTGTTGCGAATTGTCATCGTAACTCTATCTAAGAATATGCACCAATTAAACTCGAACCCATTATTGAAAACTGCATCAAAATCGGACTAGTAGTTTTCGAGAAAAATGGAAACATGAGTTTCCACGAACATCCTCTCATCCCAAACGCATATACCGTCTCCGTTTCGCCGTGGGTAAAACTAGCTACTACTCCGCCAAGATTCATACCTAGATACGGTTTAATTAGACTTATACTAATTTTATTAATTTTTAATTAGACTAATTTTTATTAGACTAAGAGATGTGATCTTTCCCTGCAGTAAAAAGTACCCTGGATAATAGCTGTCTAATTTCATCTAAATTTGTCTATACTCAATTCACAGAGTGAACCATGCAAAGCGCTTACTCTGTCCCACAATTGCATACAAACTGATAAGGACAGTGTAGCTCCGCCCCATAGACGTATTAACTAAGGACGAGACACATAAGCTGACGTACCTTTACCGGCCTTGACAGTAATCAGGATATTTTAGGCCTGGCCGTTTGATTTTACGTCAGTCTCAAGCACTTACTTGTCAACAAAACATCTCCCAAAAATGACTAAATGTTCTATTAGATGGTGTAAAAACTAAAGCAGCGGAAGTAGCACTATTTCTTTTCACTTGTAAGTAATATATTTTATTACATTTAATGTTATTTATCACAAAATTTGAGTAAATGTAAAATAAAATTTCGTATTATTCAACTATGTTAAATATAGTCGATATATCTATGTATTGTTGACATCTGACAACCATCATAAAATGGCTGGATTATACCGTTCAAAACAAATGACAGAACCGTCGAGTAAGTCCATTTGACATCGACTAGTGCTTGACAATGTCGAAAAATATATCGATATTTGACGAAATAACTAAGCGAATAATGGATGTTATTTGTACAGTACAATAACATAAAATACTTTTATCGCAGTATCCTACAATCTGATGACAATAAATTTATAATAATATTTTTATAATTAAATAAAAACATTATAAATGCAAAAATTATAATTAGTATGTGTACTTAATTTTTATTTTATTTTAACACATAAATTACACAAAATTTTAGATTTCCTAGGGATCCTTCTCGAAAGAGAAAAGAAATTCTTAACAAAAAATTTGAAGTCTATAATAACTATAATTGAGTAAATAGTTCATAACAATGTCCTGCTTATTTTAGTATAATTAAAATATAAATACCGGAAGCTTACCCCACCTTTATTCTCCCTTTATTTTCTTTGCCTTACAGCTTATTTATGATACGCCTTTTCTTTCCCATTCGAACGTTCTGGGTTTGATTGTCGGCGAAAAATCAAACAATATTTATTATTAATATTTAAAATGTCATTGATGTATGTATTTTATCGACTACGTTCAAGCACTAGCATTAGAGTGAATTTTGATGTATTGTGTCAATTCTTTGTGTGCGTTATACTTCAAATGGTTGAAAGTGTTTTCATGCATTTGTATTTTTTGACTGGTCCTTAGGTAATACGTCCATGCTCCGCCCAATAACGTTTAAAACTGGTTTGAAATCATAGGGCTCGTTCATATTGCTAATGAATAAGTCGCCTCGCTTTCTGCCTGTGTATGCTTAGTATTTTAGATCTTTAAAGCTACGCAACGGATTTTGATTAGGTTTTTTTAATAGATTGTGACGTTTTTTTATAGATTCTATGTATAAATAGCGGAACCCGCGGCTTTGCTCGTGTTAAATCTAGGGACGAACCCGAGCGAAGCGAGGGTGATTCTCTAGTTTGTAATAAAATCAAATCAACATAAAAATAAAATCAAAATTAAAGTAAAATTAACTTTATTTTTAAATATTTATATAATCGCAATAGATCAGGTAACTAGTGCGGAGTGCAACGACGGGCTACTTATGATATGTATTGTGAGCGCGGCCTAAACGTCTTATCTGCAACCAGTCATGCGGAAGCACAAAACCTCAGTGCTTGGTTCATTCGGCGAATGGAGTATAGTGTTTTTCTCATGGTGCGGTCACAGACTGATTTCAATAAGGTTTTCCAAAAAATATTAGGTTTTAACTTTTATAGTCCTTTATAGATTTAAACGAATTCCTCTTTCATTTAACATCGGTTAATAAATATCGAAACAATAATGTTTGTTAAAAAATAAAAAAAACTGAATTGGTACGGTAACCAAAAATATTGCACGAATGTAAACCTATCTCATCGACAAAGCGATGCAGATTTGTAGGGCTTATATCGTTAAGTCCACTCAAAACTTTTACTAACAATATTTTATATTATTAGTACCTACCTACATGTAATGTAGCGATAGACTAAAAAATATACAGCAGCTTTACCGTGATTATTATGTCTCATAAAATAGTCAGAGAAAAGTTTAAAAGGGACTTTTTGGGAACTGGAACTTTTGAATGATATCTCATTAAGTATTAAAACAGTGTAATTAGTCTAATTGACAGTACGCAGGAGTACCTACTACATATTAAATATGATTAAAATGAAAAGCTTAAGAAATTGATTTTTTGTTTTGTTTTGTCCTATTTGAAAAATTCAGTCTATATTACGATTTTTATAGCCTTTTAGCGACATACTCATTCGGCTTCGGTCAATATATACGTTTTAACGGGTAGTGCAACTCATATACCTCAGAGATGAGATAGTTTGCGGTGTTAAAAAGTATTATTATATTTTGACCCGGATAATAATTAATCAGCACTAAAAGTATCGAAATCTGTCCGATGGTTTTCTCGTAGTACATTCCATATCGACTTATTTGTAATTTTATGATGTGTATAAAAGATAATGTATATTATTGAATAATATCCATAGCTCGATGTCATTTATGAATTTCATATCGCAAAATGAATTGTCGTAAATATAGCTCTTTATATAGACAACTACCAACTTGTTGATCTTTGACTTGGCTATTGTAATAATTGATTGTCCTATTAACTTTTGTAAATAAACAATCGATCGAATTACTTTGTTATACTAAGTATCTTTATTGATTATACACATGAAAAAAATGTCTTTAGATCCCTTTATTGCATAGCATCTGGATTCTCAAAAATTGCATCAGTTTAAAAATATAGTCATAAAAACCAAATCTTTATAAAAATACAAAATTTGATCAAGATCTCGAAGAGCGGATTCCGGAATACACAAAATTAATTTATAATACAAAATCTTCTCAGGTTAATATGAGTTCAATATAATTTTATTTTTAGTGCTAGTAATATTTTTAAAACTTGGCTTTACTTTAACAATTCGAATAAAATGATATAAGATGACACGAAGACGACGCATTTAGACTAAATATAGCAGATGATGACCAAATTTGACCTAAAAACTCGTGCTGAAGTATCGCGCAATTCATAAATTCGATACTAATCGGTTTTGGCAGTTTATTGTAATACATACATTTCTAATTAAGAGCATAATTTTTGATATTGCATTATATTATATGTATTCGTTTTTTTTTTCTTAAATTCTTTGTTCTTATTCTTTCTATCAAGAAACATACACTGGAACTCTGCCAACTAACTCCAATGAATTGTATCACCAAGAAAGATTGTGACTTGGATTTTTAAATTTGTCACAGATTAAAATAACCACAAACAAAGAAATAAGTATTTTCCGTTTTGAATTTATTAGGCAGTCATTAACATCATCTTACCCGCTTTATTGATTTATTTTAAAACTATTATACAAAACTTTTTTAGAAAATTGAAGAAAGAAAAATAATATTGATGAATAAATTAAAGGTATGCTAGTGTCCTAGTGTAGTTTTGTACCTAATAAAGATTAAGAATTATATGATCTAGATGTCATTTTGATAGCTGTTGGTCAGTTTTTAGTACATAGCTTATATAATTTAGTAACCTGGCTTTATTGTTATATTTTAAACCATTTACTAGTAATATTTATTTTACAAAGATTTATGTACTTAAAAAGTTTTATAACTTTTTAAAGAAAAGTTACAAACTATGAAAACTGTTTTTTATACTTCCTAAGTAATATTATAATCATTTATAATACATAACTAGAGATGTTTTAACTTAAATGAGTAATGTTTGAAAGCTTTTCCAACAAGCTATACAATATCAATTGATAATTTAATAAATGCATTGTTAAATATAAATATCAAAAATAAATAAGTTTTAGCAGCCATAATAATTAATAAGTTGTATACTTGAAAAAAACAACATTCGCCTTATATATAAATATGCAACCCTTACAATATAAACATAGTAGGCACAGCAGACACAACAAAGCATTCTTAATTTAATTAAACATCAAACAATCGTTCTAACTTAAACATTTCCTATCGATTATAAGAATCTAGCCACTGTAGAACGACCAATAATAATATTTAAAGGTTACGTTTATGAAAACATGCTCACAAGAAAGTTTAGGGATAAGTTTTGCTTTTTTAAAACACGTAACATGCTAAATATAAAGCATTAAACATTATTATTCAAAATAACTTAAAACTTAAGTAAACAATTAATTCAAACACATTCGCAACTGTGCTGCAAACTTAAAACATGTCAGTTAAAAAGTATGACATTGCTACACAAAAGTGCAAGTAACATTTTGGAAGTTGCATAGACGTCACAATTCATGATAAACAAACTTACCTCTTCGCTTTTCATAACTTCTCTGAACTCCCGTTTTATACGTTTCGCGGCAATGTTGGCCATTTTGATATTTTATTTGTAATAGAACAAGTTCCAAGGAAAACACAGGAGAGAATGCGAATATTTGTTTGGCAGGTATGTCGCGACTCGCGATGACTAGTGTTGCGCGAGCTTATTGCTGAATCTTGACCGAATGGCTGAATGAACAGAATAGAATGAATAAGTTGTATTTATGCATTTTCTCTACTGGCAACATCGTTATCATTCGTTACACGACTTGTGAAAAAAACAGCACACCTAATATTTGTATTTTTTTCATATACGTTGATCTAAAGAAATATTTTTAAAATTAGTATAGTTTATCTTTTAATCTAAATCTAATTTAAATAGATATTTGCTTATGTTTATAATATCATACTGCATAATAAATTTTTCTATTTTACTGATAATTTTGTATGCAATATTATTGTACTCGATGATTATAGGCATCATACAGAATAAAGTGGGTTTGGTATATTTTCAAAAAAATTTTTTTCTTAAGGTATTTCAATCAAGTTTTTACTTAATTTTTTTTTAAATTAAATAAAGCAAAGTAATGAAACCATTTTTTATAAAGTTTATAAATATAAATACTAGAATTATTAAATCTACAATAGTTATACTGTTCCCATATTTTTGGCATGCAATGTATTTTAGTCTATGGTTGTTTTCTGACAATGTATCGGTCGTTTCATTCAATTCGTTCTTTTGTAGTCATTTCGCACTATGGTTAACCGATTTACCGCGCGGTTTTTAACCGCGTCATTCAATTATAATAATATCACTTGTTAGCTGAATAGTTATTGTTTTTTTGTAACGTAATAGTCATAATTATAAATATAGTAACTTGTAATAGTTTGTAACGTATACAGCGTTACTGTTTGATGTTTTTACACTAATTTTCGCGCGAGAGTCGAGCATGTCAGCCATATCGCCATGAAGCGTTATCGTAACTGTAAAAATAACTAAATTAAATATTTGTTAAGAGAGTGGATGAAACTATTTTCCCGGGGGTTTTAGTTGACAATCACAGAGGACGTTTTTTAAAAGTCTATTATGCAACCGAGATTAGACGCGGCGGTTTTTATTCGTGTGTGTTCTGGCGGTTGAAACCGTAGTGCAGTGTTTCCCTTTGCGGCAATAGACAACGAAAAATTTGTATAAACCATGGTGTAAACTTTTCACTTACTAAACTTACTACTATTTGCTAACTTCACACCAGTTTGTACTGCGTGCAGAGTGCATACTGCAGGAGCTTTGTGCTATGGTCGATCTCATAGAGGTGTTATAATATATTGTTTTATTCTGTATAGTGTACTTCTTTCTCACATTCATAACTAAACATTGCTATAAAATGGTGATATCTGGACCGTAGTAAGTGAATTATAGAGCAAAGTGTTAATATTATATAGTTATGGCTTGTGATTTTAGAAGTGTGAGGACATCGTTATGCTAATTTACTTTCCATGTTACCGGGTTTCACCTATGTACCTGGCTTTAAAAGGTAAGTTTTGTGTCATAATTTGTTTTTATGATAAACATTTTATTTATTAACTGCCTGCGAAAGTTATGAATTTTCGGCGCGATTTTGTTTTGTCTTTGTTTCGAGTTGCACTTTGTGAAACGTAAATAAATTACAAGGCATCAACGGCCCCTCTTGTTCGTTTCTCCGCTTGCTGACGGATATACTACGTTTATTTACATTCCCGATGTGTTCGTCAAGTTCGCTTAAACCTACTATATGTATTTATATAACGTTTTTCGTAAACATTACTGTATCGCATGCTAAAACTATTGATAAATAAAAAAATGACTGAAGTTATAGAAAGAAAGCTATGTAATTGATGAATAATTAAGTAAACTCAATATTTTGATACTATATATTCAATAGAATTGCGATTTTCATTCATGTAATTTTTTTTGTTTACGTAATTATTTTCGTAGATTTACGAGTGTAGTCTTGTGTATTAGGGTATTAAATGTGTTTATATTCTTCATATTAAATTCAGTGTTTATTGACATATACAATATGTAATTAAAACAAATATAATATATTATGTAGGATATAACATACTTAATACTTATACACATATACAATGTAACATATCATTGTATATACTAGTACTATTAATTTAATTTTTGTTTAATTTATATATTAGTAGTAGGATAATGATAAATTAATATTGAGTACGTGTTTTATTTCTAGATTAGGGCTAATGGAATCTTCATAATCAAAAAAATCTTGTACTAATGTATATGTGAATGATTTATAAAGTAGTTAGTTTTAGTACCTATATTAATCAATATGTAATATCATTTAAATATCTTATTGTCTTCTGCATTATCTTATAATTGATAAAAATCTTGAAGTAGGGCAATCAGCATAGTTTGGGTTTGAGTCAAGCGAGGATGGATCTCGGTTTAGATATTCTAGTCGTCAATTTTGACACCAATGTTTAATTTATTAGTACACCTACAATACTAATAGTAGACCTATAGGTTTTAACCCATGCTACTTAGGAACATAATCATTATTACAACCGTGTGTTTGATGATTAAATTTATAATTTTAATCATTTGAAAGTCTAACATATGTTCAAACAAACAAAAATACATATTGTTGTATGTTAGTAAGGTATGTTCCAAAGGTATAGTTTAATATCTATTACTAAACTATACAGCCCATAAATAATTGAAAAAAAAATCTCTGACATGACACTGATGCAACTTCAACTGGAAATTAAGCCCCTTATCATTTTAATAATTGTAGGAAATGAGGACAGCAATGGAGTACATTGGCTTAAATCAATTATGTACTGGTATGTAATAGGTTAAAGAAATTGATCTCAAACATTGAGTAGTGATGATTTGATTAATATATTGTTCCATTTAATGAATGTATTTTTATTAAAATTATATATAAGTATTCATATTTTGCTCTTTTGAACATCTTTTTCTCTGGGATCTGGCCATAGCCCACCACTCTGACTAAGTGCGGGTTGGCGGACTTCACATGTCTTTCGAAAACTTGCTAAGTTCTCTCAAACATAAGATTTCCTCACAATATTTTCGTTCACCACACAAGTGAACATGCTTCGCACGCGGGGCCACCACTTTATTATATTATTATGTACTGTGTAGAAATATATATACCTATATATAACTATGCTACAAGTATTGCAGTAATATTATTATTTGTTTCAAATCCCTTCCTTCACTTTAAATTTTCAAGTTTTAACAGGCTTATAAAATGTAAGTCATATTCAAATATAGTTGTTGAAAAGGCTTGCTTAATGCAGTGAACTTATTACATCATAGTACGCTAATGGTCGCCTTTCATTCTATACGAATTTTTATTTTAGTTAACAATATCCATATACCGAGACATTAAGAACAGTGATAAACAATCGATCAAGTGCGAGCCGGATAAACTCCGTAGCCCATCGTTATAACAATTGGGTTAGACATTTTGAATTTTATCAACAAAATAGAATTTTATCTAAACGAGTTATTCTAGTACAGTGTAAATATAAGCAAGGATACCGTCTCAGATATATGATGTCTAGGTTCTGAATAGGCTATTAGAGTTGAACCCTAAAGATATACCTACATACATATAGAACTATTCAAACACATTGTTTAACCCAGATCTTGCGTAATGGTGCTACGAAAGTAATAAATAATAATTTCGATAGGATATTCTGCTATTACTTATACTAGCTACAAAGCATTTAATTGTAACATAAATAGGTGGAAGCTGAAGTATCTTTGCATTTACCGTATCAGGGTTGTGGAAAATTCTTATTGCATTAGATATCCGGTTTATTGAGGAAGGCTATAGACTATAATATTGATAAAATATATCCATACTGGCCTATAGACGAACCCGAGGGAAGCGACGTTGAGTCGACGTGGCGAATACAACACTTGTATTATAATCATACATGTACTGTACAAATTTCAACTCTAATAAACTACACAATTTTCTATATTATACTATTAAATTAAATACTACTAGTACTTTTGATGTAAATCATTCTTTCGCCAGAGTTTTTGTTATATTTTTGGTACATTTGCAACCAGGCAAATTACCGCCCCAACGCCAGGCCTGATAGTGGCATTAATAAAAATTATACAGTACCTATTTTACTAAAGTTGGACTAAGAATTAGAGCTAACTTCAAGCAAATTGCGCCTTGCAATACTTCATCTAGGTCACAGATTTATTAAACGTTCTCTTAGCTACTTACTATAACGCTTAAAATTTTAAACGCTGAGACTGTCGTTATTACTATACTAACATTAATCAACTAAGCGGTTATTACGTTAGTTTTTAGTTATAAGAACAAAAACAAAAATATTTCTCTACTTCCGTACGTTCTAAAAATTAAAATTCTTTTGAATAATTTTATTATAATATATATTAAGTCAGTTTACTAGTGTTTTTTAAGCTCTATGCAATCCACGTTCGTCACGCTCTTGACCAAGTTTCGATAGAACGAGTTAAACTTTTGCATATCACTACATAGTATAAAACAAAGTCGCCTTTTCTGTCCCTATATCCCTATGTGCGCTTAAATCTTTAAAACTACGCAACGGATTTTGATGCGGTTTTTTTTAATAGATAGAGTGATTCAAGAGGAAGGTTTATATGCATAACTAGCAGATCCCGCGGCTTTACCTGTGCTAAATCTAGGGAAGAGCCCGAGCGAAGCGAGGGCGAGTCGCTAGTAATACCTAATCCAAAGATGAGAACTTTCTGAGCTTAGGTAGTTTGGGTAATTTTAACAAGTAGGTAGTACTTCTATAAATTTTAAATCTCCTTGAAATATAACTATTTTAGTACTAAGTATTTGCTAGCATAAATACTTGCTCAATGTTTATGCTAACAAATACTTAGTATTACTATTATATATTGTTTAGTCTAAACGATAAATGTTATATTAAGAATACTAAAGCTATAATAAGAAATAAATGTTATGATAATGCTAGTTAAAAAAATATTGTTATTATAATTTTGAAAGCTTAAAATGTGTTACATTTAATAAGCTGGTTCATATTTCATTGTTGAACAAACCATTCAAAGCACTACGGTGCGCTTAAAAACCTGTTTTCCTCGCTTGACCTGAAATTATAATCTCACTACAAGATTACGCTACGTGCCCGTGCATTGGCGGCGGCCTCGGTCCTCGTCTCAATTTTTAATTAGATATTTACGAGTATATTACCTTTTAGTGAAACAGGTTCTTACCACGATAGTATTTGAATTTTTTGAATAAGCTTTGTTTTAAATTTTCAATCTGTTAAAAAAAATGTGCATATCAAATGTATTTTTAGTTTCACTTATTATATTTGTAAAGATCTTCTAGTTCAACCTCTACGGTACTTTCAACTCCTCTTTTCGGTTATAAGGACAGACCGACTGTCTACAAGAGATACACAGTTAAAGAATTAGGGAACTATAAAGACATTACGTATTAACCTGTCGTTATAGCTATGAAAATTTAAGGGCTTTCAAACGCTACACAATAACGAAATATATGAAGTCATCTTTACTCACAGCGAGCTAGCGCTTTGATGCTATTGGGCTACAGTGCTTTAGTACGTTTAAACATAAACGATCTAACTAACCCCATTAAATAACTTCAAGTTCTACAAATATTTTGTTTTATTAAGTAGGTATATAAATTCTATATTTTACCATTTAAAGCAAGATTGATTTCGTATTTAGTTTAGTTAGTCGTATTTAATGAACTTTATCTTTTGTGTATAACCAGTGAAAGTAAGTAGCAAGCGAAAACCGTTATGTGACGAAATAAATTAGTCTATCCCTTATCACATTGCCTCTTTGCGCCGTTATTACGTTAAGGAAGGCGAAACCAATGAACATGTTTAATTTTCATATAGGGTAAACATACCGGTTTACCGACCACTACCCCTTTTCGACCACTTCGCATGTTATTTTAAATAATAGACAGTGTTATAGACCGATCTTTTTTAATTTCGCGCCATTCGATCCGGGCGAACTTTACAGTTTATATTTTAACGGCATGACCTCGAAGTTTTCAAATTGAGCACTCAATCGCTCTTTCAAAATTTGTTGTATGAACGCGTGTAAAATTTAGCGAAAAAAATAGTAGGTGGATTGATTTTCAAAGGTAAGTTTTTAAGTGTTACTCTTACTTTATTGGTCATTGATTTGGTTTGTGTGTATTAGGCATGTTTAATTTCAATATTCAAGTGCCTAAACTCATCAAACTTTTTATAATTTATGATATTTTTGGTGGTCGGACAATACGTTAACGATTAATTTCAAAATCTACTTTTCGACCGGGTGGTCGCAAAACCGGTTTATTCGCGTCGTTTTTCTTTGCCTTTATTGCGGAAACCTTAAATTCACCAACATACATTGCATTATATTTGTGAACAGCTAGAGTTTTGTGAATTTACAACTAGATTACGACCGCCTGTATACCTTATATTTTCAAAGATATGGCCTTACAAAATAGCGAATATTTAACGGCCGATGACCAGTAAAAACAAAACCTGTCCCCGACCGTTTGAAAACTCCCTTATAATCTTACTAATATGTATTATAAGGGTGAAAGTTAAGATGTATGTTTGAATGTTTGTTACTCAAGCACAAAATTTGGTACAGAGATAGAGTATACTCTGGAATAGCACATGCTAATTTTTATCCCGGAAAAATATATAGTTCCCTTGGGATATATCTGTTTTTATTTTGTAAAGGCGAACTTATTCAAGCTTGTAAATAAGCTTATATGTTTTAATGATAATGGATACATTTTGGTTGCTGTGCTTGGTGTTAGAATTGTGCTTGTTTTTTTTATCAGATGGCACCTATCAGTAAAGAAAAAAAAATTAAGAGCCGTGCCGCTTCAACCCCTAAACTTTCCTTTGAATTTAAAAGTCCTTCTAACAAGCGTACGAAAACGCTAGGGCGAAAATTTCACATTTCGCACAGCTCTATTAAGATTCCAGAGTTTTTCTTATATATCTCTTATCGACATCTCAATATCACCATTTGGTGACATTCAATTATCACAAATCTTTAGCTTGGCAACAATACTATGAAAAAAGAGATATAGCGAAAGAGGACAAAGAAAACTAAATTAAGAAAAGAAAGCTCGAAAGAGCTAAAGAGAAGAGAACAACTATTTCACCACCACCAACCATCAAAGAAGAGAATTAAAAAAAGTAGAAGAAACTCAATCCCGTGTTAAATGTGGTTCTTGTGATCTTGACCTTAATACCGTTACTTAATTTTATTTTTAAGTCGTAAAAGAGAGTAAAAATATACAGCTTTTGTGAATTTATTAATTGTATTATTATCATACTATTATAAACCTTACAGGCTATTACACAAGAGTCGTTTTTCTACCGCAAAATAGGTGGCCGATAACCAGTGCACTAGTGGACGATAACTGAGTGAAAAGGCCGATAACCGGTATATTTGCTATTTTTACGAATATATATTTTTATTAAATTATGTATCACTGATATATCTATAGGCGCTAGGTTTAATGAAACTAGACTATTGTAGGATGAAATGATATTTTTTTGAAAAATCTTGGAGTACAACATTATGATAAAAATCAACTCCGAAGTCAACAAGCCGCTTAAACGGTCGATAACCGGTATGTTTACCCTATACGGTAAAAAATTTGTTTTGTACGCTATTAAACAGCACACATGACACAGTTTTAAAAAGCCGAGTCATTAAAAATAAATACAGTACACGGTTAGAGCTATAGGCTGTATAAAATACTTTTTTTTTAGTAACTCATACATGGAAAAACTGTTGATACATTAATAAAAATGTATAAAACATGTACAAGTGCATTTACCTACTTGTGGCGTAAATACTTAAGTCTTTTCCCTCCCGCTTGAATAATAGTGTTGAGCTTAAGCTCCAGAGCGGAAAATTTTTACCTGTTTTATATTTAAAGCACACACAAATTTACTTTATCCAAACTTATAAATGAAACTATTTTTTCGATATTGTCGCGGATTAATTTTGATTTTTGGGAGAGACTCTCCCGTGACCATGATTGTTGCAAAGCATTCGGGACAACGTCGGGAACAAAAAATCAAAATAAATCCGCGACAAAATCCGAAAAGGTATTTTTACACATACACACATACATAATGTCACACAAGTTTTAATGTGGTACATTTATAATGTTAAATATTCGCGTAAACCTAAGAAAGTATTATATTCAAACTTTTTATTATTGTCTATATTTTTTTTAAATTGGACTACATTACTTATTAGAATACCTGTTTTAATTATCTCCAAAATCGATAGATACGGCTGGCGCGTCACTTAACGAACGTTGACAACTGCACAGAATTTTCCATATAAATAAAATTTATAAATTACAGACAATCCTACCTTATATTTTATATTCATAAAAAATCAAATTCATCATTTTACATTTCTAACAATTTAAAGAAATTTTGAACAATGCCTCAGGCAAATCAAGTTTCTGTTTTTTAAAGTAAAAGAATACAGTGCTTACAACACGCGCCATTGTGTTCTTCCAAGTAGACATTGACACGACAGGGTTGTTAAAACTCTATTGTCGCTGTTGTCTTTGTTGCTACAAGACAAACATACGGATATATTCTATATGTTTTATTATTCTTACATTCAATTCTCTCGTTAATAGCTTCAAAGCGTGGCAGTTGATCGCAGATTACTTCGCTCTCGCGTAGATACAGAAGACACGGGGAGATTAGTTGTTTAATTATCTATTATTCGTTTGATGGTAATCATGGAAATGTCAACGCAATGTAAATCTATACATATAATAATTAATACGCATCACGAGAAAAGAACTAGTCAGATTTAGATGAAATTTGGTATGATAATAGCTGGTAATCTGGGTTAACATATATATAGTACTTTACTGCGGGGCAATACATACATATCTAAGTTCTGGGAAATCTAACTGTTAAAACGTACCTAGGGACTAACCCGACCTGAGCGAGGGTTAGGTTATTATAAGAGTGAGTTAATTATAGGACCAAATATCTTATTGCTATTAAATGGTAAGGTATGTTTGATCCTTATTACTAAAACGCTTCGATTGATTTTATTGAACTTTATTAGACAGACAGACCCCGAATAACATACAGGTTACTATTAAGTACCTACCTATGGAAGTGAAGTAAGGGTATTAAGTTATAGCTAAAAAAATCTATTGTAGGTATTCAATTCAAGTATTCCCGTAGCTTCAATCTTGCGTAAAATTGAAAGGTATTACGTGCATCATTGTAATATAAAGTTTTTGAGTAGAATTTACTGGATTGTTTCTGAAAATTCCTACACTGATAGGTAAAATTATGCCTATGTTTTAAAGTCTAAGTACCTACTATCGTATTTTTTTGCATTTACAACTGTAAAATCAATTACTCTCTCTAAATGTCATTACAATCCATTTCAATATAAGTTTTTCATTTTTATTTATTGCTTAATATATAATTATATTATTTATATGGACCATTTATAAATAGACTGCTTCTGTATAAAGGAAATGCTATGAAACTCTCTAACATTAAAAACTTGAAAGTCCCTCCGTTCTCACTGCATTGCTTTCTTGTTTCAAATAAATCATATCATACAAATATAAATGTTTTTCGCTATTTTATTACTTAAAGTTTAAAGGACACCGTAACATTATTCAATTCATTGCGAACAAAAAGAAAAAACAAGTATGAAGCATTAATTTGACTATGCATTTAAAATACCTTCGTGAATATTTCGCTGCGAAGTTGACTCGGAATACTTTGAGAAAAGTTATTTGCGAAGGAAACTTGCAAACCGATTTTTGATGCATCTCGAAAGTAATTGAATTTGAGCTTTTTAAGCACGTTATAATAAATTCAGTACATATAAATAAAAGGGTCTGTTTTTAATTTCAAATTAACAGCTTTTCACTAAATGCATAATATGAAAGTAGGTATATGTACGGTACTTAAATAAAAAATAAAAATAAAAAAATGTTTGTCTGTTTGTTCCGGCTAAACTCTGAAACGGCTGGATAGATTTTCACTCACAGATAGCTAATGTTATAAGGAGTAATTAAGGCTACTTTTATTTCATTAGGAAATAATAAAAACCGTTATTTCTTTTAAATTACCGGCCGGACTAGTTATGAATAAAATACATGCTTAATTTATACCCTCTTAAACATTGATCATCTATAATATGGCATATAACGTACGAAGGTTTTGATCATGACCACAAGCGTCTATCGGTAGAGGAAGGATGATGGTAATTGACATGACGTGTACCTAGCGGTCTCATGGGATAAAGTTACTATATACGAGAAAGCTGAACTATATCTATAAGCCACAGTTGAAATTAATAATTAAACGTTTCGCTGCTGCTGATCTTCTTTTGATCTTATTTAATTTTAAATCTATTCACAAAATAAAATTTTGACCTGAACCTTTACATTTATCCTATTGAAATAATAATAATATTCTCTGACCAAGTCCGGCCATGGCGGCCAATCTCATTGAGACTGGCCAACTGCGCAGTTGATATATGGTCTGCGCGCACTAGGCGTAACTGCACTTTGACAAGCTATGCCGTGCAGTGCCGCGTCGCGTCGCTCCGCTATAATAGTGCAGTTACGCCTAGTGTGCACAGACCTTTATAGTGCACAAGTGTACGCGCAGACACAAGTGCACTCTCTATTCCTATCACTCTCATACTCTGGTGGGACTCTATACTACTACTCGACACGACCAGTGAGAGCAAAGGCGCAAGACCGACGACTTTACGTGCTCTCCGAGCAACGGGGGTGACTCACCGCCAACTTCCCA
This sequence comes from Boloria selene, assembly GCA_905231865.2. Taxonomy (NCBI): domain Eukaryota; kingdom Metazoa; phylum Arthropoda; class Insecta; order Lepidoptera; family Nymphalidae; genus Boloria; species Boloria selene. The sequence goes on from HG993131.1 coordinate 16,063,083, forward strand.
ACTCCGGGCTGTTACTGAGCCTAAACTTGGCCCGAACCGGGACTTGAACCCAGGACCTCTCGATGTATGACCGTACATGCTAGCCACTTCACCACCACGGCAGTCCTATCGAAATAGTCATTATGTTTGATAAAGAGGCCGATTTTATAGTTTTTATAATGTTTGCCTGTTTGTCTTGGCAACATGTCATAGGCAAAGCATCACGAAAAAATCACTGGACAGATTTAGATGAAATTTATAGTATTCTTTAACTGTGGAAAAAGATCTGTGAGAAATCTATACTAACCGTTAAGGTACCTAAGGATGAAATCGCGTGGACTGAGGTTGAGTTGCTAGTTTAAGAGTCCCACTTTCTGATTTCTAAGAAATGATAATTTCAAAATATTCTTTACATTCTTTTTATACATTTTGCCTTCGGATATTATTTATGTGGGTATATTAATACCAAATAATTCCAGGATATTAGTAAATCATTTGGAGAGACCAAAGCAGTTCAAAGGGAAACATTTGAGTAGAAAATGTTCCTCGAAATATTAATTTTGATATTCATATTTTCACAAACTCGCAATCACATTGCGATAAGCATAGACAAACTAGCTATTAAATGAATGCATTTGAATATTCGCTGTAGGACGCCAATATAGCCGTTTCTAAAACATTTAGCAAGCTTGACTGTTGTAGAACACTTTGTATATTTATTATTTTGCATTGTATAATGCATGATTATAACTTAGTAATTTTAAAAAAGTAAATGGGATTTTACTTCTGAGAAACAAAATCCTTTTAGTGAGAACCATTGTGATCAGTAAATGTCTATCACACACGTATACAGGTATACAGGTAATTAAAATCTGTTTGTAACGTCAATTAACAATTATACATATAAGACAAACACAACTTTTTCTGTCTATTTGTCTGTGTGTCAGTTTGTTCCGACTAATATCCGAATTCCCAAACTATCGATTTCGATGGGACTTTCTCTGGCAGATAGCTTACATTATAAGGAGCAACTTAAGCTACTTGTATTTTATAAAGAATTAGAGTTCCGCACAATAAAATGAAAGCGTACCGTTTAACTCGAGCGAAGCGAGGGCGAGTCTCCAGTTTAGAATAAAAGTACCTACCCTATGTAACTCATAAGCTTTCTCCACAACAGAAATACATGTAGCTCCATTACTGTCTAACAAACAAACCACATTTGCCTTCTTAATACCTATTAAGTACATAAGTATATGAAAGGTGATGGAAATGTTTTATAGAATAAAAAAAAGGTTGGAGAGCTTTGTACATTATTTTATCAATTCAGTAGAATGTCAGAAAAGGAGGCAAGGTATTTTAGCATAAATTAGATAGATAGTGTTATAATACAAAACTATTATATTAGAACAAGTAGGTGCTAAGTATATGGTAGGTATTATATATAAAACAAGTTCGAATATGCAAGCGGTAGCTGTTTTCTGCATGGTAATAAATAAAAAAGCGTTTACATCGCTGTTTAAGCACTAACCCGGGCATAGTTGTTATACGAGTATTAGTCAGAGAAGGCGTAATCGTAAAATGTTTACGTTCGTCTATGGCCATTACAGAGGCTGACATTATTCCGTCATCATGCCAGAGATCCTGAATGTGAATCCAACTAACGAATACATTGAAAACCTCTTAACTACGTCCACTCCGTATAAGGTGCTCGGAACTAGCGGGTCGAGACCCTTTGCGTGAATTGAAATAAGTTTTTTAAAGAAGGGAAAGTTTAAATGACGGGAATTCAGTAACCAAGACGCAAGTGATCTTTTTAATGGAACAACTTTAATATGCAAAACAACTTAACATCACGAGCGGTTTTAAATGACGTCACTTCATTATCGTTTTGAAAAGGTTTAATGAAACATTCTTCGTATAGTTAAAAACTGTCCTCGCTTTGCCAAGTGGTATTACATAATGTTATGTAGTTCTATCAAAGTTACTTGATGTACTTATTATATTTAAAATTAGTGACTTACTCTCGCTCTCGGGTTAGTTCCATGGTTATGTTTTAACCTATCGATCATTCACAGTCATACTATATTATTCTGCAGTAAAAATTATCCAATTTTTTGATGCGAATATCCAGCTATCAATTTACCTACCAAATTTCATTAAAATTTATACAGTAATCGAGATGCGATCACAAACAGACATACGGGCTCAAGTCTTAAAAACAATTGATTCGGCCTCTGATGAAAATTTCATAAAAATATTTAATATACAGATTTGATTCAGTTAGATTTTTTTATACGTACAGATTAATAAATTAGCAAGGCAAAATTCCATCTTACCATATATACGAGTGCGTACATGATCGGCACAAGTGTAGGTTTTATTAATATCTCACACTTATCATATCCAAGTTCAATCTCTATATTCTCTTCATATTGACATTTCTTTATTTCACAGTCAACTCACACTTTTATGACCTCCTCTTCCCACATTGACATCTAACCATCCTCATACTTCGATAGAGATAAACCTCTATCGACCGGCTCCAAAAATTTAAATCAATCTAATTCATAATAAATGAAACCTATCTTTTCGGACTTAATGAGAGGAAGGAACTTATCTTTTTCTTGAGTTTGTAAATTTTCAAACGACTCGTATTATTTATTAGAACTGCCCAAAAATCTGTATGGACAGTGGACATTCAAACTAAAAAATATAGACAGTGCGTGCAGCGCACAGTGATTGATGCTTGAAATGGTATTCTATTTGTATCTAAGAAAAAAGGTTCCCGCACTGCGGTAAAAATGTAATTGGCTTAATTTTAAAGTTCCAAACATTTTATTTTTTAGTAATTTTTTTTCGTTTGATAAACGAACCTGAGTCAAAATCCATCAAATCGCTTATCTTTAGAAGGTAGACTGGCTTTAAAAAAGTACATTGAAGTCGAAAAATATTATAACTAAATTGAGAAAAAAATTGTTTCCTGTCCCTCCATAGTTACATTGTTGTAAATGATTGGAAACGTCGGGAACAAAAAATCAAAATAAATCTACGAAAAAGTCTGAATGGATAGTTTTATTTAAAAACTTTGTTTTGTTAGTACCCACACGGCAAGAGTAACTTATAATTAAGATACTTGCATTTACACTTTGTTGTTGAGAGTACAAACCTGCAACGGGTTATGTAGGAGTTAACTGTTAATACTGTAATAATTTACAAAATACTTATACAAGTTTACAGTACACAGTAATATAGGATTTGATGTTGAATATTAGTTGCCGACCCTAATTTGAACTTGCTCTGTTATTATTTTTGTTCCCTTACTCTAGGCTTTGAAAGCTAATTAATTCTAAGTTTTACGCGTTTTAACACAGAATAAAATAAAATACTTTGAAAATGTTGTTTTTTTGCATTACCTTCTAACTTTTAGCACAATATTTGTAAGAATTACTACCTATCACGCCTTACAAACTCGAATATACTTTGACATTTTAAATGATATAATCTTTTCGGATTTTGATGTTTCATTTAGATTTTTTGTACCGAGAATTCGAATAATTTACAGAAACATGTTCACAGGGAAGATTACTAGTTAAAGAAGGCGTATTAGATTCGATTAAATTACAAGTCAAGTTAGCGAAGCTAATAACAAAGGAATTAGATCAAGAGAAAGATGAAATGTACAATTTGTCTAAACTCGTTGAGATTTGTGTCGAAGTTCAAATAATATTATTATATTAATTATAACATTTAGCCTTTAATTATAATATTTAGCATTCTTTATAAACGTGCCACTGCTGGGCACGGGCATCCCTTTAATACGAGGGGATCAGGCTATAGCCAACCACACTGGCCGAGTGCGGGTTGGCGGACTTCACATATCTTTTTAAAGTTTATTAGGTTTTCTCAGACACTCAGGTTTAATAATTTTGTTGGAATGATTCACGCATAAAAATGTCAGAGTTGCGAGTTACGGGAATTGAACCCGCTTCACTCGACTTCACAAGCGCATTACTAATAACAAATATTACATTAATATATTTTATTTGATAAATTTTCTGCTTTGCACAGTAAATAGCGAAAATATAGCTTTCCGATTTTATATATGTATTATTACTAATATGCATAAGTTGTGTACTACTATCATATTGGTTAAACCACAATTCATCCATTAATAAAGTATTAAGGTACAGGGAGTGTTTGACAAATCTTTTTTAGTGAACGCAGGCTTGGATGGGGGCGTCTACCCTCTTTGAAAAGCGCATATTTCACTCGTGCCATTATATTAAATAATCCCAGCAACTAAGCGTACTTAAAATTAATAAACGTACATGTACCTGCTACTGTACCTACTGTATGGTTTAACTTTTTTCAGCTTTTAATCACCACAGTGTATAACGAATGTTTCATTAAAGAAGACTTAATAAACGAAGATTATAGTGAGCAATTTTAACGTAATATGTTGGTTCCAAAATATTTACTTAAACTGATTAATAGACGGATGCGCTTGAGACTCTGATATTTAATATTTGTTGTACTTTTCTCATCATCAAATAGTAAATTTATTAATTTCATCTCATTAATTAATTTCATCAAAATCAGTAGTTTTCTGGTGATACGGTCATAGTAATACAGACAGACAGAAAAAATCTTAAAACTATAAACTCGGCCTCGGTATCGATAATATAAACTATTGGAATAAGGTTTTTCAAATAATAGGTATATTTTAATGTACAAAGACTCAAAATTATTATATATGAACATATAATGTATACATATATAGGTAACAAAATACGAAGTAAAGTGAAAAGATTATTTAAGAATTGAGTGTCATATATATGAATGCTTTGAGCTCAGTAGTTTTGTTTTGAAGAAGAAAAATAAATATTAATTAAATTAAATGTTGGAGATGCCAACACTAGCTTCCACGTTGAATTGAAAAGACTAGCGTCTCCCTTTGATACACAATACCAGAGAAAAGGGAATTTTGTGATGACAATTTATTTAATTAGTCGCCTCCATATTGAATTTCCATTTTTATGTTTACCAACTTCCTTATCAAGATGCACTCCGTCGCTCCCTCCGCAGAGAAAGCAATATGATAGTGAAAACCTATTATTGTGCGCCGCGTTTGAATATCTTATTTTGCTTTTTATCATTGCACTTTTCTTCTACCTGGCCGCGTTTTACGATAAAGCCGGGTAGAAAGCATTGAAAGCTCGGGGTGGTTTGTATAATAATTTTAATTTGAATATTTATTTTAGAAAGCATTCCGCAAATGACACTATTGCTAGGATGAAAGTTTGGAAGACTTAACTTTAAACCATTCATATAGACTGTTGCAAATCTGTGAGGTGACGTGATACATATTTCATAATGTACATCCGCTTACTGACGTAGTTCCTAAAACTTATAATTGGCTTTTGCATTTAACACGACAGTAGCTGACCGTCCTCTAGCAAACTAATTCACAAGGCACAATGAATAAACTATGCCCTCAGCCCTGCTCTAAGCTAACGTTCGCAACTCTCATGTTCGGCAAATTGCAATTGATATAACGTGAACTATAAATAATTAATTAACTTATTAAGTGTATGTATCATATATACTGTTTATAGAGGAATATACACAACGTGTTGTCAACAAATACAGTTTAATGATATTTTCCAACGCCGCGCTAAACCTGGTTGTATAGAAGAAAAAAAAATTGTTAGTATCTCAATAAAAACTTTCCTTCTTAGAAACAATACAAAGAAATCGGAAACAACACGACTTCAATCAGATAAGTTTAACGTTTATTTTATACGATAAAATGAAATTTTGCGTTTAATTCAAGAGCTAAGGATCGATTGATTTGTTCCTTACCTATCTATTACGTCCTATCCTCGTCTATATCGTCAATTTATATCTTTCATTAGTTATTTCTTGCCTTTGACTACAGCTTTGAAGACTGCCCTTCTGTCACAGTCGAAAGCTGAGATGAATAATCTATGAAAACTACTCTCGCGTCAACGCAAGTACCTAACTGGCGTTTCGGGATTTCAGGTACTACCTTTCTCGAATACAGTCCAACCCTAATGTATAAAGCAGCGACTAGCAGTCATTTAATAGTGTTTTATTACAATAGAAGTATAATAAAATATTAACTAAAAAGATTAAAATCTTTTAGGTATATTCATTCTATGATCTGATGACATGTTTGACTTAGTTTGTAGTGACCCTACTTACTATGCTGGCTCATTTCTTGAGCACGAATGTTTGTACCCAGTCATGGGTGTTTATATTTATAATATTAGTTTATTTAAAAGTTTTATGTAGTATGTAATGTATCAACTATTTGGCACACGTAACATAAGCCTCGTATCTTACCACGGAACTAGATGGCGCCTTGTGTAATAATGTCCCAACATACTTATTTATTATTATTATTCTATCACAGCTGTGTTTGATCTTTGCTACTGGGACTTATCTGAGTAGCTTTGTATTGTACACTTTATTGTATGAATAACTGACATGAAATAAAAGGGGTTAGTTTTATTACGCGATGTCTGAGACGGTATTAACAAAAACGTTGTATAGCTTCCTTTAATATTGATGCCGTAGGTACTTTGATTTTTACTTCACATTTTGCTAAAAAAATCCATTAGCCGGCTTAGCAGCTCGTTTCCAAATTTATATAAAATTATTTATTTTCGTTAAGTACGAAATATAAACTTATTTTCATACATTATGGGCTGTGCCTTATTTATGTACACAATAATGTTATATTTATAAAGATTTGTGTGGGTTGTATTAAAACGTGTTTTTTCCCGTAGGAGTGTGGTAATCTTCCGCAGTAAAATTTAGCCTACATGTTAGCAGTAAAAATAAACATTTGTAATATTATGTAATTATATAATGTAATTTTAGTATGGATTCACGGAGGAATCATAATATACAATTTCTAAAAAATCTCTTCAAAAAGTGGCGTCCGCAAAAGTAGTCAAACCAAAGAAAAAGTCACAATGGAAAGTACTAATTGTGTAAATACAACTTAGAACTCATGCACACAACATAAAATACTTAATTATAAAAGCAATGAACAAGAGATTTGAAAATGGCACAAATTCTAACTGCGCATGACTTGAAGTCATTTGAGACGCTAATCATATATCATGAGATTTTGTGTATCAATCGTTTCCTACCTAAAGTTTTAAAGGTTTAACACAAACGTATCGCATTAAAGTGTATCAGTGAAGTCAGTTTCCGCTCGCTCCATGACTATACGCAACGAAATAACAATGCCAAAGAACAGTGATATTAAAATGCAGAAGAATAGTGTTCAGAGATACCAATAATATAGCTTCATCTGTTGTGCCGACACTGACATTCACTACGTTTTTACACCGAATACATAATATATCCTGAGTTCTCAGCACTTTTTAATCTGCCTCAATCAATCATTATTCACATGGCCAATGTTTATAGTCGCCCCGTAACTTAACTGAAGTGCACAGTGTCATGTACACTCAAAGTAATTTACATATTTGCCTAAAGCTTTATAGGTACTACTTCTGATAAATAAGTAGTCGTCGCTCTAATTAATATATAAAATTTCCTTTTACTTTAAATAACACCTTTTCAGTTTTTCTTCAAACATCTCTTTTAATTTGAATTCCATAGTCTTGAAATGTTCAGAGAAATCCTCACAAGAGAGGATGTTATTAATTTAAAATTAGTGAAATAAATTTACCTGTCTGGCTATTTCAATTTAATTAATTTACCATTCAAAGGTATGACAAAGAACGTTATGACATCGTAGTAATAATAGGGTTTTTATCCAAATAGCGCCAGAGAACCCTAAATATTGACGACTAAATAAAATTTCGGTAGAAAACTAATTAATTATACCTAAAACCTTACAAGTTTAATCTTCGGAATATTTTATTACATTTTTATAAAACATCAAAAAGACCACTTCTAATAAGATAATTAATAAGACGAAAAGCGAATATACCTCCTTACAGGGGACCAAGATGTGAAATAATATTATTTAATAAGCACCGTTTCCGTACTTTGCGTCAGTACAGCGCGGCTGCTTAAGTTGGCAACATCGAAATTTACGTCCTGAGATCCAATCTCTTTTCATGTACGTTCTGAAATGAGTTAATATATTATAATATTATTATTATTAATTATTAATATCATAGTTTTATTAATTTAAATAAATATTATTGTAATTAAATTCCGATATCGTTTTGGACATTTCATTTCTATTTTCTTACTTTCGGACCACTTGTTGCTTTTGCGAAAAGTATTGTGAAGTGGCGAAAATTTTCACGATTTTTACTTCGAGCATGACGCTTTTTATATTGAAATATTTTAAATTTGGTTATATTATTTGATATTTTATTAAAATTTATTTTGTTGGTTTTAGATTTGGTGTGAAGGGAGCAATGGTGAAGTAGGGCGAGATGGTGGCTAACGTGGTAGCTCTGTTGTTGCTGGTTGAAGTTCTAAAGATAAACGCCTTGGATATATGTAAGTATTTTAAACATTACTTTTTATATGTAACAGTGGTTTATATGAAATGTTCAAATGACATTGTTTTAAAACTGAAAGGTTTTATGTATCGCACGCAAATGGCACTACCGTCGTATTAAGTGACCAGGCTTCACGGGGTAGGTGGCTCGGATAGGATTAAAGGTATTCTTTGCACTAATCCACAATATAGTCTGGCTGTATACTAAACGGTACTCAAATCCCTACAACATTAATATCGACCATTCCTAAGTGTATTTGCTGTATTATTGGAATTTAAATTTGATCTCATAAATAATTAATAGGGAAGTTTCATTACAAATGTAAGGTTTATATGCTTAAGGCTCGGGACCCAAATTTCATCGTTACTAGATTCCGAGTTGTTTCTCAAAGGCTTTTCTTCAGTTCGACCTAGTTTTTCGTCATCTTTTCATAATGGATCGGAAATAACCTATTCAAAAAGAGTACATTTTCAAGAGAAGTAATTCTAAGATGCTTTAAAGTTCTCGATTTTAACTCTTTTATACTTAGCGTATGGACATTAGAGATAGGCGCCATATCGGATTGAATATTTTTATTAAATACACATCCAACTTATCCTGTCCTGATTTAAAATAAAATCATACCTGTGGTATAAAGTTACTTTATTTGGTTATAAGTGACTATCAAAATTATATATTTTAGCATAAACTAATATTGGCTTGCAAGTATTTATAAAAATCTTAGCTTATACTTTGATACATATTAATAATTAATACAAAACTGGCTAATCTTGAGTAGATTTGATAATTGTAAAAATGTTTGCAGTCAACAAATTAATTTGCAAGGGCGAGAGATCAATCAAAAAGAATCTAACTAAAATAAAAAACAGTGTTTCGATTTTTAAATCTCGTTGGGACCAAATGGAATAGACTTGGCCCTCAGAACGTTTATCGATATTTAAATGAAGTTGCATTCCAATCCCCATTTACTACCACTTAGATTGACTTACAATAATAATGAACTTTGACTGCAATTAACATAATGTTTAGGTACTTACTAAAAGTAAAACTGATGGCCGGCCGTTTAAATCGAACGCCTCAATTAGCCATGCATTTTTATGTTTTCCTCTTTATTATAAGTAGTTGGTAAATTCTTTGCCTCTAAATTATACGCTACTAGCGACTCACTCTCGCTCTGCTCGGATTCGTCCGTAGGTACGTTTTAAGTAAAGGAGTAAAAGGTTTCCAATATGTTGACCTGGATTACCAATTACCATCCTACCAATCTATCTATACATATAATAAAACTGTAGAAAAGTCGTTTTTGTACATCAAAAAAAATTACAAAAAAAATAGCCAGGGTGTTAAAGGATAACCAATAGAACCCATTTCCAGCATTTTTAGAATTTTTTTCTGTTTGTCTGTTTGTCGGTTTGTCTGTTTATTTATCCGGGCATCACGTAAAACGTACGAAAGCAATGTAGATAACTTTTATACACAACGATTGAACGTAACTTGAAGTAACATTTAGTTTTTGTTTCATTGCAATCGGTTCAGTCTATCAAAAGATATTTGAGTTTAAAGTGAAGAAGTAGAGAAATTCCAGAAGTAAAATTAGGGTTATGTGCATTTGGGCTCACAACTTCACGTAACTTTTATACACAACAATATGTGCGTAAATTGAAGTAACATTAAGGTTTTTGTTTCATCGTAATCAGTTCACCACTTATAAAAAATGTAAATTAATAAAAAAAATAGTGTTTCCGAAGTAAAATATTAAAACAGTGCCATCTACGAGTATTCGAACTTAGACGGGACTATAACTAGAGATCAACTGCGTGCAGTATTGTTCGATAGATAAGAAGATAAGCGCTTCGCACTAAAAAATACTAATTAAGTTCCGACATCCACGCGAACGAAGTTGCGGGCACAGCTAGTTTCATAAATATATGCCCAGCTGTTTTCCCACGAAACAATCATAAAAAATACAAATTTAGACTCTTTATCGATTATAATTACTATTTTAATAAAAATATTAAATAAAAGAAAGGTTAAATTTTAAGATCATTCTAAAAACATTTAATGTAAACTCAGAGTTTCATTATGTGTATATATATAGACGATTTTTGTCTAAATTATTTGTTTTATATGTTCTGAGTTAATAATAATTTTAAAGCTGGTGCTGGAATTTTTGAATTGGAATGAAATATCAAATGAAACACAATGAAAATCTCAAACTAATTAATGGTGCTAACGACTAAATCCTTTGCCCACCAATGAAAGTCCATTCTAAATGGAATAAGTCTTTATATTGCTTAGATGGGAGCTTCCAGTCTTCATCTCCTGTTTCCGATAAAATTATATTCAGTCGGGAGTCCAATAAATACATATTTTCATTAATTTGGTAAAGTATGGAAACTTACTAAACTATTAAAACTTATCTTGTTACGATTTCTAAGTAAACCTACATTATATTTTTATTATAATATAGTTGTCCTAGTAAATAACTAATAATAAAGTTATAAGTATAGTGCCTATCTACTTAAACTTGGCACGTTTATTGATTGCTAAATAAAGTACTGAACTTCAAGAAATATATAAAAACAATCTTTTGTACCAATCAAATGTTAAAAAAATACAAAAAATGTACACAGATTTAAAACCCACGTAAAAATAAAATAGGTGGATGATCGATACGGAAATACACATGTAGAACCTCATATTCATTAAAATAGAATCGTGAAAATCTTTCTACGACGTAGGATCAATTGATACATATGATAATAATACATAATAAAAAGTAGGCGAAGCGCCTACTTAAAGTCGATCAAAATAGATTTTTGGGCTTTTGTAAAAAACGTTTTGGGCGTCATGAGGGTGTAACTCATGGTTACGAATCCCAACGCCTCGTTAAGGAAATTTCACTGCGCTATTCATACCATCGATGCGTAATACCTTCAACGCTTTTCAGCTAACCACTCGAATAACTTGGTCTTAACTTCACTACTGTCGTAAAATATCGCCAATAGTTTCGCACTGTTAGAAATTCTATCATACTTTGATCTTGCTGTAAAATATTAGTCTGTTAGAATATTATCTTAACTTATACAGTCTTTATTTGTATAAAATCATTAAGCATTTAAATGCACTACGTGGGTGTTCTTTTTTACGTTAACTTAAAAATTACGAAACAATGTCCAAAAATATGTATACCAGAAAGCTGACACACACACACTGTACGGTCTCAAAGGGTAATTAAGTCATTTTGATCAAAATTTTCCACATCCCGATTTTTAGCTTTTATTTTACCACGACCCGGCGTTAACAGAGTTGCGTCGCCTCTTAGCGAGCGAAATTAAGCACTCATATATATGAATTTTATCATTGACAGTGATAATGGAAATTAAATTAAAACACCTCGACTATCATAAGCAATATATTACTTTACAAGTCTACTTTATTACTCCCCACCGAGACACAAACTACCACCTGTCTGAGCCTGCACATAAAATGCTTAGGCATTTGATCCCAGCATCTACTCGTACCTTGTAGACAGTTGATCTAACACTCCCAAATGTGTGGAAAACGTGACATGCCAAAGTTTGCTTAGCGAATGCCTTTGTTATGGTGTAGCTAAGCAAGTCTTGCCGCGAATGTGGATATTGCGATCTTGTTAACATCTAAGCTATGTTTACTTATCGACAGCTACTGATGTACGATAGACAGTAGAATATTATTATAACTATATCGGATTTTTATATGTTATACGAAAGTTTGTAAGTCGGTCAATCAATGGACTCATTAGATAGAATGAAAATGATTGAATGGAAGATAACCTTCTAGACTAGTACGAATATATATGATAATACATAATTAAGTACCTACATTTCTCATTGAAATCGATAAGAAGGTAATTAAAATAATCCTATCGAAACAAAAATTTGTCTGAAATAATTTTCTAAACTAGCTTTATCAGGCCTTACAATTAAATAATATATTTTCTGCATATTAACAATTAGATTGAGAAAGACTATACCTTTTGTATGCGTTTATTTGCTAATAGTAATTCAATTCAAAGCCGTAGAGTTTTAAACTGTTGTTTTTATGATAAATGAAAAACATTTCAAATATTCGCCTGGCGATTAATTTTGCTTTGGGCTCCTCCCTAGCTACAATTAAATCAAACGGATTTCTTATAAAAAAAGTAGACAAGTTACTACTTCTAACATTAAAAAATCATTATCTGTCAGCGAAAGTCCTGTCAAAATCGTACTAACCGTTTCGGAGATTACCCGCACATACAACCAGACAGAACATAAATAATTACAAATGATGTTTTACTCTAGGTACTATTGCCTGTTATTCTACATAAACACTTCAATTTTATTTATATAATGTATAGATCTCAAACTCTATTAGCAAAGTCTGACCATGTTCTATTTTATAATACTAAATAGCACATGTTGAATGCTATCTCTAAGTCGACACTAAAAGCTCGCGTTAATAGTTGTGTACCTATCGAAAATACCAGCTTAACCTTTATGAGGCACTTTTAGCCTTACAACGGAGTTTAAGAAGAGATGGTTATTTTACTCACACTGTAATTTTAAAATTTGCTTACATTTTTAGCTATAATCACAGGACAGGACATCCAGGATTTAAACTCACATCACTCGGTTTCCCAAGCGAACGCGATACTATTAGTCTTCCACTTAATCACAGGTTAATAAATTAATAATAATTTGTTATTGTTAGTTTTATGAAAATGTCAAATTTTAAGTTTTGGATTTCACTTAGTATTCTATACACTAACTATTACAGGTATAGGATGAGTTCATGTGATACAGATTACTTATCGATTTAAAAAAAAAGAATAAAAAATTTAAAATTAAAAAATAAATAACCCTTTTTCTGGCACAATACATCATATTGTTATAATGTTGCTATGTGATATTTCCTTTGTACCTTCTGTTTTTAATGCTCGTAACACTGACGTCGCAAAAACATATTGACGTTGACATTGACGTTGACGATCTCTGTGAATTTTACTTTGGCATTTTCCTGAGACTTCCGCTTATGTTTACAATAACTCCACACTCATTAATGTATTATATTACTTGTATATTACGTTTCTTGCTTACGCGGGAAATTCTTATTATTTAACTGAGATAAATCTACGCTAAGATTTTAATTAATTTTTCTTTGTCCTCCACCTTATCCTTACTCCCTTGAGCGCTAGACATTTTCTATCGGAAGCACTAAGTCATGCTAATATCGCGTAAAAAGCATTTACTTATTTTTATTAGTAGACGAAACAGAAGAACAATCGCTCTGACGCGTGCCTGTCGGAGATAATTAATTAACGGTTTTGACGTTTCTCCTCAAATGTCTCGGATTTATGTTATATTAAATTTAATGTGCGACAATGGCAATTTCAATTTGTTTGTTTACAGGATTTCCTCAGTGTACTTTGTTATTAATTTCTTACTTTAAAATAAAGCCTTTTTGATATACTAACATTATTAAGTTTAATGATAATAATATTAATACATTTACTTAAAATAACGTACCACTGCTTGCAAGCTTCTTTTATATGTAAAGGTTTATAAAATACTAGCCTTTCTAAAAGCTGAAAATTAAAAGAAATATTTTCCTACCATTATTTCAACACTTTTCATTAAAGCTCCGTTCCTATTGATCGTAGCGTGATGTAATATAGCCCATAGCCTTCCTCGATAAACGGACTATCCAAGTCAAAAAGATTTTTTTAATTCCGACCAGTAGTTCCTGAGATTAGCGCGTTCAACCAAACAAAGAAAAAACAAATTAACAAACTTTTCAGCTTTACAATATTAGTATAGATAGAAAAACTTGAGTGCGTGTGATGTATTAACTTATTATTCGGTATGAGTAAGAGTAGTCTAGATATGAAACAAGTACATACATACGCCAAAGGATATATCTCAGGAAAATAATTCTGGTAAAATTGATACGAAAATGGTGAATAAGAAAAGGGGTGATATGAACAAATACAAATTCACGTTTTGTATTTCAATGTTATTAGTTAAAAGCTACAAAGTGCATCGAGAAGCCTCAATGGGCTTAATGTAAGTTTTGTGGTCCGGGTTTGTAGAAACAAGATTATGAGAAGACATCTAGATATACTCCTACTACCTACTTATCTTATTGCATATGTTGCGGCAGTAAAGTATATTAGTACTTTTGACAAAATATTAGTTTGTTTGGTTGAACGGCTCCATTAATAGTTGAAAGGTTTAGGTAAAAGATTAAGGGCCAGTTTCACAAGTTTCTGATAAAGTTTCAGTTAGTAATCTGCCACTTAACACTAACTAAGAGATAACGGTTGCTGATATATTTTTTCTGTTTCACCATTAAACTACCTGATAAACTAACCGGCAGATATATTACAAGCCACTTGCTATTTTACAGAACGGCAACGTCGCTTTTTTGCATTTCATTACACAGACGCATATGATCGCTATTTAAAATCTAGTTTATAGATATATATTAATTTATATATAAATCTAGTTATCTTTAGTTTGAAAACTAAAATATTTTAATTATTTTATTATTTTAAATAAGATACATTTTACTTTTCAATGTTCTTGAATATAATTTTGTTATAATGTGATGAAAAGTAATTAAATCGATGGTAAATGTTATTATGATTACAAGTTTGCGTTCCAAATGTAATTAGCGTAAAATGAACCAACGAATGTCATAATTATTTCGACATTCGCGCTTTTTTGTTGTATGTTATATTTAATAGACGCTTGATTAGAACTTAGAATTTGGTTTCACACAAAATCAAAGCAAACGAAAATCGTTATTTAAAAATGAATAAATAAAAGCGTGAAAGAAGTGTGAATTTCGCTCAAATTGAAACTGAGCTAATTTACTACTACATATCTACTTACCCGTCGGTTGTAGTCTTTATATCACTTTCTATTAACGTATGAATATTTTGTACAGACCTTTTGGTAAGACGGAATCGAATTCTAAAATCTTCATCATCAAGCAATATAAAATAATTTGGTCTAGGGCGGATTACTCTATTTCTATGAGGTCGCGAAATATGTTCATAATATTCATCAAATTCGTCTTCTAAAAATTCAAACAAATCTATCTTGTGGCTGCAGACTACTATAAAGAGTATGATATTATTTGTTACCAAAAATAAATGACAGATATTTTTATTCGCGCCCTCCATTCGAATCATTTTAGTTATCTACCAGATACCACCTTTAACGGCCACTTGATTCGGCTGATAAATTACCGGCCACTTTAACTGCCAGATACCACTATTCAAGACTTGTGAAACCGAAATTTGTAGTTCATCCGTCAGATAAGTTCCGGATACGCTATCAGGAACTTTATCAGAAACTGGTGAAACTGGCCCTAAGTAATAATAAGCCGTAGGCAGTGATAACGTACTCGCTTGGGTAAGCGAGTGAAGCGGGTTCAATTCCCGACTCTATATCTTGATGTGATTTCCACTTATCTTACGGTTAAAAAACACCGTGAGTAAATGTGCATGTCTGAAGAAATCTAATATGGTTTTGAAAGATATATGAAGTCCGTTGACCCTCACTTGGCCAGCGTGGTGGACTATGGCTTGATCTCCATCACACAGAAGATAGGCCCGTGCCCACAAAAAGGACATTTAAATAGGTTGTATACACAATATTACCCCAAATTAAATATTTTATGAATGCCTTGTTTAAAAATTTGTATGAAAACAACTAAGTATAATAATATACAATATATATGGTATAAATCGTGTGTGTTATTTTTTATTTTGTCTGGTTTTCTTTAATAGTATTTATCATTCTACGTTGACCTCAAAGATTAATACCGGGTACAAATGCAAGTCAAAGTTAGTTTTACAATAAATACTAAAAATTAAATGGTTTAAAGTACAGAATAAAACTTCTTGTTGCAATCTTTTATTTTTTCCCCTCGACATCGTGAGTCGTGATCACGATCGTCTTAAACTTGTCGCCATTTCCAATTTCTTTGTTTAACCCATTCTATTAGCAAGATTGCAGCTTTGAATATTTCAAATAATGTCATAAAATCGATTTGCTTGATTATAATCGATTCCATATAATAGGCAGTCATATTGTTGTTATTTACATCAATATATAAAGTCAAATTTTCTGGCATTTGTCCAATGTTGGTGTAAGGCCGATCCCTATAACCTATCTATCTGTGCTCTTAGTGGCGATAGGAAATATGTCAAAGTATAATGATGAAAATATTGCTCTAATTACCCTTTAGTGATTGTACTAATTAATTATAAGTTAATCTATGTATTGCAACTAAATTTAGGAAAAAAAAATCTGGTTTTTCCGGCTAGTAACATATAAATACCACTTATCGCTTATCGTTTCGCTTACATTTAAGATAAGTTTTCTTACGTATTAGACATCTACTGTTAAAATGATATTGGTTTTCTGTCATTGGTGATTATAGAAAGCTCGAAAGAAACAGGTTTCTGAATTAAGCACTATGCCGCTACTAAAACACTCATTAGACTTCCGTTTCGAATTTCGATACTGCGTCCTTGTAGTATTGCAAGTAAGCGACCCCAACTTATTTTCGTACAGTCATTTAAATATAATTAAATACTATATATTTGTTTGCAGTGGTGATAAACTATCCAATGTTATTCCCAGTTTCAGAAACTATGCCCATACAAAATTTAAATCAGATGCACTTGAATAAGCGTGAAGAAGTTATTGACGGACGGATAAAGTTACCATATAACAATGTCTTGTTAGGTACACCATTGACTAATGAAGAACGTTTAAACAGATTTTTTGATATTTGAATTATTGGATTCTAAAATCTAAAGATTTGTCGTACCTAGACGCAGGAGTGAAGTAAAAATAAGCCGCAAGTTATATACTCGTATACAAAATAAATATACTGTAGAAGTCATGTCCGCGTGGAATAGTGTCGAGAATGCTAGCCACATTCCCCCACTGAATGGCAATGCCGATTCTTTGGCGACAAACGAGCCAGCTCTCCTGTCACCAGTAGAGACGATAAGACGAGGTGATATTAAGCTTAACATTTTATCACACAAGTTAATGTTTCTTGGCATTTCTAGGTACTGGGTATGAACATTATTCTAGCATCAAATAAATGGTCAGAAGAAATACCGATATTATAATAATTATGAAACAGCTTGTAAGTTAGGCTATAAGAAGCTGTTAAAAACTTTTTGTAGGACTAGTTTCCAAATTTTACCACCTGAATAATTTTGGAATAAGCCAAACCACTTCTTCCAATAAATACTCCTTTTAGTATGTAAAGTCACACTATTTCATTTACCATTAAATCGTATGATATTTATCAAGGTGTTACTTAAGTTAACTTTATCCTAAAAATTATAATTTAAATAAATAATAATTATTAAACTTAAATCATTATTGGAAAACGGTATTCATTCATTCATCGAAATCATTATTGGAAATATATTAAAAACGGTTACCAAATTTTTTTACTAACACCTAGTATTATGTGATCTGTGCTAACACTAAAGGTCGTCGATACTAAATAAAAAAGAATGTGATATTTTCTGCATTAAAAATTGTCCTAAGTGCTAACACGGATAACTATCATAGTACCAAATTTTATAAAAATCTATCCAGTGGTTTTCTCGTGATGCGGTTACAGACAAAAATTCTAAAAACTATAGATTCGGACTATATATTCTTATGAATAATTCCAGCTAATTTATAGTTTATAGTAGAAATAAAAAAATGTTACAATTAGTTTAGTATTCTGAAATATTATTCCGTAAGAGTGTTCCGCAACCCTCCCACAGCAACAGGAATTTCCTGCTGGGTATTAACTGTATCTCTCAAAGTTGCCAGGACAGTACACCTGTGGTTGTGATTTGTGACAGAGCTGTTGCATTTATCTAAGCTAGATTAATACTATCCAGCGAGTGCAGAGCAGAGATAATTTTAATGTTACATTAGTATGAAGTGGCCGAAACCTGAAATTTAAATTTATTGACCAATCTCATAAGAATTAGCTAGATTTTTTATTGTCTTTAATAATTTATCTGATATAAATAATAACTAATAACGCTTTAATATTATTAAATCAAGACCTATCACACTATTTCAACTTAATAAAACATGTTATCAAATATTTACTCTCAGTGATAATGAAACCCGCGATTCGGCAAATATTAGTTTTGTCTCCAAAAACTATATTTATATTCCACAGCTTTATTCAAAAGTTATTACTTTCTTTCGATTTAGATTTTTAAAGTTGTCTTTATTCGCGACTTGGACTTCTATAGTGTACGTGACCTGTCACCTTCAATTATGTTTTTGTGGTCTACAAAAGAATATTATCTATTTTGAGTTGTTAGCACAATCGTTAGTAATGAATAAAATTTCGCCGAATCGATTTATATCTGAATATTGATTTTTTTAATAATAAGCTTCGCTTTGATCAGGTTCACCCCTAGGTTATATTGAGCGGTACCCTCATTCATTTTCTAATATAAACAAAGTAGCATAAGTTACTATTTATAACGTCAGCTATCTGCCAGTGAATGTCTCATAAAAATCGGTCCAGCAATTTGAGAGATTAGACGGAGAAGACATAGATAGATTAAAATGTTAAAAATTGTGTTGTAAATCCATATGATGCACTTGGTAAAAACCTATTATGTTAACCTCACAAGCAGACACTTCAACTGTTATCTTTATCGATTATATAAACTTTAACTACTACACGTGGATCAACTTGCATTTTTTATTTATTTATGTATAAAAGGTCGTGACCAACTTTATAGCAAGCAACACAAACTCAACACCTATGAATTCTTAATGTAATATGTTTCTGCTGCGATAATTTTAGTTATACTTCAAATCAGAAAGGAGATTATATAATATTTTATTCACATCGACATCAGTCAAAAGAAGCATCAAATAATTTATTATTGAACTCCTTCAATAACTCACATCTAACAACAATTTTTATTTGACATCCCAAATAACCTTTTCCAGGAAGATTTCCATAAACCACTCAAGATATTGCTGCATTGTATTATGGCAAGTTTGGTTACTACTTAAATATGTACACTGAGAAATGTTCTATGGAATTTGCAGATCATAGAATATTACTAACAATATTAGTATGATTAAACTTTAAGTCGAATCTGTATACTTAATATAAGATGGAAAATCTAATCGATTAGTCACTTTCATCTTAAAAAGGCCGAATCTAGTTATTAGAATTTCTGTCTGTCTGTCCGTATAGGAACGCATAACGAAATATACTGTACCTATTCAAATATGCATCGGATAATGCAATAACTTGACAGATTTTAATGAACTTTTGTATGAGAATAGCTGGTTATCCGGGCTTACCGTATACTTTTTACCCCGAGGAAATATGTCATCTTTGAGATATATTAATATAACCCGAGCGGAGCGAGGGTGAGTCGCTAGTTTACTTATAAAATTAAATTTACAATATCAAAATTAATGCTTACTTCTAAATAAGTATTACCTTATCTATCCACTAACTAGAATTATGTAAAATTTTGTATTTAATTTCACACCCTCACTTAGTTGTCACGTAAATCAATCGTAAATAAAAACAGAAACGAAGTTGACTGTACCTTATGTTTATGACGTCATCAAAAGCACGAAAGCCTCAAATATGTTTTAAAGTTAAAAATTAAATGATGTTTGGTTAATATGGTCTACAAGCGAAATATGAAGAACTAACTAAACTAAGAACTAAAACACTTCAATATTGCTTTGATACACTAATATGAGGAAGGAAAGTACTTTTCTATTTATTGAGAGTCTCTCATATTTCCTATAGTTCGAGCTGTACGTTACTTTGTGTTTGTATAATAGTTCTGTAAGTATTGCACTTGTGTTTGCATCGCGGAAATCATAATCAAATCATTGTTTAGAAGTAAATATGGGAATAGGGTTTATCTACTAACTAAAAATTGTTTCCTCTTTTTTAATGATAATAATTCATTAATAAGTTAGTAGTCAGAAGAAGTATTCATTTAAAATTTGATTTTTAATTTAGTTATTATGTACTTGCCCGCCAACCCGCACTTGGCAGCGTAGTGAATTACGGCCTGATCCCTACGTATTGAAAACTTTGATTGACGTTAAATAGGGCTGAATATAATACATACTAGCGTTGATCGCGGCTGCACTACGGCGGTTGATTAGTGTGAAAACTAAAACAAAACTACATTATGAACAAATGACAATTTAATTAGCTACCGCCATCGTATAAGATAACCTTTGCGTGCACTAACCAACAGACCGATTACCTTTGTACGTATATTGTACATGTATATTAGCGGCTCACCCACCCTAGCAGTTCATTCCTAGCATTTTCCGGGATTTTCCTATGTGCTATTCTAGACTATAACCAATTTCTGTGCCAAGTTTCACCTAGATTTGTTCAGACACTCTAGGGGTAATTGAGCGACGAACACCATTGATCCAAAATTTCGCATTTATATACCAGTTAAAACGGTAAAAATATTGCGGATAAAAATAAAAACATAAGGAGGATATTATAATCGATAAGGAGATATCTACCCACGTCTTACGATAAATGGTATAAAAAACGTATTTTCGCAAATTGTAAAGCTAATACGTAGGCTTTATGAATAGAAAAAAAAAGAATGCCCATGTACGCGTATATATTTCAACAATAGGTTCCTCTCACAACCAAGGGCTAATTATATATCTGCACTTCAATAGTTCGAAGACGATCTACCTTTAAAGCATTAGAAAAGGTCTTTGTAATAATTGGGTCCTAGATATGAGTATATACTTGAGAAAATCTAGAAAATATTCCGCCAATACTTTAAATAGCTTACGCGTTGTTATAAATTCATATTTTATTGTTTGTATTTATTTTATTGCGATAGTAGATGCTTATTAAAATATAAACTCTGAAGCAAAAAGCTTAAAGGCGTTTAAATAGATATTTATGTTTACACAGAATTTATAAAATTTTTGTTGGAATTATTGTTAAAATGGTAGTGGGAAGAGTATTTTATAATGATGTGCCTTTTATGTTCTCGTTGAGATATTAAGCTTCTCATTTTGATGCTGAAATAAACAGTGGGTGGGTTTTGAAGTAAAATCATTTATTAATAACTTAAAATGTTCTTGTTTTTTATTATAAGATATTACAATTTTGCAATTTAAAATATATTGCAATTATATATTGATTGATTGATTGAAAACTAAAGAACATAGGTAGGTGATGAAACGTAAATGCCTTCGTTTAAATTAAAAAAAATACATTTCCTTTTCTACATTTCCATTTTTCAGTCGCTGTAAAAAGTAGAATGAAAATTTAACGCCCGTTCAAGCTGACCTTTAACTAATCGACAGTGAAGGATTGATGCGGGTTTTTTTTAAGTTAAATTAAATTTAACATTAGTCTTGCTAATCAAATTATCTTGCAATGAACTCCATATCACTAAACCGTTTAGTCATAATTTTCAATTTAATTAATTGTACAGACAGGCCTAAATATTATTAAATTTTGCATGGACGGTACGGTGTTCTGCTGTACACAAGTGATTATTGTTGTTGACATGATTTCTGTCACAACAAGATTTGCGTATATAATTATGAGCGGCCCCTTCAAATATTTCTTAGGTCTGTTTTTTATAAATGTATTCATATGCAAAAATAACTTGACCCAATATAAAACTTGAAGTTATTTATTTTGAATAGATAGTTAATAAGCTTCAATAAGCATCGAGTGAAACGGCTATGAATATCACAGCCGTTTCACAAACGGGTTTTTTAGTCTTTTGGCACCTAATAATTATCAAGGTTTTTTCTGAGTTGAGATGTCAAATGGTCTATTTTATTATAAACTATTTATTATACTTTATATATACAGTGAAACTTGGTTAAGTGGGACCTGGATAAGTGAGAAACCTCCATAACTGGAACTTCATGTTTTTATACTGTATATACACGCGCAGTCTGTACACAACACTAGTTTATTAAGGTCTATAAGCACTATATTCTACCACTTTTTAATATTTCACTATACTATATATATATTACTAGCCCCTCACCATTTCTCCGTCACTACGTACTTTAACGTTTAGTATAAATTATACAAAGATGGGATATTTTCCTATAGTAAAAAGTATGCTATATGTTAACCCGGATAACTAGTTATGAACTAGTAATAATACCGAATTTCATTTCCAAATCTATCCAGATTTCTTGTGCTAGAGTCATAGAAAAATTATATAAAAACTACAAAATTGTTCTGTGTATCTATAATAATGACTATTTCAATAAGATTTTCCAAAAATTTTTAATGTACATTTTATTACTCAGTTAGGATTTTACTATATGAATGTAAAACAATATGATTATGTTCGTAATTAACCAGACGTGTATTGTATTGTCTTTTGGGCATAGTATGAGTAGCTCAAAAGAAACTATTGTACCGTCACTCCAGTCTAGCATCTGAAGCTTCGAAACCACGAGATTTAGAATTTTTCCATACTGTTAAAGACAGGTTAATTAAATTTTAACAAACGGTTGAAATCTTTTGTTTGTCTCTGATGTAAAACAATATGACAAATACAATAGTTTCACGTAATTGGCTCTTTAGTTACAAAGCTTATCTAAATTGTTAAACATAATTCTAAAACTTCAATATTAAGTATTTACAATTTCTCCAAATAGAACCCTAAATGTTGGAATGTCGAATTTAGATTGTAATTTCGAAATGTCCTCCTTACTCCCAGTATTCGTCCGTTTGTGATGAAACTTTGGTAATGCTCATTCTGTATTATCTGCAAAGAAGTATCAAGTAACGTAATTTAGTCGTACTATAGATAAAACTCGAATTTTATAGTGTAGCACTTTGGGCTGGGTGTTAGGGATGCTCGTCATATAGTTAATAAAATTCTGAGTCGAATCTATATATTGAAGTTATAGAAATATACATTTTTATCGATACAAAGGGCAAATTTATCTATAGTTTTTATGATTTTTGTTTGTCTGTCTGACTGATTGTGATGACCGCATTATAAGAAAAGCACTAGACAAATTTTGATGGAAATTAAAATGATGATACTTCCTACTACATATTTAAAAAATATATATAATAACTAACGTAATCTATATGTACTTATATATATGAAATCATTTAAAGACATAATACTGCGGTCATACCTGTTATTAACAAGATTCAATCACATTTTACAAAGGTGCCTGCGGCGGCGGCTTCCATTAGGCTTCTAATAAAGTTTATTTAACTACGAACCATACTAACAATGTTTACATGCCTGCAGTATAAGTTTCTTTATATTTTGTGCTGATATTACATTTGATTTATAGCCCACATTAAAATGTAGACAGTACAGATAAGTAGTTATAAAAGTTCTTATACAGGTACAGAGAAAAACATGCACGGATCATGAAATACGTGGACCGTTGTTAAACTTTTGACTTTAGTTAGAATCTATTTTTTCTTTCATGCTTTTCTTTCGTCTTTTACAGCGTGAACCCTTATTGACTTACATTAAAATCTGGTGAAGACACTCGTAAATTCTTGTGATTGTCTTTCTCGTATGCCGTCGCGTTTCTTGTATGTCTAAGCAAATTTTAAATCAATAAATAGGTACAAACTTTTACATTATGCCACCGCAGTATTTCTAGGGTTTTTTTTGAAGTAAAAATTCTACTAATGAGTCTGCAGTTATAACTTTAAACGCATTTCATACTTAGTGTAGATTCTGCTGGAATTCCTAAGCTCGCTAAAATCAGTTCATCCGCTGCAATGTCGCCATATTAAAATTACATTTAGATACTATACTTACCCTCGCTTTACTCCGGTTCGTCCCTTAGTGTCTTAACGGTCAAATGGTTGTCATATAATGTTTTCCCGTGGGACTAAGATAATTTTCAGCGGTAAAAGTCTATATCGCTCTGTTTCTACGTGAAATAAGGATAAAGCAACAAACAAACAAACAAACAAACAAAAAACAGACTTGACATTCATATTACATATATAAAATTCTGAATGTAGTCTCTCTCCTGTGGCACATTTTGTCAGGCCGTCCAAATGCCTCCAAAATGGCTTAACGACTGCTATCAATCGATACCAACTGGGAGTGAAGGCTCAACGGGCCCTCCGAAGCACGGAAACGTTCGATTGTTACTGCCACTTTGCGGTCACCCATCAAATGTGCGCTGGTGAAGTTGTTTAACTTTGATGATGATCATAGATTTAAGTGTCGTCAGAAACGGTCGAAACTGTATGAAAAATAGTTGTATTTCCGAGCAAGGTGAGAATTATGTGAGGATTTTTAAATCGCTACTTATAAAATTGGAATGAATATGTTCTTGGGGAAAACCAGCCATCCATTTTCAAACATTTCATCAAAATCTGTCCAATAATTACTATTCGTATTCGTAATGAGTTCGCTGCCGCACTAATATTCTAAAAACTTTAGTTTCGGATGAATTTATTTTTATTAGATTTATTTTTTTAAGAAATATATATTTTACAGATTCGACTTAGGAATGAAATCAAGAAATTATATTAGACCAGCGTGCTATAGATTATGAATAAATAACAATAAACCCAACAGATAACATTAATTTGTCAAACCGCAGTTATCCGACCTGTCCGTCACTGTCAAAACCGCGATTAAATAAAACACAGTGTAACCGCATTCGATCTATCGAACTGTCAAAAATATATTAATGTGAGAAAATGATCTACTGCAATATCTGTACTGAAGCTGTATAGATTTTCTTTACTTTTTTGTTTCTTTGCTTGCTTGCTTGCTTGTTTGATTTGAAAAAACTTTTTCCGTTTTGTAGACCATTTCTTGGGATAGTACTTGAAACACTACGTATCTGCTATCACGAGTGACGAGACAAACCAGGCTTGTAGACTATGGATGAATTTCTTACGTTACAAAAATAAATTTTTGACACAGGCGGAACCGCGAAAAAAGCTAGTGATAATATATAAATAGAAAGTCTTATTTCCTTTTACTGTTGACGTTTCAAGGTAATTGCATATTGTTATTAAAAATTAAATATTCTCTAAAACAATGTCGTTGTTCTCCTTTCAGGACATTACTTTCGTTAGGAACGCAATAAAAGTATGACAGATACAAAGAAAAATTATATTTGATGTGTGCAATACAAAATTGTGCTTTATACAAATTGTCACAGAGTCTTATATTTTATAAGACAGTCATCAAAGAATAACAAACGATCGTTTAACGTTTGTCTCTGTTAGATAAAAGCTTTATAACTTTTAAGTAAGCTTTCTTTAACATATACGTACATACATATGTATTTGATGTAACGTTACAATATAATTAATTACATATACAAATTTTAATAGAATGAGACGTTCCCCACAATATCTGGCATATTTCTAATCAATATATTTGTCATGAATGAAATAAAAATGAACAAAAGCTGGTTCTTGCAGATCTAACATTAATCGTTTCGTATCGTACCTATTACTACCTCCTAATCCACATTCGTTTATTATGCAATAATTCTTTACGAGTATTGAATAGTGTAAGCGCGATATTAAAATGCTTGTCGTCGAATCATTCATAAGTAAAATATATTTAAAAAAAGTGCTATATATTTACAAACCAACGCTGCAGATGAAAAAAATACGACTAAAGGATATGTGTATGAAAAAATACAAAGGAAAAGAAATCTAGAATCTGTTCAGACGTAAGACAAAAGATCTGTTGGGACTTGGGCCCTGAAAACAATTCATTGGACTTAAGATCCCTTCAGGGTTAGACGAGAGTTACTTAGTTAAGAGATGCTCTCTTCAGTTCAAGTTAGACACAAAGAAAATATATATATGACTGAAAATCTATATGCATGCTATCACGGGGGGGTCGCAAGTTTGATGTCCGTGCTAGGACATTTCGCAAATTCTTCTTATTCGTTATATTACATTATACAGTGATTTAAAAATGAATGTGTCTGTTTGCTTTGTAAGGAAATTATAGGGTTTTCGTTTATTGAAATTTTTATGAACTTTAAATTATGTATAATGGACATTTTTCTAAATGATTCGCACGTGTAAAAATATCAGATGTGTGAGATGATTTAAATTCCAGGATTTGAACCCGCTTCACTTGACTTCCAAGGAAGCTTACGGTTACCACTTGGTTACCATTGCCTTGTACATATACGTATTTTTAAACAAATATTTTCAGTAGTTCGTTTGTACGTAAGCCAAGCCGTTTCTCTCTATTATTTTGAAGAGCTTGTTGTGCTCGAGCTTAAGTTAATAACTGCTTAAGTATAATTATAACGAATGCAACGAATGTGTTCTTATGATATATAATAATATTACTCTCTTTTAAAGTTAACTTTGTATAAAACATAAAAAAACTCGTGTTTTCTATACATTAAAGAATAAATTATAATATATTATATTATAAAATATAATATAATATATTAGTTGTGAATAAAAAGTTCTCATAAACTTGAGTTTAATAAAGAATTTATTATTATATTATTATAATATCAAAAAAGCTTTTTTTAATTCTGATCAGTATTCCAAATTATGACAGTTTTTCTCAGAAAACAATTTTTATCTTTTACTGATGTAAAAGTGTTTTCTATGTTGACTACAGTCTACTGATGTAGACCTGATGAATAATTTTGACAAAGTCTCATTTAATGAGTAGACAAGTCGTGCATTTTAAACCAAGATTTATTAGTTACCTTTAATCTCTCTCAAAGGGTGGAAACAATTATTTTATGGAAAATTTTGAGACAAAGTAACTTTATAGTTATAGAGCTATCACCTATACTATATTCAAGTCGATAAGCACTACTCTTTAAACAAGGATTTTACAAAATTTTAATCCCTATCTCAAAGGGCGGAACAATTATTTTCGAGATAACTATGAGACTAATTAAATTTATAGTTACAGAGCAGTTACTTACACAACGAAGTCTCATACAGGAAAAGAGAGCTCGAGATAATCATATAATAATAACATACTCGTGCCTACAAAAGAACCTATAAATTACTAGAGACCCACCCTCGCTCTACTCGGTTTCGTCCCTAGATACGTTTTAACGGTTAATATAGATTTCTAAGAACAGAAATAAAATATTTTCGCATAGTAAAAATGTTCTAAATGTTGATGACCAGTCATTTATTACCTTTCATTAAAATCTGTCCAGTGGTTTTTTGAATTACCTACAGATGGACAAAGAATTTAAAAATCAGGTTTGGACTCTGTATGAACAATAATGATTATTGTTATAATATTTTTCTAATAATATTTAATGTACATATTTGACTCAGTTATAATTTTATTATATGTATCGATTATAAAGCCCGAAAAGATGAGGTCGAAAATATGATGTAATTAATTACTCTCAAACAAGCTTAAACTAACTTTATACATGGATTTATGAGTGTAATGAATTTTGTTCCGTTATTCTGGAATTAACATGAAAATTTAGTGTTGCTTTCACGAAATGGAACTATTAACGTCCTATGACTTATTAGACTGTTAAAAGATATGCGTAGGTATCATATGCATATGTACATAGAACATTTGTTTGTTAGTAAAATGTGGTATAATCCAGATTTTAAGATAAAGTAATTTGAGTAGTTTTAGTGCATTAATTTAATATAAAATACGATGTGTGTGTCTGTTTTATATTGACTCTAAAACAGCTGAAGAGATTTTGATGAAATTTTCAGGCAATCTTCCCTAGACATTCGATCGGTATTTAAAACCCGGGCGAAGCCGCAGATACTGCTTGTATTTTAATATTTATATCTATGTCTTGCTACAACAAGTACCTACATGAGCCGGTAAAACAAATAAACAGACATTATAAATGGAACTACGCACAGAAACTATCTAACAGTAATTTTTTACTAAGGCGAATATATTATAGATACATTAGATTGATTTTAGTAATTCTAGTATTGTACCAGTAAACATGTATGCTCGATAAAAGCCGGCTATTGAAATTAAAGATTCAAATTTCATTTATTTTGCACAAATTATAGATGTATGCGCCGTATGTTTGCGCTAAGCTTTTCATCTCTTCGCTGTACCCGAGATCATACGACACAATGCCTCTTTCTAATGACGCGACATACTTACTCCTAATACTTTTGTTACATGTATGTAAATATAAGGCTTTTACCTAATAACAGACGACTTGAATGATCTTTCCTTGCTATCCTGCCTTTTTATATAATATTACGTAAGGCACCTCAGGTAAATTTTATTATTACCAGTGGTCTATATTAGGTACTTATCATACTTTTGATGTTATGAAGTTACAGACATACACACAAACATTCGCAAATATCATAGTAATTTTATTTTTTTATTAAGTCTTGATTCTAAACCTCCTCTGTTGGATATTCAAAAATACATTGTTTAATGTATTACATACATTTTATTATGTGACTTCTACAGAGTTTTTACACTCTAAATGTCGTTATAATATTTATATTAGATATCAACATTCATACAATTTAGTACAAGTAACAGCAAAAAAACAGTGTCAGACCTAAGTATCTATTGAAAGTTAAAAACACGCTTGTGAACTAGCGTATAATGTAGCCTGTAGGACTCAAAACTAAGCGAATAAGCCTTAACTTAGTTTCACATGAAGTACCGAAAAAACTTCATTCCACTACAATCAGCTGGGATAATAACAAATTATAGTAATTTTGAATTCAAATCAAAAGCACAAACTAAGTTCCAATTTTAACTTAATAAATATATTTGTTATTTTTAAATAAAAAAGCAACCTGGGAGCAGCATTTGACGTTTGTTCAATACTGAATATATTTTCACTAAACCTAGCTGCGACAAAATAATCCTCTATATATAAAGTAATGATGTGACAAAACGCTTGACACTACTACTATGTCATATTATTATATAAGATAATACATCTTATGCTTCATACGTAATGATATTCTAAATGCACATAATTATAAAGGAAATTAGACATAAATTCGAGGAACAATACAATGGATCTAGCCTATAACAGTTGGAAACTGTATTAATTATTATCCCCGTCTAAGACTTATTATTATATGGCTAATTATTTATTAAAGAAATATTATTCCAAATCAAATAAACACATATTTTAATGCTTTCTAGTGTACATTTATTACAGAATCTGTTGGAATTTGTCTAAAGGAACTTCTTTGAAATAAAAGTGTTTCTAGTGTAATGCAATTACTTTGAAATGAAACGTCTAGATATAAATTAATGTAAGATCAACACTTAATTATTAAACTTGCAAAGAAAATGGCTTAGCGAGGGAGAAACAAATCTTGTATAAGTGCAGTAGTAATAAAATATGGGCAGACGCTGTTAAGTTTGGGTAAAACCTGGTCAGTAAAATCCCCTTAGATGAGGGGTGATTAAACAATCACTTTTTGCTAGATAAGAACTTATTCGGTAGTTTCCTTTAAGTCGACTAAGCACTTCGCGGGTTTGTTTGTACTTGAATTATTAAGAAAATAAAATAACGAAATATGAATGAACGAAGATTTACTCTTAGACTCAGTTTTCAACTTCTATATGTTCTATGGGAAAGAATGTGACTGGTTGTCCTCATTTCTATCTTTTCACTCAACGCTTTTTATATTCAAATTCAATACAAATACTTCAATACCAGTTGTTCGCGAACCAAACATCGGTAGTAACCTTCCAGTGTATAAGAAACAACAAGACAACTGTAAATGATAATGAAAATGAAAATTGCAACAGGTGTTCTTTATTAATTATTATTCCTTAGGCACTAAATTTAAATATGTTTTACAAAGTCACAATCACAAATATAGAATCGGCGTCGAAAGCCTAGATTGTTGACGCCGTAGCTACTTTCAATGCAAATTGAGCGAGCGGAACCTGTATTAAATTCTTGCCGTACACGTTTGGCCAACCGGCGCTCGAGCGATGAGTAAACGCCAATATCTACTCAAAATATTCGTATTCAATAAGGCTTTTATAGCTTCTTATCAGTGGCTCTATGTAGAGCAACCTTGTTAAGAAATAGTGTTTGTTGGCTGTAAAGTACCGTGAAAAACTTTAGCATATTTTAGCATCTTGTAGTTTTTATGAAAGTGCAAAATATTCATAAATAATAAAGCAAAGATTCGAAGTAAATTTTCGTGTAAGTACTTACGTTTCTTTGAACCCGATTGGCTTTCTCGGATTTTTTGCGGATTTATTGTGATTTTTGGCTCCCGACTTTTTGAATGCTTTACAGAAATAATGATAAAGAGACTAAAGTTTAAGATAAAACTCAAAGGAGTTTTACGCCAGTCTTTATACTCTTTTAACAGATAATCTTAGGTAGATCTGTTAAATTGAAAAAAAAAATGTTTTCACAATATTTATTCTCTTTAGTTTTTTTTCTGAAGGTTTTAAGAATTTATTGATAAATATTTTAATGAAATATGGCATTTTAGCTGTTATATTTATTACTATTTTTCAAAATTTTGTTTAATAATATTATATCTAAAGTAATTAGTTTATGGCTACGTTCAGGGTTTAAAAATAACTAGTTCATAAATGGAAAGTAATTAATTATCTTATAAATAGTTTGTCTCCACTTGTCTCTTAGACAAACTTTAATGTAAGAAAGTTCGTTGCGAAATGAATTGCAAATATAAATTGAGCAAATGAAAAAGTTGATAGTGCTCGAGATCTGAACCCTTACATAACGAATTTGTTAAATAATGCAAAGTTTTTAATTAAAGTACTTTGAGTAAATATAATAAATATATTTTGTACAAGCGACTCACCCTCGCTCCACTCGCGTTCATCTCTACATATGCATTTTACCAGATGTAATCATTTTTCAAAATGACTTATTTTCCCGCACTTTAGAGTATTCTATATTATGTTAACCAGCTATCATTATACTAAATTCCATCAAACCAGTGGTTTCTCGTCTTGCGTTAACAGACATACAGACAGACTTTAGATTTTCCAAAAAAATTATGTACAGATTTGCTAAGTTAAAATCTTATTATTTTATTATGTACTCGTATAGCTTGAACGTACTGCTAATTCATTCTTCGCT
This sequence comes from Boloria selene, assembly GCA_905231865.2. NCBI lineage: Eukaryota > Metazoa > Arthropoda > Insecta > Lepidoptera > Nymphalidae > Boloria > Boloria selene. Next base: position 16,094,725 of record HG993131.1, read on the forward strand.
TTATAGCCTTACGGCGTACCAACTATGTATTTAACAATTTCTGAATAGTGAGACCTGGTCACTGGTATTAGTGGAATATAGAAATGTGTAACTGTTTACAAAGTTTCTTACATATTTCATGTGACAGTGAGAAATGAAAATGATTAACGTTTATGCTCGTAATAGGTCATCGAGTATTGTTGTGAGTTAAAATGTATACATAACCTAATTTATGACTTCCCTTATAAATTAATTTTGTCGGTACGTACATAATAAAGACGGTTTGTATGTAAATAAAATAAAAAAGGTTTTAAGACTTTTGTTTAAACTAAAATATTAGGTATATTTTAGTTTAAACAAAAGTCTTAAAACAGCCATATATTTTTCAAGAAAAGAAAAAATAAGAAAGAGAATTAAAAAAGCTGAAGTAGGTAAAAAGAAAAATATGAATAAGTATGGAACCCACTTGGTAAATCATAAGATATACTTAGAACTAACATATTATTTGTCCGTTTTTTCTGTACTATAAAGTGAAATTGCGTGAATTTTCCAGTAAATAGACTGTATATTTTAAATTGCATTACTTTTTTAACCATCGCATCGTTCACGGGAGGCGAGAATTTATCCAATACCCATTACATTTATAACCGACGTCGCCATACGGCTGCCCTTACATTACATATGTATATGCTATGGTGGAGTATCATTGCAAAATGCTTCCGGCTTCGCGGCTGAACGCCCCACTCTCGTATAATATTGTTATTTCCATCTCGATTTTTACCTTACGCATTTTAAAGTCCCTGTTTTACTGTTGTGCGGTAGGATCGGTACTTCACGCAATTCGGTAATTCAATGCGTTGACTAGTAATAATAGTACATAAATGAATAATTAAAATATGAATTATTGATAAATAAATACTGAACATGTGACGGGAAAAAATAAAGAGATTATTTACCAACGCTCTATAAGTGGTCGGTCAGACCAACTTTATATGGAGGTCCTTAATATTTAATTAGAAACTTCTCACTCCAGGCGCCGCGCCTCACTTCGATCAAGTTGTACGAAGAATTATAAATTTACCAAGTATTCGCACTTTGTCTTGCAATATTTCAATGAAAGTTAAGAACACTTCTTGTATGACTTCTGAAAAAGTTTTATTTCCAACCTGACAAATATCGGCTGACGTTGCTTGTGTAAGCTTGCCTTTATGCACTTTATCACTACATCACTACATAGTATAAAACAAAGTCGCCTTTTCTGTCCCTATATCCCTATGTGCGCTTAAATCTTTAAAACTACGCAACGGATTTTGATGCGGTTTTTTTTAATAGATAGAGTGATTCAAGAGGAAGGTTTATATGCATAACTAGCAGATCCCGCGGCTTTACCTGTGCTAAATCTAGGGAAGAGCCCGAGCGAAGCGAGGGCGAGTCGCTAGTTTAGAAATATAAAGATATGGTGTAAAAGTAAGTTTATTGCACACTCCGACGTGGGGTCGTGGCGAGGTGGTCGGGCGACGTTCACATACAGTTCACGTATTGTGGCGACAATGGTGACTCGCGTCACGGGTGATGGTTTTAAAGAATGAAAACGGAAACCGTGGCCTCTAGAGTTTCTACTGAACGATTACTTCATATAAATAAGCTCACGAGTCAACGCTGCTGCTAAATTTTGCGAATTCTCAGCTCCCCGTACGTACAAGGTATAAAAGCTTCGTGGAAGCCGTCACATCCCGTTGCGTTGCTTTATTATTCGTCTGGTATCGATTTCGAGAAAAAACAAAAAATCCCTTTTCGGTCGTTAAAAATGTGGCCGATCGAAATCGAGGAAAGCACTATTTACGGCGTCCATTACTCGCTTGGCTCCCGTATCGATCTTCGAGCGTGTAATTATGACCATATTTACAATTATATCTATGTATTGAATAGTTTTGAAAGTCATTAACCAAGTACCGGAGGGACCGCTCGAGCTAATCGATACGAGGCGCCACTTCACTGAAAATTAGTGATCCTATGAATTTAAAAGAAATAACAAAATGTAAACGACCCCTTCTAGAATACAATGAAAGCAATTAAAATAATAGTGGAAGCGACATCACGCAAAGTGTTTTCAGTCGTAAAACCTTTTTTGTATTTACGTATATACAGTACTTACCGCTTAACGCTTATTTACGGGTATCCAGGTAACGAGAACGTCGAGTTAGGGATGTTTCGATGTTTATTCGAGCGCATGCCAATATTGTAGGTGGTTTAGGTTGACATCCAATCGTTTCATGTTAAAAATATGATTGCCTATTGTGGATGTATATGAATGAGTAGCAAGTCGCCACTGCGCTGTTTATTATTCATTAGACGACTACATGTCACGCAAGAGCATAGGCACGCACGAACCCGCCGCCTCTCAAACTTTCGCTCTATAAATTTATTATTACCTTTTATACGGTCGAGCTAACTTTTTTAATTACCGGTAACGTGCGTTCGATCTTACTGACACGGGTATAGCAGATGATTTGTACGTCTGTTTGTACTAAAGTTTGGGGACAAGTGAACAACGAAGCTCATGTTTTGTAAAGTAGGATTATTTATATTACCTCGTTAATATTCAAAAGTTGACTATGACGGTTGCAATTTGTTCCCGAGTGCAGGCCAGCGAGAGGCAGAAGTTGACCGTTCAGCACTCTTGGCTGTTTAAATGGCGAGACACGCAAAAAGCGAATTCTATTTGCATTTGACCTAAAACCGCCTTTTCCACTGAGCACAATGGGATTCTTATTCTCTTACAGAGTAAACTTTTGCAGTCGTTTTGAATAGCCTTTTCTCAATTACACCTTACATTTGGAATTTATTTTTCATTTTCAATTTATCACTATACATAGTATAAAACAAAGTCGCTTTCTCATCACGCAATCCATATGTATGCTTAAATCTTTAAAACTACGCAATGGATTTTGATGCGGTTTTTTTTTAATAGATAGAGTGATTCAAGAGGAAGCTTTGTATGCATAACTAGCGGATCCCGCGGTTTTGCCTGTATTAAATCTAGGGAAGAGCCCGAGCGAAGCGAGGGCGAGTCGCTAGTAATTCAATATAGGTACTAAAAATACTTTCCGTATGTTTTTTCATAATACGGCACTTGAGAGCCGATGATATGCTTTCTTATAAATACTACACATTATTATTGAATACTCCTGAATACTCCTACACAAGCTGTGTAGGATTTCCCTTCAATACGAGGGAGATTCACTTTGCACCACGCTGGCCAAGTTTGGGTTTACTCGTCTTTCATAAGCTACATTCTCTCTGATATGCAGTTTTTTTTACTATTTCTTACTTCACTATAAGACAAATATTTATTATGTGGGAATTTAGAATGCCCGTGATCATAAACCGCCTGATTCGGTTCCTAAGTGAGCACATTACCACGGGGTGATCCCAGTATAAATATACTGACAAAACTGTAAAAATCAAATACAGTTAATATCCGTATCTAAAAATATGAAGCTAACCATAAAATGTTATAAATAGAAACGTATTGAGTGATTATGTTGGCTGTAAGCGTATATAAAACAGACCCCGTCATAAGAATGCTATTTGAAAGCTTATCTTCACACCATTGTTCTCCCCACGTGTGTTTTACATAACCATCGGCTCCACTGATCGATATTAATCTGGCTTCGGCCCCTTATATTATAAAGCTACTTGATGAATTTCAATGAAACACACTCCATTGTGTTAGCCGAACAGAAGTGCAATTTGTTACTTAGGATATGCGCTTGCGCATTTTCAAATGTTAAGGATTTAGATATTTCTATGTTTATTATTGTGAATGAAAGTAATATATTTTGTCCTAAGTTTTGGTCAAAGTTTTTTTGGATTGTTGTATCTGAGCATGAATTATTATTATCGACGACTTTCAAGTTTGCCTCAGTTTGTAGTGACTAGTGACCCTATTTGCTGTGTTAGCGTTCGCGAGTTCGAGTCCCGCTGGGGGGATTCATTTGTGTGATGAGCCTACGTATTTCAACAATAAGTGGTTGAATGACATTTCTTAAATGTCAACCATGTCTTAAGGTCTCCGGCACTTGAGCTTATTTAATAAAATCTTAAAAAGCTAGAATCAAATCTTCTAACAAGTAACGTAATGAGGTTAAATGCATAAAATAAATCATTTAATAGACATTCAACTGTAACTTGTCGAGAACGCAGTGTATGGTGCAGTCAACTCGACCTAGAATGTTTCTCTGACGATGCGTGATGAAATTATAGTGTCCAAGTGTATTTTATAACAATTTTAATGAAGTATATGCAGCAAATGTACGAACAAGTCGCACAAAAGTTGTACTACAAAGTTTAAAGACAAAGTAATGAGCTCAAAGCGTACTAACTGTAACCAGAAAATATAAGGAATTCTTCACAAGGTTTTTTTTAATAATGAGTAAGTAGTACTACTAATTCGACAGGGCCTTTTGCAAAAATAATGAAAAAAAAATCTACAAACTAATATTGCGCTCTTTGAAAGCGGAAAAATTCAAAGCTTTTGCAACTAGAAAAAAGTGCATGTTCTAAATTATAGAGCTAGAGCAGTAATTTCAATGTTGTATGACAGTAGCTGGACGCAGCGATATTTGCTTTACACCACCTGTTTGTCTTCAACTAAGTTCGCCTCTTGTGATCGTTTGTTTTACCACGTATGTAGGACGCTTTTAATTGGAATAGTACTATTCAAATTAATAACTCTGAACATACTAATAATATGTAGTATACTAATAGTATGTAAGTATATATGGAATAATATGTATATAACATATACCCATGTTTGGATTAATATTTAAACATATAAATCACCTTTGCTATGGTTGGGTTTTTCCCTTTTAAAGGTACCACAGTATAAATATGTTTATTCATATATACATCATCGAACAAAATTATATCAAAATCTATCAATGGGATTTTCGTAATGCGTTTCCAGGTAGGTAAAAAAATAAACCTATAAACCTATAGATTCAGCCTCTATATCGATAATAATGACAGTTAGATTTTCCAAAAAAATATTTAATATAAAGGTATACATTCAAAGCTTAGGTAACAATTCAACCTTTAATCCAAATTAAGAAACTCTGGTGGGTTCCTTCTGTAAATGCAAAGGTTTTTCTGTATATGTAAAAAAACAGTTTTTTTCTTTGGATGTATCTTTTTATGCGAGACTAATCATTGAAGCTTAGAGATGCATTCAAGTGAATCGTAGTAAAGGTAACTCGTTAGTTTTTTCTAAAGTTTAATATTGACATTTCGACTATTTTTTTTATTTTAAAAACACAATACGCTGTATACAAAGGAAGGGGAAGAGGCATCTTCAAATACATTTTAAAAAATGTGCAATAATTTGTTGATGTAAATTCTAACATGTAAAAGTAATAACTGGGTATAGATATTATTAAATAAATCTTTAATTTCATAAATAATAATATTTAATATTCACAGAACTATGTATATAAACCATTTCACTTAACTTTTCTCTGAATATGTGTATACTTATATGTATGTATGCACTAGAATGTGTGTATTATATACAAATCAGTAAACGACAATATGTTTTCATTTTGTTTATCGAAACGACTGTCCGTATTCTCTCTCATATCGATGTCACAGTTATGAACTTGATGACACTTTATTAATGAACGGTCCGACAACGTTGAAAATGCAAAGCCAACTAGACTACTTACTGTATATATTGAAATTTTTGTTTTTACCGACTAAATATCTTTTGGTTTCTGAATCTTAAAATATATAAAACACCCATTATAACCCAAAAATAAGTCTTATCTACGTACGTTAGTATAGAATTCTCAAAGATGAGGTATTTTCCCGCAGCACGTCATGTAGCTGTCATCATAACTTTCATCAAAACGCTGTTTTGTGATTTTCTCACTTGGCGATCACACACAGACTGACAAAAATTAAAACTATAGATTTATAATATGTCTAGATAAAGTGTGCATTATTTCAAATAAGCTTATTTAATAAATATTTTCGAAACTTTAAGTTAGAACGGCCAAGTTCGAATTACAAGTAAATGAACCCAGAGGCACCAGCCACGTGCATTAGAGATAGTTTTGATTATATAAACACTTTGAGTGCAGTCCGAGCATTCCTGTAACCGTAGGTATTACTCGGCAGCTGACATAGATACCCATTGCACTATCTTGCTTATTATACACATTATGTTATATCAAAATACTGTACATGTTTGAACTTGTAGAGCAAACGTTACGAGCGTTTTATAAAAGATATGACGAGTACAGCGTGGGTAAAGAAAAGGTTTCGTATTTTATTTTGTATATGTTATACTTATACAGGCTTTTGTTTCTGTGAGTCCGTGTTACGTTATTATGTAACAGACTAGGTAATATGTAATTTCGCCTTTTACACCCTCACAGGTTAATATTTATGTATTTTTTGAACACAATTTCATCTCTATATAACAGTAGTGTACATAGTTTGTGAAGTACTAAAACAATATTAAGATAAATATTTTTACACCTGAGCTAAACAAAGTCCTAAGAATGATTATATTAGCACGCTTCCGCTCTTATCTCTTAATCAAACTTCACCGACGAGTTATCAACGTCCGACCAATTACGACAACTTTAAATATACTCAAATGTTATCGTTATGCCATATGTTATTAAACGAAAATTAATTTGTCGTCGCAATTATCTAGAGGAAGGAACAGGTATCAAAAATATGTATACTATACGTAACAGTAAAATGATATTTTTTCTTCTTCTCTTCTCTTAATGAAATTATTGAATAATATTAATAACAACTAGCAACTTACTCTTCCTTAGCTCATACGTCTCCATCCCGACGTAGGATTTTGATCACAATCACGTAAATTCTATTTTTTTTTGCGCGGAACTTTGATTCTTTTTTAAAATAACATTAAGATCTCATAATAACTTCAGCTAGATACCAAAGCCAATATCCAGCTGTTTCGGAGATTAGCCGGACAAAGAAACAGACAGACAAAAGTTCCAAAAAATTTTATTTAATTATTAGTACCGTATATATACTCTCATTTAGCATTTAGTTAAAAGCTGTTATATTGTCATTACAAAAACACACTTTGATTTTATTTATTTGTGTAGATTATGGTTATATATTATATTTCTATATGATATATTTGTCTTATAAACTCGATTAGTCTCTTATAAACATGTCATGGTGGCTAAGGTCATCTAGCTCGAGAAAGTTACGTGAAATTCTATATTCAGGCGCGGTAACTACAAAAAGTATAATGTGATAAGTGTCGGTGGTGAAACCCTATCGTTAAATAACGGTACGTTGTTAGATTTCATCCTGCATATCTAAATATAAACAAAATTGCATCCACTGTTGTTTATAAATAATATGTTTATTCGCTTTGCACTCCTCGTCTTCGCACGCGCACGCGATATCTCTTGATACATTGAGTAATAGCTGACCCCTCTAAAATTATAATATACATGCCCGATGAGAACTTCGCCTGACGAAACACACGTATATTTCGTTTCCTTATATTAATTCTTTGTTTAACTTTGATAAGGTGAGATAAGCGTTGCTTAATTTAACTGTTTGATATAAAACCTCTTTAAATAATAGCGTGTTTTATAAAATTCTTTTAACAAAAATGTTATTATACTCGCATCAAAATCAAAATAATCGATTTACTTAGAGTTAACGTGTCAAAAACCAAAAGGATTTGTCTAAAAATATTTAAATTAAAACGTATGACGTGTTTCGCATCAAAATGAAACTTTACTGGGAAATGCGTATTTATTATATTAAAGTCATACCTCTGATGAAATTCTCAAACCTCCATTATAAACGTGGAAATTATGCTTTAAATGTTTGTACACATGAAAGTGCTGTGTCGCATTTGCGAATGTACGTACATATGCTGCTGCGAAATTATTTGTTATATTTTACTTTATTAAAAATATTGCTATGCAATGCTATACGATACGAATATGCAGCAGGTTCGATGCCCGTTGTGTTATGCTTGATTGACTAAAACTTTAGAGAAATCGGACCCTCGCCCACGCATCTAAAATTGATGAAAGGTTGTGAAAAGTGGTTTAACTAAATTAATGTAATAGACAGTGATGTCTCCCCAGCGGAGTGCTGTTTAATATTTATACAAATATTGAAGTTTATCAAATATGTCTTGTGTATTGAAGTGAGCTGTCCGCATAACTTCGTAACTGCTTAATTGGTCTCGAACATTTGATTGGCATAAATAGTGACATTTAATAGTAAGATATTCTCTGTGTAAAAGCTTTGCGTCCTGTAGTAAATGGAATGCTTCTTACAATTGTGCTTAATGGAAATTACAAGATTTGTTTCATAAAAAAAAACACACATAGTCTACGGGGTCTAGATGCATTGTTTTATATATTTTACTCGATTCGATCTCGAATATCATATACTATATAATGTTTGTAAGAGTCATACAAATCTGTTTTTATTCTACTTTGGCAAATAATTTAAAATATTAATTTAACTAATATTATAAACGTGACAATTTTTTATGGATTAAATGTACTTTCATCAATAAAGAGTTTTCTGCTCAGAATAATTTATGGGTCGTAGTGACAGGTGCTTTTTTATTTTATACTAAAATTCTAAGCAGAGCAAAGTTAGATAATAATTACTAAACTAATGTTAAATAAATACAATATTAATTATTTCTTATTGCAAAGCGAACTTTATTATAAAACCTTAAATTTTCAGCCAATTGCATCAATATTTATAGATAAGTATACAGTTTATCAACAAAATGGCCAGCAGTACTGTCAATTTAGTAGAAACTTCACCCGATATAGCGTCAGTCGAAGCCAACCTTCCGCTTTGCCATCTCAAAGGATCTTATCGTGATGTTAAAAATATAACTGGCGTCGCCACACTTTGCATTTCAATGATTTCTTTTTGACGAGCGCCGATCACGATCGTGTTCGATTCACGAATATTCTACGCGTGGACGGAATAAAGGCAGGTGTTCTGATGGATTGAAATATCGGAAACGGGAAGCACAGTGGTTCGGTGTGATGGTCGCGAAGTTAATATGCGTTGGCGTCTTATACAGTTTTTTAGTTTTATTATGTTTTTTTTAAACTAGATAGTTTGGATTTTTTGCAAAGGGTTCGCATTTTAATTATAAAAATAGATTTAAAATTGTCCTTTTGTATGAAATGTACTTATTTTGATAGGTTTTATTCATATCAGTGTAAATAATATTTTTTTAAGATATTACAATTTATTTACCATAAAGGAAATTACAAGTAAACTTAACTATATTTACAGGGCAAATGTACACTTAATTATTACTGTACAAGTCATAATACTTAGTAAGTTATTTAAAATCAAACCCATTATCCTAAGACATCGGTTTTTCTTTATCTAGTTAGAGGTTATATGCTAAAAGATATAAACACAAGTTGAACTACGTTATCTAATATGAAATGCCTCTCATTTTAGGTCGATCGAAAATATTGTAGTAATTTTTACGTGCCGTCGTCGCCGATGTTCGATCGGCTTAATCTTTGTAATTTGTGTTCGATTTGTTAATGTACGGTTAAAGGGAATGAGAGAATATTTATTTATACTTTGTTTATAAGGATGTCTAATTTAATTCTAATGAAATAATGTTATGAATTGATTCCATATCGCTTTAAAAACTTTATAATGTTTTTAAAAATTATCCTATTTAATATTGTTTAATATTTAAATATTAATAAATGGGGTATTTTTTAAAATGCGATATACGAGTTAAAATCTAAATAAATAAATAAATACAAACTTAATATGTTAAACTGAGTATATGTTTTTGTTATTCATTTATACCGAAACGCCTGAACGAATTTGGATAAAACTTAGTACGCACATACGTACGGTGAACTGCAGGCGTCACCTAGGATACTCTTAGAGGCCTAAATTATTTAGGGATAAAGCGAAGTGCTTTATATGATGCTTGTTGTTAATTATGTAGATATACCTACTCGAAATATTCGATATACTATTAAATGGCTGGCTCACATCGTAGCAATATATTTGATGTCCAATTCCCCCTTTAATTAAGTAATAACAACTGTGCGGCGACCGTTTTAATTATTACTTTTTCTACTTTATGGGAGCATCGTTTAATTATTTAAATCGATTTTATATTCGTATAAGTAAGGAGTCATTAGACACGTTATATTTACTTATAATAAGAAGGCCAATTTGAAAGCAATTGTATAAAAATTATATGGGGTATATTCAAAGCTATACAATCTAAAGCTAAAGAGTTTGAGTGAACGCTCTGTTTCAGAAACTACTGTTTTGAATTGCAAAATTCTGTTAGTATTGGATAGCTCGTTTATCGAGGGAGGCTAAAGGTTGTATATCAATACAGGGTATAATAATGTAAAATCTAAGAATTCGGTTTCCGGTCCTTAGAACGCGATCGGAACGGTGGGAAATGCTAGTTCCTAATAAGCTTTCTATAATAATCTAAATTTAAAATCTTGATTTTTATTTGTCATCAAGTTAATAAATAGCCTATTTTTCGATGCTTTGAGATAAAGATATTTACGAAATCTGAAGAAATAACTAATTTTAGTGTTTAATTTAAGAAGTGTAATGATATAACCGCGGTGGCTGTTTATTTTCAGCTCAATGTATTGCGCCGTTGGGCATGGAGAGTGGGTTGATTCTCGACAGAGACCTCAGCGCTAGCTCGTCTTTCAACGATGGTAACGTGGGACCACAGAACGCTCGGTAAGTCACTTTAATATTTGTATTTGTATTTCACTATCTTCTATGCAATGTTCCGATTAATATTGCACACATGCAAAATGAATTTTAGACTTATGACTTATGAATTCTCATTATCGTAGTTTGAACCGTTTTACAAGCGAACATATTTATTAATGAATTAAAAGATACTTAATAAAAAAAACATCTTTTAAATACCCATATTTTTATACTCATAACATGCATTATATTTCAATAACAACGTTTCGGCCTCTAGTATAGCGTGCTCTTCTAAAATGAAAATGGCAATTTAAATTAGGTAAATTTACCTTTTCATGTATTTGTGTCATTTTTACTTTGAATTAGGGTTATATAAAATGACTTTACCATGGACGAATAACCTACTGGACCAGTCATAAAATACAAATGCATGAAAACACGTTCAACCAATTGAAGTATAACGCACACAAAGAATTGACACAATACATCAAAATTCACTCTAATGCTAGTGCTTGAACGTAGTCGATTAAATACATATATCAATGACATTTTAAATATTAATAATAAATATTGTTTGATTTTTCGCCAACAATCAAACCCAGAACGTTCGAATGGGAAAGAAAAGTATCATAAAGAAGCTGTAAGGCAAAGAAAATAAAGGGAGAATAAAGGTGGGGTAAGCTTCCGGTATTTATATTTTAATTATACTAAAATATGCAGGACATTGTTATGAACTTTTTACTCAATTATAGTTATTATAGACTTCAAATTTTTTGTTAAGAATTTTTTTTTTCTCTTTCGAGAAGGATCCCTAGGAAATCTAAAATTTTGTGTAATTTATGTGTTAAAATAAAATAAAAATTAAGTACACATACTAATTATAATTTTTGCATTTATAATGTTTTTATTTAATTATAAAAATATTATTATAAATTTATTGTCATCAGATTGTAGGATACTGCGATAAAAGTATTTTATGTTATTGTACTGTACAAATAACATCATTATTCGCTTAGTTATTTCGTCAAATATCGATATATTTTTCGACATTGGCAAGCACTAGTCGATGTCAAATGGACTTACTCGACAGTTCTGTCATTTGTTTTGAACGGTATAATCCAGCCATTTTATGATGGTTGTCAGATGTCAACAATACATAGATATATCGACTATATTTAACATAGTTGAATAATACGAAATTTTAATTTACATTTACTTAAACTTTGTGATAAATAACATTAAATGTAATAAAATATATTATTTACAAGTGAAAAGAAATAGTGCTGCTTCCGCTGCTATAGTTTTTACACCATCTAATAGAACATTTAGTCATTTTTGGGAGATGTTTTGTTGACAAGTAAGTGCTTGAGACTGACGTAAAAACAGACGGCCAGGCCTAAAATATCCTGATTACTGTCAAGGCCGGTAAAGGTACGTCCGCTTATGTGTCTCGTCCATAGTTTATTCGTCCATGGACTTTACAATCATCGTTAAAAGCAACCCCTTGAAATTGAAGGGTTGTAATCTTAACTATTTCCGAAACAATACAGGTGGCAAATAAGTACACATTAATGTGGCAAAGTTGAATGAAAAATAATCTAATTCTAAACAAGTATATTTAAAATTTCTCATCTAAATGCTCTAAGGAAAATACATACCTCCATATAAATATCTATAATACACAATTATCAGGCAGTAACATGTACAAGTAGGTACATATATCGAGTAGTCGCGGCGGTAGTGGTTATTGAAAGCCCAAGGTATTGTTCCTTGCCTCATTAATACATTGTATTGATACAACGTTGGAGGTACTACATGAATGACTCATCACCGTATTGCGTGTAATTTAAACACATATCTATATCACTGTATTGTGTTTATTGGCCCGTATATTATGTCGTGATTTATAATCAAATGAAGCTATTTTGATAAAGTTTTCTTTAATTCATAGATCGACTAGGAAAAAAATATAAAATAATCATATATGTACCTACATTTTTCGCTTAGGTAATCGGATTTTGAAGTATACTTACTTAAGATAAAAAATATATCACTAAGTGTTCATATTATGATACTACTCTTGTTGATATTCATCGTATGCAACGTCCGTTTCGCCTCAAAAGCCGTGATTAAAATGCACTGTGCGTTTCACTAGATTTTGCAAAAGGGAATTTAATCTTGCAGTAGGTACGTGTGACGATTTTATGCCCAGCAAATCTAAGTGTTTATGCAATGTATACGAGCTTTCATTCAAGACTACAAATGCTTGAAGAACCCTTAAACGTCTTGTCTACCCGAAAGCGAAGGAAACAAGTAATATTTCCTTTCTTTGAAGTACATATAAAATCTTATATAAGAACATACACACATACATATTAGTATAAAACATGTGTTTTCCTTTACTGGAATATGAGTTATGACAGAACACATAAGCAAAATTTTTATACTGTTTTATTTTACTTTGTTTCAGTTTAAACTGTAAATTTACTGAACTTTAAATCTGAACCAGCATTTGAAATTGTAAAGCAATCCGTGTAAACAAGAGCAATACGGGCTATTTGCATTGTCAGTCTGTCAGTATAGGTATTACCACGTAAACACGTTGAATCGAAACCAAACAACGATTCTATTACGTCGGCTATCACGCGATTTTTCAACGGCATTCACTGTTTTACCTTTATTTTCATGGCAACTAGAGTCGTGTTTTGATATTTTATAACAGTTATAATATACGAATTTTAGATATCAGCGGTTTTATGATTTTAATATCGCAAGATGAGATGATATTGGTGCCTATAGGATATCAGATGACCGTCTGCATCATTTAGTGTACGTTATGGTTATGCCATCTAATCTCCCTACTTCGGGATCCAACAAGAATATAGCTTATACATATTACACGTGAATTGAAAATTGAAATTGTGCACGAATATTATTAATATTGTATGAAATATCCTACCTAAAGATGTCTATGTTTAATCAGCGAAATGATATCTGAGGTATTTTCATCATCTTAGCTATAGCTTTTTAAATAAAATTTTTTGCTTGCAATTTTTCAGTACTAGGCATATCATAATTTGGTTCTTTGCTTGATGGTGCTCTAAATTAAAACAGACGTTTCGTTGCAAATACTACGAAACTTCGTGAAATGCGTAATGATACCGTTAACTACGCGAGTGAAACGACGGGAAAAAGTAATATTTCATATGATTATTTTTAGATACCACCAAGATATTTTATTTTATTGAAAATTGAGGAAAACATGTATGAATATAACTTTTAAATATAATTTATTTTGTTTTGTTATACTTTGTAATTTTGATCCGCCTATTTGTCGGTCTCTTTGATTCGGCTAATCTCTGAAACAGCTAGACTTTTAGTAGCAGATAGCTGATTTTATAAGGAGTAATGTATGGTATTTTTAATTTTGAAAAGTATTAGAGATCCACGTAAATAAATAAAACCCATGATAATGTGAATAATTTCTGCATACCTAGGATCGCATCCGCACAAAGCGAGGGCTAGTCTGTCAAGCTATTATGAAATGAAAGTAATACACCGTCCCAGTTACCCCTCCAGGTCACAGCCTAGCATACAACCTAGTCCAATATCAATTTTCCGACTGATTAGGTATTACATTTTCTACAATGTGAGTAGACTTTAATATTAATTTGACCCGGGGCAATAGAAATGGGACTTTTATTAGGTCGCGCGAATAAAAGCCTTTGTTAGATCGTGCATACTGTAACAAAGTTTGTCGCTTAAGTGGGCTCTAAAACAATGTATGATGGCGACCGTCGTGCGTCTGCGACTACTCGCCTTACTTAATGACTAATAGTTTCGATTACAGCAAAAAAACTACTTAATTTAAATTTATAACTATGCTATGATACGTTGCAAGTTTCTGCCTAGGTTTTTTTCTAATATGGCTACGTCTAGTGATAAATTCTTCATATCTTTACAGTTTTTAGGTTTTAATGTGATTTTTGAACTGTTATAACTTATATTTTTTTCATAAATTACGCGAATAGTTAATATTTAAAATTAAACATTCCTTACAGACACTTATCTTGGTGACCTTTTTTGTCTGTAAAGCATCAAAACGACGAGAACAATAAAAATATAAAACAAAACCGTGACAAAATTCTAAATTATTATCGATTTACCAGTGAATGCTAATTTTTACCTATAGATATTTTTTACCGTCCCAGTCAAAGAGAACGCTGGTACTGAAGTGCTACCTCATTAAGTCGATCGTAGCCTTCGGCACTCCACACAAAACACTCGTAAGGGCTTTTATTTGGAGTTGTGTTTTAGTCCTTAGAGGTGCCCTTGTTTCGTAAATAAGAGTTTAACGCGTGGCTCAGATTTAATACCTTCATTTTTATGATATTTTAAGAATACTAGTTATTTCTTGTGCTCTGCTCGCGTGATAATTGATCGACACTCAAATCCGTTTAATTATAGCTTCTAATTTAATATTAATTAACGGTATCACTTAATTTTTTTTCCTATAATTATATTTGCTATAATTTTAAATTTCGGCCACGACGGTTAATATTGATGAAATAAACTAAATGCGAAAGAAATATTACAGTGTAAAAGTAATATTCATCTTACGCGATACTACCTTTCCACCACAGATGTGATACATCGGCAACAGTAATATTCAATAGACTAACTACAACCGGACTCGAACCCAGTATCTCTGAATCTGAGGCACTTAGTTTGATATTCATACTACGCTCAGATACCAAAAATACGGGCAAAGCCACAGCTTATAACACCAATTACAAAGTTAAGATTTACCAAACAGTGTAATCTTTGAGCTTATTTCATTTAGAGCTATTAAAAATCAGCAGACCCGTCCGAAGTAAACGAAGTTGATTTTAGAGCCGCGTCCCATCGCAATATACACTCAGTTCCAACGTGTTTAAGTATAAATTCATTTGGAAGACGTGTAATGAGTGTACGGATGATATCAATTACGAAAGCCGCTCCTTAACGGACCATTGATATTTGTAGTGACCAAATATTTCATATGTTTTGGACACTCCCGGTTTAGTATATTGACATAATTAAAAATGAAAACAAATTCTTATAAAAATGTGAAAAATTAATCTCGCAAAATAATTGCTATATAACGGCTAAAACAACTTAAGAGATATTAATGTTAATTCAAAAATAAATACCTAACGGTCAACTTTTCTTAATAACTTTAGTGTATAATATTAAATTCATACCAAGTCCTAACAATTGAATATTTAATTAAAGCATATTTATAGAAAAGGCAATCGTTCTTAAAAAATATATAATAACTAAGTAGTTACCTTATGACGCATATGTAGTATAGATTTCTAAGAAAAAAGATATTTTCTAGGATTCTTCTACTATAATATGCATGTATTACACATAAATCCTCCTCTTTAAATCACTGTCTATTGATGAAAACCGCATTAAAATCCGTTGGGTAGTTTAAATGGTCTAAGCGTACAGACGGCGGGAAGCGACTTTGTTTGTAAATACCATGTATAGATGCGCACCCTACCGATATACATAAAGTGCAATACGCGTCAATAAGCAGTAATGAGTGAAGCGAGTCGGTTTGATTGGCCGGCATCATGACACACGATAAGTACTTACAGAAATCATTCTATTCTTATATCAAAGTACAACTTAAGACAGTTGCGGCCCAGTGGTAACGCGCTCGTATTAACAACCGTGTGATGTGGGTTGCAATCTGGGTCTCACACCTCTGATGTTTTCATTTTGTAAATAATTTCAAAACTTGATTACTAACAAAAAAACATCGTGAGGAAACTTGCATGTCTGAGAAAACACATCAAGTTTAGTAACTTTCGAAAGACATGTTAAGTCCGCCTACTCGCACTTGGTCAACGTGGGGTACTATAGCTTGATTACTCTCGTATCGAAGGAAAGCTCGTGCCCAGCAGTGAAATGTTAAAAAGGGCTTGCATACAGGAGTATATACATACGACAGCTTCATGCCTCCGTAATATCTGACGAATAATAATTCTGTGTTTCTCACCGTTTAACGCATCAAAAAATTGAGATCAATCATATCGTGGATTAATATACAGCCTGTTTATCATCATATACCACGAAGCGGCAGAAAATTCCTGTGAATTCAAATTAGCGTAAAAGCGACATGTTAGCTTAGTTACTAAACGTATTTATTTAGTTCTAATGACCCGCATTCGCTTTGTTACACATTTTCTAGGCTTTCCTACAGACTAATTACAGGTTTTGTTTTATATTCTGAGATAAAATGAAAAAAAAAACGTGGTCAATGTCACTTTCCCGCACTAATTATCACATTGTGTCTGGTGAAAGAATAACGTTCATTGTTTAGCATTTAATATTATTATAATAATTCGAATATAATTTATTTAGTGTGTTTTGACATTATATACTTAATGTCCAATACCTAGTCAAAACTGAAAAAACCTCATCAAAATCAGTAAATGGTATGTTATTGTAGGCTGTCACATTGGAATTATTATTGAAACCGAAATAAAATTCATGTATACAATATGTTATATTAAATTATGATGACAATTTTATTGTCTCTCTCTCTCTCTTTTATGACATATTACCTTTGAATATTTGTCAAAAAAGTAATATAACATGTAATATGTGTCGGCAATGTGACACTGATAGGAAAGTAGTAACGCGCTCGCTTAGGAATCCGAGTGAAGCGGGTTTAAAACCGGGGCTCGCACCTTAAATATATTTTCATGTGCGAATCAGTTATAACATGAACCCAGGACCTCTGGATATGTAACCTTACATGCTAACCACTACGTCGAGGCAGTTAATTTATTCGTAGGAATCCATGCGTACGTGCATACCTATGACATTTTATGAATTTTGATACTATGTTACTTATATGTGTGTTATAACATACCTAATATTTGTGCATGACGAGCTTTAGTAAAGTTTTAGCTAAATTGGTATATTGCATAGCTTTAGCTACAATATTGAACTTATTTACAAAGTAAAGGCTTTGACTGAGTCTCATGACAGACGTTATTAATGCACTAATAACTCGAAATCATTTGGCCTAAAGTTTTTGTACCGTTAGTAACTTTTCTGAGCACCTGTCATATGTCAGCTTGTATATACTTTTAATTAACCTGATATATAAATGAAATCGGTCGTGAGTCGTATTTTTTATTTTATTAATTAGTTATCCACTTATGTACCATTGTAATATATGGAAAAATAGCCAATACAAATTCGATTTAAACGTACATACTTGGGGTTTTTATAAAATTTATATGCTACTTTTTAAAGCTCGCGCACCTTTGCTTGCTTTGACCTGCTCCCACGACGTTTGATGGTTGAATATATTACAGATTTACGATAGGGCTAAACAAATAACTTTGCTCAAAAACAAACATGCTCCTTATAATATGAATGTTCCCCTTGTTTTTGTTATTGTTACACGATTTTATTAGGAAAGTAACAAATATTTTATGAAAAAATTACCTGTTATCTTTCATAAGATGAAAGTCAGAGTGAGAGGAGCGTTAATTTGCCGCAAAAAAATGGTTTTTAATTTTTGCCTGTGTTATAAACTTTGTCTAGTGTCGACTTGTTACACGGGTCAACATTAAGGAAACCTTTTCCTGTAAGAAAAACATTAATCCTCACTGATCTTCGGCTCTATAGACAAAACTGGTATTGTCTATTCTTGGATTGTAATACGTAAAATATTTTTCGCAGATCACGTTGCCAACGTGATCTACGACTAAACAGTAATTACGAAACAACTTTGTTTCTTCTATTTTAACACACTTTCTCCGTTACACATAAAAAAATGAACATTAAATATAATTTGTTTATAAAATTGCTTTTGTAAACTTTTAAGGAGCTAACGTATTAAAAGTTCACGACAATAGAGAAAACAAAATGTACGTCGAAAAGGGTTGTGTATTTTCGCAATACTTAGAAGCCGCAAAAGTATTCTAAAGCTACTCTGCCTTCAAGTTAATGAAGAAAAAAATTTCACAAAAGTTACTGTAAACGAAGACCGATAAGTTTCGGCGGGTTGTTGGTGTTCAGTTAAACATACAGCTTTTCGCAACGTACTCGTAAATGTCGCAACGTTAAACCTATAATATACTTTTGAATATTTCATATAGGTATTGTCTTGGTCATTGTTATTCTTATTCAACTTCACAGTACAATTGTCTAAGAACTTTGTTTTCTTTCACAATGTAGAAATAAATAAAAAAAAATACGTAGTTATGTCACTACTACTACTATAGATATGCTATATTACTGTAAAATTTAATTAAAATCCGTTCACTAGTATTTTGCGTGAAACACTAAAAGCATATAAGGACCACATAACAATATCCATCCATATATATCCTCACAAACTATTGCGTTTATAATATAACAGGATCCTCATAGAAAAAGTTAATCTTAAAACTAGTCTCTGAACTTGGACTTAAAAAACTTCCTTAAACCATTGATTGTGATGATGGGGTTGAAAATTTTCATAATTTTACTAAGCAATTAATGTTTAATGACAGAGATGTATAGAAAATAGTCACTTATCTATTTAAATATTCTTTGCAAATACACAGTAGAGGCACTTGGCGCAACAGGAAGCTCATGTTATTCTCTCATATCATATGCAATCTATAGCAGCTTAAAGCTTCACGTTTAATAGAGCTACGCCAAGTTTCACATTAAATATTGCTTTAAAAACTGGTTGGGTACTATCCGTATCCTGATTCTTGAAATGAATCGATATAGATACCTACGTTTAATAACTGAAGTATTAAAACAAATGTGTAAATAAATCTAGGAATTAAGTAATACGTAATATTTTCATAAGGATTATATTTTTTCTAATTGATTATTATTTTATCAAAATATAAATAAATATTAAGTTTATATAATTATTATTATGTTTGAAAAATCCGAAAAAATTAATTTCATTAATATGTCTATTAGGTATTCTCGCAAATCTAGAACAGTATTATATATCATATAATAATTTCATAAGAAAGGTGACTTTGTAGAGTTGGCTTTTAAAGTTTCGTGCCTAAGATGTCTAGATGTATATGCTAAGTTCACATTATCAGTCTATTTAAATAGTCTTTTGAGCAGTTTCAAGAAGCCGAATTAGAATACATAAACTATGATTAATTTATAAGATAGCGAAGCACTACTACAAATGTTTAAAATTTATGTATGTTTTAAATTTTATAAGCTATACTTAGTTATAGTTAATTTAATAGATATATATATATATATATATATATATATATATATATATATATATATATATATATATATATATATATATATATATATATATATATATATATATATAATTAAAAATAAATATAATTTATATTCAGTATAAATACTAAATAATAAATAGCCAAATGTGAATTCGATTCACAACTCTAAATTAAATAATATTTTCCTTCATAGGTACGCTATGCGCTCCAACTTGGAAAAAAAATTATTCCATATGTACCTAAATCCGTAGAAAAAGAAGAAAGTAGTAGGTACCTATATAATATACCGCGATGAATAATACTGTAGATTAAAATATTAAGATAAAGTAAGCAAATCTTAGTGTGTGGTCGATGTTGTGCAACACGTGTACAGAAAAGTGTATGTTCTTAGAAAATCCAAGGTTTGTTTATCAAACTATTTTACGTAATAAACCAAGTTATAAAGCTTTATAATCTGTACTTTTGATATATATACATTATTATATATAAAAATATATCTTGCTTGCTGTTTGTTTGTTTATAGTTAAATATTATTGCAAGGTTTACATATTTGTTTTTTTTAATTCGTGTTACTCAAAAATTGTTTAATGATGTAAGTTTAATGAAGTAAATAATGTCAATTAAAAAAAATGCTAAATGAGATCAATAATCTAATAATCAAACAAATAAATATGTACATGCTTATTACGTACAAAACATTTGCAAGACATTAAAATAAAAGATCGGTTATATTAAAATCGATGTGGAATCCATAGCAATGATCCTAGGTCTAACGTGTTCACTGAACGCTATGAATAAAGGCTCAGCCCCCTTACGTCCATGTGACCGATTAGAATGCGATAACGTAAGCCGGATTAACGTGAACTTAGAGCCTCTATACATTTTTTTACATTTTTTAACTTTTAAATCGTTTAATCTTGACCTGGTTACGTTAGGAACGAGCTTTAATACAAAGATAAAATATGATATAGATTTTATTTAATTATTCATTGAGCGTAAAATTTTATAGTTGATACTATTTCTACGTAGTTTTAGTGGTTACAAATATTTCTAAGATCGTTGCTTCGTTAAAAAAGTTTCTAAAATCGTTCTTAACTTTCACTATGTAGAAAATCTTGAGTAAAATTCCATTCATCACCTGTCTGTCAGTATAAATTTTAATTAATTAGATATCATATTACTGATTGCCTGTTTATTAAAGGAAAACGTAATAAAATCAGCAAGTCTGAGAGAATTTCACTAATTTTCAAATGACGTGTAAATTTCGCCACCATAGCCCGCTAGCAATTAGTAGGCTTGGGAGTAAGAGGAGCATGAGTTAATATCTAGTGTTTTCGCATAAATCCTATCCCTTTTTCATTAACATTGAGAAATATTATAGACATTGTCTAATTATCCGCATTTTTGCGATATCCCTATAGTTTTTCAAAAACTCGGTTTATCAAATTATCCTGCGACATATACATTGCGAGGAGGCTATTTAATAATTGCGGTATTGAGTTCACAAATAAATATTGAAATTACCTATAAAATAAAAAGTTCTGTCAAAACACGTCCAGCCCTTCTCAAATAATGGTAAAGAAACAACACTCTAAAAAATGTTTTAATTGGCTCCTATTATATCCCAAAATAAACAGATGTTTCCTTACAGCTAAACGCAAATTACTACAAGCTTTAAAACAATGCAATAAGGTTCATATTTAGTAATTATATGTTAAAAACAGTGATATTAAACTCGCTGTAACCTCAAGTGAGGCAGATTCAAAGCTTTCTCGAACCATTTTCGACATGATTATTACCACATTATAATACAGCAAAGGAAAACATCGCGATAAAATCTGTATTTCTGAGAAAATTTAACTTATTTTTGAATGAAGTCTGAAGTTACCTACAGCCCGCCAGTATTATGGTAGGCTTAAAAGTAGGAGGAGTTATTATTTTTACTGTGAGCGGGGGCTCATTACCATGAGTGGTACTTTGTAACTAATCTATACACTAAATATTTCTTTAAGAATCTTATTGTAATAGTATTTGTTATCAAGAGAGGCCGAATCTATAAACCACAAGACAGGGTGATAGCTGGTTAACCTGGTCAACATATAGAATACTTTTTATTGCAGGAAAAAATATCTCTCTCGGTGAGAAATCCATACTAACTAAGTTTAACTGTTTAACGTACCGTCTCGAAGTATACCACAGTTTCTATATGGTGTACATAGGCATACCATAATTGCATTGCGTGCATTCATATTTGTTGTCTATATTTTAAATATACGTATCGTTTGAAACAAGCGTGCGTGCCTAAACCACCGTCACCTTTTAATGATGCCGTGTCTTAACAACGTGACATTCTTAACCCAAACGTACTGACATATATACCTTTATAAAAGGACTTTTTTACGTAAAATACGTGTACAATATTATATACGTAGTGTAACTTCTAACGTGATTGCATGACTTCCTTTGTAGGTTTTATTTGGAAATTATTGTAAGTTGTTATATCAAAGATGGGTTTGGTGCCGAGGTAGGCCCTAGCTTACCTTATTACTTTAATCAAGAACAAAGAAACATTAGGGTTTATCGCTCATTTAATAAAACAAAAATACTCTAAAGAATAGCCCAAATATGTCAGTATGTAATATAGATTTAGCATCTGTACTAATCTAGTATCGTGTTATATATGGTATAGTAGACTGTACTCCAATGTCATTTTTTATACGCAACCAAACAACGGGACTTTTTGTGTATCTATACATATAATAAAATTATTCTAAGTTATTTGAATCTGTAGATTGAATTATTATTTGAAAATCTTATTGATTGAATAGTCATTATCGGCAGAGTTCGAACCTATAATTTACATGATTTGATTTTTTAAAATTATTAATTAATTGCACGTACTTTGAATTACACCTCGTTTAATTTCCCGCGAAGCTCTCACCAGTAAAGTTGTATATAGGTCAAGGAAGCAATTCATTATGATTACGAATCCAATCCGAATCCTTTAACGACAGTTATGTCAGTGGCGTTTGTATAGAACCAGTGTTCGCTTAGTGGTTGAAATTCTACCAAAATCTAGAACAGTAAAAGTTTTATTGGTAATAAATATAGAAACATATGAACAAAAGGTACTTAACTGTTAATAGTTTGACCTTAGGGACCTTAAGGTTACCAAAACCTGAGCTTAAAAAACTTTTCATTATTTTCGAATATATGGTTCCACTTGAGAATTGATTTTCATAATCTCAAATGCTTATAAGATCTGTTAACTTTTTTATGTTATAAACTTATTATAAAGTTTAAAAACAGACCATAATAACTTAGTTACTACATAATATGTTTAAAATAATAATAATATATTTAGTTCACTATAACACAAAAAAATTTGAAATGAATCGAGACCTATGTTCGCGATAATTTTAAACAATATTCGCAAAACTTCTAGAAATTTCAATTTTATGAAATGATCTAAATTCTCTAATGAAAGCGAAACTTCATGGCGTCGAAATCCGTTTTTGGGCCATGCTCACTGAAATCCTTTCACTTATAATATTTTTGTATTCTAGAAGTAATACTAAGAATCCTCTAAGATATCAAAAACATTGCTGTGGCACCCTTGTATTCAAAATATTTCATCGCAAACTATAGGGCTAGAGAAGATATGCTATAATTGGTTTCGATAATAGAAATCTAAAAAAAAATGTGGTTAGAATGTCCATCTCGTGTATTTTTTATTCTATTAGCGATAGGTATACATTATAGTTATATTTTCGTAGTTTGTCCATCCCTTTATACTACTTATATTATACCGAATTTAATCGAATTCACTCCGGTTTTCTCGAGATGCTTCCCAGGTTATAGTACCGATATAGTACTATTCAAAAAATAGTCATTATTTCAAAAATTTCATATTATATATTATATAAGTAATATGTTCCAAACAATATTAAATGTACACAATTGATTTGAGTTGAAATATCATTATATGAAAGATATGTAATATATTCTATTTTTGTCGAGATTGATTTCTATGTTTTTGTTAGCGACGTCAGCTTATTTGATGTTGCTTTATTTGCCTGACAGGAGATTGAAGTTATTTTTTATTCATACCAGCGACTCATCCTTGATCCACGAGTTCGACGCTAGGCACGTTTAAATGATTGGTGTAGATTTCTCAGCGATGAGATGTTTTCCCGCAGTATTTTCTATGTTGATCGTCGACTTACATATCGAATTCTTGTCGACGATCAACATATTATAGAATACTTGTCGAGTTTTCCGTACGTACCTAATCTCCCTCCCTCGCACTAAGTTCCCACTATTTCTACTTGTGAGTAACAAACAAATACAAAAATAACTTTCGCATTAATAATAATAGTCGCCAAATTAATAAAATTTAGTAAAAATGGTAAAAAAATATAGTTTCGTCTCAAAGATATGCAGACAAAGAGTCGACGACCGTCTACGATACTTTGTCGCGACGATTAATTAATTCGGTTTTGCGGCTTGACTGTGTACAGATTTTTAACTTTGCGATTACTCATGTCGCCTTGTTGTTTGAATGAATTGACTCACATGCTATTAAAATAATGAGCGGTAGTTATTCTAATAATTTCTTTTTTGAAATTTGTAAATTAGTACGAATGTGCTGCTTCATTTGATAACTAACTTTTTTAATATAAAGCTGTTTAAAAAATACTTATATAATCTACTATAACGGCTAGTATAGATTTCTTAGAGATGATATATTTTCTTACGTTAAAAAGTTATTATCTATAAGATTGACCCGAATATCCTATAATCTTACCAAATTCCTTCAAAATCTGTACAGTGGTTGTCCGCTGTTGCGTTTCTTGGCAAACATACAAAAAATCCATTATAACATATAACTATCCTAGTATATTCAAATTCGTATAAGTTAGATTTTTTATATGTATAAATTAGCTTAAAAACAGATTACTTTTAATAATATGTTATTTTTCTACAGATTGAACCAAGATATAAAAAGCGGTGCCTGGTGTCCCAAAACGCAGATCACGACGGAGACTATTGAGTGGTTAGAGGTTGATCTCCACTCAGTTCATGTCGTCACGGCGGTCGGCACTCAGGGGCGGTTCGGCAACTCGCAGGGGGCGGAGTACGCAGAGGCCTATGTCTTGGAGTACTGGCGCCCTAAAATTGGAAAGTGGCTTCGTTATCGTGCAGGTGATGGGAAAGAGGTAAGGAGAGGGACATGGGTAGAATGACTAGAATAAAAAAGGCTGGTTCTAAAATTGGTTAATTTTGGAGTCTACCTACTTTTTACATTATTATTGTACAGAAAAGAAGTTTGTTATATCAAAACATTAAAAACGAGCAATAATTAGCAGAATGTATGTATGTATGTATTTTTGTTATTTCAAAATCACGCAATATCAACTCAGTTATAAGGACTAAAATAATTTGATTCACCATTTGCGACTTTCTTCGTATTATATTGAATAAATATAATAAAATAAACCTATATTATATTAACCGATACAATAATTTCGTTGACAACAATAATCGACATACAAAGATCCTAAAATACTTACTAAATTGCCTCATAAAATGTCTAATATTCACGTAAATGTAAGAAAGTATATATAAATAAATATATAAATAATTTTATGACTTTCAGATTCTTCCCGGAAATACGAATACTTATTTAGAGAAAAAGAACCAGCTTGATCCTCCGATATGGGCTTCGAAAGTACGCTTCATCCCATACAGTTCGCATCGACGCACTGTCTGTATGAGAGTCGAACTTTACGGCTGTTTTTGGAGTGGTAAGACTTTATACATATTATTTTGCTACTTATTATATTATAACTTACTAGTCTTTCCCGCGGCCTCGCCCGCGTTCTAAAGGCTGAAAATCAAATACCTCGCAGAGCTACCGGCGTCCCTCTTCCCTAACGACCGCCCGTCTTGCACGCGGTGATTATTATTTTTCTGCGGTTATGTTAAAACTGTGATATCTATAAAGATATTCATCGAAATCAAATGATGCCACGAGCAATTTTGTTTAAAATGAAATACTTGTGATGAGAAACTAATTTATTTAGGTTTTATTAATTAATATCAATATAAAACACCTTCGCAAATAGTGTATAGCGAGTTAACCTTAAAAGATTCGGATTTTTTTAGAACTTTTGAAGGGAACAATTCCGTCATACATGATTTTTGCATAACTTTGACCGTTTACGCAGCGTAGGTACGCAACGGAAGCTCTCAAAAGAAATATTTTTCTCCCGTTTTTGCAACATTTTTCAGATGCTCCGCTTCTATTGATCGTAGCGAAATGTAATATAGCCTACTACATATACATACTCTATAGCCTTTCTCGATAAACGGACTACCCAAAACAAAAATAATTTTTCAATTCGGATAGTTCTTGAGATTAGAACATTCAACCAAACAAACTCTTCAGCTTCATAATATTAGTATAGATTTACTTCGCTAAGTCATATGTGGAAGGCAATGGTAGCCTAGTGGTAACGTGCTCGCTTGGGAAGCGAGTGAAGCGGGATCGAAATGCGGTTCTCGCATATCTGATATTTTCATGTGCGATCCATTCCTAATACGTAATTTCTCTTAAAAAAAATTTAAAAAAGGTAAAAATTTGTAAAATATTTTTTTTGAGAAAACTATAGAATGAGAAATTTAATGAAAATTTAAATGGTCTGAATTACGTAGAAACATATAACATTAAGTATTGTACAAGAATCGAATCGCCGCCCTCCGGCTTAGTGATAAATTCCAGACACAAGGTAATAAATAAAGTAACAAAATGTCAAGAACACATTTTCTACATTAAACCTATCGAGTGTACAAAATCTATGGACCCGCCTTTGAGTAATTATTTGTACTGCGATTTCAAACAATAATTTAATATACTTAGTGACTTCTATGAAATAGAACTTGAGATATGTGAAAGGGATTGTTTTCGTTTCATAAGTATTATTCGAGGTATCGAGCAGTATTCTTCGTTATTAAACACAATATCACTTATCTTCTGTCTCATGAAATTAATGGTTGATCGTCATTTGTCCCTATAATTGAAAATCGTTCTACACTTAATATTGTATTTTAACAAAAGAGTTACACTTTAGTTTCCCTGCTAGCTATAGGCCATAATAATCTACTAGCATGTGTCTTATTGGTTTGTTTATATATTAAATTTCCTCTGAAAACACACACAAAGAAAGAACAAAATTTAGCATTTAAACATTTAATTTTAGTCTTATTTATCGCAGGAAAACATTTATTAACTTCGTTATAATTAGCAAAGTGTACGTAACGTTTACACAAAAATGACAGTCTTGTTATTTATTTGCCGCGCGTAAATATTTATTTCGCAAACAATTAGAACGACAGTGGTAATTCAGTGGTAAAGCGCTTGTTTGGGAAATCAAATGAAGCAGATTCAAATTCATTTCATATCATTTATAAATCATTACCAATATGATGATTACCACTGGTCTTACGATGAATGAAAACTTCGTGAGAAACCTGGATGTCTGAGAAAACTTTCCAATTTCCATGTTTTCGAAAGACACTTAATCCCGATCGTATAGAGTGGCCGGTGCCTTGGACGGTGGCCTGTTATAATAAACTCAATATTATAAATGAAACAATCTTTTCAGATATTGTTGCGGATTTATTTTGATTCTTGTTTCCCGTTGGTTAATAATTTCATTTATAATGTCAATTATTCGCCTAAACCTAAGAAAGTGCTATTCTGAACACATAAGATTTGAAATTGTGACCTCTCGTCCTTACTCGCGGCCATTCACATTGCAAGAATACGATGCGTGTATGTTGGTAATATTATTTGAATAATGGCTTTCTTTATTTCACTAAAAGTATTAGCAGATTGTTTAAATTCAATGTAACACTAGTGAATATTTTTCGGTCTTTGTAGATTAGTTGTAAGATATAATCAAATAGGTATAAAAAATTTAGTGGCTTAAAAATCTTTTGTTAGTAATTTAGAAATATTAGGAAATAATGTGAATAAATTAATATTTGTTATAGAATCTGGAA
Organism: Boloria selene; assembly: GCA_905231865.2. Taxonomy (NCBI): domain Eukaryota; kingdom Metazoa; phylum Arthropoda; class Insecta; order Lepidoptera; family Nymphalidae; genus Boloria; species Boloria selene. The sequence continues at coordinate 16,122,828 of HG993131.1, forward strand.
CAACTGATATTGTAATCTTCGTTCACAATTAGTCAGTGACACTATTGAAATTACGCATTTTGTCTACAATGATAACAATATTGGACCGTCTCATATCTGCCATTAACTATCGTTGGTCATATCGGGAACAATTATTATAACATAATTAAACTAATCGTATAAAATAAAACAAGCGAATTACGCCTTAGTAGGTACCTAGGTACCTACCTAATAAAATGTATTAAATAGCCTAAAAAATAAGGTTATATTCTATGTGGTACTCTAGATACGTAATCTATCTGTGTGCAGAATTTCATCAAAATCCATCTAGTAACGAGAAAGACTAAGGTTTTAGATGTCAATGTTGATATTTTCAGATGCAATGCAAAGGTCATTAGTTTATAATTAACCAGCGACTCACTCTCGCTTCGCTTGGATTCGTCCCTAGCTTTAGCGCGAGCTGAGCCGTGAGTTCCGCTAGTTATAAATAATATAAACATTTCTCTTGAATCACTCTATCTATTAAGAAAGACTGCATCAAAATCCGTTGCGTAGTTTTAAAGATCTAAGCATACATAGGGACAGACAGATAGAGGGAAGTGACCTTGTTTTATATTATGTAGTGATAAAGACAACGCCTATCCGACTTTTTAAAAAATGTTTACGAAAATTCTCCTAAAGTTGGCTTCTAATAAAATTGTAATGGACCCTAATTATTTATTTATTTATTTATTTATTATTCGGAAGACAAACAGTATTTAATTATATGTTACATATCAAATATTTTTATATATTTAAATCAAAATACTTTAAAACAATTTATATTCAAAATATTCGTTTCGCATTAGATTATTAAAATTTTATCTTCCACCAGTTCATAAAGTAAACGCCTTTGACCTAAGAAATACTTGCGAATTTTCTAATGAGTGTACTTTGTATAGGTACTATTTCCATAGTTTCTAGCTTGTCTGTATCTACACTATACGACGACACGTTTGGCTCAGTTTTTAGTGATGCTAATTACTGCGCCAGCGGTCGCGGATTCATTCACGCATTCATTTAATTGTGCACGAATATTTGTACTCCAGTCCAGTGGGTGTTTAAATTAATAAATTAATATGTATTGATTTAAAGTGATCAACTATCTGGTATCCGTAACAGAAGTCTCGTAACTTACCATGTAATAATATCCCAACTGTAATTAATAGCAAGCGAATCCCCTGACAAGAGCTAGTTGTGAAAACAAAAGACGGTATTACAGAATCAAATTTCACATCGCATGCAAAATACAGCAAATTATGTTTAATCATACGTCTGGACATTTCTGTGTTTTTCTTTCGTGTAGTGAGGCCGGTCTCAAACGATCTACACTCATTCTATATTACCGTCACGAACTGTTGATAGCGTTCTTACTAGAATGTAATCGGAATTCCGTGAATGTTTGCTTTTTTAGATCGTTAGTTTTATTGATTTTTGAATGACTTCTATGTACAGGAAGTCAACTCTTTTATGATTTGTATTTTGTACACAATATCCGTTTGATAAATAGTTTATTTTTCTTTTTTTTTATTTCACGCCTCTAAAGATAATTATAATATTCAGCCCTTATAAACGTAGCACTACTGCAGTCACGAGCCTCCCTTCAATGTGAGGGGGATCAGGCCATAGTCCACCACGCTGACCAAGTGCGGGTTGGCCGGACTTCAAGTAGCTTTCGAAAACTTGCTAGGTTCTCTCAGACATGCAGGTTTCCTCACGATGTTTTCCTTCGCCGTAGGACCAGTTGTAATCATGTTAGAAATGAATCGCACGTGAAAATATCAAGAGGTGCGAGACCCGGATTTGAACCCGCATGACTAGTATATCCAAGCGTTACCACTGGGCTACCACTGTCTAGATCATTATTAGATGACCTTTATTTTCGATATCACGTGTTGTAAAAGCAACAAAGTTCGCTTCATATTTATAATTTTAGTATGGTTAATAAGATTAAAAAAATAATTGAAGCAGCGACTTCTAATGACACGGTTAACACTTAATTAACAATTTGATTTAAATCTATAGGTATATAATAAAATTCTAAGTCGAATCTGTAAATAGTTTTGTTTAATTTAATTGAAATATTCATTATTATTATTTATTAGCAATACAGAGGCATATCTACTATAGTTTTTAAAATTTTGTTCGTCTATCTTTGTTCTGTCTGGGAACGCATCGCGAAAACACGTCTGGATAGATTTTGTTGTGGAAACAGGTCCGGGTCAATATATAGAATACTTTTTTACTACGATATAATATCTTATAACCCTTAAAACTATTTACTTCAAAACGGGCGAACTCGAGCGGAACGTTGGCAAGTTGCTAGTGTTTCATAAATCCATTAATGTGATTCAATTAATTGATCTAAAGTAGCTTAAATATCAAGTTACATGGTTAATAATTAATATTTTTTACTACTTAATTAAAAAGCTGCATTTTTAAACAAAAGACAAGATAACAAAAGTTACGAACGAATAGAAAAATGAATTTGTTGTGTACATAATATTCTCATTAAGGCGACGATGTAATAAATCTGCTGTTCGCACAACCATTTCTAGAATAACATTAATATTTTAAATGTTATGTGACCTTATTTATGTTATAAAATACAATAATATGATCACTTCTTGTAGAATAAAAAGGTATTAAAAGATAGCATCTGGATGCTTAAAAATATTTCCATCTAAATTTACTAATAAATATCTTGGGACATAAACTCACAGCACCATCTAGTTACATAATAAGCTCCGAGGATTGTGTTATGGAAACCTATACACTAAATATAATAACATAAAATACATAATATATTAAATTACAAAGACCCGTGTCTAGAGTATAAACATTCGTGCTAGGTGCTCATCAAAATAAATAAATGCTCTCACTGCGACTTAAACCCGCGATTGCTGACACAAGTACTACTATGGAGAACGAATACTATAACTAGAAACTGAGCCAAGCGAGTCGTTAATATCTATATATCTATTTACTCACAAGAGTGTTTAGATAACCTTTTTTATTTATTTTAGCCCACGCCACAGATTATAACCTATATATTATACCACGTATATATATCAGAATTGCCGATAATGACTCGTAACATACGCAAAGATAGTGCTCCCGAATTGAAAATATCTTCTTTCTTGAAGTGCAGTATATAGCGACCTGCATATTACTCTTAGCATAGTTATCAAATTAAATAATTTACTGTAATTAATTATAGGTCGAGCTATCTATTCAAATTTATACTCTCATTATCTATTTGAACTACTTTATGATAGCTTTATGAGTTACTAATTTTGTTAAAATAATTATTAAAACCAAAATTTCTCTTACAGTTGGCATAGTTGCCTATTCCATGCCGAAAGGTGACAAGCGAAGCAACGGGGTCGAATTGTCGGATATGATTTACGACGGAGAGTGGGGGGATGAACTGAGGGGTGGGTTGGGACAGCTAGTGGACGGTCAGTTCGGTGGAGACGAGATCAGGGAGGCTGCGAAGACCTCGGCTTGGGTCGGATGGAGGAATGATTCCAGGCCCTACTCCCCAGTCCTGCTCTTCGAATTCGATAGAGTGAGGGAATTTAGTGCTGTGCATCTGTACTGTAACAACAAGTTCATGAGAGACGTGCAGGTTAGTAGCGGATTTTGGTTAGAATTAAGGCATAATCTTTCTTTTTTGCAATTACTTCAATTCTATTCTAATTAATCAATTCTCTTTTAAATAACTTCAAAACTTGCAAGTCGAGCGCTCTTTTATAATATTAGTCCTATAAGCATTTAACTTTTTGTATTTTGAGTTTATCCAGACTTTTTTTTAATTGTGTTTTGTGCATGCGCATTATATTACGATCATGCATTTAAAATTATCTGTATCATACAATCATCATCATCATCATTAATCATAAAAGGACGACAAACTTAATGCTCAATTTCGAATTTTTTATAAAATAATGCTTCAATAGCTCAAACTACCCTCAATAAACAAACAAACTTACAAGTTCTTATAATAACTATTTATGAATTATTTTTCAGGTGTTTTCCGAAGCGATTATAACATTTTCAATCGGGGGCCGTCATTTTCAAGACGATCCGATACATTACACGACGGTTGAAGATAATATATTCGAAACTTCTCGAAATGTTAGCATTAAACTCCATCATCGGATAGGAAAGTGGGTTCGGATCGAGTTACATTTTTCCGCTCGATGGATGCTTATTAGTGAAGTGCTCTTTGATTCAGGTAAATTATTATCTGTGTCTATTTATAAAACTAGCATTTCCCGCGGCTCCACCCGCGTACTAACGACCGGAAACCAAATCTTAGATTGAACATACCGTGTGATATTTTATATGTATGATCCTGATCCGGATAACCAGCCATGATCATTTCATCAAAATCTATCCAGTGGTTTTCTCGTGATGTGGTCATAGACATACCTATAGACAAAATTGTAGAATCTTTTGACCCTTGTATCGGTAATAACGATCCGAAAATATTCAATGTACAGATTCGACAAATATGATTTTTTTTATATGTATAGATTGTTTTGTTTGTCTGTGGTGTTAGGAATCTTTTTATTATTCTCTATTGCACATAGATAATATACACACTTGAACCCGCAACCACTAACACAGCAATAGTAAACTATGCCAAACGTGTCGTTGACATACTATCTAATCCTATCCTATATAATATATTAACAGATTTGGCACAAGGAAACTACACGCCGGAGAGCCCTAAACCTACTGCCGAAAAGGACAAAACGAAACAACAAGTTACAAAGGACCTGCCGATTTTCACAGCCCACCAAGACGATCCTCTGTACATGGCCATCATTATTGGAGTACTCACAGCCTTGGTCATCTTGCTAGCAGTCGCAGTATCCGTGATCATCCACAAACATAGACACAGAAAATGCTTCGCTTCACCCTTGACCAAAACGACCATCCATGAACAGACAGACAACTATGGATCCAGTACTCCCTCCAACTCAGTAGACAGCAAAATGATTATAAACTTTTCAGATTTGAAGTCTGTTGAGTACCAAGAACCTTATCAAGCCTTAAAATGTGTTCCGTACCTCTCAAATGTTAACGCTGTTCGGTTGGAGATGAAGGACTTTTTGAAGGATTCTAATACAGCTTTGTCAGGTACATATCTTTGATCTTGTTTTTTCTTTAACGTTGAAGACGACAGAAAACCTATTTTTCTGTTTTGAAATACGTTTTTTTTCATTTTATGTTTGTAATACGTAATTTAATCAATATAATTTATTTACACCATATAGTATGAAATTTTGATGATCACTTTAAAGTAATCTTTATAAGAAGAAAAGAAATTAATACAAAAGTGAATTCAAATACCTTTATAAATCCCCCACCAAATATAAACATTTATAAAAATGTCCCAACAGATGGCTCTAACTACGACTATGCAGTACCAGAGCTTAGTTCTGCCCCCCTCCTTACTAAGAGACGGTTAGCCGAGCATCTGACCAACCACGTCACTGAACCCATGACCGACCTCATAGAGACCATAGACATGGACACGAGACGGTCACAGCGGTATATCAGGACAAGGGTAAGCTACCATCTTTATGGTATTAATTTTGAATATATTCCAAAAAGACTGAACGAAGTGTTTCTAGAATTATAAGGATATCCTAGTACTAATGTAATATTCATACTAATATTTAAAAACAATATAGTGTGTGCGCGTGTGTCCTTAATAATATATTTGATACCGATTAATGTAGCTTTACAAAGAATTTTGAAGTTTCTGTTTTTAAATTCAAATTAAAAGCTTTACACAGACTGCATATGAAAGTATATACGGTACTAACATAAAATATCCATTTTTAAAATTTTTATCTGTCTGTCTGTTTGTTCCGCTACTAATTACTAAGGAGTGAAACTTCTTTAGAATCGTTGTGATTTCAAACTCGATGAAATGAAAAAATAAGTCCATAGTACCAGGCACTCAGAGACGGGGAAGAGTTAGCCTTAGTTAGATCTCGCCCACCGCGAGTCAGTGACATTTCTAACTCTGTCTAACTCGTGGGTGTGACCTTCGCGCCGTCTCCCTCTCTCGACGAGCTTAGACGGGGTTATTTAGTATAAATATATAGGAGATTTAAAAATTAGTTTGCCAAAGAAGTTTTACTTCTGACATGTGTATTTTTTGTATTGATGTGAAACATCCATCATCGGTGTGCCTTAGCATTAAATTCCTTTTTTGAAATCAGCATGAAAATCATGGCAGTAGTTTTTGAGTTTATCGGGAACAGATAGGCAGACGCGGCAGAAGATTTTGTTTTTTAATACTCGTATGTAGTGATATCGTTATAGATTTTAATATTTATGAATTCTACTAACATAGATGTTTCACATATGCTGGTCGTTCCATGAGAGCTGATTTTTTTTTTAATAAAAGAGTGTTATATATTAATTTTTCCAGTCGCAAAGTCATGAAGAGTTCCTAATTGATCTGAAACGTCGTTTGGAAACCACCGACGTGATAGAGTTTCCAAGACACCGTCTCCGAATGATTTCCAAATTGGCGGAAGGTGTTTTTGGCACTGTGAGTTATTTTCCCTTTGATTTATCTGTACTAATATTGTAAAGCTGAAGAGTTTGTTTGTTTGTTTGGTTGAACGTGCTAATCTCAGGAACTCTGGTTCGATTTGAAAAATTCTTTTTGTGTTGGAAAGTCCGAGGAAGGCTATAGACTATATTACATCACGCTACGACCAATAGGAGCGGAGCGTTAATGAAAAATGTTGCAAAAACGGGAAGGGCGGGCGTTAGTTCTGCAAGGTATCATACCGCACGACTCACAAAGAATTTGATTACCGGTCTTTAGAACGCATGCGAAGCCTCGGGAAATGCTAGTTTTTATATATAACAAAAGACGCTTTACTCTCAAAAAACACAAGTGATTTTATAATCACTTTATAATAGCAATTCATATTACTATTATAAAGGATCAAAACTTATTGTGTATTTGAATATTAAAAAACAAATACAATGACTATATCTAAACTCTCTTATCTAATCTGAAATTATTTCAATTGTAATAATTTTAAGTTTGTTGACTTAAAAAAAGTTTTGTAACTTAAAGTTTTTTAACTTAAGTTTTTGAACTTAAAAATTAAGTTTTATAACTTAAAAATAAAGTAATTATTATTTAATTCCAGGTGTATATAGCCGAAGCTGATGGTGTTCCAGAGTATAATGGGGTAATAACAGCTGAGAAACGTTTGGTGGCAGTGAAGTTTCTATCTCAGGAGGCAACCCATAAGGAGAGGTATATCATGTATGCAAAGCGTTATATTTTACTAGCTTTAGCGCACGGTTTTGATCATTTAGGGATGGATTTTAGTTTTATAGCTCCTTTTTATACATTTACTTATACATAGCTTTGGTCGGGTTTTTTAATAAGATATAAAAACTGCATATACATTTATATCAACATCATCATCAGCCCTTTTCAACGTCCCACTGCTGGGGGTGGGCCTCCCTCAGTACGAGGGGGATCAGGTCATAGTCCACCGCACGTGTTTTATAAAATTAAAGTACTAAGAAGTAAGAAATGTAACAACAGCGAGCAAACCTTTATTAATAAACTAGCTGACCCGTGCCCACTTCGTTGGACATAATGTTAATAAGACTTTTTTAGTACAGAGTATTTAAATAATTTAAATTATTTTATTAAAATCGGTGCAGTAGTTTTTGAGTTTATCGCAAACAGACAGACAAGCGCGGCGGAGGACTTTGTTTTGACTTTGACTTTGTACTGATGGAGGCCCGTGCCCAGCAGTGGGACGTTAAAAGGGCTGATGATGATGAACAACATAATGTAATTAATTAAATATTTCAGGGATGATTTTGAGCATGATGTCCGCATATTGGCGTCTCTCTCGTCGCCGTACCTTTCGAGGGTATTAGGCGTATGTCGCACACCGCCCATGGCTGTTGTTCTGGAATATTGCGAATTAGGTAAGGTTTTAATGTAAAAGTTAGCTAGTTTTTTGTTTAATCGTTTTAGTTTGTTGTTTATTTTATATTTACCCAATTGCAGCGTTATATTTTTGACCCGTATTTACTTATGTAAGATAAGATAAGATGATGTATGCATTTTTCGATTCGTCTATATAATGCGAGTCTTATATAACATATATGTGACCGTAAAATTGTAAATACCGCTAGTTTATAATCTATCTAAGTGAAACCGTCTTTTCAAATGTTAGGACATGGAACGCTTTTTACTTTCAACCCAAAATCAATTCACAATCACCAATGCCTGTTAACATTCGACAACAAACTAATTGACAAAACAAATATAAAACGTAAACGTACGTTAAACCAATCAACGCAAGAGGTACATTCTCGCGAGATTGTTAACTGTGAAATTATAATCTCCATTAGTTTATAATTTTACGATGACGTATAGATATAACTAGCAGAAAGCTGAGCTTTAAGTGGGCTCGCGTAGTTTTTCTATCGATTAATAATTTTTAAGACAGTTGTTAATGTTCATTTTTTTAATGGTCATAAAATTATTATTTTTTTGACTTATAACACATCTAGATATGAAGTTAAATTACTATTTTAAAGCACAAATCTACAGGCGTGATAGTTTTTTAGTAAAATGTAGCACAAAATGCTCAGGTTTTGGGGTAGTGTTAATTATATGTAAATGGAAATAGTGGATCTAAAGCGCTAATAATCATTACAATAAAATTAAAGATTTTTTTATTCGTCCTATTAAATGAAGTACCGAAATGCAAGTTTTTATGATAAGTTTACAAAAAATTTATTTTGTGTGAAAATATATAGTAATGAGATGTATCTTATAATCCTTTATAACATCTAACTCTTTATAATATCTTCTATTTACTAGTGAACGTTCCGTCCAAATCACAAAGTAATAGATAGATACAAAAAAATATTTTTATATCCATTTTATAATTGATTGATAATTTATATGAAATTATTATTTAATTTATATTTTAGCATTTAGTACAAAACTATTATTTTAACATTACGAACGGACATTAGATTTTTTTGTATCTAGATTATTATTATAGTTACACTTAGTCAACTGTGGACTAATGAAGGAGTGTGTTTCAGGCGATCTTTGCACGTTTCTCCGGACTTCTCCACCGACTAGTATCGGGACCGGGACTTTAGTCCATATTGCGACCCAAATAGCCGCAGGAATGTATTATCTTGAAAATATCAACTTCGTACATCGAGATCTGGCTGCTCGGTGAGTGAAAATATATAAAACTAGCTGACCCGTGCCCACTTCGTTGGGCATAATGTTAATAATCCTTTTTTAGTACAGAGTGTTTAAATAATTTAAATTATTTTATTAATATTAAAATTAAAAATTATCTATACTGATATTAAAAGAACTACTTTTTGTAACTTAAATATAAAAGTTAGACATATGCTGTCGTTGACTTTTTGTAGGCATTTTTAAGCTCCACATCTTTTGTCTAGAACTCAAAAATATATCTTTCATAGTTAAGGCAGCGTTCGTAAGAAACGCTTTTATTCGACTTCGTTTTTTCTCCGATTCACTTTGCAAAACGGACTACCACGTAAAAGCCTTTTTATTTTTCGGTTTTTTATATAACCTATGACACTCAGCAATAATGTGGCTTTCTATTGGTGAAAGAATTTTTAAAATCAGTTCAGTAGATCCCGAGATTACCCCTTACAATTTAAGAAATATACAAACTTTACTTCTTTATAATATTAGTATAGATGAATGTCGGTGTTTGTTAGAGTGCAGAATATTATGAATTGGACAATATTGTATTAAAAAAAATTAAAGACATGCATTCGCAAATTTCTAATTCCGAAGAAATTGAATTCATAGTTTGTTTAATGTATTGAGTGCATAGTGCACACATAAAATGGCGAAAATTAAAAAATGTGACATATCACCTTCAACCATTCACAACTTCAATTTAAAGGGACAAAACTTTTTACTAGAAAATGTATCCAACTATACAATTATACTAGTTCTGTACATATGTATGGATGTTCGTACTTAAGATTTGAAACTGACGTATACTATAATAATTTAATATTAATTTTACTGGAAGATTTTACTGTAAATTAAGTCTATAAAACTTTCTGTTTTGTTCTTTTCGTTAAACATTCAAAAAATAAGACGAATTTTGAAAAAAATAATTATCTAGCCGATTGAATAAGTTCTGACGAAAAAATAATTTTCTGTTATATTAATTTAAAGGTTTCCCTTCACAAGGGATAATATAATTTAAATAAATTCTTTCATATCCAACAAAAAATATTTCAGGAACTGTCTAATCGGGAAAGGTTATCAGGTCAAAATCAGTGATTTCGGTACAGACAACGAAATATACGCATGTGATTACTACAAAGTGGATGGAAGGGTCCCCCTCCCATTACGGTGGGCTGCCTGGGAGGCGGTTATAAAGGGAAAATACAGTACCAAGAGCGATGTATGGTCCTTCGCGGTCACATTACACGAGATATTCACCCTTTGCAGACGACTACCCTACGAACATTTAAGTGAAGCTGAGGTATGAACGCCCTTTGTACTTTTTAACGCCCTACTATTTCGCACGGGCTTCAATTTTTTTTTCTTTTTTTTTATTAGGTTCACAAAACTGAATGATACATTATAAAAAGAAACTTTGTGTGTAAACAATTTAAAAGTCGTACAATGTTCATCCTTACTACAGTGAACACAGCATGTAGTTTTGACATGTTCAGCTTAAACTAATTAAAAAAACTAAAATCTATTTGACACTATGAATCATATTTGACAATATGAAAGGGATAAGGGCATAGACGCTGCTTAAGTGCGGGTTGGCGGACTGAGCTTGTGCTGAAGTTCACGAAAAGTTTCCTCACGATGTTTAACGTTTTTTTTTAAATGTTGGGACATTGTTACACACAGCGCCATCTAGTTCCGTGGTAAGCTACGAAGGAAGCTTGTGTTACGGATACGAGATATTTGATGCATTCAAAAACTACATTTATAAGTTTGTTTATATAAGTGTATTGGAACTCACAACTGAGTTAACTAAATACCATTAAAATTTTACATACGTGAAGCTATAATACTGACTAACATATACGATTGCAGGTAATAGAAAATCTTTCACACCTGCAAGCGGATAATGGCTTATTCGAATGCATCGACCGATGTCCGGGACTTCCCCGGGACATATACGAGATAATGGAGGATTGTTGGAGGCGCAATGACATAGATCGTCCCACTTTCCAAGAGATCCATCTGTTCCTCCAAAGGAAAGGTATTAGCTATTCGTGACGCGATGAGAGGTCACGTGGGTTTAGACGTGTGTGAGAGTGAGGAGTTCGCTAGAGTTGAGTTGAGTCGGGTCTTATTTTGAGTTGAGTTTGTATGAGTTGAGTTAATAACTTTATTTATTTAAATTAGACATTTCCTTTGTTTTAATGAATTTAAAATGATTTAAATTAATTTATAATTAAATATTATTAATTAGTTGGTAAATTATGTGAAATGTAATGTTTTTAGTATTATGATTTAAAGTTATATTAGATGTACCCGATTTCTAAACTCAAGTTAACCAAATGACCTCTCGCTCCCAGCTTACACTCGGACGTCGCTTGAACGAATGGCTATTATGAAAATCTTTATAAGCACATTTTTTATTCATTTCGTCCTGATTATTCATAGTATTGATTTGTACTTCAATATTTTCTAAATGTTAATTTTTATATGTATTCAAACATTTATGAGTTTGATTTTTTAAGAGAAAAACTCTTTTTATTCTTATTAGATATATGTATCTAAATGTACTGTTTGTTCGTCGTTTAGAATATTCTAAATCTAAATAAATGTTTTGTTCACTTCGAACAAACTTGTTTCTTATATTGTAAATCATAAATGTTTACAATATGTTAACGAGCTCAAATAAATGTATATGAGAGCAATTGTCAGCTGGTGTGGTGCGGCCGTTACTGTATCTCAAAAACTTTATATTGACTTTATAATTATATATTATAATCATTTTAAATATATACAATATCTCTTAAATTAGTTGAAATTAATGAGCGTTGAAGTGATGTACAGAGATTTAAACGTTTTTTTTTTACAAGATTATGCCATTGTTACACCCGGTCCATATTATTATTGCGGTCCAACAAATTATTTTTCAATAAAACACTAATAACACTATTTGCTACTTTTTTGTAATTTTAATCGATTACTGCACTGAAAATGGACCACTCAAATGGACTAAAGTAATAACATGGAATGAGCTACCAATAAATTGTACTTAATTTTACACATACTTATGAAACAGTCAAAGCTTTAATTATTTCGTAATAAACAACGAAAATTTAAAACAATAATTGTTTAAGTGAATTATTCATATTTCGTGCCATATACGTATTTATTGAGAAAAGTCTTTTTATATAATATTTGGTAGTTATTTGAGAATTATAATTAGTTTGTGGGTTCCAAGCTAGATTTCTATGGACTTGTAGCTTTTAAGAGCGCTTTTAAACGACCGCACCTTGCCTAAAGCCTGGGATTTCGACTGAATGCCCCAAAAAAAAATTTCCATTGAAATTTAAAACACTTATTACTATGCTTTTCACAGCGTAGTTTCGGCGTAGTTCAGGCGAAATTCATTATAGTAATGATCTATTCATCACTTTCTGACTGATTCATAGTAATAGGGTATTCGAGACACTTTGCCCTTGGCTCGTATCATTGAACCGGATTTGGTCCATTCGGTTAGAGTCTAATAAAGCGGCCTAATTATGTGAATGTGGTATATTATAAAATTCGTTTTTTAAAGCATAATTTCCAATAATAATACAAGCGCGGTTGCAACGAATTTTTTAATAAAAATATATTACAGCTTTGATTTTTTTAAATAATAAGTATATTTTACTATTATTTTAATATTTATTATATTTTTCATATATTTATCTATATATGAAATAGGTTATGGCCTGTCACAATGATATGGGCCAAGATTTAGTTAACTAGATTAGTACAAAATACACCGCACATGAAACACTTTTTATTACTTCAATCCTTTTTTGTGGATTAAATGAAAGTCTATAGTGTGCGGTGTCACGTAATGCTATAAATGAGGCTTCGTTTTTCCTTTGTTAGAGTGAGGGCACTTTTTTTTCAATTTATGAGCTTAGTAGCAGTCGTAGTCACTGTGGCTAACGTGATGTATGCGAGATGAATAGGTTATAATCACTTTGTAACGTGGACTCCATACATACGGACATACATACATACATACATAAATTCAGATATACATACCTTATTCTAATACAAATTTGATATCGCAAACTGTTTTAAAACAACTCTTTCAACAAATTACTCTAATTGTTATTTTTATATCGCTTTTTCAAACAATTGTATGTATATCATGAAATCGATTTTTTACAAGGAAAAAGGTTGTAACTCAATATTATAACAATTTTGTAATTGAACTTTATATGGAAATAAATCTATATTTATTATTATACCTGTATCGAGTTGCAATTTTGTTCATTGTAGATATCGATTTTTTATATTTGATCAAAGATTATCGATTTTGTAATCGATTTCTCGCAGATACTCTATTGTACTTCAACTTCATTCAAACTCAATGAATGTAACTAGTATAGTTTTATAAATAGACTTTAATAACAAGATGTATTGAGAAATATTTCATAAGCTTTAAAATATGTATATGATAATAGATAGTTTAAATATCACTTTGTTTTACCGATTTTAATGCAATACTGAACAAATATTGATAAAGTTCTATATATTATTATAGTTATAGCATTTATAAACTAAGTTTTTATATTATTTTGTCGTATTTATTTGATGTAATAATTGTTTCTCGGATAATAAAAATGCATTCTTCAAACCAATATATTTTAGCGCAATTCCGATTCTTAATACTTTCCCTATTACAATTTGTGACAATACTTTTCAAGCAATTTGAATCGAATTTACCTGTATCCGAGACAATATTATACATATCTGATAACTAAAATCGATTTCTCAACATCGATTTAAATATTTATCGAAGTTTGACTCCTATATACGTACAGATTTGTTAATAAATGGTTTTATAATATTGTACTTAATATTTAGTAACCGGAGTCCAAGTTACACAATCACTGCGAAATAACTTTAACGAGTGAGCTACGTTTAATAGACTCGCATCGAACCCGCTATCTCCTTAGTGCATATTTGTTATTTTGATAACACCTTACAACCATATGTATAAGAGAAAAGTAGCATAGATGCATTCTAAAGGAAGATTTAAAGAAAATATTATAGAATTTACCTATCTGTACATTACAATTGTCTATTTTCCGTAGTTTGCTGGTAAGTTAGTGTTGACAGTTACGACAATATATCGATTAGTTATATCGATTATCGCTCGGATGCGGAAAATCGATATCCGAGCGTATAGTATTAGATACCGTGGACCGAACGGCTCGACAAAGCCTAAATAGCACTAATTGTATCTTAATAAGTAGTTTAAGTTTTATTTTGCCGTAGTCTTTTGAAGTGTACACACGGAACCAATCCTTAGTAACATAAGCTCCCTAAAACATATATTGTATTGCAAGCGGACGTGACTGCGATTGTAACTCCTGGTAGTGCTTAGTTATATACTATAAATACAAATGAAATTCAACAAAAATCTACAGCGCTTATAATTATGATGTAAAGGAAGATTTTTCTATGACATTCACTTTGTTACTTAAGATCTTACTACTTTCATTTTTAGTTGATTTTTTAATTTTTCTTTCTAGACATTACTTTCGCAGTCATGTCCGTTACAAATGAGAAATATTGAATTAAATACGCTTGTAAGAGCATCGCGTCTCCGGGCCGGTGTTGAATAAAGTACGATTTAATTAATATCTAAGTATAGAGAACTATATGATTACTTTAAATCTGGCCTTACTTTCTTACTGTAGCTTTTAGATTGTTTAGCCGTTACCCGTTGAATTAGGATAGAGGGATAGACGGATAACGGATAAACGGATAGGCAGATGGCGGATAAGGATATGTACACACTGCCCCAGCCTACCCAAGTAATGTACATACGCCCTTGTATAAAAGCACTACGGAACTTTTATTCCTAACAATGGTCCAACTTCGTTCGCTTTTTTATTTGTACCATATTATTATACATTCTATTTAGATAAATCAATTAGTATAGATATGTTACGCTTTCGTTTCGTTTCATAGTATCGTGTATTGAACGCTTGGTTTTAATAATCAAAGTTTATGAAGGTTGATACCAAATGCAGTATTTTTATTTTATACTTTACATCTTTGTACCCAAATAAAACAATATTCTAACTTATTATGTGTTTTCTTTTCTGACCTATATACCACAGAATGTATATTATAACAGAAGTTGCACGCAAAGCCGCCGTTCTAAATACCTACAAAATTTCTAACGCACCTGGTGCATACGAAATCACACTTTACTACTACGCTCACAAGAGCGCAATCCCTTTGTGTTCAGAATGTACCTACATGACAGCTCAAGCTTCAGGGTTGTACGCAAAGTAAAATAAATAACAACATACTTGATGTTTATTGTATTTACAATTGTTTAACTTTAATGTATTACTTAGCGTCTCTAAAGTACCTATTAATAAATTTGCCTATACTATATCGCATATCATGGAGGGACGAAGCAAATTTAGTTAAAATATGTTGGGACATTATTAAGCACAGGGCCATTTAGTTCCGTAGTAAGTTACGAAGGAAGTGTTACGTATAACAGATTGTTAATATACTACATATATAAGTTTAAGTTTATGCATATTATAAATATAAATATAAACACCCATGACTGGAATACAAACATTCGAGTTAAACAAATGAATGCCCCCAGCCGCGGGACTCGAACCCGCGACCGCTGGCACAAGAAAGTAGGGTCACTACAAACTGCGTCAAACGTGTCACCGTGCATTTTATGTATTGAATGCGAAAATACGTCTTAATACGAAAATAACATACAAAAAGTCATGGAAATCGATCGAGCCGTTTAGGAGTGCGACCAGAAACACCGTGTCACAAGATAGTTTTAAAATCCTAAATGTATAATTGAAGTTCATATTAATATACATAGGAAAAACAAAAACCAACTGAGCCAAACGTGTCGTCAAACAATACTGGTTTAATTAAAAAAACAATGTGGAATTGTAAACAAAAATAAAATACCGTTTTTGTTCACAGTAACACATTAACGTACGAGTTAAAAAGCAAAAAAAAACATAACACGAATAAAACGGCACGTGAATTTACATCGCAAAAGCTTACAAACATGCATTTTATTGCCTATCGAATCCACAACATCCTTTATCGAGGGAAACTTCGAAAATAATTTTAAATCGCACATAACACCATGTCGTGTCTCAGGCATATCGTATTTCTGTATTTACTTCATGCAATTGTCTCTGTCAAGGTAAAAGTCATCACTCATTCCGATGAAGATTCTAGATTAGAAGACGAAGATCGCACCGAACTATGGGAAAGTAAGAATAAGGATGAAACAAAGCAATATCTAAAGAAACATAGATACGAATACACCGAGAGCCAAACTGAGAAGCCCAAGCCGATGCATCCGAATGAAATGCTCTTCCCTTTAATATATCGTCAGAAACACATCTCTAGCATGTTCAAGTTTGAAGGGAATTGGTACACTTGGGCCTCTGAGAAACGGGCTGACGGAACGAAAGCTGTCAATTATTTTATATGCTACGACGAGCCGAAACACTGTGATGAAGTTGGATGGGTGAGATATAGCGATACTTTATTTATGTTTAATTTATACATTTTGCTTTTAAGATATTAATTCAGATATAAACTTTACGTAACTTTCCTTTCCTTTCTATTGTGTGTTGTTCACACGTGTGTTGATTTAATTTTCACCAAACGATAACTGTGATAAATTCAGTGTTTTGTAATATGGATGTGGTATCATTTTCATAAATCAGTTTTTAGCTACATTCTTTAGCTTTACTATTATAATAAGTCAACCCCCACACTGTATTAATAAAATGCCGATTCCGCATTATTAGGTCTAATTAAAGAAAAACGTACACCGCATTTAAAATGTCTACTAAAAACTCTAAGTTAGTTAAGTAAAAAGTAATTACTTAATAAGTGAACTTTGCTTACAGGTTCAGCATATTTATTAATAAAGAGATAAAAATTTAGTCGTATAAACGTTATTATAGCTAATTTAGTACCTCTTTCTCTTTCTTATCTCAACCGACTTCTGTAAGAAAGAATGTGTTACACTGTGTTACAGGAGCGCGCAGACACGGTGCCCAGATGCGCTTTCCAAATACAAGCGCTGACCGCAGACGACCGCGCGTGTACTAGCAGCTTTGGTTTCGAATCTCGCGCCGGCTCTGCGTGCGACGGCGGAGAACAGATGAAGGTACTACATCTTTAATTACTACATCTTTCTTATTATTACGAAAATTATATTAAGCATACATTTAGTAGTAACGATTAGTATAGATTTGCCAGAGATCAGATACTTTCACGCCGTAAAGAGTACCCTATCTTTTTAACCGAATAATCAGTTCATAATATAACTAATACATTTCATGATGACACGTTTGGCGCAGTTTGTAGTGACCCTACTTTCTTGCGCTAGCGGTCGCGGGTTTGAGTCCCGCTGGGGCATTCATTTTTTAAAGTCGGATGTTTGTTCTCGAGTCATGGGTGTTTATATTTATAATATGTACATATGTATTAAAGTTATATACGTAGTATATCAACTATCTGGTATCCGTAACACAAGCTTCCTTCGTAGCTTACCACGGAACTAATGATTTTATTTATTATTTATTTATTTCATCAAAATTTGTTCAGTGGTTTCCTTGTAATGCGTTTACAGACAAGAGACAGGCATTCAGACACAAAAGTGGACTCTTGTCTCGCTATTAATGATTATTTCAACAGGATTTTCAAAAAAAACATATATAATATGTTGTATCATGTATCAATTAGAATACTTATTAACATTATTATCAATTTGGAATTAATCCCTTTCTAATCAAACTCGTTTTTATTACACATCCATTATACTAAGGGACCCCTTCGTATTACAACAAACATACCTACCTATACTTAATGCAATAACAACTTAAAACAATCCATGAATAAGGTTCGAAATGTCTCAAAAACGGATGTTTGCGTTTGGTTCACTTAGAAATTAGAATCTACAAATACAACCGCTACCTCTATTATGAATTATTTTCAAAAGGGGACTCTTTTACTCTTTTATATTAATGGCTGCAACCCCAACTCTTTATAGATGCCCCTGTTTGAATCTATACCGTACCTACTTAATTTTTTTACCGCTCCAGAGTTGGGGTCTTAATAAGACACACTTTGTATAGTTTTCAATTTTCATATGTTATTTTGTGGCTAACAATTATATTTCAGTAACATTTACTTAGACTATTTTGTCTGCCTTATGTGTGGAGCCATAAAACGTGACAATTTATTATTTACATGAGTTCATACAAATCAAAGTGACCCTATAAGGGTTCCGTTTTCCTTTTGAGGTACCCTAAAAACGAAACAGAACCCCTAAAAATTCTATTCGGGGCACTGTTCGTGTGACCCCGGAATGCCATCCCTGGTTGTTCACTTGAATCTGGATCTGAATGTTTTATCATGATTTATTAAATTACACGGACTATTAAGGAGAGTCAACATAAGTGGCCATTGATATAGAGGAAACATTAATTTATACAGAAAAACACATAAATACTTTCTTTAAAGGCTAGCTAGCGGACATTAGAACAATTTAAGTAGTATAAACAAATCTTAATGGATTATATACAATACAGTACCTACTGAAAACTGTTTTAAGCTTTCGATAGCTCGCAGCGTTCGTACAAGGCACACTGCAGAATCAATCAGCCGACTAATAAATCTAATCTAAAATATTATAAAACAAAGTCCTCCGCCGCGTCGTCTGTCTGTTCGCGATAAACTCAAAAACTACTGCACCAAAATCATGCTGTTTTTACGTATGGAAAGAGTGGTTTTTGAGGAAGGTTTTAGTATATTACTAGCGGAACTTGCGGCTTCGCTCGCGCTAAATTTAGCGACATACCCGAGTGAAGCTAGGGTAAGTCGCTAGTTAAATCTTAAATGTGCTAAACTTATAAACAGGTCAGCGATATAGTACACTCGTGTGGGGCGCGCATTAGATCGCTATGGCGGTTCGTGCGCTCGAGTCGAAGGCCCGCGGGCGCTGTGAAGCCGGCTGACGTTAACTCTCTTATATGCGAAGATGAAGACGAGTGTAACGTGTCTGTTGAATATCGGGTGAGAGAATCCTTATTTATGGTGAAAAACAAAAAACATCTATACCATGAGAACTAATATATATATATATATATATATATATATATATATATATATATATATATATATATATATATATATATATATATATATATATATATAATCTATTTCCGTGTTAAATTTCCACCAGACCTGTTCAGCCATTCTGTCGTTGTTGAGTACAAATTATCTATCCTCACAAACTTTCATATTTACCTTATTTTAATATATTGTTAGGATATTAAGAGCCAGATACATTAGATACCCTCATCATTTAGTCCCAAGTATGAACCCATTACATAATCCCTTTTTTTTTAAAGAGCTTATGTAAAGAACACATTACTTGAAGCTAGAAAGAAAAAAATCGTTTTAAATATACGTGTGTTGTAATGTGTTTTAAATATTTATTTTAATACTAGAAATAAGTTTTAACGGTTAGTAGGTATATTTATAAATAGCAATAGGTAGATATATATGTATTATTCAAGTTTTCTATCGCTTTCTTGAGAAATGTTTAATTCCCTATACAAACATCGATCCTCCTTTTCACCTATTTAACGGATGATTTCCGGGATATAAACTATCATGTGCTTCATTTACATGCTAAATATCCTCTAAATCGGTTCAGCGGACTTTTAGTTTATGTGTTACAAACAAACATACATAATATTTTTTTCTTTATATTATTGGTACAGATAAAATATACACTTTTCTTTGTTTTGAAAAGAAAAAATAATTTCATTATTTTTAATAACTTTGCAATTTCATTATCTTTCGTACCTACCATTAACTAATTATATTTGTTTTATCTATATCCAACAGATACACCACGACAGGATAACCTTCTCCTTACACGAGCCGAGCAGGGGACAGACCTTCAAAAGCGTTTTAAAACGGGAAATTAATGACGAAAAAGTAACCGTTTTGCCTGAAAACTACCCGAAGTACCCACATAAAGGCAAGAAAATACACGAAAACCAAAAAACTAAGAAGAACGTAAGAAATAGGAAAGTGGAGGGGAAAGGGGTTGTGAAGGATAGAAACGACTCCGGCTACAGACGACAAACTAAAAATAAAATTAAGATAAAAGAAGACATATCTGATGATGTGTCCGAATAAAATTGTATTATTTGAAGTTTTATTTTGATAAATAATTATTTAATTATTAAACAATCTTCTTTGATTTCTGTTCTTTCAAGAAATATACACCCGAGTCGAGTACACCTTTACACTTAGTAAGGTGCTCACCCTTCACCCGCGGTAACTAGAAATTCTCTCCATCCGAGTTATTAGAGTGCTATCATTATTTTAATCTACTTCAAAATAGGAGGTTATCATTATTAGAATTGAAAAAAATCAAATATAATTGATTAGGACTTCAAAATATTTTATGTATGTTTATCTATGTACTTAACCAAAACTAGTTATAGGATCGTAAACATTGTTTATTTTACAACCTTATTCCTGAAATGGTAATTATATTAGTTCAGTAGTTTTTGCGATATTGACTCGCCCTGAAATCCTTTTTGTAATTAGTACACATTGCTTAAAATTATTTTTTTTTGTAATTAGAATACAGATTCGTCTAATATTTTAAGCACCTATCAAACTTTCAGCAATTCTAAAAGATTGAGTAAAAGAATGAGTAAAATTAACTAAGCTTGTCAGCGGTTTTCTCGTGTTCCGGTCATAGACAGACCGACAAAATTTTGATAACTATAAATTCGGCGTTCATATCTTTAATAATACTAATACTAAACTATTTCTTTACACACGACTGAGGGTTGTCAGTCGATTGGAAAAAATTGTGTCAGATGTAAACGTGGCGGAAGATTATGAATTTGTTATTAATACTAGTTAGTTATTATAATTAATAGTTATAAAAATAAATATTATTAATATAAATTTTATAAAATATAAAATTGATATTTGAATTGCTTTAATTTACTAGCAATAACTGAAACCTAACCTTAAAAAACATGGGAAAAGACTAGGTACAAATAAAATACGAGAGTGGTTACACACGTTTATATTTCGCTTATATAGATTATTTATGTTTCTTAAACTTCATCTTGGACTGTTTGTGCGCTTTCTCAGAGTCGTCACGAAACTTCCTGTAGTTCACGTTCTTGTAGTTGTACGGCTTCGGGTTGGTTTGCTCTATTTTGTTCTTCACTTTATTCTTATTCTTCGAAGCGACATCTCCCTTCTTGCACTTCTCATTCGAAATCTTCCTTTTCCTTTGCGCCGCATGTTTTATTTCAAGCGCTGCTTTCTTTTCTATGGGATTTTCTTCTTTTGGTTTAGGTTTCTCTTTTAGCTGTCCTTCTTGTTCTTTAAGAGTTTTTGCCTCTTGCAATTTGAGGAGTACTTCCGTTTTGATCAGTTCGTTTCCTTTCGAAATGGCGGCTATTTTAGCTTCTTTGTCCTTGTACTCCTTTATTTCTTCCACCTGTGAACAGAGAGGGGTGGAGTTAGCAGAGATGTTCATAAAATAACCATAACGGGCGCGAAATATTAGTATAAAAAATTCAAAATGTTCACGTGCCTGTTTGTTGTTACTTGAACAAGATTTGGACGACTATGCAGTTTATTAATAAATATACTTAGAACATAGACATAGTGGATATAGATAAAATAAGTGTGTATTGTTTACAGCCCTTTTGAACGTCTCACTGCTGAGCACGGGCCTCTTTTCAATACGAGGAGGATCAGGCCATAGTCCACTATGCTGACCAAGTGCAGATTATTGGCAGACTGCAAAATGCACATGTCTTTCGAAAACTTGTTAGTTTTTCTTACAAATATGTTTAATTAGAATTGTCAAGTAAAATCTCATTAAAGCTCATTTACACGTCAAGTTTTGAAAAATAAATTATACTTTTAAGTATCTTGTTTTGCAAGTTAAAAAACTCATGGTTAAAAACATATATTTCGAGTATAAGAAAAAAGTACAACAACCAGAACGTAAAACTCATGCAGAGGGGACGGGGGTCAAACTAAATCTCACTAAATCTCACCTAGGGGGAGAGGACGCAATTAAAAGAAAACCAGCTTACGTAATTAATGGGCCTAGGACAACGGATATATTAAATGGGAACATTAGTAGGAACTAATTTAAAGCCACGAGTACCTGAGCTAAGGTGCGGTACTTTCTGTACCGATCGTAGGGAGGGATGAACAACTTCGCGTCCACGTTCAAGCCCGATACCTGGAAACAAATATTTATTTCAAAAATGCTTACAAAATGCTAAATGCATACTATTAACGTAGTTCTGACTGACGACACGTTTGGTTCACTTTGTAGTGAACCAAACGTTCCAAGTGGTAGTGCCATGCTTCGGGTAGCAGCCGAATGGGCCGGCACGCCCCGTATAGTACCACTCTCTCACAGAAGACCGGCGTGAAGTGGCAGCTATGTCCGGTAAGTGAGAGTCCGGGAGGCCCACTCCCCATCCCTCCGTCCTCCCTCTTCCCTCCCTCCCTTTCCTAAAAGGCCGGCAGCGCATCTGAACGCCCTGTGTTGCAATGTCCATGAGCGGAGGTGATCACTTCCCATCAGGTGAGCCTCCTGCCCGTTTGCCCCCTTTGTACCATAAAAAAAGACCCTACTTTTATACCAGCGGTCGTCGTTCTAGTCCCGCTGGGGACGTTCATTTGTTAGGCACGAATGTTTTTACCCCGATATACTTATAATATGTATGTGTTTAAAGTGATACATGTACAAGATATACCACCTATCTGGTCATCCTCTCAATAAAACAAACCTCATAGCATATGGAGCTAGATGGCACTGTGTGTAATAATGTCCCAATAAGCTCACATATTCGATTTCGGCCATAGACCCGGAATCGAATTCTACACGACAACCACTAACCTATAAAGCGTAAGCTACTTAACCTATAAGCGTAAAATATTTGAAGACGTGAATGGATGAAGGTGATTTGTCATATTTTTGATTCTGGCTGTTTTATGTGTACTCGTAGATTGTTTTAGGTGCATGTATATTTATACATAGGAAAAAATCTATTTAGATTTTAAATCTTAAAACAGCCACGACTTTTATAGTTCAGCTCATGCCACTTGAACCCCATTTATATAGCAATTAGACTGTTACGACATATCGTCTTCGTCTTTAATGATACTACTTATTTATTTGGATTCAATTGTCGTTGTCCAGCCCACGGTCTAGAAGAAGGTCAAGCATCAAGAGTGGTGGGGGTACGTCGGCTTATCGTGACAATAGTTTCCATTTACGGCCGTTGCGTGACGATAGACTGGGGTGCTGTGCAACTAAGATAGAATATTATTCTGTCTCTTTATTATCCCAAGTAATGCAAGCGTACTAAGCCCTCATCACATCAGTCGAATTTATTTCGTATTTCATAAATACATGCAACTCTAGTCGATAGCGACGCCGTACAGCGGAGCTTACACGACGCTCACACAAATCTTACAAATCTCATACTACTGAAATTTAGCTTGTTACCAGACCTGTTTTACTTGACCATGGACCAGCCACAGAACTCGTACCGACATCAACGCCACCTACCGAGTCTAGCTATAACTAAGCAATGCAATAGGTGACAAGCACAAAAAATCTGAATCTATAACAGAATTTATTTTATTACCTACGTATAAAGATGAAATAAATAATAAATATTTTAATATGAAAAGATTTAGCCAAACTTAAATATAATTAAAATGTCACGCTTTAGTTAAAATCTTGGAAAGCTTTTCGTATAGATTATAATATACCTACCTATATATTTATTTTAAGCTAGCAACTCATCCTCACTATGCTCGATTTCATTCCCTAAGTATGTTTGAATCGTCTAAAAACATCGCATTACTGCCTTTTTTAATGAATCGGTTTGGCATATTCGTTGAATGGTGTATTTTTTTTTGTTTTATATATAGATATTTAATCATTTATTTTTCATAATAAATATACACTATCTAGACTTGTCATTAGCGATATAATTAGACAATGAGTTATAATACCTTCCACGACCATCTTTATTTTTATGACTATATTAAGAATACTTTATTATTATAAGTTATATATAACACTAAATGGATAGTAAAAACCTTTATATACATGACCTTTATGTACTAGAATACATTAGATTAATATCTGCTAAACGTAATGTTACCAGTCTACTTTTAACAAACGCATTTCGTGAAAACTAGAGAAAACGCATTCTAACTGAGAATGGGAATTTAACGCTAATAGTGCATCCACACGCCGCTCGCTTTCAGATTGTTGATTGTTGTCAGTAGTGTTGTTACTGTCGTCAAAGTTACAGTCCTCGCGCCTTAAGCTCAGCTTTGCATTTGTGTGCGTGCAGTACGGATAGGCACGACTGAAGGCGTAGCGCGTTGCGAGCTTGGTTTAAAGCCGTTTTAACTGGTTTTTGATGCGCGGCTATTGGCTTTTAGCTATCACTCACACAAATACAAAGCTGAGCTTATGCCTCGAGAACTGTAGTAGTATACGTAAGAGTGGAATATGTTGGACTAAAATATAATTGCGTGTATTATAAGGCTCTTGTGTTGTACATTATTATTTCTAAAGAAACGCAAAATAAAAAGTAGAAGTAAGCAAGCGAACTGGCACTGGTGCCCAAAAGTCGCAAGTGCCGCCGGCCGTATAAATCCGCCATAACATATACATACATAGATGGAACACTTTATTATAAAACGTTTGGTTCAGTTTGTAGTGTACTTACTGTGCAAGCAATGTCGGGTTCGAGTCTCGCTGAGGCCAATTATTTATTTGTTGAGCACGAATGATTGTGCTCCAGTCATGGTTCATATTTATAATATGTGTGTATCAACTAGCTGGTATCCGTAATACAAGCCTCGTAGCTTCAAAATATCGTATCCTAATACCTTCCAATGTCAGACTGTAAAAGCATCGTATGACGTGACTGCCACAAGTATGTTTAATATGAACTAACGAATACATCATAAATCATAATAATTCATCAGAATACTGTACCACATCTATATGTATTATGTATGTAGTATGAAATAATTCGTGTTCGTCTGTTTATCTGCTTACTGACGCCTAGACGCTGTGGTGCAACGACTAACAATGGCTAAACCCTTTATAGATAAATTAAAATAATCTAAAAATTTTTAGTCATAAAACGGATAGAAACTTCGCGTCAGTATGTGTCTATCCCCTAATGTATATTCGAAATAATTATTTTTATTTATATATTCTTTACTACAATTACAGAAAAAAAAAATTTGCAAAGATGGACTTAACTCTTAAAGCGATTTTTTCCAGCCAACCAGTGTTAGTGAGAAGTAATGTCATAAAGCAGGCTAAAATAGTGCAATGCATTTATCCAGGGACGAATCCGAGCAAAGCGAGGGATAATTAAATAAAATCGATTTATTTATATATGACGCATATATAACAATTTGCTCTGTTAGAATTTAAGCAATATTATTACTACTTAGTTACTGTAATGTGTTGTTTTATTTAGGAACTAGTGACTTGCCCTGGCCCCGCTTGGGTTTTCCTTAGGTACGCTATAGCGATGAGTATGGATTTCTGTGAGATGACATATTTTAGTAGTAAATAGTAAGCTATATTTTGACTCGGATAAGCAGATATTACTTAAATAAAATCAATTCAGTCCAGTCGGTTTTCTCATGATCACAGGCAGAAAGACAGACACTTTAAAGATTCTGCCTCTGTATAGATAATAATGACTTTTACTGTACAGATTATAATGAATTTTCAATAAGAATTCCAATAAATATTCGGCTAAGTTAAAATGATGTTATATGTAGATTTATTTCTATAATACGATCAAACTTATGATTATTGTGAAAATTTCGAAGAACTTTTGCCCTGTGAGTCAAAGAAATTGTGTTAGGAGAGGTTTGAAAGGATTTTAGAAACTAATGTATATAAAAAGCAATTATCTACTGCTGCATTGTGCAATTATGAAATATGGGATGAAAATGCTAAAGTGAGAAGAGAAGTAAAAAGAAGACTGGCGAAGAAGAATGCAGAAAAGTTAGTTCTAGTTATCTCTGTTTCCTTTTTTATTGAGTACTGAATCTCTACTGAATTTCTAATATCTGACTAAAAGTTACTCTACTCATAATCTTATTTTACTATCGTATAATGTAATGAAACATTTATTTAGATTTAACAGTTACTACAGTTACAGATCTGCCCCTCTAGACAAATGGCAAACGCTCCGTGTCGATTCTATTTCGATAAACGCTAACGCCTTGCTGTACGCTAACAGCAGAATTCGTTTGTCAAAAGTGACACTTCTGTATGGTGACTTATGTACTAATCTGACGTTTCGTTACATTTGGCTACCAATTACAAATTCGATACGTTGAATCTAATCACTAGTCGTAAGCTTATGTCAATCCCATACATTGATTATTCTATTCTACTAGCGTTTATGCCACTTGTCTAGAGGGGCTGCAGTATGATTTAAATGTTATATAGAATTGTTCATATAATATTATAAGATTTTTCATTTACTGTATATCACTTGCCTTTTCTTCACTTCTGAGATGTCTGTATGGTTATGACTTATTTATGAATTGAATACTAAATATACATATTAAAGTTGTGAGCATTTTATTTACTCCTGTATGATGGAAGGGCTGGACGGATTTGGGTGAAACTTACCTCACAGATAGTCTATACACTTGAGTCCCTAGTATATAACAAAAAACCTATAACACCTAACATTCATCGCCCTCACAAAACACCGAACTTAAGTACAAAGCCGTGTACCATATACAAAGACCGTCCATACAAAAAAGTCCTGAATGAAAAAATACACAAAATGATATATTTTATTGTGGGTTATAAGATTTCTCTTACAAATAAATCATACGGGGGAACAAAATACGGATAGATATGGCAAAGTGTTCCTCACAATGGCGGTATCGTCGTCTGGCGCGAAGGCGGCTACGTCTGGTTCCTTGGCGGGGCTGGGCTGATCTAGAAACGTCGACGCTTGGTCCAAGTTTATAGGTTCGTCTCTGAAAATAACATTGAATAATAATATAAAATGTTTGGTTGTTACGAAAATTATTAAAAGTCAATTGGCCCAAAATACTTTACGTTTTGATCTACGCCAGCGGTTTTTTATATAAATTCTTTTCTAATAAAAATAATCTATGGACCCTTGTCTTTTATAGGTCCTTAAGCCATTCAAGCTTGGAGACCTCGCTTAGAAGTACATAACTAATAGTAGTACTAGTGTATATATGAATACTAGTATTAATATTAATGTTCTCCGACCGATTCCGGTAATGGCGGCCAATATCATTGAGACTGGCCAACTGCGCAGGAGATATTATAGTGCTGCGCGTGTACGCGCAGACACAAATGCACTCTCTATTCCTATAACTTTCATACTCCGGTGGGACGATTGTTCGACACGACCAGTGAGAGCTAAGGCGTAGGACCAACACGCCAACTTCCCAACTCCGGGCTATTACTGAGGCTCACTAAACAGAAAGACTCAATAACTAAACTTGCCCCGACCTGGGACTCGAACCCAGGACCTCTTGATGTATGACCGTATATATAAAAAAAATATACCAGTATATTATGTATAATGTAAATGTCACCGTAAAATTGTAAATACCGCTAGATTATAATTTCGCAATTTACAATCTCGCGAAATTGTAAATGTAATACACTTAGCATACTGATTGAACGTACAATATTTTTCTGTCAATTCGTTTGATGTTCAATGTAAAAAGAACAGTATTTTAATGATTTTAAATTTAAATAACTCAAAGCTTTAGAATCTTCTTTCTTACTATGTTGATTAGGTTGGAGCATGACCACCATGAGCAACTAGAACTTTTGGCATTAGACATCTCATTTCACAATTTAACGGTTTGTAGTTAGATTGTAATCTATCGGTTTACAATTTTACGGTGACTTATATAACATGAATGCATACTTATATTCAGGGAAATGGGCGAGATCGTGCACGTCGTATGTGAGCACGGGTTGTGGGGGCATCATAGTGACAACGGGCGTCTGGTACAGTAGCGGCTCCAAGGGCAGTTCGCGACACTGTACACACACACAAACAAACATACGTATAGTAATCTATATTATAAAGCTGAAGAGTTTGTTTGTTTGTTTGTTTGTTTGATTGATTGAACGCGCTAACCTCAGGAACTACTGGTTCGATTTGAAATTTTCTTTTTGTGTTGGATGATCCATTTATCGAGGAAGGCTGGCTTATTAATTCACGCTACGACCAATAGGAGCGGAGCATCAATGAAAAATGTTGCAAAAACGAGAAAGGCGGGCGTTAGTTCTGCGAGGTATCATACCGCGCGATTCAGAAAGAAATTTGTTACCGGTCTTTAGAACGCGTGCGAAGCCGCGGGAAATGCTAGTGTATTATATAATATTGATATTTTGATTTATTTTAATATACCTGCGGGATTTGCTACAGCGTAAAGAAACTATACTTCGACTACTTTATTTCTTTTAGATCATAATTTTAGTTTTTTCAATGACATGATTAAATATTAAAATGTTAAAAAAATTTAAACGCGTAAAATATAGTATTGTTTTAAAGTTAATACTCTTTTATTTAATAAATCTAATTTGAATTCACAGGTTTCAAATTCAAAAATTCAGTTTACTCGTTGCTTAACTAGATGGCGTTACCGGTATTCTGAATCGCGCTATGGTTTGGTTCGACCTCGATTTCAGGGAATTCTTTGATATGAATCATATTTGCTCTCACATTGTTTGTTTTAAAAGTGAATCAATTATAAAAATAGTTTACGAGTTAATATAAATCAATACTTTAATTCTTAAATCGGTTAACTTCGTCTCAGTAAATTTTCAAAGGCTACCATTCCAAATCTTAAGCAATTCAATAATATTTATTATGAATTTGGAACAATAAACATTATTTTTTAACGATATAATTTTTAATAATATAAAGTGTTTCACTAATTCGAAATATTCGATTTCGACCTGGCAGTAGCATCCTTACAGACTTACATACTGACATTTAGTTAATTCTATATTTTCAAATTGTAAATTAACGATTCAAAAGTGCTCGTAAAAGATTATGCGAATACTTTATATTTAGATTTGATTTCAAACCATTTTTTTAAATTATACTTAAAATGAAATCTAAAATTTCATGTTTTCAAATTCGTAACATAATTGAAGAATATATAAATGAAAATAGAATTTTTATTGCCCCCTGAAAAGTGTAAAGAAACGGAGTTAGCTAGAACCCGCAATAGATATTTTTTAAATAGACTCAAAAATTACACAAAGAATATTATAGATAAGATTCATTCATCAGATCATAGAAGTAAACGTGAAGTCAAACAATATTATGTTTTAACATTGTACAAAAATGATATAAAAATGGTTTTCTTTCAAGGGGATGAGAATCTATGCCAAAAATACAGAAAATATCGATAATAAAATTCTATAAAACATTATAAACATTACTTGTAGTATTTCTGTGTTTATGAGTGTGTGTGTGTGTGTGTGTGTGTGTGTGTGTGTGTGTGTGTGTGTGTGTGTGTGTGTGTGTGTGTGTGTGTGTGTGTGTGTGTGTATGTACTCACGGAGAGCAGCATGCGGTGCACGGTGACGAGGTGCTGCCGCAGGAAGGGCGGCGTGGGGCTGCAGCAGGCGGCCACGCCCTGCACCTCGCGCGGGAGGGTCTCGGCCAGCGCGAGCACCATGTGGTTGGGGAGGAGGTACCTGCGGGGGATGAATATGTGGTTATAGACAGCCATTTTATGGGTTCCGTACCCAAATTACAGTTCGCGTCACGTAAAAAGAACACTGGAAAAAGGTGGTGGGAGGTGTGTTTGCGCATGGATACATTCGCACACGAAATTACTAGGCCTATTCTTTTTTTTTTGAACTAGTCTTTCGCTCGCGATGTATATTGGTTACTAGCAACTCTGCCCGAGCGAATCGCTCGGGCACGGGCTACTCGCCCTAGATTTAGCACAGGCAAAGCCGCGGGATCTGCTAGTTATGCATGTAAACCTTCCTCTTGAATCATTCTATCTATTAAAAGAAAACCGCATCAAAATCCGTTGAGTAGTTTTAAAGATTTAAGCATACATAGGGATATAGGGACAGAGAAAGCGCCTTTGTTTTATACTATGTAGTGATTGGCAGGTACATTTTAAAATATATTAGATAGAATGTTATTAAATAGAATTCTATTAATTAATAAAATATGTTTGATTCAGTGTAGAAAATTTAATCTATTTTTCGTTTAATATATTTTTTAAAATTATTAACTGCATTATTATCAGACTCTTTTTATAAAACAATATATGTACGTCATAAATATTTTTTCTCTATTTTTTATATAAAACCATTTCGTGATTAATAACTTTTGTGTGCGCGATGGTATTATGAACTGACGAATCAATAGCGAGCCGGAAAGCATGCGGCGCGTGCCTTGACGTCCCGCGCCCCCAGATCTTACCACCAAATTTGCTGATAAATCGTCTCTGCGCAACTTGACAGCCAGCGTTCTTTTTACATGACACGAATTATACATAAAAACCGAACTAAAAAATAGAAAATAAAATTTTATTTTAAAAAAAGCGTGGGGTGCATGGTGTCATTATCATTTTGATAATATCTTAAAAAGCACCCCACGCTTTTTTTAAAATAAAATTTTATTTTCTATTTTTTAGTTCGGTTTTCTATAAAAAGCGTGTTTTTTAGTTTTTTTAAACTATTATTTATTTTCTACTTTTTCTAGCAAAAATCATATTTTGCAAATTGAAAAATGGAATAATTTTATCAAATTAGTGTATTGTCATCGGTCCTCAATAAATCTACAAAGTTTGAACGAAATCTGGCCGTTTAAAGTGGGTCAAAATCGCGCCCAAAGAAGTCGGTTACAAACAAACATACAAACATACATACAGGTGAAGCTAATAAAAAGCGTGTAAAAAAAACAAAATAGCCCTCACGTTGTACTCTCATCCAGCTCCCTCGCCTGCGCGTCCCGCCATCTGTATAACAGCCTTAGAGCGGCCATTTGGCGTGAGTTGAAGGATTTCTTAGATCTCACGTACAGAGGCAGGTGGCTTGTTTCTGTTATGACCTCTTTGTTGTATGTCTGAAATTTAAGGTACGTTGGTATAATTCTGACGACACGTTTGGCTTAGTTTGTAGTGACCGTACTTGCTGCGCCAGCGGTCGCGGGTTCGAGTCTCGCTGGGGCACGAATGTTTGTACTCCAGTCATGGGTGTTTATATTTATGTTATGTATTTATTTAAAAAAATTATATATGTAGTATATCAACTATCTGGTATCCGTAACACAAGCCTCGTAGCTTAACACGGAACTAGATAGCGCTGTGTGCAATAATGTCCCAACATATCTTTTCGGATTTTGTCGCGGTTTTATTTGGATTTTTGGTTCCCGACGCTTTACAGCAATCATGGTCACGGGAGAGCCTAAGTTCCTTGACGTCTCAGGGGTTTATATACTTGTTACAGACAGTGTCTACCCACAACTTAAACCTTAGACAGTATGACGTTAGTATACTTAACGATTAGTATTTTTTAGCTATGAAATATTTTCCCGGGTAACTGTCTATCAACATAATTTTGCACATATCTGTTAAGTAGTAGTCTTGTGATGCGTCCCAGACAGACAAACAAACAAAAATAAACAATAAATACAATCTCTGTTGTTACGGAACCCTAATGCCTGGGGACCACCTCGCGCGGCCACCAACGTCGCATCCCGCACCTGCACACAGTCTTTCATATTTCGACATAACTTTTGTGAAGTGACAGTGTTGTAATATCTGAGTTCCCTTTTAAAAAACTGGTAAAGACTTTTTTGATCATTGCATTCGTCACACTTCGACGGTGTAATCACCTTAGGTTAATTAGTTTGTAAAATTAGTTTTACTAAAGTATTTTATAAGTAGAGTTACATTTCATTTGCATCCTCTGACTGTGACTTCTATAATTCTGTCAATAATATTATTTCAATAAGATTTTCCATAAAATAATTCCAATGTACAGATTTTATAATACATAATACATATAGATTATTATTTATATTTTAGTATCAAGAGTCACAATTGACAATATGATCTAGAATTAGGAACAAAGAAAGGAATAGAAGAGTTAGTACTTTTATTTGACTATGATAAATAAATAATATTGTTTCAACTACTACAATGTGTAATCATTATTAAAATCAATTTATCTCAGTTTTTAGAGCCCTACTGTGCCAAATGAAAATGATAATAATCATAGTAAAAGATAATAATATAATAATTGAATGCCTTAGTTGTGTAGATGCTAGCATGTATGGCTAATCATCTCAAGCTCAGGCCTTGGGTTGGAATCCCGAGTCATGTCAAGTACAGTTATTGAATTTTCGTTTACTAAATCTCAGTTACAACTCGAAAAGGGTTTAGTGGTGTTTAAATCACTTAGATAGTAAATATCAGAGTCATACTGGAGTATGAGAGTGACAGGAATAGAGTTTATTTGGGGTCTGCACTATTCTTCTACAGTCTACAGTCTCTATGAGATTGGATGATATGGCCATAATCGGTCAAGAGGTCATTATTATATACATTTTTTCTTATTCTAAAGCGAGCAAGTTTAAATATTATTGTATTAATGAATATATCTATATAAGAATCTCGTATCACTGTGTTTGTTATCGAACTCCTCTGACACGGCTTGATCAATTTTTATGATTTTTTTGTGTATATTTGGTAGATTTGAGAATAGCTATTTTTTAATCCACTAGGTGATAAGACATTTTATGATCTCTAGATTTTATATTTTTAGACCAAATTTTTATTTTTTTTTAAGATTTGGCATCAAAAAATACTTTTAACCCTGAATTTTTATCCATCTACCACCAATCCTCATTTTCTAAATGTGAACGCGGACGGAGTCGAGGGAATTGCTAGTGTATGTTTAAATGAATAAATAAATAAAACCTTACCGCCCCACAGACATGTCGGCTTTGCTCGAACACGGACAGCAGAATATGTTCACCAACGTCCAGCAACTCTCCTTTCATACGACGCCATATATATAGAAGGTAGTGGGTGTCCACTCGTGCGTATTCCATAAGTTCATCTGGGAGTGGTCTTATACGCCAGTCGGCCAGTTGGTACCTATAAAAAGTATTAAAATTTAACTTAAAATATTACTGAGTATGCCTGTAAACATTTTACAAAATAAATTAAATAACAAAATTAAATAAAAAAAAGTGCGTGTGTACAAAGTACCCATGTCAGAAGTAAAACTTGAATTTAAAATAAGGCTAACTCTTCCTCGTCTCTGAGTGCTAGTACTATGGACTTATTTTCTCGTTTCATCGAGTTTGAAATCACAACGATTCTTAAGAAGTTTCACTTCAAAAATAACAAAGAAGAACAAAAAACAAATTTGTGTTTTAGAATTTATTATATGTATAGAGGATACTTTATTAATACAGATGTTTCACAGTGCGGAGTCAACAGCACTAATTCAGGCTTACTTAAGATCCTTCTTAAGTTTTATTGAGATTGATACTTTCAAATATTTTAATTATTTCATTTGTATAACTACGTTAAAGTGACGAGTATAATGTAAGAATTTAATAGCTTTACAGAAATTATCTTTTAAAAAATAAAATAACTTTTAACATCTTCATTGGAATTTACTGTTGTTCTATCAATTATCGGTTGGACAGGTTCAATCGGGGACTTTGACCTTCCTGCAGTACATATTAGAGATGGGTTTGTAGTGTATTATAATAAAACATTTGAAAAACTTCACGATTTACGATGTCATTAATTATTTTCCGCTCCTTAGAATATTTTTAGAACAATAATACCTATGTAAATTGTTCAGTCTCAGCTCCACCACGTCCACTGCTAGATATGGGTCTTCACTTCACCAAACACTTTTTATATTATTGTCTAATATTATTATATTTTATACATAATTTTAACTTTTCCTAATTTAAGACCACTTTAATAATAACTACTAAAATATTTTAATAACTATATTATAAGCCGTTCTCGCGGCTCCGCTCGCGTTCTAAAGGCTGAAAATCAAAAGAAATATTTTTCTCTCGTTTTTGCAACATATTTCATTGATGCTCCACTCCTATTAGTCGTAGCGTGATGTAATATAGCCTATAGCCGTCCTCGATAAATGGACCATCCAACACAAAAAGAATTTTTTAATTCGGACCAGTAGTTCCTGAGATTAGCGCGTTCAACCAAACAAAGAAACTCTTCAGCTTTATAATATTAGTATAGATTTCAGTAGTAAAATTATAATTTGACGGTTTTTTATTATTTATGATATTCAGATCGTTTTCACACAGAAAATGTAAAACATGTAAATTCCGGATCTCTCATCTCTGATATTCTCATGTGTGAGTGATTCCCCACATGATGAATATCTTACCGTGAAGGAAAACATTGTGAGGGAACCTGCACATCCGAGAAAACCTGTCAAGTTCTTGAATGATTCTCCAAAGACATGTTCAGACATCCTACACTTGGTCAGTAAATCAATCTGAATCATAACCCTTCATATCGAAGAGAGGTCTACCCCCAGCAGTGGGACATGTTGGACGATACACAATATATTTCACTTACTTCTTATCGGCTTCCACTCCGCAGTATCTCATCAATAGACTCTTCAAGGAGAGCCCGGATAAGTTGAGAGCGCGAGCAGCTTGGTGGGTGTCGAACATGCCCACCACGTATAGACCGAAGTCGCGTTGCAGCCATAGTATATCCATTTCTGCTCCATGGAACACCTGACAGACATTATTTGCAGGATACAGGCAAAGAACAAAAAAGTGCGTGTGTACAAAGTACACATGTCAGAAATAAAACTTCTTTGGCAAACTAATTTTTAAATCTCGTTTATATTTATAATAAATAATCCCGTCTAAGCTTGAGAGAGGGAGATGGCGCGAAGATCACACCCACGAGTTAGACAGAGTTAGAAATGTCACTGACTCGCGGTGGGCGAGATCTAACTGAGGCTAAATCTTCCCCGTCTCTGAGTGCCTGGTACTATGGACTTATTTTTTCGTTTCATCGAGTTTGAAATCACAACGGTTCTCAAGAAGTTTCACTTCAATAATAAATATATTATGAGAGAAAAGTTACTTAATGTTTAGAAATTAAGTTATAACGACATGTTTGATTCAGTTTGTTGCGCTACTTGCTGTAGTAACAGCGGTCGTGTATTCAAGTCTCGCTGGGGGCATTCTTTTGTTGACCATGAATGTTTGTTCTTAAGCCATGAGTGTTTATATCTAACTAGTCTTTCCCGCGGCTTCGCTCGCGTTCTAAAGGCTGGAAACCAAATACCTCGCAGAGCTACCGGCGTCCCTCCCCGCTAACGACCACCCGTCTTGCACGCGGTAATTATTATTTTGTTGCGGAGTTATGTTAAAACTGTGTAATCTCGTAAGATATTCATTGAAATCAAATGATGCCAAGAACAATTTTGTTCAAAATTAAGTACTTGTGATGAGTAACTTATTAATTTAGGTAAGGATTAATACCGAGTTTATAAAACACCTTCGCAAATAAGGCATTATATTAAAACAAATTTTATTACAGTAAAAAAGGTTAAAGCGAGTCAATCTTAAGAGATAGACATATGCTATCACTGACATTTTTCATTGATGCTCCGCTTCTATTGATCGTAGCGTGATGTTATATAGTCTATAGCCTTCCTGGATAAACTGACTATCCAACACAAAAATAATTTTTCAATTCGGACTAGTACTTCCTGAGATTAGCGTGTTCAACCAAACAAACAAACTCTTCAACTTTATAATATTAGTATAGAATAATATGTATTAATGAAGTATTTTTGGCAAGAAATTCTCAGTACCAGCCACGAGTTGGAAAATTATGGTGTTTCACCATCGCCTCCCAGGGTGGGTGGTATAACCAATTTAAGTTCACCCTTACATGTGGACAGATTTACTATTAAATCGCATTATAAATCATGCAGAAAAAACTAAATCCATCCATTGAATTATTATTATACTCACTTTCAGTTTTTTAGGATCCGTGAAAGACAAGTTCAGCTTGTGGATATGCTCCCTCACGGCTAGCGCGTCGATTATGAAGTCGCCTTCGATCGTCGAGATTTGAATTAGACATGTTATGCCTGGAATAAAATAAGAAATGAATAATAGTTATAAAATTAAAAGTGCGTGTGTACAAAGTAGTAGTGTCCGACCGAAACTGGTTTTTACGACCGAACCCGAAACCGAAATCGAATTTCGGCAACGGTCTCAGTTTCGGCCGAAACCGAAACCGAAACCGAAACTTTCTTATAAGGATCATGTTTTCAGAGAAAAATAAAGAAAATGTATTATAATCAGTCAGTTTTAATTAGTAAAATTAATATAAGTGTTAATTTTATACGGATAACCAGGTAGGTATCTACTCATTTAATTATAAGTGTTAATTTGTAAAAAAACAATTATTATATTGGTACCTACTTAATAATTATTAAATTGAACGCGAAACTCTAAATTCTTAATATTATCACCACTAATGCACTATAGTAAATACCATGTACCTAACTAATGTTTGTTTACATATAGCATTAGCGAAAGAGTTAAATTAACCACAAAATGTTTAGATTTTTAATTTTTTATGGTAAACTTGATTCTACTATAATCTATAGGTACTCCTTTGTTATATAAAATTACTTTTCGAGAGACTCTTATATTATATCACATGATAAAACTTACCGAATTCAAAACATATCACACGAAAACTCACAACAAACAAAATGCACTGCAAACAAACAGGTTACGACATGATTACGCACGTGGACGCGGCCAAATGTCATCGTCGCTTGGATGTCATTTACCGCGCCGAACACACCCGAGCAACGCGCGGATACTCCCGAATGCAGTTTCGGTTTCGGTCGTAGTTTCGGTAGGTTTGCTGCCGAAACCGAAACATAACCGAAACTCGTTTTTTTGCCGAAATTCGACCGAAACCGAAACCGAATATTCGGTCGGACACTACAAAGTACACATGTCAGAAGTAAAACTTCTTTGGCAAACTAATTTTTAAATCTCGTTTATATTTATACTAAATAACCCCGTCTAAGCTCAGGCCCAGATCAGGGGGGTCTTATGAAAACTTGCTAGATTCTCTGAAATATACAGGTTTCCTCACGGTGTTTTCCTTCAACGTTATACAAGTGTTCGAGTTAGAAATGTGTTACAGACGCCATATTTAAATATTATTATATATACAGTGAAACCTGGTTAAGTGAGACATTAAGGGACCTGCAATGTCGTTTCACTTATAGAGGTATTTCAGTTACCCAGTGTCTCAGATATCCAAGTATAAATAAATATCTGTCTCATTTACAGAGGGTTCCATTGATTATTGACAGGTTATTTCAGTTATAAAGGTGCGATCAAATAAAACAATGTTATCTCAGTTACAGAGGTTTATGCATATAAAATTTTCTCCCTGTCTCAGTTATAGAGGTAACTATGATGATAAATCGAAAGAACAAATCCCAGATATAGAGGTTTTCTCGTCCCACTAACAGAGGTAATTCAGTGCCAAAGTGTTGGGACCTCAGCATAAGTTCCAGTTATGGAGGTTTCTCACTTATCCAGGTCCCACTTAACCAAGTTTCACTGTACTTTCATTTCGCGGTCGCGTTTTAGAACCCAAGTTCTTATATTTTATATATACTAGAACCTTCTCCGAAATACGCTGCATTCTATGAAATACCTAAGTACCTATGTTGATCCGATATGTAGTTTTTGCACTTAGACTACACTTCTCCCATTTTTTAGTATAGAGAAGTGATGTACATCATTATTTTTTCAAATCCATACATAAAACCTATGTGAAGTTGGCCAACAGACGAAACAATAATTAACTTTCATCGATTCTATTCGATTATACCTACTACGTTTATACATATTATATTTCTATATAAATATATAATGTATGTACACGAAGTTAACGACTGACTAAACAATAATTAGTTTTTATCGATTGTATTAACATAGTACATTTTTGTATTAGATTTTACTGCTTCTTAAATCGTTCGTACCTCTACGGAGTGAGGGCTGAGTAAAATCCAGTTAAGGCGAAAAATTCACTTCTAGGTAAACAGGTCAAATAAATATAAACAATAAATTAAAAGGTATGGACATTATTACAACAGCGCCATCTAGTTCTGTAGTAAGTTTCGAGGCTTGTGTTACGGATACAAGATAGTTGATATACTACACATTTATAAATTTTAAATACATACATATTATAAATATAACAAATGACTGGAGTAAAAACATTCGTGCTCAACAAATGAATGCTCCCAGTGGAACTCGAACCCGCGACCGCTGGCGCAGAAAGCAGGGTCACTACTAACTGAGCCAAACGTGTCGTCAAAAATGAGTTATTAAATACTATATACTTTGAAGTGTAAAATGATGATAGTAACCAAATTCTCAGCGGTATACAATCCGGTACAAACGTAGTACAATCGAATACAATCGATAAAACCTAATTATTGTTTAGTCGGCTGTTAACTTCACATAGGTTTACATACATATATTTAAATAGAAACATGCAATCTAGACTCCAACACTAAAAACTGACATACCTTGATAAGTCCTGTAGGAATGATGTTCAACATCAATTGCCAACTCTTCAACCGTATCCAGATGGTTGACCAGTTCATTCACTTGTTCCTCAGTCTCTATGTACGTGAATTTAGTGTCTTCGAGGGGTGGTGGGAAGGTCGGGGGTTCAAAGTCTGGTTCCACAAAGTGAGCGGGGGGCTGGTAGAGATCTAACTCCACTTTGTAGGGGTGTTCGTATCTATAAGGACAATTTAAGTTATTTAAATTTAACTTTAGAATTCACTAGTTACTAAAAAATGGCAACTACAAAACATGTCAGCACACGTACTATG
Organism: Boloria selene; assembly: GCA_905231865.2. Classification (NCBI taxonomy): domain Eukaryota; kingdom Metazoa; phylum Arthropoda; class Insecta; order Lepidoptera; family Nymphalidae; genus Boloria; species Boloria selene. The sequence continues at coordinate 16,162,262 of HG993131.1, forward strand.
GTTAAAAACAACATTAAAATAAGTGAATGAGGAATTACCTATAACTTTTTAATACCTACAGCCATAGTTATACTAAAGAATATTTTAAAAAATACTATACTGTTACATCATATCATGGGACATGACAAACACTGTTTAATACCTTTAATGATTTTTTTAATCCCAAAACATAGTCTAAAATCCAACTTAGGTACATTAAAGAAACCTTAAAGCTGCTACAAGCAAAACAATCTATATTAATAATTTCGTCAAGGGGTACGGTAGACTCGATCGAAACCTTACCTGAATAATAAAACATAAAAAAATAAAGATTTCGAGTCGACAATATATAGGTATCCCCGCAAAATTCGGAGTGTCGAGTATTTTTTTAATTCTAATGATGACAAATCGAACTCTAGCGAAACTCACTAACAACAAAAGACACAGACAACAAAAACACAACAAAAGTGTATAAAATAAAATAGTATAATTAAATAAAATATAATATATTTACTACATAAAAAAAGAATACTTTATTCTTAAAATACCTTTAAAAAAAGAGTAATATAATAATGTGTTCTAAACTCTTAAATCATAATTCCGTACTTTAACTTATCAAATGATGCGTAATAATTTCTCATCTAAGATGGCGTTATTAATATTTTTATTATTTAATTTTAGTAAGTGTTAATTATATTTTGCTATAATATAATAGCGATTTAGCGCGAGCGAAGCCGCGGGTTCCGCTAGTAATTATATAATTAACGTTTCGATACCTCCATTTGCAAGTCGGCTAACTCTGAATCAGTATCATACACTATCAAAATCACAAGTACCTAGTTATGATTACACTTCGTCCATCCGTTTTAGATTAGGATACTTAGAATAATAAAGACGCTAACTCAGCGTCTTGCGGCCCGCCCGGCATCCGCCGGCCGAGAATGTACTTCAGACATTAAAGAAGCCTCAAATCGACTACATGACGCATTTTGTTTTATTTTATTAATTTAGTGTTAATTTTAATTTAGTTATAATTTGTACTAACTGTACCAGTGCTTTTAAAAAACGCTCCGAAACCAAAATTACCTAATTCAATATTTACTATTTATTATGAATTCAAAACAAAAATATTTTTACTAAACATACATTTTTAATAATAATGTAGTAAATAAAAATCATGTTCCCGAATCTTAATATATGTATAAAAGCGAAAGGTCATTTACTCATCACGAAATTTCGGCAACCGCTTGAAGTATAAAGATGGTAGGTAAATATGGAGTAGTAAATTAATTTAATAGTAAAAATGGAGGTAGTTTATAGTTAGTAGACGTCCGCTAAGAATGGATTTTGCGACAGAGCCGGATGAAGGAGATCTAAATGCTATTGCAAGTTTCAATAACACTTTCGCTAAAAAAATAAAACTCAACTTAGTACGAGCCCGAGGGTGAGTCGACAGTAAGTACTTAATATTATTGAAATAATAAAGTATTTAATGTCCCCTGAGAAATGAGCTTAAACGGAGTTAGCCGAATCGAAAATAAATGTATCTACTTATGTATATTACTCGTATGTAAAACGAAACTTCGTCGAAACTAAATTAAATACGTCATAAAATTCTTTCCATCTTATATTATATCTTATTAACTTGCTAATTTAATACATAATTGACTTGAAAGAGATATTAAATACCTCCTACTTTAGATTAAGCGGTTTGATTCCTGATCTGAAAAATAGACTATGATTCTCTCTTATGACTTTGATCTTTTGGGTTCAGCTCGAGTAGGTAGAAAAACCTAAGCGAAACGAACTACTATAAAAGAAATGACAAAATTGGTATTTGCAAAACAATATTACACAAATATTTATTTACTTAATTCGTTTTTTTTTAATATCCCTTCCAAAAAATTATAGTTACAATGAATTCATCAATTAGTGTTCACTTACCCAACTGCTGTACCCTCTTCATTATACAGAATGTTCAAAGCCAACGGTTTTATATTATTCGGTTTATCAGATATCTTCGGAACCCAGAGGGTATCTGAGTTGTCGATTGTGTCTTTGAAATTTAGCTGCGGACGCGGTATGTTCTTAGCCCCAATAAAAGTCGTAGATCCCACCTAAAACAATAATGAAATAACCTATAATAATAATTAATTCGATATTTTTAAAGTAAGGACATCGGCTGCGAAAGTAACCCTAAGGTGGTCGATAGTATAAAAGGTTTCAAGAGTGAATAGGTAGCTACTGAATAAGTGCGACTTCGAGTACTCGACGAGTACCTATGACCGCGTTACCACTTCCATCAGGTGGAATGTAGTCAAGTACTAATTCAGAATGGTACAAAAAAAACAACCAATCTAAACATAATATAATAATATCCTGTGCATTAAATACTTTTTTGGAAAATCTTATTGAAATAGTCATAATTATCGATATAGACGCTGTATCTATAGTATTAATAATAATTTATGTCTGACCGTCATCGTATCATGAGAAATCCACTGGACAGATTTTGTTTAAAATTTGGTACGAACCCAGATGGATGGAGCGAAGGTGAGTCGCTAGTAGTACGAAAAAATATTGTCAGTTGAATAGATTTTTGAATCTACATAGTTTTCGTTAAGATGCGTTTTATTCGCAATGTAATAATACAATACTCTCTGAGCACCATAAAATGTCACTAGTGATTTTTAGTGTTCCTATAAACGTTTCAACGGTTAGTATAGATTTCACAGAGAATTGATATTTTCCTGTAGTAAATAATTTCTTATATGTTGACCTGGAAAACTAATTTCATCGAAATCTATCAAGAGGTTATTCTTGTGATACGATCACAGACAGACAGACAAAAATTCTAAAACTAATATTACTTAACAGTACAAATTCAATATAATAATTTCATTATATTTTTAAGACTTCACTTCACAAAGTTTTAATAAAAAATCCTTCTACTGCTTCCCTTTCTTCCAAATTTTCCTGGCAAACTTTTCCTTACTTTCGTAATGACGCACTTACAAGCTTTCAGCAATTATTTTTTGTGTTGTAATATAATATAAGTATATTATTATGTAATAGTTGGTTGAAGAATATTTGGTATGTTAGTAAATGATGCTAATGTGCGATAATCTTTAAATGAATAAGGTACTCGAAAAGTCGGGAACCAAAAATCTAAATAAATTCGCAACAAATTCCGAAAAGATAGTTTATTATCAAATGTTCGCGTAAACCTTAAATAGTATTATGAATAAGGCAAGTGTCAGCTCGCACATCTATAGTTTGATTTTGCCTGTTTTGTTCACTTTACTTACGCATTGATAAATTATCTTTAAAATAATAAATATATATTTAGTTCAAAACAATGTTTCATATTTTCATATTTTTTACTTATTATTAAACAAAGCTTGTGGCTAATGAACCGACAAAGTCGATCGACAAAAAAATATGATGCATTACAAGTTCGCGGAATGGGTCGATAGGTGATTAGTAGGGATGTCGCTGAATTATTGACAAATTGTTCAACTCATTAATAGTATAAATACCGGGTTTTATCGTAATTAGATTTTTAGCTATCGTCGAATAAACAAGTACAGGAATTAAAAGTGATTTATAAAGGATAAAATAATGTCAAAACCCCCGACATAAAAAGTAAATGTAGCGCGAGATATAATATCCGTCGGGGGCTGCCATGAAATGAACTAGTTTTGTAGTTTTATTGTAACGTGAAAATTTGAGACTCTTAGCGCTATAATTACACCCTTAATGGGGAGGCCCCTACAGTGGGGACCTTCCTTTAGAAGTTGATGATGATACCTACTTATTTTTATTTACAGTGAAATTTAAAATAGTGATGGCAACATTTGAAAATATTTTATCCCTTTTTCAATTACTTCTTAATCGTCGTGGGTGTTATCAAAATTTTTAATTTTGCTTTTTATTTCAAACTTTTTAGAGAGCGTAGATATTATATTATGTACATAAAGCACCGCCGCAGGTGTTTGCCCGAATGACCCTATGTAAGATACGCCTACAGTATCAAAATCGGATAAGTAGTTTTGGACATAAATGTCTTTAATATGCAGTAGCTAATATAAAATATATTACTGCCCTCTAGTGAGTTACTACCGTAACATCTATTTAAGAACCCTTACTAATTAACCACATTCGGCATCAAAACTGGACAAGTAGTTTTGGTTTGGCACAAACAAATATTTACTGCAGCGCACTCTGGGGAGAACATGCACCAATCTAAGAACATGCACCAATCTAACCCGCACCCATAAATGAAAACTGCATCAAAATGGGGCCGGTAGTTTTGGAGAAAAATGGCAACATATATTTGCACAAACAAACAAACATCCTCTCACACCAAAGGCATATACCGTCTCGGTTCCGTCGTGGGAAAAAATATGTTGGGACAACATTGTAATGTAGTCCGCGGTAAGCTACAAACCTTGTGTTACGGATACCAGAGAGTTGTGACACTACGTATATATGTATAACTGTATAACTTTAAATAAATAATAAATATTTATTAAAATAAAATAAAACATAAATAATTTTAAATATTATAAATATAAACACCCATGATTGGAGTACAAACATTCGTGCTCAATAAATGAATGTCTACAGCGGCACTCTAAACCGCGACCGCTAGCGCAGAAAGTACGGTCACTACAAACGGAGCCAACTGTCGTCATAATATGGAGAAAATCGAGTTGTCTAAAGTAAAGTTCCTTACCACGCAAGAAAAATCGGTTCAGGTCATATTGGAAGATGTCATCCGTTTACGGGGACTCTTGTCCAATTAAAACTATGGTTAACAAGGGCCAGAAAGACCGGTCGAATTGACCACTTCGGAAATTATTCAAAGAGTCGAAAAATGAATACTAGAAGATGCCCGACTAAAGAAAAAACAGCTCGCACTAATGGTTCGAGTATTTTCAAATTCCATTTTCAACTATTTTTACCAATCTTGGCATAACTAAAGTCAGCGCAAGATCCAGGCTTCTCGTGCAGTTTTTGGACCTCTGTAGGGAATACAAAGATGGAGAGTTAGCCCATATTTTTTTCTGGTGATGAACTTCAGTCCATCATTATAAAGATGAGACTAAGCAGGACTCTTCAGTTCAGTAGCACAAAAAAGGCACACCAGCACCCAAGGTGTCTCTATAATTGGAGATAACTACGTTTTAAGATTTTGAGTATATACATAAGTTAATTTAAAGATCCAAAAAAAATATTGGGGTAGCAGGCGAATATATCGAAAAGGAAAAATAAATTTCAATATTTATTTCGACCCCTCTACCCCCATTCCGTGCACCTAAAATTATAACTAATACTTTGAAAAATCACGCCATAGTCTACTACGCTGGCAAGTGCGGGTTAGGGGTCTTCACATGAGTTTCGGAAACAGCTAAAGCATTAAGGTCTCCTCCCCATGTTTCCTTCACCGTAAGGTGTAAAAATGTTAACAATGGTTCGCACATGAAAATAAAAGGTGCTAGTCCCGGTTTTGAACGTACTTCATTGATCATCAGTTTCCTAAGCGAGCACATTATCTCTGAGCTTATACCACATAGACTAGCCTGGATTAGCCAAGCTATAAAAGAAAATTTACAAACATTAACATTAAGACTTGCATGTCCGTCTTTAGAACGCGGGTGGAGCCGCGGGTATTGCTAGTTAAATATATAAGAATTTCATGATATTTATTTATGTACGTGAATTTTCCAAATTTCAACATCGTTCGTGATTTTTAAGACTTAATTACACAACTACATAAAGTTTTATTAAAAACATTCGTACTGCTTCCCGTATTTCCCAATTTCCCTGGTAAATATTTCCTTACTTTCGTAATGACGCACTTACAAGCTTTCAGCAATTATTTTTTACATTATAATAAATGTTATTTGGAATGCTACGCTTAGAATGTGCCCTATCTATACAAAAAGGACTTGCCCAATAATTTGATACGTTTTCTACGTGACACACATACACATGTGAATATACTTGTTAGGCCTTTGATATCTTAAAATTCCGCATTTTCAACCAAAGAGATTTTTTGGATTCAATGGAACTTGTCTTTGAATACTGTATCGATTTTAATACAAGTTTTCAGTACGCGTCTTTCTTATATGAGGCGTATGTGTATAACACTGAACGGCTGTTCATAAAAGTCTATAAAAAGCTCCATTTACATATAAAAGAGACCAACATTCAGGTATTCGTATTTATAATGATGAAAACATCACATTCGTGACGCACCTAGCTTTACCCTCATCATCCTTACATCAATCGAAGCGTATCTAAACCTATGCAACTCACAAGGCCACCTAACTAACATTCCCCATGCGAGAAATCACAATATTCACAATAGAAAATTCATAGTGTATGAATTTTATTACTAAGTAGGATAGTAATGTACGGTAAATTAAACACATCGATAACTTATAGGTTCTATATCAGTTAACAAAAAAATGAAATGGATTGATAGAAATCAATTTTCAACTAGCAAGTCGTAACACTCGTGATCAACAAGCACTATGATAAATTGACGTCCATTGAAAGAGAATTATACAATTGGGCCGGCATAGTCGGTACGTTTGGACGTAGATTGCCAATGGGTCTTGTAGTGGAGTGAAAGTCTGGATATTTTAGGTTCGAGTCCCGGATGAAGTCGTTTTTTCCTTTAAGTGAGTTAGAGCAAAAAATACGTGGACCTCGTCACTGATCTTATAAGTCGTGTTGAATTAATAACCCATTGGAAGGATGAAGAGGTGTGTTTGCGCATTCATACAATTTGTCTTTGTTCAAAAAAACATTATTACGAGATTAATTCGGCTGGACGTATTAAAATCGATGTACGCTGACATTCTAGTTGACACCGATGTACGAATGTATGTGCGCGCATCTTATCTAATTGCACTCAAGTTACGATGACAATTAAGACCAATTGAATACGTTTACATTAAATGTCTAGATCGGTTCTTGTTTTCAATATGCTTCATTGTGAGATATAAATAGCCCCTAGACGACAGATTTTTTTTAGTTTGGTTATACATATAACGTTTCAGTTCTACAGTTCAATACCAAAGAAACTAGTGTGAATGACTTGTATCTCCATTATTCACTTGATATCCATACATACCTATACATAATAAAGTTCTAACGTAGTCGAATCTGTAAAATACCTTAATATTTTTTTTTAATATTGAAGCCAAATCTTTACTCTTTACAATTTTTAACCGACTTCAAAAAAGGAGGAGTATATATGTTTGTCTGTCTGTTTGTCTGTGAAAGCATCGTGAGAATACCTACAGATATACCTATATGATGATGAAATTATGTATAATGATAGTTGGTGTAGCATATTTTTTACAAAAATATGTAATTTCTGACAAATGTCTTGAAATTGTTAAAGCGTACCTAGGGACGAAATCAAGCGAAGACGGGCTAAGTCTGAAGTGACGGAATAATTTAGTTTTACCATTACTTTTATCTTAACTACTTAAAGCACTTAGATATCTAAAATAATATAAAAGTTAAATGGTCTTGGGGGCTTTCATGTAGAACTATAAAAGGCTGACTTATTAGGTACCATATACATTATCGTCACTTTAAAACTAACAAGTAACAACTGTCTAGACAACACACGCAAACTACGCAATATTTTTTACCTTATAACCTTTAAAACTTTAATATTCAAAATACCTACCCGTATCACAATATTGGTTCATTGGCGATGAGCATCTAAATTATTTATCCAATCATAAAATATTTTTTAAAATTTGTTCAAAATTATTAAAAGATGGATACTTAGTTCTTATCCCGATAATTTCCTTTTTTTATTACAAAACTAACAATTTTATTATCTGGGAGGTATTCCGGAGGGAAAACCCGAGACGCGGTTTCCCTAAGATTTATATTATAAATCTCATTGAAATAGTAATTTTACACCATACAAAATCTAGATATTAGAATTTTTGTCACACTGACTGTGATCGCATCACGAGACAACTACGGGACAGATTTTAACGAAATTTGGTATAATGATAGCTGGTTGTGCGGGTGAATATAGGACACCTACATTTTACTGCAGAAAAATATATTATTATTATTCCTGAGAAATCTATACTAAAAGTTAAAATGGAGCGAGGGTGAATATACACACACACAATATACACCAGTATTATTATATAATATTAACTCAATAGTAACTTGGCGCACCCCATTTTGGGGACATGATTAAGCTTTGTAATTTTCGACCGAATGACGAATCTTTCAACCGGAAATAAAAATTTCAAAACGAACTATAATTATTATTCAAGAGATATATTATCCGATTTTAATGAGGTTTCATGGTTAAATAATTTCAATGCGGGACTTTAAGATAAGCATAATTAAAGCTATGTACTACAAAAACTAAGTGAAAGGGTTAACTTTAATATATTATATATGTACATTACATTATATAATGTTATCAGTTTTGAGTTTATTTTAAGAAAATGCTCCTTATTTTATCATACTAAATGTATTAAATGTTTTATTTGACGTTTCGTCCGCTTTACAGCAATTATCTCTTCCGTCACTATACGCGACAAAATCCGAAAAGACAGTTTTATTTAAAATGTATAGAAATCAAGTTATTTTTGTATTGTAATATATATAGGTTGATAATTTCACAAAAACTAATTCACTTAATTGAAACGTCAACACAAAAGATATAATATAACACACATCCCATAATACACGAAAAACGAAGTTAAAAAACAGAAAGTGGTACAAAATATAGCAATAAAGAGACGGGAAAAATAGATATGCGATTGATATTATTAAAGAGTTGAAGTAAAACTTCTTTAGTAGGTATCACGAAAGTGAGAATCAAATCTATTATATAATAATAATTTATATAATATTATTATTAATTAAGAAAATACTAAAATATCATAAAATAATTATTATTTTTTTTTGACGACACGTTTGGCACAGTTGGTAGTGACCCTACTTTCTGCGCCAGCGGTCGCGGGTTCGAGTCCCGCTGGGGGCATTCATTTGTTGAGCACGAATGCTTGTACTCCAGTCATGGGTGTTTTTATTTATAATATGTATGTATTTAAACTTATATATGTAGTATATCAACTATCTGGTATCCGTAACACAAGCTTCCTTAGCAGCTTACCACGGAACTAGATGGCGCTGTTGTAATAATGTCCAAACATATTTATTTATTATTTATTTATTTATTTACAAAAATATACCAATTTATTAAAAAGTAATAGTATAAACGATATATAGCCATTTTGTTTTAATTTACTGCCAGTGCTAAAGAAGTACTTAAACGTATAAAGGTTATATATAATATTATAATTAATTTATCATTATTTCTTACCTGTATCTTAGTGATAACGTGTTTGTTCGTCCACGGCGTGTACGTGACCCCCGGGGAGAGCTGGCCGCCTGGCGTGCTCACTCTGCACACATTGTCAATGTTGATGTTAACTCGGTCCAGCAAACAGTCGGTCACGTCTATTATTTTCTCTGTGTTGTATTCGATATCATTTCTGTTTGTTCAAAATTTATTATAAAATAATTAATTTTTAACACATTTTTTGAACAGACTTCGCTTCGGTATAATCAAAAATCTTACTTTAAATAGTTTTTTTTAAACGATCAATGTAGGACAAGCAGACATACATACAAAAAATAGGTTGCGAATCTTTTATTTGAAGTCGGGTAAAAAGATTAATCGCTTTGAAAATGGGAAGAATTATAATTAATTCATTAATAGAAAACGCAAAGCTGCATGCATAATTATAAGTTTAATCTTTTATAGACTTCCATCTTTCCCGTCAAAATCCGTCCAGCCGTTTCAAAAATTGGCCGGAACAAAGAGACAGACAAAAATTCAAAAATTTAAAAATTGATTTTTTTTTCTTTTATGTGAGCACCTTATATATTATAATATAGACTTAGTAAAAAGCTGTTAATTTGAAATTAAAAACTTAAGTACTTCAATTTTATTCATATGTCTAGATGTATAGATAGATCTACCACTTCTTAACACCATTTGTTTAATATGTGGTCAACGATGCTGGTGTCATAATTAGAAATGTGTAAATTATGTTAGTAATTAAGTAATGTTTTATTGTGATCACTGTTTGCTGACCCAAATAAATTTAAAAAAAAATCTTTACGCACTTTCCTTGTACGGTGATATGTACTGGGTATTCCATTACATATTGATTTATAGCACTAGGGATTTATTTAGTCCTCCAACCAATTAGGATATCAATATAATAAAATAGTTTATTTTAATGAAACTAGCTAAATCACAATAAATAAAAAAATAAACATAAACAAACATAAAACAAATATTAAAAATGCAAGCAAAATTAAAAACTATTTAAAAACATTTTAAATAGAAAATAACATTTGTTTAAAATAGTATTTTTTTTAAATTTGTTTAAAATTCAATAATAGGCACGCACAAAACTAAAATTACCATTTAAAGTCCAACAGACTCTTTATGAATACATGTTGCATAATAAAAAGACAATATAAACATCTATGTATGTCTAAGAAATATTATAGCAACGTTGAAGGTTCAGCGAAGTGAAATGACGGTGGAAATTGACCACTTAGGTAAAACGGAAATTGACTAGGTACAGTAATTCAATTTACGCTGTGCAATTTCACTACAGAACGCTTTAAGAGCTGCTAAGCTATATAGAAGTGTATAGTATTGTGTATTACACTTTATATTTCCTATAGTATTAAACTTCATTTGATTATTTTATTTTTACCCTAAATTATTATTTAAACGCACAAAACATACAGACTGACTCCCAGACATTGACAAATAAATGAAAAATTTACACAAATATTTGTTGTACACAGGTTTCGAACCCGCTGCTTCAGATTACTTTAGTAGTACCAAAGCAAACTTGATAAGAGTGTGTTATGTAATAAAATTTGCAAGTCTGATTCATCAAAGAAAACTTTGGTAGAATTTATTGTTGCAACACAAAAGTATTTATACATATGTATATAGATATTTTAATTGAATGTTTATGTTAAGACAGTGCACAGATGAATAGGTTCTTTATAATAAAAAATGAAAACCCTTTTATACAGACAGACAAAAAATAAATTATATTTAGTTTTTTTATTAAGACTGTAATCTGACAAGACTTATAGCTTTTTTAATAGACAAAAGCATCAGCAGATTTAAAGACACAAAATAGATACTGAAATCATAGATAACAACCAAATAATTTTAAAAGAGAAATGAAGCATAAAACCAAGTAACAAAACAGATAATATTCATTTAAAAAAATATATGTTGGTCGCTTTAGCAATTTGTTGAGAACTTCGCATCATAAGAGCATTACTATATTAATTAAATGTCAAAAAATATATTATATAATATACGGTTGTTAAGGAAAAAAATATATTGTATATAATTTTCATGGAAGAAAGGAATGAGGTAACTTTATGCAACATGAAAAGAAATAAAAAATATCTTATATGTATAATAGTATATATCAATAAGCAATATTCTATACTTTGTATACACATATAAGGTAAAAGTAAACAAAAATTGGTAGAAAATGGGTAAGCAAATAACTTAAAAGGTTTTAAAACTTTTTAATTCATAAAAAAAATCTATTAACTACTACACTTACTGCTTCAACTTCACAGCCGGGACTTCTGTTATTATAATGTCACTTGATTGTAAAATAACATTTTTACTTAATTGGCATGTAACAACGTTGAAGTCATTGAAAGTCTTGAATATGTCATAAGAAGCTCCTCCGGGTAAATAATTTGATGACTTTATAGTTCTGTGCACTGTTGTGTAGCCATCCTGAAAGACGAGGAAGCATTACCAAACAGAAAATATTAAAAGAAATTTGAAAACTACAATAGCATGCTACATATGCATTTTAATATATTATTTATTAATATACTAATGACTGACATTTGTTTTGCTCAGGTTGGTCGCTACATATATTTTAACTGATAGTGTACATTTTGAACATGAGTTATTTTCCTGCAATGAAAAGTATTCCATATAATAAACAACCTATTATCAAACCAAATTACATCAAAATCTGTCCAGTGGGTTTTGTGATGCAGTTAGAGACATACAAAAATTATTCAAGCAAGTTTAAAGCAATATGATATTGGCACATGCAATGTGTAAAATGCTTTGTAATTAGAAAATTATATTTGTTGGGACTTTTTTTTGTAATTTTTGATCTGCATAAGGCCAAAAATAATTGTATGTGACTTACATAGGAGCCACAACTATGTGTGCTAAATATTACATTTAATGCAATTGTTATAATACATAATAAGAATAATTTCATTATTGATGTATTGTGGAATTTTTTATAAATGATTATGCCAATAAAAATACTCCTTACCTTTTATGTATTACTTTGTTATGGTACACAATATTATCATCATTTAACAATTATTTTATAAATAAACAAGAGATAAAGCACATTACTTTTTAATAAAACTATAAGACAAGCTTGACTGCATATTTATATTATTATATCATATTATACCTATACTTTCTTTAAATTCCTGTATGAATTGTATAATAAAAACATTTAAATACAAATAAAACTGAATTATAGGATGATTTTTATAATATGACCTTAAGTTAAGTAATCTATCAATAAAATATTTTGCAAATACAACAAATTATATGAATTTAAGTTATAACTTTTAAATAATGCAATTTTTATGTTAATAAATGTGAGTAGAAATATTTTCATACAGCTTTTGGCACATGACCTTAATAAAAACTATCTTTTGTATTAACATTTTGGTCATAGTCTTAATAATAACATATTTGTTAAAAAATATTATTTTTTTTACTTTCTGAGACTAGCCAACTTTATATTTACAATTTATTATAATATAGCAACCTCTTTAGTTGTATTAGTCCTTGGCGAAGTTTTATTCGCTGCGTTGACATTGTGCAAGATAAAATAATTATTTCGAAGAAAATCATCTCAAGTTGCTTCCATGCTTCAATATAATTTAACTGCATCTCGGTGACGTATTGTCTACCTTGATTAAAATATTTTCTTTGTCCATGAAACAAATTTCGTTATCTGGTCACTTCGGACCAGATCGAAGCTGATATCTAACATTCTATATGCAAACACCTATCATCTCGCTAATCATACTTGAGTGGATCAATTGGAACGGATAGAATTTGACCTATTTTAGAAAAATCAAGTTTTTATTCAAGCTCAGAAACAACTATTACGATACAAACACATGCTAGATTTTGTCAAAGAGGATGTTGAACTCATCGTACGAGCATACCTGGGTGACTGATGTTAAATGTGGGTAAAACTCTGGAGCCTCTGGATTTAAAACGGAATTCATGATGTTTAAAAAATACTAAAACATAAATAAAAGTAAAATGAAATATCACTACTCCATGCAGGAGCTCGGCTGTGAAGAATGAAGTGAAGTGAACAGTAGGAGTGAGCGTTCCAAAGACGAACCGTTTTTGACAACCGTTTTCTGTTCGACGACGGAAGAACCGTTTTCATATTCTGACTAAAACAGTCTTCGTTGCGAAACCAGTCTTCGAATGTGTGATATGATTTTATACTTAATGTCCCTAAAAATAAAGTCGAAAATGTAATGTCCTGCAAAATTTTCGTTCGCGCTTTTCAAAAACAGTCTTCGTTGCGAACTAGTCTTCGAATGTGTGATATGATTTTATACTTAATGTCCCTAAAAATAAAGTCGAAAATGTAATGTCCTGCAAAATTTTCGTTCGCGCTTTTCAAAAACAGTCTTCGTTGCGAAACCAGTCTTCGAATGTGTGATATGATTTTATACTTAATGTCCCTAAAAATAAAGTCGAAAATGTAATGTCCTGCAAAACCGTTGCGCAACCAGTCTTCGAATGTGTGATATGATTTTATACTTAGAAATTAAAATGCAGAATATAACAAAATAAATTAAAAAAAATCTAAAACGGCACCAATACTCAAACAAAACCAATTTCTTAGTTTTAATTTTAAACATTATATAATTTTAATAAATTTAATAATAAGTGAATATGGAATTATATTTATTTAATTTTCGTTAAAACTTCGCAAACAAAAAATCTAAATAAATCCACGAGAAAATCTGAAAACAGTTTTATTTAGAAACAGTTTACTCGTTCAGACGTGAAGAGGATACAAACACACAGACACACAAATTTGCGCATTTATAATATTAGTAGATGATAAATTTACTCTTCTTGCGTCGCAGTTCTAACGACTAATTTACAATTGAAAACCATGAAACATGTCAAAAAAATGGGTCCCTCGTTTCATACGTTTCACACAACTCTATTGCAACTAGTTGCGAACGAGAACCGTTTCGAAGACTAGTTTTCGTCGTAGGGAAAACGGTTGCGTTTCGTTATCTCTAAAGTCGACAACGACTCACTCGTAGTGAACAGGCGAAACACAGATTATAAAGCAGTACACAGATTATACTTATACATTGTATTTTATGCGCAAAATGTTGCCAGCCTAGTAGATATTTATGCCTATTTAATAAAATATCTAGAAATAAATTAAATCTGTATCTACATTAAATATTTTCTGAAAAAGTTATAGACATATTATTATTTATATAAAGTCCAAATTATTGGCTTTTAAAATTTTTGTCCGTCTCTCTGTATGTGTGTGAATGTTTGAAAATATTTGAATAAAATTGGTGAATAATGTAGTAAATATGATTAAATAAAAATTTAATAGTAAATATGGTTACTTTTTGTCTCATTTTTGAGAATTCTATACTTATCATACCGACTAAAAGGACAAACTTGAGTGGAGCGAGGGTAAGTATTTAGTTATATATCATAGTAATAATGAAAAATTTAAGGGTCTAATGATCTAAAACTGAATATTCTTTCTCTAATTTGAATTTATCTTAGAACCACATGCTATAAGCTAGTGCATGTTTAAATTTTTGTGAATATTTGACTTTTGGCACAAAATTATCCTTTCTTTTTAGGCGTTATAATAGTAATAATAATAATAGAGCTTTATTTATTCCACGGATAAATTGTACAAGTTTTGGCAATTTATGTTAACTATTACATTAAATTACTCCACGAACCTCTTCTGGGTAAAAGCTTCCTCTAATCCCTTTCACTTCTCTTTGCATTTAGGTATATCCATACAATGCTTTCCTAACAATTCCACAAAATCATTTACCCAGCGCTTCTGTGGTCTCCTTTTATTTATGTTCACCTCTTGTCCTTGCATCTGATGATGTGGCCCGCCCACCGCCATTTAAGACTTAGAGCATTTAAGATTGTATCACTCCTAATTTGTTGTATTTTTCTCAGTTTTAACATACTTCTCTCCATAGAGCGTTGACAGGTTGTTATTTTAGCTTTTATTTGTTTGGAAAATGTCCATGTCTGGCTTCCATACGTAAGGGTAGGAAGAATGCAGGTATCCATTATTAGTCTTTTGAATTTAAGTTCATATTCACCCTTTAACATTTCTTTATGCTACCAGAACTTTTTCCATGAGCAGTTAATCCTCCTATCTACTTCATCTTCATTACTGTTTGTGTTAAATGAAACTAGTTTTCCTAGGTAGATGTAGTTTTGACATACTCTATTTCATTTCCTGACACTTGAATTTTTCTAGGTATTAAAGCTCTTTGTCATAATTTTTGTTTTGTTAGGATTCATGTGGAATCCCGCTTTTATCTTTCTTTTGCCAAAGTAGTCCATTTCAATGGCAGACTTTGCGAGCAAAATGATATCATCAGCAAATCTCAGGTGGTTCAAATTCCTACCTAGCAACTGAATACTCTTTTTACTCTTATCAAAGTGTAATAAGATGAAAATTAAAATGTAATTGAAACAGTTTAGAGTACTTTTTTATTCCGTTGAGTTAGTTAATTTATGTAAAGCAATAAAGAAATATGTAGTGTAGTACTTGCTATGCATCGGATGGCCCTTGTGAAATTGACGTAATAATGCTTGCAGTTCTGTCCGTGTCCGGTTACTTTTCGTTTTCATGTAGTCTTGAAAGTATGAGGATAATTTTAATTACTAAACTTAATTTTTGTTTTACGTAATAAATATAGTAATATTTAAGAATATTTACCTTACACATGAGGTAAAGTAAAGTATTTATGCTGGCAACACTCATCCAGCGTCTATAAAACCAATAGCTACGATACTAGGATAGTACGCTGTACATTATACATACCTACTACATACTATTCCAGACGGTTTTCAATACTTATCGTGTATATCCAACTACTAATCAATGGTTGCATGAAAACATTTTTATTGAGTAAACATATACTTGTAATGTAGGATATTTACTTGTAATTATCATATATTAATACTATTCATATCATATATTAATACTCACTGCCAATTGGCAGGGAGTATGAGTAATTTAATATATATTTTAAACTTGTATTACCTAATTAAAGAAATTAATATTGTATTGTATGTTTTAGTAGTGATTTACCCTCGCACCGCTTGAGTGCCGCCTTAGATATGTTTTAATTAGATAAAGAATAGTCATTGTGACTGCATCTTAGGAGATACACTCATACTAACGTCGTGGAATTTTCTGTGGATCCTTCTAAGATCTACGATTTTCTAGTACATTATTTTGATTTTTCTCGATAAAAGCTTGTTCAGGGTTATAAGTGCAATCTGTAATGTACAAAAGGTGCTTTTTCTATTACAAAACACCGCTAAAACTCAATAGTTCAGCCATCTTTGAAAATATATTACTTATAGTATATACACGTAATCATGAAGTACAATATACACAGTCTGGCCATAAATACTGTTACAATTAAAAATAAGAAAGATATTACATTTGAATTTGGAATCTTTCATTTTTATACGATTGCTCATTGTGTTTTCTAATTTTGGCGCCAACACATTTTATAATATTTTGCGATATCAAAATGGAGTGGGGTGATAAAGAGAACCGAATCGCTGTGATTGCATTACACAAAGTTGGTATGGAGCCAAATGCAATTTTAAAAACTCTCCATACGCTTGGTATTAGTCAAATGTTTGTGTACCGGGCGATAGCCGATTGATAAATAGGTACAATGAGACCTCCTCTGTTTGTGACAGAAAAAGATCTGGCCGTCCACGTAGTGTTCGTACGAAAAAGGTAGTCAAAGCAGTAAGGGAAAGAATTCGCAGAAATCCTGTCCGAAAGCAAAAGATTTTATCTCGGGAGATGAAGATAGCACCCAGAACCATGTCGCGTATTTTAAAAGATGACTTAGGACTTGCAGCCTATAAGAGACGCACTGGTCATTTTTTAACTGATAATTTAAAAAAGAATAGGGTGGTAAAATCGAAAAAACTACTGAAGCGGTACGCAAAAGTAAACAGAAAAACAGAAAAATTTTGTTTACGGATGAGAAAATCTTTACAATTGAGCAACATTTTAACAAACAAAATGACCGTATTTATGCTCAAACCTCTAAGAAAGCTTCCCAATTAGTCGGCAGAGTGCAACGTGGGCATTACCCGACTTCAGTGATGGTTTGGTGGGGTGTTAGCTATGAAGGAGTGACTGAGCCATATTTTTGTGAAAAAGGTATCAAAACACAAGTGTATCAAGATACCATTTTTGAGAAGGTAGTTAACCTCCTTAACAACACCATGTTAAATAACCAAGCATGGTCTTTCCAACAAGACTCGGCGCCGGGTCATAAAGCTCGGTCCACGCAGTCTTGGTTAGAAGCGAACGTTTCGAACTTCATCAGAGCTGAAGACTGGCCGTCGTCTAGTCCCGATATTAATCCGCTGAATTGTGATTTATGGTCAGTTTTAGAGAGTACGGCTTACTCTAAACGCCATGATAATTTGGAGTCCCTAAAACAATCCATACGAGTGGCAGTGAAGAATTTTCCCATGGAAAGAGTGCGTGCTTCTATTGATAACTGGCCTCAACGTTTAAAGGACTGTATTGCAGCCAATGGAGACCACTTCGAATAAGCTTTTTATATTTTAATTGTTTTATATTTATGTATAAAACTAACACACTGTAAAAGTAATAAATATTATTTGCATTAATTTTTTTTTTCTTTGTGACAATATTTATGGCAAGACTAGGTATATATATATATATACACATATACATAATGTAATAACATTTTATGGGAAAATCACTACACAGATTTTGATAACATTTGGTATGACGATAGCTGCTTTTCCTGGTCAAGATATAGCCTAATACTTCTAAAAAATATGTAATTTCTGGGAAATTTCAACTAACCGTTACAAATCGACTATAAGAAATCACAAGCTATGTAAAATTTAAGAATTTTGTTTTTAACGAGGGCGGAGAACTTTAGTACGAGGGTGGAGGTGGGAAAAATCTGTACAAGAAATATTTAAAAAAAAAACTCTGTAACGTATTATGTATTTATATATTAACCTAAACATAGACACCAAAACAATAGTTATTACAATTTTTCACTATTTGTCTGTTTGTATGTTATTGCTTAACACAAAAAGTACTGGATCGATTTTAACCAAACTTTATGTAGTTATAACTTACTACTCGGGTCAACAAAAGGATATTTAAAAAAATAATAATTGCAGAAAAACATTTAATGTCCACAGAAAATAAAATTTATTAAGTCAACCTTAATATAGAAAATTGTAGGCCCTAAAAAGACCTACAGTAAATACTATAATGTAAAATGTTTATCTCGTAAGTTCCACTCGGAATACTTGTAGTCACATATAAAAACAGTAAATTAGCGAAAGCTCACAGGAAAACACAATAACTGGTTTTATAGAATTGTCTACATAAAAGAGGGGTGGAACTTTAAATGGGGAATCAATCTTTACTGCAATAAGCCAAAGATATTTTTTGTACTTTTAGCGTGAGCGAAGCCACGGGTTCACAAACCTTTGTCGTTTCTTTCTTTCTCGCTTTATTCTAATACTATAAAGCTGAAGTTGCTTGTTTATCTGTCTGTATGAAATATCCTTTGATTATATACATGTCTAGATACCACATTGAACCGTCCCGAACGGCTCGAAAAAAGTCTACTAAAATTGGTAGACTCGCTTCTCACCTACGTCAGTGTCATTTGAGTCTCTAGTGGATAACAAGCTCGCGAAAAAAAATTAATTATGCCGTTTTGTGCTATCAAATTGTGTCGAAATTATGTGGATAAACCGTATATTAACACCAAGATCACTTTTCATTGGCAAGTTATGTTATTGAACTACTATTTTTTAAGAAAACATGATTTTTTAATTCTTTACTATTTACCTAAATTTGACAAGCCTGTGCTGTCAGCTTATTACTAGGGAGACTTAGCGAAATTATTGGAGACAAATTATAAATATTATTAATTATACATTTATTTATTTATATAGGATTACCAACCGTGAATATAAGTAACATTTTAAAAAAATAATAAAATTATATGACATTGAACATACATAATTAGGAGTAGTTTATTATTTTTTTAATCTTGAATTGATTTAAAATAACTAATTCATTCATTAGAATAAGTTTTTACAAAATAAAAATTAGTTATTAATTTCTTTTGTTTCCTTTATATTCAATATATTTAATTAATAAATTCTTAACTATTATAATTATTTTATTTTTATATGGACCCCTTTGGGTAAAAGCCTTCTCCAAAGCAAACCACTTATTTTTTATCTTTGGCAGCGTTAAAATAAACATCATTTTACATCTTCGTAAATCATAAAATGACGCAATAGTATATATTGTTAGTTTGTTAGTATAGTTATGTTTGTTACAAAACCGACTTCAATAAGAAACACTAGAAATAACAACATAACTGCCCCTCTAGACAAGTGGCATAAACGCTAGTAGAATAGAATAATCAATGTATGGGATTGACATAAGCTTACAACTAGTGATTAGATTCAACGTATCGAATTTGTAATTGGTAGCCAAATGTAACGAAATGTCAGATTAGTACATAATTCCCCATACAGAAGTGTCATTTTTGACAAACGACTTCAGCTGTTAGCGTACGGCAAGGCGTTAGCGTTTATCGAAATAGAATAGACACGGAGCGTTTGCCACTTGTCTAGAGGGGCTGATTGGTGTAATGTAGTCGATAGTACGAAAACATATGATTAAGCATCTATAATTAATGAAAACTACCAATAAAGTATTTGTTTTGTTTTTTGTTTTTTTATCAAGACATTTTTTTTTAAGTTTTTATTTTACGTTTTAGTGTACATTTGTGAACTATAGTAAATATTCTGCGTAGTTGACTAATCTTCGTAACAACATTCATTTGATCACCCTCACCACCACTTATATAAAATAAATGAAATCCGTAATATGGCCGTACCTACTAGTATTTTTTATATCCTCAGGAGTAATTATTATATTTTAAATATTACAAATTATATATAATTTTTTTTAAATAATTATTTTATTTAATCTTCATCATATTAAATAATGGGAGAAAGATTTGGAGCAGGTATCCCTAAACACGCACACCTTGACAGTTTGACTCATAGATTATACACTTATATACTGGGTTTGACTATAATAAGTACACGAGCTGCACTCACACATGTCTAGTAAAGTGAGGACGTTTTCTGCGCGTCGTTTGTTTGCATTGCTCAATCTAGACATGTATATAATCAAAGGAAATATCTATGTAGTTGAAATTATTAACAAGGACAATGGAACCGAACTTTTGATTTGTGTGTTTTCCCTTGGGAATGAAAGGTTTTACTGTAGAAAGTTAGACTAAAATATCAACAATTGTGTTGGGGTATATATATGTGAAGATATACATACTAATACATAACAGTTATTTTTTTTACTCCTAACTGTTATGGATTGTTATTATGTCGGTTATATTTAGCTTCATTATTTTATTATATGGATAGATTTAGTGAGCAGCAAATATATCAGTATTACAAAAAATATGTAACATTACGTTTGTTATAATAAACTTCTAACAAACTTAATTTATTAACAAGATATAATGGTTTCTGAACTTAAAATACAATGTCAAAATGTCAGTAAACATGACATTTAAAAGGACGGTGGGATGAGGTGATGTTTACCCTACTGGGTGGTGAAGAGGAATCATTTAAGATATAACTGTGCTATTTATTGTGTACGCCGGAGAGATTGAAATCGTATGACGCCCATTCTGTGCCTTGAGGCTGGGATCCGCTTTGGCGATTGCGCATTGAAAGGACTAACATTACGCAGCTGCAGTTTAGTGCCCTCATATAAGAGAGTAAGGGACGGCGAATAGAGACATCGAGCGAAGTATATTCTCGGTAGGTATTAAGCTGTCGATATTTTGTGGGATAGGCAGCGGCCCGTCTGGATATTCCATGTTCGTGTAAATGTAATCATTGCTTAATTTCAATTGTTTGTGCTAGTCACATGAGTCGGCTTGCGCAAATACATTATTGTTTGACATGACGTTAGAAGATCCATTTTACGTCGTCAAAGAGTAAGTGGCTTAAGTTCTTGCATTGTTGAGCTTCAGCGAAGTATTTTATTTTTAGAGCAAGTGGGGGACCTCTTTACTTGTCACTGATTGTATGATTGCTGTGTTGGTTAGCAATGTGTATATTATGATTATTTGTGTTTTTGTATGTATACCTTATTTACAGTAAAAACTATTAGGTACTTTACATTTGTGTTTGCGCACCAAAATTAAGGCCCAAAATATAAGTTTGTAAACAAACTTATTTGTATGATATTGTTTTTATATGCAATGCTAATAAGATGTTATAAGTGTGGCCAATATATTAGAATTACCTGCACATAGTTTTGCTACGTAGTTAGTTATCACTAATTTACTTACTATGTTGACAGAAACCAATATCTTAAATCATGTAGTTGTATTTTTTAGGTTTTGCCATTGTTGAAACTTGGTAGTAAGTCTGGCTAAGACATGAATTTTTCTTTTTTCTTTGGGTATGCTAGTTGAGCTATGAAATTGAATTTTATATTCTACACAAGTACACATTTTAACTTATTGTACCCTCATATTGAATTGGTGTTTGCCTTCAGCGCTGCATCGTTGTAATTAGTTATTTATGTAACCTACATGCATAATGATTCTAGCATATGCTCCCTCCTATATATTCCTATATAAATAAATAGACTCTAAAATCTGTTTGACAAACAATAAGAAACTTAGATTTTATAATTTTTGGCTACAGAAGGGATGAACAGATAAACAACAATATCAAACATAATTATTAATTTCATTTTAACATTACAATCAGAAAATTCAATATTTTTTAAATCTATGGATAATAATTGGGGCTAGCATATTCTGGATAAAATTAATTTTCAATGTTATTCTACTATATGGATTTGCAAATCTATTTATAAAAAGCCTTGCGAATATTGGTCTGACCCGAATACAAAAATTTATGCCAAACATGCCTTTCCCATTTGCATTTAAAAAAGACTTTGAAGCCATTAACAAGAAAATTGAATTGAATTAAAGAAAATATTGTTTAATTTTTTGATTTTACACTAATGTATGTATGTGGTAAACAATTAAGAATATATATATATTTTTTACTTTTTTAAGTAAACAGTGAGTTTAATTTGTTTTACTACTTTGTGTAGTATTAACTGCTGGTGAAGACAATTCTTTCATATTATTATACTAATTATGATTCATTGTTTTTTTATAATATTAAAAACTAGGTAATTATAATGAAAGACATAGTAGTTTTTCTAATAGTTTTAGTTTTAATAGTTTTTTTTGTTTTAATATCTTCATTTTTATTCTATAAGTTATTGAATTTTGAGTATATTTTATATAGTTAAAAAAATAAATGCTACTGTTGAGCTCTGTTATACTTTTAATTAATCTTTATTTATAAATTAGTAAATAGCATTAACTGTTTAATTTTAATATAATTTCTGGCCCATAGATATTGCTTTAATATTCCAATACACTCTCAGTAAGCTTAATACATGAATAGTAGGTTAGAGTATAAGTATTTTACATATAATAATATATACTTAAATTAATATATATTATGTTTTTACTAGTGAGGTGTTTCGAGCACTGAATAAGACTCGAGGTTTATATCTTCGCTGGCAAGAAATATCTAAAGCCCCCATTGTTCCAAATAGTCCTGAAGTAGAATGGACGTCTACTGAACTCAGAAATGCCCTTCGCAGCATTGAATGGGATTTAGAAGATTTGGAAGATACAATAAATATCCTTTTCAGTAATGTATACTTCAGATACACTCACAAACACGTAATATTATGTATGTATAGGGTTCACTGCCTCGGTGGTGTAGTGGCTAGCATGTACGGTCATACATCGAGAGGTCCTGGGTTCGAGTCTTTCTGTTGAGTAAGCTTTAGTAACAACCCGGAGTTGGAAAGTTGGCGGTTTGTCACTCCCGTTCACGTACGTTTATTTGCTTTTGCTTACGCAAACTATAAATTACGTTCAAATTATTTACCTGCGAAAGTGATTTGTAGGTCGTATATCAAGCATAACAATAAAACGAAGCTAACTGCCCACTTTCTCGGATTGCCCCTAGATGTAAATTGAGTGTAAATGAATAATTTTCCTATGTATGCTATATCCTGACTCCTATTGAAGTTTTATGTAACTTGGTACGTGCCGGAAAGTGTATCATTGTGTATGCAGTTGGCTAGATTGCCTATGAATAGATTGTAGGATTGAGTCGGCACCTATATCTTATATAAGTGTCACAACAGGTCGAAGTAACGCGCAATATTTCAATTCACAGGAAGTCGATCTAAATACGGTAAACATTTGGGATTTTTTTATTACAACAGTAGTTACTAGTTAGGTATCTTGGGAAATTTAAAAAAAAATATATTTAACGGTACCTATAACATGACTAAATAACAAGCAGTACATACTCTTAAACTTTACTATTTATGAAATTAACGAATTTTATTACTTTATAAGAATGTGCGATTCGTATTAATGGAATAAGGGTTGCGTATAAAATAGCGAAAGGTCATTTATTCATCACGAAATATCGAAAACGCATCAATATGAACTTTGGCAGGGAGGTAGTTTATAGGTGGTAGACTAAGACGTCTGCTATGAATCCGTTCTTAAGGAGGTCTAAGGTTATAAGGAGGTCTAAGGGCTCTCGCGAATTTGTATGCAAGTCCTTCATTTTTTACAAACAAACTAAATTGGGAAGCGAGTACCTAGAGACGAAATGGAGCGAAGCGATGATTAGATAGTTGTTACTTTAATAATGAAACAAATAAAGTTGTTCGTACCTAGTGTATTTAGCCATGAAACAATGCAAGTTTAGTTTTGGTTTAAAGTTAATTACATTAGTGTTGACATTACTTCTCTTAGGATATAGCAAAAGCAAATAAATAATTACAACCAAACACACCTTAATGTATGTCACGCAATATTTGCCTGTAAATGGCTATATTTCTAATGGCAATACAAAATGATGGTACTATTTTAAATGTTATTAGAAACCAATTTCTTACATTTCATTACTAGAGAACACGTTTTGACTTTTTGATAGATATCTCAGAAAAAAGATATTTTCCGGCTGTAAAAAGTATCCTATATGTAGATTCGGATAGCCAGTTATCATCATATCAAATTTCATCAAAATCTGTATACTTGACGACACGTTTGGCGCAGCTTGTAGTGAAACTACTTTCTTGCGCCAGCGGTCGCAGGTTCGAGTCCCGCTTGGGGCATTGAACTCGGTTGTTTGTACTCCATTCATGGGTGTTTATATTTATAATAATATGTATTTAAACTTATATCTGTAGTATATCAACTATCTGGTATCCGTACCACAAGCTTCGTTTGTAGCTTACCACGCAACTACATGGCGCTGTGTGTAATAATGTAACTGACAAAATATATGTTGAATTCCCTTAACTCGTTGAAATTAAGCATCGTCGAGAAGAACTCGTCGAAATTCAAGATCGATAATCGAGAAATTTTTGACAGACGGACCTTCATAGAGGCTACCAAGCAGGAAGTGAAGGTAATATTATGTTGTTTTAAATTAAATATTTCGTATATTCACTAAGTCTTTAGTTTTTATAATTATCACTGACAAGTTTCGTGTAGTCACACAGAATTTGATTTTTAATGAATATTCCTAAACTTTTAAGCTAATATTTTTATTTAATTTGAAAAGTACCTTCACTGGTAAGTTTGTGTAAAAATTTTAGAGTTGTGATAAGAAAAAATAAATTAAGCTGGACTATAATTGTTTTCGGAACTTAAATGGAATCTCCACATCTTAAAAGAAGTACACATTTTTTTGTTAATACTAATTTGTTTTCAAATAATAATAATAATAATAATGTTCTCCGACCGATTCCGGCCATGGCGGCCAATCTCATTGAGACTGGCCAACTGCGCAGGAGGTATTATAGTGCACAAGTACGCGTAGAGACAAATGCACCCTCTATTCCTATCACTCTCATGCTCCGGTGGAACGGCTACTCGACACGACCAGTGAGAGCTATAGTCTAGTCAACAAGTTCAAAAACGTGTTAAATAGACATAAAGCTCCTAAAAATATGTGCCATAGCTCATTCGATTTGGAATGACGTCTAGAAAAATGTTTTTTAAGGGTATATTAGCACATAAAAAATTGCGATTGTTATTAACAAAATAAGAAAAAAAAAAAGGTATTTAGTTTTTCGTTAATAACTTTTAAAATAATGATATTTAAGGAATTTTGAAAAAAGAACCTGAAAGAGGAGAAAATTTCCAATAAAAAAGTCCTAACTCCCGGAACTCTATCTATATTATTTATAATTTTTTTTTAACGCTGAAAATAGGGCTCTGCGAGGGCGTTACGGCATAGGCGCGCCGCCAAAAAAGCCGGTATATCACCTAAAATAATTTTTTTTAATATTAAATAACAATTTAAAAATTTGAATAAATTATAGTGTAATCTAGACACTTGAACGAAAAAAACCTCGGTGAAAAAAAATTTTTTTGTCGATTTTTCAAAAAGTTACACCATTGTTAATTAACTAATTTTTTTCCAATCTCTGTTTTTATAAATTACGGTATAAAAGTTTAAATAATTGGTCTATAAATTTTTCGCTTCGTGGAGCTCTTTTTGTTTAGGTACTTAATAAAGTTATGCAAAAAAAATTAATTAAAGTTAATTATTTTGTTAATTATAATTTTTTTAAACTAACTAAAAATGAAATTTCTAAAAAATGTTATCAAAAAAATTTTTTTTTGGTAATATATTATTATTGCTGTTTTCGCACCTGATATAGGTATTAATTAACATTGGAAAAAAAATTTTTACGTCATTTTTTAAGAAATTGTTTATAAACAAATAGACTATTTTGGGATTTTTAAAAATTTTGTTTTATTATCTTTTAGCATAGGTGAAATAATGATTTTAAAAAAAAAAAATTTTTCTTAAATAAATTTTTTTATTGTTTATAATCGTTTTTTTTATATTTCAATTGTTTAAATAATTAGTTAAGAAATTATTTTATTCTTAAAAATCATCATTTACCCTTTTCAATGGAATAACAGAGAAATAAATTTTTTTTATAAATAATTTAATTGTTTATTAACTTAACAATTTGTTATAAACAAATAATACTTACCGTTATATTTTTTTTCGAAAACTTCAAAAAATTATAAATACAACCATATATAACAAAGTTAAGAAAAAAATTTTTTTTGTATAAGTGTTGTAAAAAATACATTTCAGCGTTAAAAAAAAATTATAAATAATATAGATAGAGTTCCGGGAGTTAGGACTTTTTTATTGGAAATTTTCTCCTCTTTAAGGTTCTTTTTTCAAAATTCCTTAAATATCATTATTTTAAAAGTTATTAACGAAAAACTAAATACCTTTTTTTTTTTTTTCTTATTTTGTTAATAACAATCGCAATTTTTTATGTGCTAATATACCCTTAAAAAACATTTTTCTAGACGTCATTCCAATTCGAATGAGCTATGGCACATATTTTTAGGAGCTTTATGTCTATTTAACACGTTTTTGAACTTGTTGACTAGACTACTAAGGCGTAGGACCGACGGCTTTACGTAATATGCAATATATGTTTAAATAGCGGTTCACCTTCGCTTCGTTAGGGTTTATATTTTAGAGTATATGCGATAGATGTAACAATCCAACTAGATAGAAAGAGACAAAATATTATTATCTCTCTTTTTTATATTTTTTCTGTTTACTTACAATTTTTTTTATTAATGTATTAGTGTTACAGTCTTTAAACATACAAATGACCTATGAAATTTTACTTCTAACCTATTTCCATACAAATTATTTTTTTTTAAATTAATGTGGCAACATTATAGTCCACTCCCGAAAGCCATTAAACGAAATAATTGAATTGAATTAAACATAAAAGTCCAATAAATTAATCAAAGACTATAAAACGTTCCAGGTAATGAAAAGTAAGATGAGTATCAACAGGAATCGTGACAATGATGGAACTGCCCGGGAACCACTCCTCGGCGAGGAAAGCCCGATGCATTTCGGCAACACATGGACGGCTACCCCAAAATACTCGAAGTATTCAAAGCTCGCCAGCCAAACCGACAGCCCGAGTCGTTTCGACGCATACGACAGTGATATAATGTCGTTACAGGACAAAATGTTATTGAACCAAGACGAACAGCTTAACGTGATAAGCAATTCCGTGGGATCGCTGAAGACTGTGTCCAAGCAGATCGGGATTGAGCTGGATGAACAAGCCGTGTAAGTATTATTTTGATGTACTGTAGTGTTTCAAAAAGTACAGACGAAAGTATATATAAAAATTTTATATTTTGTATTGTTACTTAACACGGTTTTGCCAGCGGTTCCGAAATCGATTCAACGCTGGAGGCATTCAATTGTTGAGCACGAAGGTTTGTTCTCCCGTCATGGATGTTTATATTTATAATATGTATGTATTTATAGTTTTATTTGTACCTATCAACTATCTGGTGTATTGTAATTTGTAATACACCATCTAGTTTCATGGTAAGCTACGAAGCTTGTATTACGGATACCAGATAGTTGATATACTACATATATAAGCTTAAATACATACATGTTATAAATATAAAACCCATGGCTATACAAGTATATAGTACTAGCACTATACAAGCATCCGAGTTTCACAAATGAATGACCCAACGGGACTCGAACCCTGGAACGCTGGCACAAAAAAGTACGGTCACTACAATCTGCGCCACACGTGACGTCAATTTAAAAAAAACATTAGATATTAAAATAAATATTGCTTATATTTTTACTGTCTAGAAATGAGATGATAACGAACGTCTAAACGAATTTATTTGATTTAAACTTAAGAATGTTCCATCAAGTTACGTTTCAAATAAAAGAACTAAATTCAAATCGGCTTAGTAAACTCAGCAACATGCTTAAATAATAAGTAATCACAACATTTACAAAACACTTCACTGTTACTATTATTGCTCGCTAGATGGAGTTAATTTTAGGGATATGTTATTGAATGTGTTATTCGTTACTATAGAAAAAAATATAGTATTACTTTGACGACATACTTATAACGAGATTTTTCATCAAAAACTAAATAAATTATTCTATCCATTATTTGTTACACATAGCTATAAACTAGTCGACAGAGCTTTGTCCATCATAATTGTTGTACGCAATATTTTGAAACCTTTCGAAATGCATTTATGTAGTATGCGACCACCGGCCTGAAACCAGTAATAACTATTGCCCACTAAATCCCAAGCACCTATATCCCCTCTTAATGGGGCGTCGCAGGATCGCTTGCGCATTCAATCACGATGCCCTGACTGCCCGGCAGGTCTGCCGAAGCAGACCACACATCACACAGAACTAGGGTTGCCAGATAGAAAATTATCAAATCCGGGACAATTCTAGGACAACGGTGTCGGGTCGAGCTCATAGTATAAACATCTTGGTTTTTTTATTTTCAAAGGTTTTAGCCGTGCGACGTGTTATTCATTGTTAGTTTATTTTGTTACAAAACTAGTAGGTTTTCGGAATCCGGGACAATATGGTCTAATTACTGACACGGGAAAAGACGCAAAATTCCGGGACAATCCCGGATTTCCAGGCAATCTGGCAAGCCTACACAGAACCCTCTGGGCCTCTACCGGGATGTAAATATAATTAAATATGTTCGGATGTCAATACAGAGCACTATTTTAGAGTAAGATGGTAAGCTTGGATATGGATATTAGATATAAATTGAATATTATTTGGAAAAATTGATTGAAATAGTTATTTTTAACGATACGGAGGCCGAATTTATAAATTTTAGAATTTTTATCTGTCTGTCTGTCTGTAGCCGTATAACGAGAAAACCACTGACCGGATTTTGATGTTTAGTATGCAGATAGTAGCCAGTTATCCAG
This sequence comes from Boloria selene, assembly GCA_905231865.2. Taxonomy (NCBI): domain Eukaryota; kingdom Metazoa; phylum Arthropoda; class Insecta; order Lepidoptera; family Nymphalidae; genus Boloria; species Boloria selene. The sequence continues at coordinate 16,191,689 of HG993131.1, forward strand.
ATCCGGTATAGGATACTTTTACTATAGGAAAATATCTAATTTCTGAGAAATCTATACTAACAGTTAAAAGATGTTCTCCAGTAATAAATACCTACATATAATCGATTTGGTTTCCCATCTTTAGGACGCGGGTGGAGCCGCATATAATGCTAGTGTAGAAATAGTATGTACATACGACCTACAAGTTGCGTGTTTTACTAGAATATAATTACGAAAATTTTATTTACTAGAAAATAATGGAACGTTGTTGTACCTCCAACTGAATTTTTTAGCTCGCTTCTTTTGATCACGTCGTAAAAAATCTAAATTATGCAAAATACTTTATACCTCGTAGTACAGAACATTTTCTTTCCGTCCATCAAATATTCTGACATTGGTTCTACGACTGATATTCATATTTATTTTTTAACAAACTAACTAGACACAAAATCGATATATTCTTAAAGGTCAAAATAATTATATTTTCTATTCACCATTTCGAATCGTCATTCTATAACCAATATCGTTAGTGGCACGACGCGAACTTTCTATCAAATATATTATATCTCACAAAGGAATACATGAAAATGTTCAAATCAGTACTGCGTCGTCAAGAAACTATTGTGTACTGCGGGAAAGCCGTGTAGGTTTTTACACGGAATTAAGGAACTTTAAGGGGTTTTTTATATTCTTTTAATTATTTTTTAAAATTATAATAAAAAAAAAAATCAAATAAACATATATAACTTATAATTGCTAGCAATTATATACGTCGATTCTTCTAAACTAAATGTGCTCATGTTTTATTTATTTTTAAGTATTTTTTAATGTTTAAAAATGCGAATCAATACGAGTCTATTTTTATATACCTTTTTTTATTTTGAATTTAATGTTAGCCATATTTCGTAAATTAAAATTATTTTTTCAGAATGCTCGACGATTTAAACACAGATCTGGAGAACGCTGATTCTAAACTCGATTCAACAATCAAAAAGATTGCCAGAGTCCTTCACATCAACAATGGTAATATAACAAAATTGTAAATTCCACTGGGTTAAGATCTAAGCAAGCTGAATAAAAAAAGGGAGCGAAAAACTTTTTTTTAAATATTTTATGCGTATGATACATACTTCATTTCGATTAAAAGGGGGAATAATGATTCTGAGTATTTTTTTTAAGTAAAACATTTTTTATTTAATTGGTTTTATTGCGAAGGTTTTTTTTAAATTACGGTCATTTTGTTGATAACTTTGTCCAACCAACCGATAAACGTCTTAATTTTTTTTCAGATCGACGGCAATGGATTGTTATCGGGATTCTTCTTGGGATTCTTTTTATAATTTTAGTTTTACTGATTATTTAACTACTTCTATACAGATATTTTAAATTATTAGCTTTTTTAGTTTTAAAATTGTTGATGCGATAAATTATGTAAGTTTTTGAGTAGTTGTAATGGAAATTGTCGCTTTAACGATATAAATAGATGCGATGTGTTGACTTAATTATATTTTATAAGAATAATTAGGTAATAATTCGACTTTTTTCTCTCTTATATTGGTGAACTTCTTACACCAAAAAGTTCTTACACAAATATATTGCAAATTTAAAAAAACATTAAATCCCACAATTTTACGAATTTTTAATCTATGACATATATATTTTGTTAGGAAAATCCAATAACTGAAATATTAGTAAAAGCTAAGTTATTTTAAAATACATACAAATCTAAATTCACAATATATTCACTAAAAAACCTTACTATAATGAGTTTTAGGCTATTTCCACATTTAGCTTAAAAACATTAAAACGACAATCGTTCCGTTGTTTTTTTCTTCTGTAGATGTATAAAGGACCTATTGTAGTGGAACAAAAATATTTTATTACTCGTAGGTTAGGAGTCAGCTGACATCTTTAAAATATAAAAAAAATGCTTTTTTATTATAATAAAGGAAAAAATTGATGTTTCGTTACATCGATACATTAATTTACAAGTTGGCTCCGCCTCAGTAAACTTTTTGGAGGCTAACTAAATCATAAGTAACTGAATATTATTTTGTTAAAATCTTTCATATGTTTTCTCGTGATACGTTCGCAGACAAAAATCTAAATAATCACTATTTGAATTAGATTTTCCAAAAAAATATGTAATGTAAATTCGACTCATAAAGATCATTTTTTTTGTAATATCGATATAGTTTAGAATATTGTTAATTTTCATGTTTTCCGAATTACCGTAATATAATTAATTAAATAAAAAATTTAGTGTCCCCTGAGAAGTGTAAGTGCACTGAGTTAACCGACTTGCAAATAAATGTATCGATATATTTTATTTTATTTTATTTTAGTAAAATGGTTTGTATGGAATAATTGACAAAGATAAATGATGCATAATATGTTTTATATTGAACCTGTAAATAATTTAGGTTTTAGTTTTGTATTATATTTTTTATCTATTTTTACTTTTTATGACATACGTAAAAATATTTTTTAGTTAAAGTGTGTTGTTTATAGGTTAAATAAAATGTCCTTAGTGGTACTTTGAACTTTCCTTAACGGATCCTTTGAAAAATTAAACGTGCCTATAAAATTAATTATATATTATTTTTAAATAAGTTTGTATGTAACCGACTTCAAAAAAGATAGGCTTCTTATTTTTTTTATAGTATCAAATGTTAAGAAATGTTTCATACCTAAAGATTGAATAAGGTTGTGTAAGATTTAGTTTGCGAATAACGTTCTTCCTATACATGTCTTGTTGTATATAATGTACTTAAACTTCAACACATCCATTGATTTTTTATGAGTTCTAGTTATTGTACGACTAAAGAATAGTATAGAGTGTCATAGAACTAAACTTAAAGCCACACAATAAAATTTTAAAATAATATATAGTATCTCTTTAAAATAGTACACATGACAATTTATATACTGATTGATAAGTAAATAAATGATAATAAACCAAATAGCTAGAAGATTTTATTATAATAAAAAAAAGCAAATTTAATATTATCCCTTTCAAGAAAGAGAGCTAATGCAAAATAACTAATTTTATTTTTGGCAGTTTATTCTCGTATTTGTATTGCCATAACTTACAAAGCCTAATAAAAAAGTTAACCATGTTTATGCCAAAACCGAAGATAATAACATAAACAACAAAACCCACTGCTCTTTTTGACTTTGACATTTATTTTGGCGGACTCCGTCTATATATTTTTTTAGTCTGTGTTATTGTACGACTGTATTTTAAGCCTAAAAACCACTACGGACTATTCCTACATTTAGTTTTAAATGGTTATGTCGTTGTATTAGTTTTATATAAGTTGTACGTAATTTTGTAATTTAATTTGTCAATTATGATATAATGATAAAATAGCATATTGTTCATTTGAAATCTATGTATGACAAAAATCGATGAATCGGTTTGGTGTTTTTTTTATCGATTGAATGACATTGATACGAGTAATAATATATATAATATCTGTAGCATTACTTCAAGCGGAGGTAAATTCACTAAAATTTAACTAAAATTAGAAGAAAATCGTTAAAGTATATAGTTAATTGTCAAAACTAGGTTCAATAAAATATGTATTATTTATTATCCTAACATACTACGTAATGTTACTTTGGAATGCGTTGTTTTATGTGTCTCATATATTGTCAATAATTTATTCATTCTTATATTCATTTATTTTATTTATTTTTTATATTTATTTATTTTTCATTTAATTGGAACTAGGCACATAAGATTTATCATTGTTCGAAGATAAATACAACTAGAAAAATGCCTTACAATTATATATTTGGTGTTCAAATAGTCAATTAATCGATAAAAAATCGACTAGCGATTATTGATGTGATAATTATGTAATTAACAATATTAAGCTGTCAAATCTCTAACTTTATTCTACGCCTAGTTTACGTTACGAAATTAGTTCCATTGGTTTCAACAATTTGTCATGTTGTGAAGTGAACTTCTTAAAAATATAATTATACAAAAATACATATATTCTTTCGTAACTTCTTTATTTAGAAATTATATTTGATTTAGTTATACATTCAATTTTAATAACTTCGCTTCACTTCACCTGTATTTTTTAAATTAAAGTTATAGCGTCTTCCCTCTCACTCTTTTGTTTTATATTTTAATATATTATGTATTTTAATGAAAATCTACGAATATGTTTTAGACTTACAAATACAATAGTAAAATTTAAGTCAAACACATATTTCTAGAACACTAAATTAGTAACGTAAGTTAGGCTTTAAATTATAATCTTTTTATACATTTCTGCTTCCTTCGTAGCATTCCTAAATGTTTTCTATACTATGTAATTATGAGTGTGGATAAACTGACAAGTCCATTTTGTAGTTGGCACCAATAATTGATATACTTTGCTATTTGAACGCGGTTCTCTTCAAACCTATACATGTGTTCCGCACAATACGCAACACTGGCAGAATGTATTGTGTCTGTTATCGCAATTCTAAGCCATTACGAATAAAACGCGAGTCTATAAACATTTGTATGGTCATTGAGATTTTATTATATCGTTGGGGAATACATTTACACATACCATCATATATTCGGTTATGGGGAACCGGGAACCCGGCGTTACCAACTGAAACCCAACTCAATCTCTCCGACTTAATGTCGCAGGATCGCTTGCGCATTCAATAGGGGTGTGTGAATATAGTTCGAATCGAATCAAATCAAATAATAATATTCGATTGATGTGATATTGGAATTTTCAAATTAATGAAATATCTCTGGATTTTTAATTGTTTTCATTTAAATTCCTTTAAATCGTGTATCAAAATATTCTACTTACGAATAATATATAACTCAAAAGAACACTATACTAATTATTGTTCTATTTGTGTAACTATATTTCATGGTTTGAATAAAATGTATATTGACTGTTAAATTTATATTTGAATATTAAAAATAAGATACCCTGAATTCTTAATACTCGAAAATTCGCTAAGTGAAAGTTTACGAATAATTCGGAATAAAATCGAATTCGAAAAAAAAAAGAATTATTAGAAAATTTTCGAATTATTCGAAAGTTCCCGAACAATTGGAAAATTCGAATCGAAGATTCGAGTTTCGAATCGAATATTAATATTCGAATCGGAACGAATAATTCGTAAGTTCGAATTATTCGCACACCCCTAGCATTCAACCATGACGTCCCAACGGCCCGGCAGGTCTGCCGAAGCACAGAGTTAAGTGGTTACTCCACAGTCCACTCTGCTCTCAGAGAAGTACGAGGAGCAACTCGTATATTCCCTCGAAGGAAGAGTGGCAACAGTGACGTCACTGCAAACTAAATCGAATAGCTATTTGTTGTTTAAAGCAACTAAAAATTAAATATACAGTCAGAATTTTTAGAACTAAAATAGTTGTTTCTTTGAGCAGTTTTGTCTTAGTATTATTGATTCTTGGTATCAACTACCCAAATCTGAACTGACTTGTCGAAATATTCACCCAAAAATAAGATATACCGTCATAGAATCTTATGAATAAGTTAACTGTAAAAATAATTGTTATCTAAGGTATAAATATATTGTTAACATAAGTATAGAAAAAAATTTAAAAAATTTAACAATTTAATAAATGTCTGTATGCAAAAAAAAAAAAAACAAAAAAATTTTTTTTTTTGAAGTTCTGTAAATTTCGAATCTTCTGTAAGTTATTTTAGTGTTAACAGTATACTTGTATCTGTAAGTAGTTCAGATATCATTTTAGGTGTTATATGTATCAATAGATCGTTGTGATGTATGTTTATTTGTGCGTTTAAATATAAATGGAAATAAAATGGACGAAAAGATGGTTATTAATGGAAATTTTGTTTTATTCGTTGCCCTTATTACCTAATAATATTACAATTATAAGTAAATTAAAACTATTTTTATCCCTGCATATCAAAAACAGTACCTAACTAAATGTGTTTGTGGACACAAAAAGGTATTGAATCGCTTTTAACTAAACCTTATGTAGTTATATTTCATTGCTAGGAAAACTTTTACGACAGAAAAACCTTTTATCCTCACGGCAAAAAAAAAAAAAGGGTTCTAAAGTCGTATTTCAACTTACGCCCAGCGAAGCGGGCCGGGTTTGCAAGTTTCAAATATTATTATCCTTTTTTAAATTCTATTTTCTTAATTTATTATGTCCTATCTACTTTCAGAAGAGAGGAACTTGTCTCAGTAAATAAGCATGTTTAATACCTTGTTCAGTAACTATAAGTCCTATAGAGCTTCTAAACTATTCTGCCAATTCCAAGCTTACTCGAAAGCACATCGTAAAGTGTCAGCAAAGTTTCCCATACAATAGTTATTAGTAAGAGTGCCTTTAAGTAGCTAAGCACTCTCAGCTAATACTTATGCCTTAAAAGAAAAGCACTAGAAATTAACTAAATTAACCAATTTCCTAAACTCTAACGGATTCATAAAAAACTAGACACCCACCTTTACTTAAGTCCGTCCCTAGGTTACACTTAATGCTAATTTCTTTATATTTTATCAGCTTTTAAACCTTCCTTGGACTACTATAAATATTTCAAAACCAAAAATAAAAATAAATTAGTAATAATATCCTATCTTATCTTAAGCATATGTTTAAATGTTATTTATTGCGTAGTTTACAGTTCTTGAACAATACTTTTTTTACAAACAGAACCGGAAGACAATTGCCCCCATATACAAACCCCACCACTGATAACCCCCTTTGATATTTGTTTACCTTGTCATGGGGGGAAGCTCATTAGCGTTCGGCAATCCAGCCTGGCGTGAAGCCCAGAGATAAAGCTCTCATTACCTATATGTTATGTTCACAGCGAGGCGCGGGCTCTGCAAATTTCTGTTTCAGGGTACCGAGCTTATGGCTGTGTTTGATGTTGAACAAAGAGTTATTCAACAGTCACTTAAATAGTTTTATCATAATATTTGTCTAGAAAATATAGGTTAATATCAAATATAGCCAAAAAAAAAAATAAGCACATATTTTGTGTATTTATTGCAGAGCTAAAAATCTAAACGTCTTCAAAACTATCCGAATCTTTATATAACATGCTGTCGTACAACTCTGGCAGGTAGTCGTAGTGTCCATTTCCACCGTTGCCGTCTTCAATATTTCTCTTCAACGCTTCCCAACTTACATCAAATTCCGGTTCAAATAAGCTGAAATGATAATAAATCATTTATAATCCCCCTTTCGCACTTAAATAAGAAATTATTAAAAATAGTAAAAAAATAAAGTCAATTAGTAAGTAATTTATAATATACATGTCATATTGTGATTTTCGCCTTTCGTATTTGTGTTAAGGTAAAATCTGACAATCGTAAAATCGTATTCAATTAATACTTTCTTTTGCAATTAAACTTACTAACTTCCGAGTATTTTAACTAATTTTTAATGTGTCATGCTACGAAACATTTTTGTAGTTGGTTGAGTTGGTTCCTTGTAGTGATAGAGTCGCACTTATCCAATCTATACATGTAGGTATCTAAACTGAAATTCTAACTATTTTTTTGAAAATTCTTTTCATACTAATCATTCTTATCGACACAGAAGCCAAATCTATAGTTTTCAGAATTTTTGTCTGTCTATTTTAGGGAATATCAAAAACAGTATTGTGATGTGCGCGTTCAAAAACTACTGAACCGATATTAATAAAACCTTATATAGTGATAACTTATTACTAGGGTGAATATTTAGAATACCTCTTACTACTCAGAAATCTTTTATCCTCACGGAAAAACACAATAACTGGTTCTACAGATCGTCGCCAGATAAGAGGGGTGGAAGTTTAAATAGAAAATTATCAATCGCTGTTACATTCAAAATTAATAGCATAAAGCCAAAGAGGCGTTTTGTAGTTTTAGCGCGAGCAAAGCCACGAGTTCTGTTAGTTTTATTATAAAATAGCTACAAATAAGTACATATTTATTATCCTATCACTGTTACGACTTACGAGTAGGTATATATTAGGGTTGCATAACGGTAAGTCGCTATTTATCTCTCTATCGCTCTCTCTATCTCTCTATCGTTTGTACGTCTGGTGAGAGGTTTGGTACAATAACCTGTCCTATGAAGCTTTTGACTACTGCGACAGATATTCAGATATTCAGAAATATTTTATTTCTTCTGTGGCAGATATTCAGAAATATTTATCAAGTCCGCAATGGTGACGCTTCATGATGTTCAAGAAGATTAATTGACGGAAAATCGATAAAAAAGTATTATAAAAATATTAATGAAATGTAAGCTTACCCGCTAACACACGTCATAAAGTTTCGTATATGCGCAGCGCTGAATAGGTGGACGAGGGAAGTGAAACCGGTGCAGTTCGCCCACTGAGCATCCGGTGCCATTAACATTGCGACGGCCTTGCCTCGGCATATAAGCGGGGCTCCATACATTCCCTGAAACATGTGATTTTGAACATTATTTTTTGTTCAGCCTACGAGTTCATGGTGAAAAAATGTATGTATGTATAGTATTCTATAGGATATCTGTAAGATATAAGAAAATAAAAAAATATATCGTCTTAGGTCTCATTACATTGAATAAATATGTATGATAAATTTCTGAGTCAAAATAAATATTTTTTGGAAAATCTTACTGAAATAGTCATTAGTATCGATACAGAGGAATCTATAGTTTAACAAATTTTTGTTTGTCTGTCTGAGAATGCTTAGCGAGAAAACCAATGGAAAGATTTTGATGAGGGTAGCACATGATCCGTAAGAGGATTTCTTTTTACTGTGGGACAATATCTTATCTTTAAGAAATACATCAACCGTTAAAATGTACCCAGGGAAGAACCCGAGCGGGGTGCTCGCTAGTATGTTATGCCAAAAGACTTACATGGCAAGGCTGCGCTGCTTTTTCAGGCTGAAAACAAAATTACATAAAAAATGTAAAATATATATTAAACTAGCTTGTTTAAATATTTTTTGTACTTAGTCTAAAACCGTATTCGCATTATTGACTTCCTATTGAAACCATTTGAGGCACATGGTATTAAAGTCTGTAACGAATATTATGTAGGTAGAATGTAGAAACAATATATAACACGTGAACGAATATCTTTACTTTGTTAGTGTACAAAAAATAATAAGCAGAGATTACCTAAGATTACATAATCGTTGGAAATCTGTTCAAAGCAGGCTAATCCTTCTTTTATAAATTTCTTTATTACAAAAGTTTCAAACAACTTACATCTTTAACACATATGGAGGAGGTTTTGTCGAAGAAGCCAGTGAACCCTAGATTGGTCATAGCCTGTTGAAACTTTAAGTTGATGGTGTTACACCATAGAGTCTTCTTAACGACGACTAAATACTGAACGCGGATGTTCCTCTGCAGAAGGAACTTCTGGACCGGATATATCTTATCCTGAAATCGCAAATTAAATTATTATATGATGATTATGATCTGTAGGTTTAATACATAATTGTATACTGTAGGGTTCATGCTTTTTCTTACATTAAGTATAAATACAGTGATAGCCAGATAGATAGATAACTGAGTGATGCAGATTCAAATTCGGATCTTGCACTTCTGATATTTTCATGTGCCAGTCATTTCTGACATGATTGATTTCTAACAGCTTGTCTTACGGTAAAGGAAAACATTGTGAGAAAACCTGTATGTCAGAGAGAATCTAGTAAATTTCGGAAAGACATATGAAGTTCACGCACTCGCACTTGGCCAGTGTGGTGGCCTATACCCTTATTGGGAGACATGTGCCTAGCAGTGGGAATTTAAAAAGGGCTGAATACATGAAAATAGGATCTTTGGATTATCTTGTTCAACAATCTTTTCTGGATAAATTGATTGAAACTTAACGACATACTCGTATAAACAAAATCTAAAATGAAACGTAATTAAAGTGACAGACTAAATATTTTTGAAAATGTTGTTGATATAGTTCATCTACTCAGCGAAATTCTCTTGGCAATTCCTCAGAGGATTACTTGTTTCGAACTAGAGTTTTTTAATAAAAAATGTATTTATGAAATACCAACTTCGTGAAGAATTTTAATAAAGGTTTCATTTGTAATATGTACAAATTAATATTCTATTATATACAATATTTCTTGTTGTAGTGAGAACTATCAACTGTCGCGTGAACGGATAAGTTTTCCCACAAAGGTAGTCATGACAACTAGTATCATAATAGGAGTACCAACACAATAGCAAACACGACAAAAGCTTCCACTCAAAGGCACGAGTATGGATATACCTAGATTACTGATTCTTAATATTTTGTACTAAATAAAATTCGGTAGCGTCAGTATAATAGTTTTCAGATTATAGGACAGTAAAGATACAATGTAGTTGAATGAAATCTATATGTTTAGTTTTATGGACGGTTGGTACACGCTGTGTACTTCCGTCTTAAAAACTAACTCAAGGAACAGGACAATCTTTCAATATTGTCCGCAGTTTTTTGTATACACCTAGGATCTGAACATAACCACAGAATATACAATAGTAACGATAACACGATGCTAAATCAATCAGCGCCATCTATGACTCCCTGGAGCAGACAAAAAGCAAGTGGAAGGGGGCTTTCACCCTCTTAAAACCACCCTTAACCTTATACCTTTGTTATTTAAATTTACAATACGTTGTTTCTTAAGAGCGTGAAAGGGAGACTACAAACATTTCTTTTTGGTAGAAATACATTTAATATATTAGCAAAAATTTTAACATTGACAACACAATTTTAAAATAAGTAAGAAAATAGTGTGTATTACTGGCTAAAACTATTTACTTTGTGTGCTCAGAATAAAATGTTATGGAAAGTAGTTTTAATTAAAATATTAAATGGAAAACTATTGTTAACAGCTCTTAAAAATATTTCATCAATAACAGAATATAAAGTGAATAGGTAAGCCCATTGAACATCTCGATGGCTCGTAATAAAGACGATCAGCGCCATCTATGTCTTTATCGAGAAGGTCTTGCGGAGTGGGAAGACGGACCCATCCCAACAAAACCACCCCTATTCCTCACCTCTTCCCGTTCAAAGGCATATTTGAAGAAGTTCGAGCGATAAAGTCAGAAAAGTTTAATTACTGTTTCTAGACTTTAAACACTTGAAGATAAAAGTATAGGTAGGTATCTCATTTAAATTTAAGTCGAATAAATTATTTATTACATCGAAATACGAACATAATTACTGATTAAGGGTACTTCTTAAAGGAAAACGTGTACCTACAATGTAGTACATATCTACTATATATTATTTAGTTTGCAATTTGCATCAATTTGCGTCTTGACTGACTTGTTAATGAAATCTATATAAATAAAGTTCCGTGGTAAGCTACGAGGCCATATGTTATGTTATGTTACATATACCTATAACTTAAATTTATATTACAAATATAAACAATAAGCAAACATGACTGGAAGCATTCTTGATCAACAAATGAATGTCACCAGTGGGACTCGAACCCGTGACCGCTGGCACAGCAAGTAGGGTCACTACAAACTGAACCTAAATTGACGTCTACATGAAGCAGTTGTGGAATACTTTCTATCTGTTTTTAATCTATAGTAGGGTCAGGTCACCTCATCATAGATTTGTTGTGGTCGCTGTCATTCTTTATACTATGCTATTACAGTATAGTTAGCGTAAAAATAAACACTTACCCCTTTATAAAAGAAGTGCCAGCCAGGCATTAAGCATTGTTCGTGTAATGCCAAAGCCTCGTCTCCTGTAAAGTCCACACCGATTGCTCTGAGAGGCACCTCCGCTAGAACGTCCGGCACTTTCTTTGCAAGGAGCATTATAGCCGGAGACTTTTGAATCATATAAGCTCTTTGGGCGGTGATATTCGACACTGTAGGTATTTGTGGAATTACTTAATAGTTTAGTACTTGGGTCGTGGGTGTGTGGACTTCGCTCAGCTAGAGCAGTTTTCGAGATACACGAAATGAACTCATTCACTTACATCATGAGGCTGAGTCGCTAGTATAAAACATGTGGTCGCATACCTTTTAGAATTAATTATCAATCGAATATAATGTACAGAAATGTAACTAAGGTTAATAAAACAAAAAATGCGCTTTTTGATATCGGTCGAAATGGACATTAGATTGTCCGCATTTTCAATTCATATGTTTCACAAAGTAAACATTTATTTATCACTATCACTCTTCTTGGATTTCTCCCTTGATACGATTCAAAGATTAGCATATATTTCTCAGAAATGAGATTTTTTCACGCGACAAAATGACCTATAAGTATATATTGACTCGGTTAACCAGCTATTAATAGTCATTCAATTCGTTTTGATACCATCATGAGATATAGATTTTTTTAATATATTATGTCGAGACATTGTTACATCCGCAAAATCTAGTTCATTGGTGAGCTAGCTAGGCTTTTTTTGTTTGTATTTTTTTCTTATAAAAATATTTGTAAACGATCTAAAGTTTCCCTAGACTTTTTACATTTGTTATATTTTATATAACATAAATGTAAAAAGCTGGGCTGGGCTGATATGAGAAAAAGTTCGTAAAAAGTAAATAATAAATTGAGATATAAATACTATCGCAATTTTGTCTTTGTAAGTATAATAACAACTTCAGTAGGGTCTGAAAAGGTATGACTTAAGCCTTAGCGTGGCGATTATAGGTTTCATGTTATAGACTGGAGGGTGCACAACTCGTTAAAAGTCGATCGATGCGGCCTACCTGAAAACTCGTTGAAAGATATTATGCAACTGATATTTTCCTGTAGAGTGTAATGTGAGTGCAATCTTTCTTTTTTAGGAAGAAAAATTGTCATAAAATTACTTTTAATTCAAAGGTTTCATAAATTGAGGATATTATGTTCCCTATGATCTGTTGATAGATCAGTCTTTGAAACAGCCCAGTGCTCATAGGCCTCCATTAAATACGAGAAGGATAAGGTCATAGCATTAAAGTGGCCAAATACAGGATGGCAGACTTCACATGCCTTTCGAAAACTTGCTAGGTTCTTTCAGACGTGCAGGTTTCTTCATGATGTTTTCCTTAAGACGAGTGGTGTTCAAGTTATAGATGAATCACACATGTAAGTATCAATGTGAGACCCGGATTTGAACCCGCATCACTCTGTTATCTTAGCAAGTGTGTTACCACTGGGCTACCACAGCAATGCATTATTTAAAAAAAATATGTAATTGGTTTAATCTTTAACGACTGGATTCCTTTTTATTGCTAAATTACCGATATTTATTTCTAAATACCACTTTCCTGAGCTATAAATTCCACATTTCCAGCTAAAGAAAACAAAATATAAACTAGTATGCTAGTATAATTGTAATTGTTCATATAAGTAATAAAAAAATATTATGATAACGATTACATTTGTTACGTTTTGTCCAAGTCCAACATGTCGGCGGTTTATTTGGATTACATGGAATTTTCCCTTTAGAGTTATTCGTATATATTTACCAAAATTTAAAAATAAATACTTAGATTATGATTTTTTTAATATGTGGATCAATAACTTATTTAGATATTAGTAACATTAGTCTTTGTACAAAACTACAATGGCATTTTAGGTATAATTACGTCAGCGCGAATGAGTAAGATATGCAAGCTACAGTATTTTACCTTAACTTAAAAAATCTGCAATCAAATTTAAATATTATTTTCTAATAAGTAATTATAATACAGAAGATAGAAATATTAATTCTTTTAAAATATAATATTATTCTTTTCAAATTATTAGAAATATTATTTCTTTCCATACAAAAGAAGTATAACGAGTTTAGAGTTCGCTGTCATATTATAAAGTTGAAAGCTGCGAACAAAGCCTGACCACCGCAGTTCGTGTATTAGAACAAGTTAGGAGGTCGTTAGAGAAACAACCGGGTGTACAATGTCGGAAAAGTTATCCTTCAAAGATAACAGCGGTTAGGCGTTTCATGTTTCCAAAACGTAACTGCCTTTGGATTTTGCCTGAACTGATCTTATTGTGTAGTTTTCAAGAACAAAATACAACTTTTGGCAGAATTTTTATTTTTATAGTCATTATATTCAATGCATACGATTAATTCATTAACATAATGGAAGGATTGATGGTGATGACTGATGCCATAAGCCATAATAGAGCTTTGTGTCACAGATACGTATCGTATCGGCTGAGAATAGATAAGGTTAATACTGTTCCCAAATGCCCATTGTACCCATACAAGGGTCTGATTAAATTGTCTTATCGGTCCATAAGTCTTAACGCGACGCCAACGTTATAACACTTCTAGAATATTAAGAGAATTTCCATCACGAAATTAATTTTTAATCAAAATTATTAATCTTATTGAATGGATTAAAGTTCGATTCTTCCCAAACTTGTTTTCCTCAATATTATTAATTAAGGTTTGACCACTGCGCTAGCACTATTCAAAATTTATTTATTTGTTAATTAATTTATTAAATACCACCATCAGAAGTACATATAAAAATACAAAAAATATACAAGTTTTTCTGCAGTGTTTAAAACATAGGAAAAACAACATCCACTAGAACAGTTTTATAACTATAACTTATTGATTGAAACCAATTACGAAAACAATTAATAATAATTAAAAGAAAAATATTTTTTATGTGATTAACATTTAGATCAACTAAATCACGATTATAAAACATAACATTTCTTTTAAAAACATGATAAAATTAAAAATTGGTACTAAAACACTTACATTTAGGTAAAATAATCTTAGTGACTTGCACCCGTATGCCGCGTCGAGGGTGTCGGTAGGTAGCACCCGTGACGACATTTATGGATCTAGTATCGTGAGTATTCGCTGCAGGATCGGCGACGCACACGCAAGCCGTTATAACCGCCGTACGGGACACCAGCGTCCCCACGCACAATCCTCGGTAACGAGACATGAAATAAACCTGCAGAAATTAGTATTTTATAATGTTATCAATATGCACTATTCTTGCATCTAAAAATTAAAATTCAATATAATAAAATAAAAGTACCACAGAGATCGACCTAGAAATAGGTTTTATATCAATGATAAAATGTCTCAAATCTTGGACAAAAATTCAGTTTTGTTTGCCTTTTATTGAATTCGCGCGGCGAATCGGCCGTTGAAACTGGCACATTCCTGATGTCACTATCGCTTTCCATGGCATTCGTATTCTATGGCATAAATCGCATGACTTCATCGCAAGCGACGATATATGAAATAGTTGAAGCTTTTAATAATTTTCGGAGTATCGGAATTTCAATTTTAAAGCAATATTCTATTGTTTAATGAGTCGAAACTGTACATAAAATATTTTTAGAAAAATATTTAAAAAATTTCGCTATTATCGATACAGAGGCCGAATCTATAGTACTTTTTTTTGTATATTAATTATCCATTTTCCTATACTAAAAAAATAAGGATTTCTAAGTTTTTACTATATTGTATTTTTATTAGTTGGTAAGTATACAAAGACTTAAAATATATTCTACAATAATCTGAAATATCTAAATAAATTCTATGAAATAATGTGATGGGAGTAGTTATGAAATAGCCTATGTTTTATTTAGATTATAAGCTCGATACTGAATTTAATTAAATCCGTTGTAAATTGTAATGTTGCGTTCAAATAATCATAACACACTCACAAAATATAACATATGTATAATTTAAGTGTGATTATTCGTTGATTGAAACCAAAATTAGCAGAAAAAAAGAATGAAAAGTTAAAAATGGCTTTAGTTGTTACGTTGTAGAATCGTTATATTATATTCTTTAGTTTGAGTTAAAAATAAGGATATTTTAAAAGAGAGTTTAACTATTTTTAGAAAATAATCTTTTGAGCGACAATGGATTAGTACCTACTGGTCGATGTAGCACTAAGGCCAATCTCGGCACACCCAACACCTAATATAATATCCCACCCTATAGCTAGCTAGTAGCTACAGACTCCCAGACGAGTGTTTCTGACAATCTAGACGCTTTATATCTACAGACACCTTATTAAAACCTTTAAGTTCTTAAGCGCTTGTATTTTAATAGACAATCAGTTTTAGTGTTCAATTAAGCCTTTTGTTACGGCTGTTGCTATATTCCTAATTTATATCTGGGCAATATATATATTAATGTAAATCTAGTTTAAACTAGGCAGTGGTAGCCCAGCAGTAACGCGCTCTCTTGGATAACCGAGTGATGCGGGTCCAAGTCTCGCACCATTAATATTTTTATGTGTCAATCTTTTCTATCATGATTACATCTTGAGGAAACCTGCAGTTCTGAAAAAACCTATCAATTTTTAAAAGATATGTGTAGTCCGCCAACACGCACAAGGCCCGGTGGGCTATGGCCTGATCCCCCTTGTACCGAGGGAGACGTTAAAAAGGGCTGAAGAAGAAGAAGAAGTTTAACTATGGTCTATGACCAGATGCATGACTGTCCTATAATCGCATTTATAATGCCACAACAAGAGAAGTAGCACACGAGGCAATCAAACAATATCTTTGTGTAATATTATTCATTTATGTCAGTCTTCGAGTTCACTCTTTATGCAATATATTCATTCTTGAATTGTAAATAAATAAATAAATATGTTGAGACATTATTACACACAGTGCCATCTAGTTCCGTGGTAAGCTACGAGGCTTGTGTTGCTTACGGATGCCAAATAGTTGATACAATACATATGTATAACTTTAAACACATATGTATTATAAAGCCCATGACTAGAGTACAAATATTTGTGCTCAACAAATAATAATTGTCCCTAGCAAGTTTAGAACCCGCGAATGCTGGCACATCAAGCAGGGTCACTATAAACTGAGCCATTTGTACAAATTGTACCTACGTAATTTAAATTAGAGGAATTCTTAATTAACTTTATACAAAAGAATATCTAGATTCTGGAATGTTCTTCAAAACAATCTAAGACAAAGAAAGTCTAACAAGTTAACAACTAATAATGAAATCTTGTTAAAAGTTTTATTGACTGATCTATAGCAAAAGTTTCACTCAGATCTCAAGGGTATATTCATTTTTCTAGTTTATAATCTTATATAACGATTGGAAAGAAAATATGTAAGTGATCATTTGTTGGCTCATCGGCTTGAAAAGTCAGTATACCTATACACTAAAGCACAGTGGACCTTCTCCCATTATCTTATGGGGTGATGCAGGATGACTTTTTATTGATAGCCAAATTATGATAAATTTTAACAATTTTAACAAATTAAAACAAATTATGATGACCCCCAGATTATGATACCTATCAAGTGAGTAACGAAGTAGAAGGCAGAGGACAACAAGATTAGAATGTAAGAGACATTTTGACGAGAAGTTTGGCTCAGTTGGTAGTGACCCTTTCTGCGCCAGTGGTCGCGGGTTCGAGTCCCGCTCGGGGCATTCATTTTTTGAGTGCAAATGTTTGTACTCTAGTCATTGGTGTTTATATTTATAAAATGTATATACATGTGTAGTGTATCAACTATCTGGTATTCGTAACTCAAGCCTCGTAGCTTATCACGGAGCTAGATGGCGCTGTTGTAATAATGTTCCAACATATTTATTATTTATTAAGAGCGGTCTCCTGGGGATTGATGTTTACGATCTTTTCCTTTGTCAGAGATATACCAAAAGCTACTGCCCAGGGCCGATCTATGGACTAGCCTAAGTTACTCAGTGATAGTGTAGGTGTCTAATAGCAAAAGAATTTTTGGAATCATTCCAGTTGTTTTTGAGTTTATTCGTTACATACAAAAATACAAATCTTTTCTCTTTATAATTTATTTTATTTGTAATATTAGTCTAGATAAGTCCAGCTTCCGAGAGTCAAACTCATGAGTCATGACCTCTGATATTTTTAGACATTTGTCACTTTTCATATATTTCATTTTAACATCCAATAATCAGTAATAAATCAATAGGGAACTTCATATAAACATTCATGGTCTCATAACATTAACATTCATATCGCGATTTTCACGTACTAATAGAATTAGGAATACTTATATAATATGAATGTTTTCAGGCATTTTCATGCGATATAAATGCAAATAAACCCTCTGGGGGCCTCCAAATCAACAAAATAGGTTACTTAAACTCATATTCCGATGTACTTCTAGGTCAGTAATTTTTTATAGTTACGTGTAAGTTCTTAATATTAAATATAAATCTTCACAAGAGATGCATTAAAATCGTTGCCTTCTCAACTAAATGTAGGACACGAGATCGATTCCTAGCAGAGGTAAACTTAGCGAGCACACAAGTGCTTTCGGTCTGATTAAATCAGATCGTATTGGTCTTGTAATGAAATGGAAGACGAAGTGCTTGAAGAGTTGAGATTTAATAGATTCTAAGCGATGAACGAAGCAACAAAGCGTTCAGGACCACATTTAAAACCACTGAGGCTTGTGTAATGCTATTCGTACTAAACACAAATTCCATTAGTGCTACAAAATTACTTGTAAATATGTAGCTATGAAGTATAGAATGTTAATAATTTTACTTACAACAGAAAGCAGTTTGGGAATCATTAGGATAATATGGTCGATGTAAAAAATTAAATCGTATTTAAACAAAATTAACTGTTTCCAAAAATTATGTATCACGTTAACACTAAAGCTACTAAACAAATACGATTAACAGACAGAGGAGTAAAGGGTGCTGTAGGCTTTGAAATCTTCCAACTGTTTATTTGCCTATTTACATATTACAGCATGCTGTATACAATCATCATCATCATTACATGCTGTATACAATCAGCTTTTTTTTTAACGTCCCACTGCTGGGCACGGGCCTCCCTCAGTACGAAGGGGATCAGGCCATAGTACGCCGCACTGGCTTAGTGCGTGTTGGCACACTTCACAAGTCTTTCGAAAACTCACTAGGTTTTCTCAGACATGCAGGTTTCCTCACGATATTTTCCTTCACCGTAAGACAAGTGGTAATCATGATAGAAATGATTCGCACATGAAAATATTAGAGGTGCGAGGCCCAGATTTGAACGCTGGGCTGTACATATATTTATTTCAGAAATAGTAATTATTATCGATACTAAGATCGCAGCACGACAAAACCACTGGATAGATTTTGATGAAAGGAATGATGAGAGCTGGTAGGTAATTTGATTCAACATATAGAATACTTTTTTCTGCGGGAAAATATGTAATTTCTGAGATATCTACGATATATATACTTGAACGACGAACGGGGCGAACTCAGCGGAAGCGGAACTCAAGCGGAATGAGGGCGAGTCTGTAGTGTTAACAATTAATGACAAGCGATTCACCCTCACTTAACTCGAATTTATCTCTAGGTTTTACTTGTTTTACGTTTTATTTTCCAAAATAAAATTTACTTAAATTACTTCTTATAATACCAACTATGTGCGTGTGACGTCACGTCAAAATCGGACTTGACCTTGCTGTGAAATAGACAGACAAAAAATTATAAATTGCGTCTTTCTTATTATATACTTATATTTTACATGCATTTATTCAAACGTTTTTATTTTAACATTACAAACAGACACAATTTTATTTATCTGAACAAATTAGTCTTAAGAAAAACTCATAATGGATTCCTTTGTCGAAATCATCTTCACTTCCACTTGACCGACGCTTTTCATGAGATAAATAATATTATTTTTATTCACTTTGTCCATCCGAAAGATTAATTCGTTTGTTAAAAGATAGCGGATGCTTTAAATCGATACACGAAACACTTCGAGCAAAGATATCTTAAAATAAACTTACTAAGAAGGGCAGAGAGCCGTCACGTGGCTTAAAGGGCTCCCGTCCAGAACACGAAGTAACGTAGATACCTGAATTCAAATAGCCCTATTACTTATATAAATTGACTTCAAAATTAAAATATAAATTAACTACATTTCGTTTTTTATATTTTATCTTATTTTTCTTAATTAAAATTTAAATACAATATCTTCCCAATTCGAACATAGTAATGAAATAAAAAAGATGTACATATTTTGGTTATATAATTTTTTTACTACCACAGAAAAATAATGACTTTAATCACTGAAATATTGATAATTTATAATTAAAAAAACACCGACACAA
This sequence comes from Boloria selene, assembly GCA_905231865.2. NCBI lineage: Eukaryota > Metazoa > Arthropoda > Insecta > Lepidoptera > Nymphalidae > Boloria > Boloria selene. The sequence continues at coordinate 16,211,728 of HG993131.1, forward strand.
TGAATAGATAGATTAGTTCTTTTAGTTATTTTATTCTACTAGTCAAGCCTTTGTTTGAAACCTATATTGTGAAAAAAAATGTAATTCACTATTTTTTGCGGCTGCATATTTACAAAATAGCTAAGAACAGTCCTGACTAATTCACGTTTCACACCAAAATCAAAATCGGTTCATCCATACGGGAGCTACGATGCCACAAACAGATAAACACACAAAGACACGTTAAACTTATAACACACCGTCGTTTTTGCGTCCGGAGTTAAAAAAGAGAATTTGAGCGTTGGTAAAATAAGAAATATCCAGATGATTCCATTATAAAAAAATACAATCGGTCAAGCAATAACAAATACTTTTACGTAAGTTTTGATAACTATAATTATTTATAGAAAATAAAGCCTTAGCTAAGTTACTCCTTAAACATCAGCCGTATGCCAGTAGAACTCCCTTCAAAATCTGTCAAGTCGTTTCAGAGATTAGCGGGAACAAATGAAAGACAGACAAAATTGTTAAATACTGAGTTTTTATAAGTACCTACGGTATGTAAAATTACCTAATATTATAGGGATTCATTTAATCTTAAATGTTATATATTATAAAGATGATCTTAATGTTATAAACAGACTCAAATTCAAAATTTATCCAAATAGATAAATAAATCTTGTTCAAACTTTTGTTTATTTATTATATTTTATTTACTCTACTTCAAGTTATATAAACAAAAATGTCACGTTAGAATAAAAAATATTATTTTACCCAAAATAAAAACACTTTTCCATTTGGCCATTGCCGCGTGTAGTTTGAAGCAAGCAAATATTAATCAGCACGTTTTCCGCTTTGTTAGCTTCATCCAAAACATCTGTATCCGAATGCCTGATATGTATTTTCTATCTCGAATTTTTCATTACTCATTTTTATGCTTTTATACAAGTTGAAAAGTTTAAAAAAATGTTTGTCTGTCATTTTGTATTTTCATTTTTCATCAAACTAAGTTTCGAGTTTTATCTGGATGCTCGGATGCACTACAGTAACTTGTTATAATTTTGATCTCGTTGTACTTGGACTTTACTAATTCTGGATTTTTAAATGTTTTTTATACCATTTATAGAAAATATAAGAATCTTTTGATTCAAAATGATTAAATTATAAAATCAGCGTTTATGACGCTATTAACCCAATGTTTAAATGTAAATTAATTATTATTCGTATATAATGCAATATTGCTATCAAATATTTTTTTTGAAAAGAGCAACTGTTGAGTTTCTGGCCGGTTATTCTCAGCAGAACAGCTTTCCGAGCCGGTGGTAGTTTACTCACAGACTTACAGACTGACATTTAATTTAAAGACTAAAATAATATGAAAATGACGATTCAAAAGAGCTTGTAAAAGAATAAAGACAAAATAAAGATAATTTTGATTGTTTTTTTAAATTGCTAGAAATTGAATTTATGTTAATAATAATGTCATTTTCCCTACAGAGATAAATTATGTGATGGAGGATGGCTGATATAATTAGACTGCTTCAATAACTTGGTGGCTAGCATATTCGGTTACAGATCCATATATTTGTTGGTTGGTTAGTCTCACCCAGATCAGGCCATATATACATGGTATATTTATAGGATTTTTCTGTCAAAAATATTAAGAAAACTTAATCTTACACCTGATTTTTTCAGAAATATTGATAATTAACGGGCCTTCCACTGAAATCTCACCAACCGTGTTAAAATATACTACTCTCAATAATAATTATGTATATAGTTAATTCAAAATATTTACGAGTTAGTTAGAAAGTCAAAAGTAGTGTTTTCGTATATATTTTCGGACATATTTTAAGATACAACATAGAAAGATAATAATTTGTTGAATTTAAGTTTATTTAACTAAACACTTGTAGCCTTGGATTGAATATATCGGTTGAGGAAGTACCAAGGCGCAATTTACACATATCGAAGTTAGTTTGTTATTACATACAAATGATAGCTACTGCCCACTACCCGTAACACAGAATTGTTCGCTTATTAGGAAAAAAAATATGTTTAATATGCTACATTATACTGGAAGTAAATATATTATTTTCAGATATAGTTTACATAACATAATATGTGTAAACAAAAACAGTCTATCATTTATCCTCATATTTTTATTGCGAGAGAAAAATATGAGGCTCATATTTATTTTATTGTATGTACATATTCCTGGAAAGGGATGGGGAAAATAATTCTATATATCATAACAATAGCTACTAATTCACTGAGGCAATGAAGGTATGAACAAATTGAATAGACCGTATTAATATAATAATAATACTAACGATCCATTCTTACTCTGTTCGGATTTTGCCCTGGATATGTTTCAATGGTTAGTATCTTTTGATTTCTCAGAGATGAGATATTGTTCCTCAGTAAAAAGTATCATAGCTAGGATAACATGCTATCGTCATACGAAGGTTCATCAAAATCTGTACATTGGTTTCTCGTGAAGCATTTCCAGACAGATACAAACATACAAAAATTCTAAAAACTATAGGCCCAGTAGCGTCCGGAAAGCCAGCCAGGCGCGCGCGAAGTTAAGAAACGAGGTGTGTGGTCTTCTTCGGAAGACCTATCATCGAGGCGTCGTGATTCTGCAATTCCTACATCCTTTTAAGACGGAGAGAGGTTTTGTTTTCTTGTAGTAAATTTAATATAATAACCTGTTATCTACAAGTAGTATGCTTAAATTAGCAGAATATAATAAGTAAGTATTCTGTTTTGTATTAATTTTTCTTATTTAAATATTATATATGCATTTTTGATATATCATTTAAAAATAGTATCTTTTTAATAAATTATTATCATTTGTGTTTTCCACGATCAATATCGTCCACACTCTTACATTTCGCCAGTTTCGGTACTGTCATGTACATTTTGCTATTTTTCTTTTAAGTACATAATTAATTTTTGAATATATACATTAAGGAATATTATTATAATGACTATTAGAGACTTACGACTTACTGTTCGTGAACATTCTCTATATAATATAACTATATAATAATTTTTGTTTTATTTGTATAGCTATTTTTAGTACATCTGAAGATAATCTTGACTCATGTTTTCGTTAAGACTTATCAATTTCAATAACAAGTATGCCAATCACCTCTTATCACCTCTCTCGGCCTTTGTCTTCTGGCTAATAAGTAATAATGATCTGGCAGTGTCCGGGACATTGACACAGATATTTTCCTCCCATTTCTTCGATTCTATCATTTTTAAATCTATGTTTATGTGCAGTTGATATATAAATTTATCACTACGTATTATAAAACAAAGTCCTCCGCCACGCCTGTCTGTCTGTTCGCGATAAATTCAAAAACTACTGCACCGCGAGCATACATAGGTATGCTTATATCTTTAAAACTACGCAACGGATTTTGATGCGGTTTTTTATAGGAGTGATTAAAGAGGAAGGTTTATATGTATAATACATGCATATTTAATATACCTAGTAGAGAAACATTGATAATTGATAACTGATAATTTAGGGGTTTCTAATGTGATGTCGTAAATAAAACACATTTTTTGCGCTTATATTGCAAACTAATAATAACTAAACTGTTTTTTTCTTAACTTTTTACGAGAAATAATGGCTTATTTACGAAGCGATTTTAAGCAATACAGCGGTAATCGTAAGTAAAAAGCATGTAATTTAAATGAATATTTTCGAAGATATCACAGATTTAAAATGCAGGGACATAGCGGGCTTCGCTCGGGCTCTTCCCTAGATTTAGTGCGGGCGAAACCGCAGGTTGAAAAAAAAAAAATGTTAATGTTTGTACTTAAATCTATGGGTGTTTATATTTATAATGATATCGTATTTAAAATGTTTAATTTATATTGCGTAATTTTTATATTTATGTAATATAATCTTTCAATAATATTGATTAAAAAAACGTTGAGTCGCCTAAGGGTACCTTTTAGATTTATATATTATGTAGATATTTATAATATAATTACATTTAAAATTTCGAATAATGGCTTAAATCTAATAAAGTATCATGTCGGCCATTAAATTTGCCACTCTTTAAAGTATATCTTTCGCGAAATTGTTTGTCTGAACTCTAAGCTAATACTGGGGGAGAAACTAATTACGAATGAACTTCCAAGAAAGTTATTTGACTTAAAAACTCCTTATCCAGCTCCTTTCATTATTTTCTATGAAAAATTAAAAATAAATATTTTTTTCTGCCAGTAGTACTGTATAATGTACCTACATGTATACTCTCAGACTAGCGACTCACCCTAACTTCGCCTGGGTTCATCCCTAGGTCTTTTCAATTTTGTTAATTATTGTAAGTTTTAATTTTAATAACGAAAAAGATGAAAAACATTTTGTGTCCCGCTTCTCGTTAGTTTCATAGTGTCCAGCAAAATATAATAATAATAATTAATAGAATTTAATCTATATTAAAGGTTCTTTATCATTTTCTATTAAGTAAAAGTAGCTCTATAGTAAATGTATAGAAAGTTATTTGCGGTAGGTAGGTACTAAGAAAATCACAATTTTCTTTTTCATTCAGTCTATCTGCTTGTTCCTGCTAATCTTTGAAACGGCTGGATAATTTTTGACGGGATGTTCAATAGAAGATAGCAGATGTTATATGAATAACTTAAATTGTTATTATTAAAAAAAAAAGTAAGGATTCCGCTAAAAATTAAATTGTATATAATATATGACCCAGTGTTCATGAATGGCAACTTCAAATACATATTAAATTTATATATCAATGTACACAAGCCGTAGCTCAACCGAGATTTCATAGAAAAGTATTTCTAAATGATTAAACTCCCCAGACTCCGAAGTTTCTATTTCAGAGTCAGTTTGATACATGAACGTCTGTACGAAGACCACGATTAGATATCTTGTAAGAAAATACAACACAAACTGGTCCAGAATGATATAAAGTATGCAAGTTTTGTAGAGTTAGTGCCTTTCTTATTTCTTTTCAGTGAAATGGTTATGAAGATTTGTTTGTTTGTCACGCTTATATATGTACTATATCTGTAACAACTTTACATATATATACATTAGTCAAAAGTGATACTATCCTTAGTAGGTATCAGAAAAATGGACTTCAAGTATTATATAAAATCATAACAAAGTAATGTTAGATATCTTTTCATAAAGAAATATATAAAAACATCCCAAATCTCTCCGTCAAATCAGTTCACATTAAAAAGTAAATATATAAGGATTTACTCTTAAATATTTTTATTTTTGCAATATTTTTCGTGATTTTGACACATTGTGGTTTGACAATTTCCACTTCCTAAAATAATAAGATTTGTAATTCCACAAATAATAACATGTATATTAGCTAGAGAATGAAAGAACTTGCCGCCTGAACGTAACGCTAGCGTGAAGTACTAGTAACGGCATCTGTTGGAGCTTTTAGAGAGTTAGGATGTTTAAGCTTATACATATATTTTCAGCTGTAGCATTTTATATCGAACATTTAGTTTGTTACGGTTTTATTTCTTATAAAATCTATTAGCTTGTATGACGTAATTATTTTATATTTAAAATTGTTGATTAAATTATTATTATTTAAAGCCTTGTACCTGACTGCAGCGCTACCCACCTACCAAGTTCAGTTATAAATCTAAACGATGATTCTTGCAAGTATAGTACCTCATGAAAATCACAAAAATCCGTCAATCTGTAAGTAAATAATATACTATGTAAAATATATAACATAAATAATTTTTAGTTTTGCCTATTTAATAAACGAATTAAACTAAACATTATATGTAATTATAGATAACTGAAAAAATATCCTTGTGTGTTTTAAAAGCCATTTGCGATTATCATATTATGTCGTTTAACTCACAGAGCAGATGATAGTATCAATTCCGTGGTTTAACTAGTTAAGTTAGAGCATTTGGTGTCGCTTTACAAATCTATGTACGTGTCTCTTTGAAACGTATCTTTAGCCATAAATAAAGGTTAAATAGTGAAATTTGTCACCTTTTGAGAATTTGGGTATCTGAAGTATTTTAAAATTTTACTATACTTAAAACTTACAATATAATAACTTATAATAATTATATAAGTATATTCTTAATGTCATAATATAATTGCCACCTAACATTTAAGTGTTTCTAATCAAAAAATAACCAATTAATTTCATAGCAAGCGGAACTTAAGAAAAGAAAGTCGTAAATGAAGTTGCACGAAGATTTTTCTAATAGAGTGTAAAGTTAAGGGAGAAGCAACTTCGTCTCGAAGGAAATCCGGTCATCTCCGGAAAGTAATAAATCTTGCCTAGCCGCAGGGATGTATTAAGGGCGGGGGTAGAAGGACCCGAGACGGATCAATAAGAGAGTCCTGTATTAAAACGCTGTAAGCGTGCCACTCTCTCTTCGGGCCTCGAGTCGAACGCACGCCGGCTCTCGCACATCGACTTGCTACGCTACGATACTACTACTGACGACGATGAAGGTAAGTTTCTTAGCCTGTAGAGTTTACATTTCAAACTTAATTTGCTCTTTATTTATTTTTTTAAATTAACGTGTTATATTAAAATTATTATTTCCCTACTATAATAAACACTTTATTTAAATTGGCGCATAATCCCGCCATAATTTCTACGGGTATTTAATTTAAATTTATATGAACTGTGCGTGCGTCCTCTCCCGCTAACGGTGTGCCATGTGTAGAATTTTTTTGTCCTTTTTAGGATCGGTACATAAATAAATGTAAAGAAACATCTGCTTGTGATTCTCTTTTACCATCCCTTTACGTTCTTTGTTTGAATTAAATAGGTCAGGGATGCAGTTATCTGATATCTCGTGTCAGTGCTAAGCACCCTTTACACGGCTTTAGGTATTTCTGAGGGCATAATTAGGTCGGCATAATTGCGCGTTTTTAGTAATTTTCGTGTTCTATTTTTTTCTGACTTTAAATTAAGTAAATTAAATCTTAGCCTACAATAAAATAAAAGCTTCGTAATTAATTCGATATTATACCATATTTCTCCTTATCTACTCTGCGATGACTCAAATTTAAAAAAAAAAAAACAAATTATAATTAGATATTCCATAAATATATTTAAATATCGAAAGTCAATTTATCAGCTTGTTTAACTTTTCTCCGGAAGCAACGAACTTCGTCCTCACTGTTTCCTCCGTATCTTTAATAAATAACATATTATAGAAAGTGAATATACATAATACAAGCCGCTTGTTATCTGGTGACTTTGAATGACCCCGGTTTATTTTAGTAATGCCACTGTGGCATAAGGATATTCGACGACGCTCTTGAAACATCTATTGACGAAATATTATCTAGTAGAATATTTCTCGGTGTTATTTATTCCTTTCATGATATATAAGTTTTGGTTTTTGTTATATAATTTTATTTAGGCTTTATATACTTTTATTTAGGTAGGTATTTAATTTTTATAGTAAAATAAACTGTTTTTAATATCATAAACGCGAAAGTTTAGGGTTTTGTTACACAATAACTCTAAAACAGCTGAACAAATATGGTCATCCATTGGTACAGAGATAAATTATAATAAATGTACGGTTTTGAATTTGTTTTTGTTCTTCGAAGCGAGGATGAGAGCGAGGGCTCACATAAAATTGTCCCTATTTAAATTTTCATCAGATTAAATAAGTGTCTTTGACTGAACAAAGAGCTCTATCATGGCGTTATGATATCATTATGAGAGGACAATGCAACATTGATGTTATATTCTTTATTACTGTATATATAAAGATTAACTATCTTTTTTAGATACTTTTTTTATTCTATTCTATAATTGTAAACTAGAACTTAAGTAATTTATTCAAAATAGTTAAGATCTACATCGTTTTTTATTCTAAAAAGAATAAAAATATAGTAAAAAATGTACGGTTTGATTTTAGAATATGGATTTTTCACTAGTAACTTACCCCGCTTCGTGCACGTAACTTTAACATTTATAAAATTACCACCATTTATTGATTAACGATCTAATATAATATTATAATATTAATTATAAACCATATATTATTATAACCATATACTACTACGATTTTTATCTATACAAATATATAATAAATATAATTGTACAGATTTGTAATATCGAAATAAAATGTTTTTTTTTTTAATTGATAGTACCTACTGTACTTATAAGAAAACACACTCCTATTTTTTTTTATTTATAACGGCTATTCTTTGAAACGGCTGGACTTATTTTGACGGGACTTTCACTGGCAGGTAGCTGATGTAAAAAGTAGTAACTTACGCTATTTTAATATTAGATTTTAGGGTATTGTTTAAAAAATTAAAAATTACTAAGGGACACACCTGAACTAAACGTTAATTATTAATATCACAATTTTAAATGTCGGTATTTTTTACAATGCTTACAAACCTAAGGACATGTAGTAACAGCGCGTATAACTAGGCGTACGAGGGTACTTAGTACTAACACTTGAGATGGCGTGAAAATATTTACATATGCACATGTGTATGAGCTTCATGCTTGTGGCGAATGTTTTTTAAAGCAAAGCGATTTAATTGGTTTTGAAATTTATTAAAAAATGTTAAGTACATGAAAAATGGACATTAATGATAAAAGAAGATAAAAGTTTGAAATTTTAATAAAAAAAAAAACTAATAAAGTAAAATTAATTAATCTATATATAGACGGAAAATTGAAACTGTTTCTTTTTTATGGGAACCCTTAAAGTACCAACATTAACCAAAGATAAACGAAAAAAGCTTTTCTCTACATTTTTTGGAAAATCTTATATAGAAATAAAGATAGAAATGATACTACTACAATGAAGAGAGGAACAATAGTGAAGCGTTATATTAAAAAATCATATCTTTAATGGACAAATGAATGTTTAAGAATAAGATAAAACGAAGGGGCTGATAAAAATGAGTTATTATAAAGAGTGTTTTAATTTAATAGCCGTCATAATCCGACGTTTAGACGGGACGGCTTGCGGCAAGAAATAATTAAAGTGTTCGAACGGTATTACTACGAGTATAACATCACAATAAGTAAGAACTTGAAAATAGAAAATAAACTATTGGTTATTATTTAAAGAAAATAAGACGGGATTAACTTGTTATTAAATATTTTATATAACATTCGTGTTTTAGGAATTTCGGACGTAGGAGGAGTATTGTTTTAGGGTATACGTTCCAATTTTTTCATATACGAGTGTATGGACATTGTACGTGTTATTTAATTAAATATTTTTATTTATTAAAAAGTTTAATTTTTTAATCTGTATTGACAACATAGGTTATATTTTCCTTGGGCTTTTAGGCAATAACTACCATAAATAGTAAAAATTACATGCATTAAGTCCTTTTTAACGTCCCACTGCTGGGCACAGACCACTAAGGTGGCCAGGTGCGGGTTGATGGATTGCACATATCTTTCGAAAACTTGCTTGCTCTTAGACTTAAATAAAACATAGTGAATAAACCTGCATGTCTAAGAGAATCTTACTAGTTGTTAACTAGTCGACTTATCCAAAATCTCCATGCAATTAGATACCCGTACCTAAGGTTATATTGAAAAATAAGCAGTCATAAAAAATCGCGTTATATTTAACGTTCAAGTGAACGTTTCATTAATCTTATAAAAACGTTACTCAAACGAAAACGCGGAAAATGTACTTGATGAATATTAAAGGCTGTAAAATTATTTCCTTTTAGAAATTAATAATTCTATTCGCTCGGCCTAGAGTCGTAACTGAGTTGTGTATAAATAGTTATAACTTATATATATGGAATAAATGTTACGTTAGTATTTTTTATAGTATAATAAAAAATATATTATGATATTGACTGCACCAAATTTTGTGTCTATTAGATCAAATGAAATAGCTCAGCCAAAATTTTATTATAGTTTTTAAATACTCCCCTTTCTTTCTGTTCCGTCACCGCGTACATTATAACGGTTGGCAAATGCACAAATTCTATCAAAATATGTCGTGTGATTTTCTAGTGATATGGTCACATACAGATCAAATTCTATAAACTATTAAATAATTTAAACTATTCTAAAAACGAGTCGGCCTTTGTATCGCTAATAATGACTATCCCAATAAGTTATAGTAAGTATTCTTTTAAAAAAAGGGTAGGTAATTAAAATTAGTTTAAAATGAAGTCATTGCAAAGTATACAAAGAACAGCTTTATATTAAGTCTTTATCTTTTTAATTCAGTAAAATTTTTCCACGACCAATGTAAGCCTGCATTACTGTTATAATCTGTACACTGTTCACGGAAAGGAATTAAATCAAATGGTTAGCGTAGCGATGGTTGTGTACAAATGCAATGCGAGTTTAATGCGATATCACGTTCAACAAATACAGCGATAATAGCATCACTAATCCGGCTTACGATACTAGCCAAAATGTATTCATTATCTACATAGATCTGAAATACTAATTTGTTAAAGCGGATTCGATTCTCGATGGGGTAAAAAATGAAATATTGGCGACTTAAATCTTGCTAGTCTACTAGACTTGCAGACAATACAATTTTGTCCAATAGATATTATTACTAAGCATATGCCGAGATCTATTGTTAACTAAGTTTCATTATTATACATTTGTAAAAGTTATGTAGTACAAACCTGATGGTACAAGTACTAGATTTATTTTTTATTCTTGAGGTTCAAGATTCGAGTCTCATTTAAGATTTCTTTCCACTTTCGAGCATATAAATATTGCATTTAACCAAGGTTAAATTATTATTTAATTAACATTATTAGTCTATAGCTAATTGTTGGCAAAGGCATACATTCTTCTTATTTGGGCACTTAAACAGATACTTATCAATCTTTATTCCGTAAAGAAAATATAATTAAGCAATAGAAATAGGCACTTTAAAAACAAAATGGTAAAAAAGTTGGTATTTTCAGCACATGCAGTGGTGGTGGATTGTGGGCGCACTGGTGATGGTGACTCTTGCCACTGGCGAGTCTTTGGACCATGAGGAACAAGGACAAGCACTTGTTCGCAACGAACGTGGTGCCAAGAATAGAGGTAAGTCGTATTACCATCACAAAAATCCCACAGCAGGACCTGCCTTTGATTTAAACAAAATCTCTACAAAGATTCAAAAATTGCTAATTTATGAAGTAAACCTTCTTTGCGCGCATGAGGGTAAAAATCTTGAGAATGAAACGCGACATGAAACAGATGTGAAACGTTTTTGAGAAGAGGGAAAAAGTGATTGAGACCGATTGAGAGAGAGCGAGAAAGGGCATTTGTATTAATTTTCAACACTTTTATTATTATGTCGTCATTGGTAGTTTGAAGAAATAAATAGTAAATTCATTTCGTGGAAAGCTGCAGTTAAGATTTTTAATCTTTAACTCGTTTTCCAACCATAGTATGACCAGTGTATGAAAGTCAGATGCGCCGCTGCATTATTTTGATGCTATCGTCAAAGGTCTGTATAGATTCTTTTACAGGAAAATTATACATAATAAAAGTTATAATATGGAATGGTATGTTTTTAAAATGGTATTATTTGTAAACACAAATTGTATTTTAAATATTACTGTATGTTTTTAGGTATACATTATTTATAAACAATATAAATAACGTTTACCTACTACTAAATACGTTTATCTCCAAGTTTAAATACGCATCACGTATTAGTCAGTCATATTTATTTAGCTACTAGCGATCGACCCTAGCTTTTCTCGTTTCATCCCTAGGCCTAAACGGTTAGGATAGAATGGGTTAGGTTAGGTACTTATATTTTACCGCGTTTAGTAAAATGGTCGGAACATTATTTATTACCAATATTATTGACTATAACGATTACTATTTTATGTTCTTAACTTCAAATGATTTGTAAAAATTATCATCCCTTATTTCATCATTTCACGTTTCAATTTTGTGATAAAAAGTAGCCTATGTCCTTCTCCAAGGTCCCATAAATCTCTATATTAAAATTTATCGAAATTGGTTAAGCAGCTTAGGCGTGAAAACGATTATAGAAGCGAGGTCAGGCCGCTAGTAAAGTAGGCACTCTTTATTATAACGATAACTTATGCTCGAAGCCCTAACTTGAACTAGAAAACTATCAGAAGTAATCTAACCTAACCTACCCCATATCAGATGTATCAAAACAATAGTTTAAAATATAAAACGTTAATACTTCTTGGATGTTTTAAAATATTTTATTTAAACAAAATGATTTTTCACGGATTTATCTTCTTACTATGCATTTAATAAAACTCTAACTGTGTTAAGTTTATGTTATAACTGTTTTTTTTAATTTGAAAACAGTAATTACTATCGATGCACAAGATGAAAATATTATTTTTAGAATTTTCGTCTGTCTGTCTGTCTGTGCGTCTGCCTACGCGACATACACATCGAATGATTACATATATTTTGATCAAATTTGGCACAACGATAGCCGGCTATCTAAGTCAACACATTATATACTTTTTAATTCGAGAAAATATTTCCAATCATTTATATATCACCGAATGAATAAATAACCTTTAAATAAAGCTAGTTGATATGAACACGAAATACCTATAAGAAAATCTTGACAAAGTCAAGGCGAAAGATATAAAGTTCCCACGAAATCACGTTAAACCAAAACTATAGTGATTTTAGGCGACGAAAAATAGAATCTCATCTTGAGGACGGTCTCGCAGCTCGCTACATAACAAGCAATTCTTAGACGCAACTTTCGTATCACCCTTTTGTTGAAACTTTGATCTCCGAAGTGTATATCACATCAATATAGTACGTTTCTGTTATAAATTGATTTACGTTCCAAGGCTGTTGGTTCGTTTGATAAAAGCGGCTTTACTAACTTCATATAAACATACTATACACCTAAAACAATACAAGCGAGTGTATTGTATATTCAAATACGTATATCTCAAAGCTAAATATTAGGTACTAGCGACTCACCCTCGCTTCGCTTGGGTTCGTCTTCGAGATTTAGCGCGAGCGTAGCCGCGGGATCCACTAGTTATACTTTAAATCTTCCTCTTGAATAACTCTATATATTAAAATAATCGCATCAAAATCTGTTGCGTGGTTATAAAGATCTTAACATATATAGGGACAGACAGACAGCGGGAAGCGTCTTTGTTTTATACTATGTAGTGATTTAAGTTAAATTATATTGGAAAAAGGCAGTGGTAGCTCAGTTGTAACGCGCTCAATTAGGTAACTGAGTGAAACGGGTTCAAATTCGAGTCTGATATTTTCATTAATACCACTTGTCACGGTGAAAGAAAACATCGTGAGACAGTTCATGTTTGAGAGAACCAAACTAATTTTCGAAAGACATGTGAAGTCCGCCAACCCGCACTTGATCAGCGTTGTAGACTATGGCCTGACCCTCCTCTTGGAGGGAGGTTTATGCCCAGCAGTGGGACGTTAAAAAGGGATGAATACCTACATACAATACATACTTCTTTTTTATTAATTTACGCGATTGTTTGACTTGTTTTTGCTACTATTCTCGTACACATTTTACATTGAATAAGGAAAACATAGCCGTTAATTTTCAATTTGCGAGAAGAAAACATGAATAATTAAAATAAGATTACATTAATTTTTCTTGAAAGAGAAATAGCGTTTTTATTTGCTTTATTCTTCTTTATTGTTATAATAGAATTCGTTATTTATTTTAATTTTAATTTAAAGCCAGCGGTCGCGGGTTCGAGTCTATACCGAGCTAATTCCGTTTGTAAAGTCGGTATAAAATGACACAATATGGCATGACGTTGTGGTAAAACTGTAAAAGTCAATAAAACATAATTCTTTAATCGTAGGAAAGCCAGAAATTACCTGTTTGTGCTCTGAGGGGTCGCTAAAAATAGACAAGACGCGTGCAATTCCCTACTACAGGTGCAGTTAAGACTAGGGCGAATGATTGAATGTAATTGTCTTATTTTTTATTTGACATGCAGGTTTCTTCACCGTAAGACAAGTGGTAATCATGTTGGAAATGATTCGTACATGAAAATATTAGAGGTGCAAGATCAGGATTTGAACCCCGCATCACTCGATTATCCTAGCAAGTCCGCTACCACTTTTGCTTTTACTTGGTAATTACAAAGTACGACCACCGAGGCCGTACTTTGTAATTGCTTCACTTATCACTTCTCAGTTCTCACTGTTGCTTCTTTAATATTTAGACCTACCAATTTTTAAGGGGAGAAGGAGGAAGGAGGAATGGCTAAAATATAGTTCTTATATAATAAAACTTTGAATGAAGTTTTAAAATAAAAAAAATGCGACAAAAACATTTCACACCTATAAGGGATGAGTTTCAATAAAAATTATCATGTATCCTTCATAGAGTCTCTCACAGCTATCTTCACCGAAATTTCAGTACAGCCGATTTATAGATTATATTTTATTTTATTACAAATAAATATATAAAAATACTATATTTTAGCACATATATAGATATAATTGAAAGGTAAGTGACCTTTATTTCTTTTTAAAGTATTTTATTTACTTAATATATTTTACGTTTATTCTATTTCTTATAATTTGAGGTGTTGGTTAGACGTATTATCATAGGTAGGTGTATCATTTATTCCGATACAGTTCAAAAGGTAGAGAGGATATAAGCCTCTAATACTCTTATGTTACATCAAAAGGGTTCACGAGCGCTTATTTTGTATTGAGCCCCTTTAACGTCCCATAGCTGGGCCAGCTTTCAATATGTGGGGGATGGGATTGAGTTATATTCAATCGCACTACCCACATGCGATTTAGCAGAATTCTATACGAAATAAAAATAAAAATATAACAGTAGCTTCATGTTCGTATTAAAACCAGCTAAGTAGGCCGATCTTTTGAAATTACTGAATAAGATCATTAAAATAATTGAAATGTATCGCGTTTTTACAACTCGTACGTAGGCCGTGTACCAGATTTCTAGAACGCATATTATTCGTACTACATGCGAATACAATTGGTTATATCCTGTCTTTATTTTTAGCGAGATTTTTGTTCACGTTCCATGTATTGTATTCAGATCTTTTATACATCTCACTATTGAGCACGGGCCTCTCTTTAATGCAAGAATGATCAGACCATAGTCCACCATACCAATTACGTAATTTAAGGTATTTTTAAATGTGCGAGCGCGACTGATGGGCCTATATTTTGTTGTAATTTATAATTACAAGTTCTCCTTGTCGATGGTAATAAAGATAAACGGTTATATATAATATACTAGCTTATTACCGCGGCAAAAATAATATTATATAAATTAGCAAACGTGCAAATTTTATTCATATATACTTCGCTTCCAACGGTCTTTGTAATGTAAGCTTATAGGAAAGTTAATTCTTCTCTCATCTCAGGTTATTAATACAGTGAAACCTGGTTAAGTGGGACCTGGATAAGTGAGAAACCTCCATAACTGGAACTTATGCTGAGGTCCCAACACTTTGGCACTGAATTAACCCTGTTAGTGGGACGAGCTAAGCCTCTATATCTGGGATTTGTTTTTTCGATTTATCATCATAGTTACCTCTATAACTGAGACAGGGAGTAAATTTTATATGCATAAACCTCTGTAACTGAGATAACATTGTTTTGTTTGATCGCACCTTTATAACTGAAATAACCTGTCAATAACCTCTATCAATGGAACCCTCTGTAAATGAGACAGATATTTATTTATACCTGTATATCTGAGACACTGGTTAAGTGGAATACCTCTATAAGTGAAACGACATTGCAGGTCCCTTGATGTCTCACTTAACCAGGTTTCACTGTAATTCTTTTTGCATTCTCTAGTCTACATATTTAGTGGAAAACGAAATACGAAAAATTTTTGTGTGGTAGTTACAGATATAAGTGTGAGCAAACAAACAACAATATTAAAAACACTTTTATTCATACAACATAAAAGATACGTTTATTTCGCTTCAGGCTATTTCCATTATCAGTATTGATGTTTAAGCCGAGTCTTTTTATTATCGAGGTTCAAAAGCTAAAGAGCCGTAATTGCTTTTTGTTTTTGATTGACTTTAAAAAGGCGGATGAGAGGCGGATTAGTATGCTTTCTTTGTGTTTTATCTATACATATATATAGAGTCGAATCTCTAAATTATTTATTGTTTCGAAAACTTTTATTGAAACATTATTATCGATACAAAGTCCGAAGCTATAAGCTAGGTATAAGCTATTTGGGATACTGAAAAACCAACGTTAAGAAATGAAACGCCTTCATTCCAAAGTTTTGTACCTTTCATATTTTTATTACTTGCTAATGCAAAGAAGAAAACCATTGTGACAAAATATTTCGTAATATAACTATAATAACTTAATTGTACCGAGACGTTGCGATTTTTAAGAGACGTTAAAATGGCTGAATCGTAATTATTATTTAATCGTAAGTCAAAGCGAATTAAAAAATGACGTGCAATGGAAGCGAAGCCATGAACAATAACTAGATAATCTATACACATAAATAAAATTGAAATATTTGTTTTTAATTACAAATTTTCACTACACATTACAGATTTTTACTAAACGCATATGAAAGTAAGTATACGGTACTTGCATCAAAAAATCCGTTTTTTAAGTTTTTGTCTGTCTGTTCTGCAGAAACACGGCAAATCTTTAAGACGGCTAGACCAATTTTGACGGGACTTTCAATCGCAGATAGCAAATGTTATAAAGAGTAACTTAGGCTACTTTTATTTTATTTGATAATTTTAAAAACCGTTTAATTTTTTTTAACTTACGTCTAGCAAAGCAGGCCGGTTCAGTTCAAAATAATAAGTCGAGCGTAAAAGTACGTTAAGTGACACAATCATAAAATGTGGACGACGAAGGCGTAGCGTTCTGTTGTTTTTGTTCGGGCTGGAAATAAAGCTGCCAGTTAGCGGCATGTGCGGAGTGCAGCGACAACCATATTGAGTTTCACTGTTAATTAGAATATTTCCTTTACATTAAAATGTCATGTGGAGATTACTTTGATTCAAAAATAGACAGCCAATTTCTTTTGACGTTTCGCTATTTGAAAATATATTAATAATGAAAGCTACATTGTGATTGGACATATAATTAAATCCTGTGTCGAACATTAAATATTCTTTGAAATTTGAAATAAATATAAATAATAAATATAAATCTATAGATATTATGTCCGCCTAGCTGGTTATGCGGGTCATATAGGATATCTTTACTGCGGGAAAATATTTCATCTAGGCATGTGTAACTCAATGACTTTTTATGAGCTGCGGTTCAGCTCATGAGTCATATGCTTGAGCTGGAGCTGCGAACCGGCTCACAGTTCAGCTCAATTGTTATTGGGTACTTTTGACTACTTATAGATCTACAGCTCAGTTATGACGCGGTTCAAACAAATGACATGTATGATGTAACTCAATTATAAAATATGTAATAAAGCAGCGTTTCGAAGTTATTATAGTGAATAGTGATATATTTTCGTTTTTACACAATTATAGGGGAATGTTAATTTCATGCATATTTATATTTATTATTATAATTTATATATAATTATTAAATGCTAAAGTGAGTTTGTTTTACTTTTTTAACGTTACTTTAATTAACGTAGGTACCATAGTTTTATATTATAATATTTATATATATTACCATAGGAGCCTGTACCACGCAAGCGAAGACGCGGGCGAAAGCTAGTTATTTATATTAAATCTTTAAAGCTAGAATTTAATATTATTTTATAAGTATATTATTACAATACAAACTGACTACACTGACATTTAATTAAATTTAAAATGTAAAATTATTAACGATTCAAAAGTGCTTGTAAAAGTCTATTTGAATAAATTATTTTCAGTTTTAATAAATCGTATGCATAATCGTATGTCGTATGTATTAATATTACAAATATACGTAATTTATTATGGTAGCTAATATTTTGGATATTAATTGACTATTGCTAGCGCGGTTCGATATATGTAGCAATATACTCTATGCTAATAGCACAGATCACATAATACTATACTAGGTAATAGTGACTCAAGTGAGCTGTTTGGTGAGCTGTGAACCGTTTATCTGGCAACTGAGTCGCAGCTCACGGCTCAAGTTGCTGTGAGCTGAATATTTGAACCGGCTCTGAGCTGAGTTACACATCTTTAATTTCATCACTCGTAAATGTACTAACCGTTTGAATGTACGTATTCGGTAGGACGAACCCGGGCGGAGCGAGGGTGAGTTCTAGTTATATGCATATTACTAGCGGACTCGACAGACGTTATGACGCAAAACAACTTTGCCTAGCAATAACTTATATAAAATTGAATATTTCATTTATTATATAAATATATATATATATATATATATATATATATATATATATATATATATATATATATATATATATATATATATATATATATATGGGTAAGGCTATGACTAAAGGTAACATACGTGAATTTTGTAAGGGCATGTGTACATGAACATAACATATTGCTAATAACTTTAAAAATAGCCACTATATCTAATCTATCTAATACCTTTAAACGAGCAATTCTTGTATATATATATATATGTATATATTTATAATTATATAATTGGAATCTCGGAAACGGCTCCAACGATTTTCATGAAATTTTGCATGCAGGCGGTTTCGTGGGCGATAAATCGAGCTAGGTTTCATTTCTAGAAAATGTTTTTTTTGGAAAATAGCAATCTCGAAACTGGAAGACCCAGGTTCGATCCCAAGTTTTTCAGTTAGATTTTTTTTATATAATTTTTTTATGTAATATTTATTTATTATTTTTTTCCTTTAATTTAATTTTTATTTTATTTTTATCTTTAAAAAACCGAGCGAAGCTCGGTCGCCTGGTACTAAAAATTGTATAATGCATATTAGACCTAATTACTGGGCAAATAAAAACACAATTTGAGAAATCTTTTCATGTATTTTAATACAAAACAAACTAAACTTAATAAAAAGGCTACGTATCTATCTATAACAAATCACAATTTTTTTTAATTAATTTTATATTCAATAAGATTGTCTCCAAACTCTAAAATTCCACGACGACATTTAATTGGAGAATCCAACACCTTAATTATATCATAGGTAAACATTTCCGATACGTCTTCTATTTGTGGCCAGTAAAATGTTCCGTTCGATTTTTTGCGCATAAAACTAACCTTCACGTTAATACCGTTCATTTCAAGAATTTTTCCGACATAATATTTAATTGTTTTATTTGAAGTCTCAAATTTAACCAGTACATATTTATCTACTGCAATAATCAACTCACTTAATAATTTTATTTCAGACTGTTTCGGAACTAAACCATCAGTATCATTTCTCGTATTTTTTTCAGAAGATTCTGCGGTTGGGTGAAAATTTTCGCCATTTGTTATATCAAAAAATACACCTGTGCTTTCATCAAGAATGAATTGTAGATTATCTTGAGATTGGACTGTGGACTCAGGAGTGGAGTTTTCTGAATAAAAGGTTTCATCATTATCGTCGTCGGTTTCTACATAAATTGGTTCGTCTTCGTTTTCTGTACTACTCTCAGAAGATGCATTCTTTCTCTTTTTTTTCATTGTTTTTGACCTCGGTTTTTGCTGTATTTTTCTTTTCAGATTCTTCTTTGCTGTTATCCCTTCATCATTACCTTCAATTTCTTCATCTGTTTCTCTGTGTTTTGTCTGTTGTTCTTTTATTTTTAGGTCCGTTTTGGCTGTTTCTATATAATCAATAACTTTTAACTCTTTATCAGGATCATCTTCACAAAGCAAATGACTTTTTAAATCTAGACATTTACAGTATCCGGAATGAATAGACATACTGCAGAAACAACTCAAGCTTCGGTATTTAATTACGTTATTCATTTCTGTGTTTATAATCTGGTGCAACTGCATCGTCCCTGGTACGGGTTTGAGATTAGCTGGTGTTTCGTACATATCTATATCTGTTTGCGAAATGTAATATAGCATAATTGCCATATTAGCTTCTTGTAGTACTTTAAAAGCAGTCAAAGCATCTGGTATGTCTACCCCGTAAGAAACACAACTGTCAAGCTTTCGTTTGACAGCAGCACCCACCCCATCTGCTGCTCCCTTTCCGTGTGATGATTCTGAAAAGTTCCACGTTGAAGAAATGAAACCCAATTCTTTTGTTATTTTAGAAAAAAAATAAAAGTTTTTTTTTTGCCGGTATTGGCTTGTAGGGCCATCTGAGAAAAAGTGGATTGTATTGACTTTTGGATGTTGAGTTTTTACGAGTTCTAATATTGGCGTCAGATGCGCCCATATAGCTTTAGGCCCGTGTTCGTTGCTGGGTGAAATCGTAGCGAATGTTTTTGGGCTATTGTGTTTGCTATATAAAACCCCTGTGTGAATGGTTGTCTGGATTTGAGATGCACCGAAGTGCATAGCCTGAACTTCGGAAGCCAATTTACATATCCAATTTTCTGAGAAATCTATATGTATAGCAACTTCTGTATCTTTTAAATTTTTCAAACATATCGAGTATTGTTTATATTGGTGTTTTATGTTATACAAATGTTTTTTAAATTCTTGTAACTCTTTATTAAACAAGTCTATCAATTCTTTCAATGTGCCTGTCTTGCGATTCTTTACCATCCTCTTTGTTGCTTTTGGTTTTACACTTTCCAATTTCTCCTTATATTCATGTTTAACTAGGTTCCACTCTTGCCATGATACAATTTCTGTGCTGTCTTTTCCTGCCCAATTCAATTTTACTTCATTATTTTTGCATGTATTGCAATCTCCATATGCACAATCTTTTGCATTGGTATCACAGACAATTTCAGAAGTAATTTCTTCAACATTATTTGTTTGTATCATTCCTAACGCTTTCATTATATCACATTTCATTTTAACATTATCATGCTTTATGCACCCACAAGTTTCCCGGTTAGTAATTTTTGGAGGTAACACATAAAAAGGTCGGTATTTCTTAAAAATGGAATATTTGAGTTTGCCTCCTTCATCTCTGTATTTTTTGTATAGATTTCGCAGAGTGCCTAATAGGTACCGTATCTGTTGTTTATTCTTTTTTAAAGTCCTGTATTCCTTTTTGCCAGCAGTTGCCCTGCTGACATCGTCTCTTTCATAAAAAAGTCGAAGCTCACTTAAAGACTTGTTATTCCTCTCTTTCTTACCCCGACTTCTGCGAGTTTTACCTTTCAGTCCTATAAAATGAGCCATCTGAGACGTTGATTTATATTTTCTGACTATGTCATTATCTACTACGTTTTTAAGGATATTCCTTTCTGTATTCGTTTTTGCTTTTTCATATGTATTATGTAAGGACTCCAGTAAAATATTGTGAGCGAGTAACTGCTTCTTAACGGTTTCTTTTTGTTCTGTAGGTATATCAGGTAAATTTTGAGCAATAAAGCTTTCAGATTTTGTTACAGGCGTCATGTATTTGGGTGTAGTTTCATTTTCGACTATGGAAGAAGGTTCTTGAAGCATCCCATTGTTATTTCTTTTAATCTCTTCTATGGTTTGTAACAAGTTTTCATTTTTTTTTGGCTCCTGTTTAATTTTTTTCGCAATGTTTTATTTGTCTTCAGCAATTGTTTAATTCTATCTTCAAATTCCTTACGTGCAAAAGCCCAATGTCGCTGATTTTTACGCCTCTCTGCTAGTCTTGCTTTTTGTGCAATTGTCACATTTTCATTAGAATTTTCATTTATTTCAATCAAGATGTTTGCTTCATTTTCATCACATTTGTTTGTAGTTTGTTTCTTTTTTCTATCTCTCCATTTTTTTCTTTCTTTTTCTTTTTCTTCTTCATTATAGTCACCTATTTTTTTCCTTTGTTTATTGCGTTCCGCGTTTTTCTTTTTAACTATTTCGTATTTTTCGGGGTTTTCAGCCCGCATTCTCTCTCTATAACGCTTTTGTTTTTGAGCAGCCGTTAAAGGCATCTGAAAAAATTATAGAATAAGTTTGAAGATTTTTGTATGGAGGGTAGCCCTATTTTTATTTTTTCAATAACACCGCGCTCAATAAAAGTTATATATTTAGATAGAGGACACTAAAACAAATGTTTCACGAAATAATGTCCTAAAGCGTCCGCTTTCTGAACATTTACGGATAAAAATAACAAATTTTTTTCCTCATGTATCCCAGAAAGTTGACGCTTAAGGACATTGTCATACAAAAAAATTCATTTGTTTTAGTGTTTCTCATCCAAATATATAAATTTTATGGTGCGCAGCGACCATGAAAAAAAAAAACAAAATTGTGACCGATGTTAGGGCCACACTCCATTCAAAACTCACAATTTATAAAAGTTATATGTTCAGGTAAAATACACTTAAACCACAGACAGTTCAACCTATAGACGACGCTTTACAGGGGCACAAATGCTTCGCTAAGGTTTGGCAGTGACACTGCAGAACAGCCAGCCCCGCCCCTTTATGTCCCTTTCTTTCGTAAATAAATTAACATAACATTATCTCGCTCTGTCATTTACACGTGTAAACTGTTCGACATGTGTTTGAACGATCCAATGACTGTTCGACATGTGTTTGAACGATCCAATGAAAAATAGCTAACGTCCCCTGCACTCCGCCACGTTTTCGCGATTTTGTTTTCGTACTAAAATTAATGAAAGCGGAGTCTTTTAGGTTGAATTGTCTGTGACTTAAACAAATAAAAAATATCTGTAACATTATCTCTCAATGCCTAAGGAAGGCGTCAGGTTTCAGAGATATTCATAATATAAAGAAAAAAATATTCCATAACATAACACCCTATGAAGAAAAAATATAGTTATTTTTATTTGTGAATATCTCAGAAACCTGACGCTTTAGGACATTTTTCATTTGTTTTAGTGTCCTCGATCCAAATATATAACTTTAATAGTAGTAGTTAGATTTGAGGCTAGAATATTTCAAATAACAATGTGTACTCTGCTTAATAGTCATTCACGATTGTTACGGTAACACACTGGTAACACACGGTATCATTCGAGAATGAAAAACACGTTTGACAGAAACTCAAATTGGTTTTAGCAGACAATATGAATGATTTTCGACAGTAACAATAGATCTATCGACAATTGATTAGTTCATTAGTTAGAAAATTGTATCAATACTCAGAAACATGCATAAATACCTTGATAATTTCACCCAGAAACACAACTTATAGGTTAACGACACTATCAGAAATCATACCTCGAAGCTATTCTGTCAAAACTAACGCGGCATATAATTGTTTTGTGATGTTGTCTAACCTGCGTGAATGTTGCCAGAGACAAAAATACTTTATAAGTCTGATTCTACAAAATCTGTGGCTAACTAAAGTGGTAACATATGTAAAGTAACATTCAAGAAAGAAATTGGCGACATTAGCGTTTTAATCAATATTGTACGTAAAAATAAGTAATAATAGTGATTCAATTCCCAAAACGATTGAAAAAATGTTTAACTGTTAGTTGAAACAACCAAATTGAATGCTAAGTCAATATTCTACATTTTATTACGAAAAACTTAAAGGCGAAGTTGAGGGCGACACGACAACTTTCTTCAGAGTTATAAAATTGTTCTAAACAAATATTTATTTTAATCTTAAACTATGCCTTCATTAGATGTTTATAGGTTTTGACATAATTAAATGATACTTCTAAAATATTATAAATAAATGAAAATGACCTCAACTGAGAATTATTTACGTTTTATTTGAATCAACTCAAAGGAACACTCAAAAAAAGTGTTAGGTACAATTTTTTTTGGCCTTACCCATATATATATATATATATATATAACTGATTAATTCAAATAATAAATTTTGTAGTGGACCAAATTGTGAACCAAAACCATTCTCGAATGCACTCGAACATACAGAAAACATGCCATCAAAATAGATCCAGCCGTTTAGGAGGAGTTCAATTATAGACACGCGCACAAAAGATTTTTATATATAAAGATATAGGTAAATTATAATTAACTTTATTATTTGGAAAAGAAATAATGAGTAAATATAATAATTAATTAGACGGTGTATTGATATGAGAATGTTCGAGATAATCGATGATTAAACAGCGGAAATAAGTAGTTAATAACAATCATGAATCGGATGACAAATAATACGTATTCGTTTACAGAAATACAGATATTAATTATTAAATATGTTCTACTTATCGTTATAATTAATTAATATCTTTGAGACTTATTTTTACTTCGTCATTATTTATCACTAAATAGTTGTTAGTATAATAAAACAAAATCGCTTCCCGCTGTCTGTCTTTCCCTATGTATGTTTAGATCTTTAAAACTACTTTTTTTTAAAAGTAGAGTGAATAAAAGGAAGGTTTACATGTATAACTAGCGGAACTCGCGGCTTCGCTCACGCTAGTGTCACATATATATAAATAACTAACTATTTAAAAACTTTAATCATAGTATTATGGAATCGAATGATGTAGAGCTAATCATAATATTTTGAAGACGAGTGAAATATTTATATGTGAAAAAAGAACCGTGAGTCACTGCTAGCTTCATAAACGGTATATTGGAATTTATAGTTACATCAACTTCGGTCCATTCCAGTGAACATTCCATGTTGTTTATCTTAGCAGTAGCGAGCATCCCATCTGCTTGTTTTCAACTTTTTGCTAAAAGCTGACTTCCTGCTGTGGTAAAGCCGGTTACTTATTATACTTGGTACATTGTAAGATTTTTTTCCAATGAAAACAGATGCTATTATTGAATGTGAGGTAAACTCTGTTAGCAGTTAGGAGATTGTTTATAGAACATCAATGTACATATAAATTAAATTGAACTGTCTGTTTTTAATTTTAAATTAACAGCTTTTCACCTAATGCATATGAAAGTATATTGGTACTTAAGAGTACATCAAAAAATCAATTTTAAAATTTTTGCCTGCCTCTCTGTCTGTTTGTTCGGGCGTCTCTGAAACGGCTGAACCAATTTTGACGGGACAGTCAATCTCAGATAGCTAATATTATAAGGAGTAACTTAGGCTACTTTTATTTTATTAGAAGTATTAAAAACCGTTTAATTTAATTCGACTTGCTGGGTTTGTTAGTAAAATAATATTAGCCTCAGACCATGGACGTATTAACTAACGGACCAGTCATAAAATACAAATGCATGAAAACACTTTCAACCATTTGAAGTATAACGCACACAAAGAATTGACACAATACATCAAAATCACTCTAATGCTAGTGCTTGAACGTAGTCGATAAAATACATACATCAATGACATTTTAAATATTAATAATAAATATTGTTTGATTTTTCGCCGACAATCAAACCCAGAACGTTCGAATGGGAAAGAAAAGGCGTATCATAAATAAGCTGTAAGGCAAAGAAATTAAAGGGAGAATAAAGGTGGGGTAAGCTTCCGGTATTTATATTTTAATTATACTAAAATAAGCAGGACATTGTTATGAACTTTTTACTCAATTATAGTTATTATAGACTTCAAATTTTTTGTTAAGAATTTTTTTTCTCTTTCGAGAAGGATCCCTAGGAAATCTAAAATTTTGTGTAATTTATGTGTTAAAATAAAATAAAAATTAAGTACACATACTAATTATAATTTTTGCATTTATAATGTTTTTATTTAATTATAAAAATATTATTATAAATTTATTGTCATCAGATTGTAGGATACTGCGATAAAAGTATTTTATGTTATTGTACTGTACAAATAACATCCATTATTCGCTTAGTTATTTCGTCAAATATCGATATATTTTTCGACATTGTCAAGCACTAGTCGATGTCAAATGGACTTACTCGACAGTTCTGTCATTTGTTTTGAACGGTATAATCCAGCCATTTTATGATGGTTGTCAGATGTCAACAATACATAGATATATCGACTATATTTAACATAGTTGAATAATACGAAATTTTATTTTACATTTACTTAAATTTTGTGATAAATGTAATAAAATATATTACTTACAAGTGAAAAGAAATAGTGCTGCTTCCGCTGCTATAGTTTTTACACCATCTAATAGAACATTTAGTCATTTTTGGGAGATGTTTTGTTGACAAGTAAGTGCTTGAGACTGACGTAAAATCAAACGGCCAGGCCTAAAATATCCTGATTACTGTCAAGGCCGGTAAAGGTACGTCCGCTTATGTGTCTCGTCCATTAGTTAATACGTCCATGCCTCAGACTTTACAAGTGTTTATCGACTGAGTTTTTCCAATTAATAACTTGTTTTGTTATAAGCATAACAAAACGGTATAATGAGTAAACAACTCGTTACTCGAGTAAGATAAAACAAGCAATTACGAGTATTTGTTACGAGTATTTGTTACGAGTAATGTGGAACTAAACGTAAAATGATATTTTTTAGTTTATTTATAGTTATAATTCAGTCGTGATATATTTAATACTCCAAGCACTTTTTAATGTCTCATTGCTGGGCATAATGAGGCTTTAAAGTTTTTTGGGCATTATGATGGTCATAGTCCAAGACGATCTTTTTTAATATCCACTTTTCTAATATACACAAAGCTCTTTTTTTTTAGTTGGATTTGTAAATATAATATCATCTAAACCCACATTTAGAAGGATTTTTCTTTGCTAATTATACGCTTTCCAGGTATAAGTACTTATTATTATTTCTTTTGGACAGAGACTTGTCGCTACGTGAGGGGTGCATGGTCGGAATGTGACCCCAAAACTAACGTACGCTCCCGAACTCTTACTTTGAAGAAAGGCGACCCTGGCACCTGTGACCGCGCTAAGACCATCCAGAAAAAATGCAAAAAAGGTATGTTTTATAAGCAGTATAAATGATTTTGAGTTTGCGTGTCAGCCTTACACGTTTGTATGTAATTTTGTATATAAGGCTAGGGACTCAGAGCGAAGTGAGGGTAGTTTAATATGAAGCGGCTATTAATGTTATCATTATGTAATCTACTAGAGACTCGCCCTCGCTTCGCTCGGTCTCTTCCCTAGATTTATTATGCATATAAACCTTCCTCTTAAATCACTCCATCTATTAAAAAACGGCATCAAAATCCGTTGCGTAGTTTTAAAGATTTAAGCATACATAGGGATATAGGGACAGAGAAAGCGACTTTGTTTTATACTATGTAGTGAGGTAAGGTAAAGCGAAGGAGGTTTCCTGATTGCTACTGGCAAGTATTTTTTATAAAAATGTTCGAACAAGTGTGTGGGCCTGATCAAAGGGTTTCGTTCCACTTTACGATATATTTTTATATTGGACTCACAAACGAAATAAGGTCTGATTTCTAACAATGTAAAAGAAAAGTCTAAGCATGTTAGGACGTTAGGTATGGATCAAATTTTATGAATTCCGAATCTGTTCAAAGTTAAGCCGAGTTACATAGTTTTCCTTAGGCGCTACAAAACTTTGATTTGTAAAGATATGCTTTGTTGGAAACTTTGTTTGAGGATCGTCTTTGCATCAAATACCAACTCAAACAAGATTATAGAAGTTCAAAAGTTCTTGAAATACATTTATGTAGTTTATCTTACCCTTTTTGGCTTCTATATTTATAAGTCAAGGTGTACGTCTGTAAATACTCCATAGCTCAAGCCATGGTTATTTTGACCATCATACTTTTATTTGTTACCTTTAAGAACGTATACCCGATTTTAGTAGAACTTCTTAAGTACTTCTTTATCCTTGAAAACTAAAGCGCACATGGCTTGAACGATAATAATGACACTTCCACTGGTGAACGGATGTTTATCTCGAACTTATATTCGATTATACGTGTATAGGTTATTTTGACTCTTCGTTTTTGGGTACGGATATCCAGTGATTGTCTTTGAGTCGTATATTTAGTTAGTCTTGTGAAGAATTTTAGACACGTAGACGTATACTGAAATGTATAAAATAAAAATAATCGATTTCGTTGGTAGGCACATCACATTACAATGACTCATCCAATTCGGCTTAGTTTTGAGCAAATGCTCATGCCATGTAGTTTTATAGAAGTATATAAACTTATCCGGAATTTTCGGAAATTCTCTCCAAATGTTTGTACAAATATCTCAAAGAAATTCGTTATTTAGACGTCTGTCGGGTCAGCTTGAGTTTTAATATTTTTATTATATAAAATGTTCCAGACGTCCAATCCCGTGAAATAGACGTTTTCATCTGGTTCCCTTTAAAAAGAAATATATTTGGACGTTAGTATTCCGTTAATAAGATAACAGCGCGACGGCGAATGCTCGTTACAATGGTCGATAACAGGAAATTAAATTCTCGGCATAAATTGGCTCTAAAATACAGTAAACAACTGACGGTAAAATTATTTGATTTGAAATGGGAATCTTGCAATTACATTTTCACTTTTTTAAATTATAACATGGACGAGAAATTCGACCCTCGTCAATGATTTTTTTCCAAACGCCTTTCTTCGGTTTCAAAAGTGATCTAAACACATAAAAAATCTTAGCAAAGTCTGTATATTATGGCATATTCAAAAAAAAAACAATGACTGTAACTAATTATGAACAGTTATAAAAATTTTGTCTGTAGGTTTGTTTGTGTATTTGCATTTGTGTGTTTAACACTAAAATAAGTGGAAGGATTTTAAAAAAATGATTACTTATTACTCGGGATTACCTTAGAAAAGAGGGGTGAAAATTTAAATTAATTTAAAAATAAATAATAAACACTGTTAAAAGCATGCACGCAACCAGTACTTGTATGAAAATACAAAGTTTTATTAACATGCTTTTCTAGATTTATGTTACACATACTGGAGTTTAGATTTTTTAATTTAAAAAATTTTGATCAGATACTGTAATTTACTCTTGATAGAATTGCTTATTATTGAAGAACGGTTTTATTCAATAGCAGTATACCGTCGTCCATAGATCACGTTTAACACTTTCACGCGAACATATCAATATTTTAGGTCTATGCGATACAGCACATGATTTTCATTTAAATTAGAACGACGTCTAATGACGTTGTGCCACAACATATATATAAAAAAGGTGCAATACCGAACACGGTACGTTAAATAACGTCAACGTCGACTGTGCCGTAAAACTTATAACGTTAACGTATAAGAAGTATAAGAAGTATTTAGTATAAAAATGATCTAGAAATGTTTAACATAAATTATAACAATAACAAAAAACATGAAATGAAAGGCTAATTATATGAAATGGTCTATTTTTTATTTAAAAAAAATGTCCCAACATATTGTTATTATTATAAATAAATTATTTATTATAATGATTTAATCAGTCTTATGAAATACACAAGTGCAATACATTTTTCAGACTCATTTATCACCTATTATTGAGATCAAGTCAACTATAACAAGCGAAAAATAATTAAAATAAACTTATTGTGGACTTGATATTCCATACTTACAACTTAGACTTATAGAAATTAATAAAGTTCATTAAAAATTTTAGGAACGAACCTAATTATGTGATCATAAACTAACTACGTTTCAATATTCCACGTGAACACAGAATCGATGCACGCGCTACCCTCGCGACGCGCACATGTCGGCTGACGTCATAAAACTTCTTAGGCGAAATGACGTCTAGTGACGTTGTGCGCTAACAAAGTAGGTACTTTGTACCAGGATGGAATGCCAACAAAGAAGGCAAAAAAATCCGGTGCGGTGTAGCACTACAATTTTAAGAATTCGATATGTTGTAGCACAGAAACCCAACTTTTAAACATTAGTATGGCCAGAGCCCGTACTATAACGTTGTACTTAATAAAACTAGTTTTTGCTGAACGTGATAGCACGCTGTGCGGCATCACATCGACCAAAATTTGACGTGTAATGACGCTGTTCGCGTGAAAGTGTTAACTAACACGTGATCTAAATAAGTATAGCGGCCAGCACTTGGGGAATATATCCGAGATGCCCCGGACGGGACCAAACGTTTCATGATAATTTTTGTTACGATTTACGTTGTGTTATACGTTAAGGAACTTCTAAATAAATGAAATTTAGTTCCCTTTAGTTTCTTTCGATAGTTATACTCAGGAGTTAGGCTATTTCTTCCCAAGCTGATGGTAGAGTTGTGACTTTAGATAAAAATTATCCGCGGCTTCCTTTCGCTTTGTCTGGGTGCCTCTCTTGATGCCTCTCTATAGTATATATGTTTACAAAATCTTATCAAAATTAGTCAAGCTCATTCAACTTGTAGGAGTAAAATACAAAATCTAGCATTTATAATAGTAAACTAATGTAAAGTCGAATTAAATATCATTATTTTTTTCTCATAAGTTCCTTTTCGAAACCTGTTTAAATAGCTTGCCGTTATGAGAAGTCTTCCTGGAGCGAGTGCAGCCCTAACGGAGAGATGTCTAGGACGGACATGTTGAAAGCCAATAGTGACCCTACTTGTGACCAAAGCAGGCGCATCACTAAGAAATGCAACAAAAACAAACAAGTCAAGTCCACTAAAGATAAGGGTGAGCGTTTGGTTTATTTGCGAACGGTACTCGACGTACCACTTTTTATAGCTGTCCGATGTAGTTTTGTAGGTATATGTTCTCAGGGGGCACGGCAGTGCCGCGGCCAAGTGGATGAAATGATTATAACTGCCAACGACTTCTTTGTATATAAAGTGACACTTTTAAATTACACTTACACTTGTATAAAACACAAGTAATATAACACTTGTGAAATTTTTTAATTTTATAGCAGATATTATGAAGGTGACACCTTATATATAAATAATATTAAATATATGAATATTAATATTAGTAACGAAATAAGTTTAATATAATTAATTATAAATATAATCTATTATTAAAAATCTATTATTAAATAAGTCAATTTTTAGTATACAGATAAACATTTATTTTCCATTCATTCTATCTTTCTTTCTGAATATAAGTAGTTGAAAGATTTTAGAGGATTTTAGTAAGATATTTTTATTAATACGTTTCCTTTGTTACAGGTCGCCGGAATCGTCAGTAAATACTCACATGAATTTCGTTTTAGAGAAATACAATTTTCATTGTGAAATTAATGTTCGTTCATTGGATCTGTCTGTTCTCATTTATGTAATAGTGCCAAATAGAGCAAAGTTTTTTCTATTTTATTAGTATTATAATATCTGATAGCATTACACTTACTATCTTCAAGTTCTAGATAAACAAATTTGTTTATTATTATTCATAAGTCCACTCTTGATGTTAATAATAATAATTAATAAATGAGTACTTAAAATGATGTTTTATTTTCCCCCTTGACGCCAAACTGAAATATGTTAAAGCAGTTATTAGAACATTTTTATTATATACAAGTATTTATAGTCTATCTGTACTATCACAGCCGCATCTACACGAATGACTTATTTTTTTGATTGATTTTTGATTTTATGCATACAGTTCGCGTCACGTAAAAAGAACGCTGGAAGAAAGTGGTGGGGGGTGTGTTTGCGCATCGGTACATTCGCATACGAAATTCCTAAGCCTATTCTTTTATTGTTGAACTAGCCTTTCGCTCACGATGTATATTGATTATTGGTAGGTACATTGAAAAATACATTAGATAGTATGTCATTAAATAGAATTCTATTAATTAATAAAATATGTTTGATTCAGTGTAGAATGTTTAATTTACTAACAAAAAATTTAATTAATTCGTTTAATATATATTTTTTAATTATTAACTGCAATATTATCAGATTCTCTCTTTATAAAACAATATAGGTCAAAAATATTTTTGCACAATTTTTTATATAAAATCATTTCGTAATTAATAACTTTTTTGTGCGCGATGGTATTTTGAACTGACAAACCAATAGCGAGCCGGAAAGCATGCGGTGCGTGCCTTGACGTCCCGCGCCCCGCGTCTTACCACCAAATTGGCCGATAAATCGCCTCTACGCAACTTGACAGCCAGCGTTCTTTTTACATGACGCGAATTATACTTACCTAATGAATTACAATTTACATATATAAATGTGAAAGTTTTGCTGTCTGTTCATTTACGTTTAATAGAGTAAGAGATTGGGGAGATTGTTGGATGACTGGAAAGTTAGATAAGTTACCTTTTACTGAGGGAAATTATCTCATTCTCATTGAGAAACACGTCATAATACAATATAACCAAAAACTCATTACAGATATGTTAGTCATCATAGTAATTAAAATAGAGTATCAATTCCATAATTACCTACAAAACGTACCTAGGAACGACCTCGAACAAAGAGAGAGCGAATCGCTCGTAATAATATAAACTTGATAAAAATTCTATGACATAAATTTAGCTAAAAGTTATTATTTTTTATTAATTTTGGAGATTATTTTTCTGTACATATATTATAATCTAATTGAAATAGACATTATTATCGATATATAGGCCAAATCTTTTGTTTATACAATTTTCCACCTTTATTAATGACCACATCACGAGAAAACCACTGGATGGATTTCGATGGTATATATATATGATATATGATAATAGCAGGTTACTCGGGTCAATAGATAGGATACTTTTTATTGCAGGAAATATCTAATTTCCGAGAAATCTTAACTAACCGTTACAAACCGGCTATAAAACATCACACGATATCTATCTTGTTTCCGGTCTTTAGAACGCGGGCGGAGTCGCGGGAAATGCTAGTCCCAAATAAATTATTAAAATGTCAAGTAAACAGATGTATACTAGCAGACTGTGTAGGAGATATACTAGGTTATTATTTAGAGGGCAAGTGCACAGTTGCACTGTATGTCCCTTTCACTCTTAAAGAAAAGTGAGGCAGTGACACGAAAATTCAACGTTCGCGAGAGGCGCAGGATCGATGTAACAAATGCAATTCAAGTGGGAGTGAAACTGTGCCTTCCTAATTTAACCTTTCACTTCTGAATCTGCCATCAGAAAATTGAAACGTCTCTTTGTAATATAAAAATTAACAGCTTTTCACTTAATATATATAGTTTGGAAAGTGTATACGGTACCTACTTACTTATTTTTTTTTTGTTTTTGTCTATTTGTTCCGGCTAATCTCTGATTCGGCTGGACCGATTTTGTTTACACTTAACATACTCGTATATTACTAAATACATACATATGAGTACAAACATTCGTCCTCAACAAATGATGTCCACAGCAGGACTCGAACCTGCGACCGCTCACACAGCAAGTAGGCTCATTTTTAACTGAGCCAAAACAAAAGACGACAGTCTTTTCATACACAAACTGTAGATGCTATTCTACCTATCTGCTTTCCAGTAAGTAATGCAATGCGTACTTTAGCTTACATTTTTTTAGTAATCAAATTAATATCATTATATAAGTATATAGTAGTTTAATCCAAAAATAATCTATTAATCTTAAATCTTAAAATTTTAATCCTTTTCCAATTTTTTTTACATTCTCGCAATAATCCATGTTATTATACTTATATTAATATGAAATATCTATATATTATGATAATAAAATACATACATATTAAAGTATTTTTAATGAATTTAGCGTTATTTTACTTAAAAAATCAAAAATGAATTGAAACATACCTTTAAAATTAAATTTACTTTTTAAATTACCTTTTAATATTATAAAGGAAACAATAAATTAGCTGTGAAACAATATTAAAGAAATGAAACACATATTAAATAGCTATCATATTTATATTGTATTGTAAAAATTGCTTAAGTCTAAGCATTTGTTTGGAATAAAAATATGCACCTATATTTACGTCTCCCAACAAACAAATGCCTTAACTTTTAATAAATAAATAAATAGTTTTAAACCTAAAATATCGTAAACACGACATATAAATAGTCTATCCGCGTACTATGACATATATCACAGGTGGGCAGAGTCGGGGTGTAAGGTTATGCATTTTAACCAACTTTAAAAAATGCGTGAGATGATTAAGAAATGCTTTAGTTAGGTTATTAAGAACCCCGCACTGCATTTGGTCATATGGCGTTATAACCTGACTTATAACAATTGTTAATGGTTGTTAACTTTGGTAACGTTAGGTAACTTTGGTAACTTGCAAATTTTGTGACACCTAAACCAATTTTAATACTAATTTCAGTGTGGTAACACTAGGTAACATTACAATCTAATATTTGGTGTCAGTAAGTCAGGTAAGGTACTATTTGAATAGTTGTTTTGCGTAGTGCCATATTCTGAAGAAATATTCGTCTCGTCTGAGAAGGGAACCTCGGGCGTACGACTCTATGTCGGCGTCCATATTGTTATCGCGAAGCCATGATGTAGTCGTTTGACTGAAGGAAGTTGGTTCTGTAGCCTCTGTTTGTTCACCCGGTTCTTCATCTGCATGCGAATCTAGGAAAAGTTGTAAGAAATTAGTACAATATAGTCGTTAAATAAATTTTAAATGTTGGGACATCATTACAACAGCACCATCTAGTTCCGTCGCAAGCTACTAGGCTTGTGCTACGGATACTCGATAGTTGATGAATATATCATATTACACATACATTTTTAAATACATACATATCATAAATTGCATTATATTATAAATATAAACACCCATGACTGGAGTACAAACATTCTTGCTCAACAAATGAATGCCTCCAGCGGGACTCGAACCCGCGACCACTGGCGCAGAAAGTAGTGTCACTACAAACTGACCCAAACGTTTCGTCAGTCGATACACTGTATAATTTAAATAATGCCTATGACAGTGTCTCAAT
Source organism: Boloria selene (assembly GCA_905231865.2). Lineage (NCBI taxonomy): Eukaryota > Metazoa > Arthropoda > Insecta > Lepidoptera > Nymphalidae > Boloria > Boloria selene. The sequence continues at coordinate 16,246,357 of HG993131.1, forward strand.
AAATCACGTACCCATGACATATATAAGTATAAAATACAATGTATACTAATATTACAAAGCTGAAGAGTTTGTTTGTTTGTTTGGTTGAACACGCTGATCTCAGGAACTACTGGTCCGAATTGAAAAATTCTTTTTGTGTTTTGATTTTCAGCCTTTAGGACGCGGGCAGGCCGCGGAAAAGGCTAGTATATTATATGAGTAAACATTATGTTATATCAAAATAACATTCACACATGAATGATTTTAGGATTAAGGCTGTTTAAATAAATTGTTTTAGATTCAAATCAACCACAATGTACTTGTCTATACGTATAATAAAATTCTGAGTCGAATCTGATATAAAAAAAAATCTTTTTTCTAAAATCTTAGCGAATTAGCTATTATTATTGATACAGAGACCAAATCTAAAGTTTTTGTCTATCTGTCTGTCTTTTTGTATGGGAATATATCACGAGAAAACCATGGCATATTTTGATGGATATGATGATAGGTAAGGAAAATAAATGATATTATATTTCATCTCTGAGAAGATTTCTCATTACTAATCGTTAAAACATGCCTAGGCACGAACCCGAACGGCGGTGAGTCTTACGATTAAATCAATTTGTTTACTCCATTATAAAATTATAAACCACTTAAAAAAGTAGGTTACTATAATTTGTTTGCTTTAAATCTAGTACAATTCAAGTGTAATAAAATCAGGTTAGAATTATTAATAGAAAATAATTGAATGATCACTTTAGTTTACAATTCAAGTTTTTTTTCATATTAAACAATCATTTTCCTAGTTATTTGCATTAATTGATTCAATGTCTTCATTACTATGGTAATATTGAAGTCAAACTTAGAAGATGATTTATTTTTATAAGATTTTTAGTTTTGGTTATTCTGACATTTTAAGTACATTAATTACTTATCCCAAATTAATTTTAAGCAAATGTGCGTTGTATATATTTCTAATTCCTCTTATAAATTGGTGACCTGAGTTCCGTTATCGACAAAATTGGTTAAGCCGTTTTGTAATTACGAGAGAGATAGGGTCCGACATACTTACTTATATACCTATGTACAAACATACATACCATCGACGCGGATAACTAGCTACAGTTCGCGTCACGTAAAAAGAACGCTGGAAGAAAGTGGTGGGGGGTGTGTTTGCGCATGGGTACATTCGCATACGAAATAACTAAGTATATCCTTTTATTTTTGAACTAGCCTTTCGCTCTCGACGTATTTTGGTTATTGGCAGGTACATTGAAAAATATATTATATAGAATGTAATTAAATAGAATTATATTAATTAAAAAAATATGTTTGATTCAGTGTAGAATGTTTAATTTACTTACAAAAAATATAATTAATTAATTTAACATATTTTTTAAAATCATTATCTGCATTATTATCAAACTCTCTCTTTATAAAATAATATACGTCAAAAATATTTTTTCTCTATTTTTTATAAAAAACCATTTCGTAATTAATAAATTTTGTGTGCGCGATGGTATTTTGAACTGACGAACCAATAGCGAGCCGGAAAGCATGCGGCGCGTGCCTCGACGTCCCGCAACCCGCGTCTTACCACCAAATTGGCCTATAAATCGCCTCTGCGCAACATGACAGCCAGCGTTCTTTTTACATGACGCGAATTATACCATCATACCTAATTTTACCAAATGTCATCAAAATCGCGAAAATAACTAAAAACAGTGGTTTTCTCGTGATGTGGATCTCGGACAGACAAAAAAGCTTTTGTATCGTTAATAATGGCTAAAGATTTAAAAAAAACCAATTATATTATATGTATAGAAGACATTACATCCTATTTAAAAAAACTGAATACCTACCATTCCCACTAGATTAGCATTTAAACTACTAAAAGAAAAAAAAAGAAAAAATGAACCCTAATTTAAAAATAAGACTCACCTTCACCCAGGATAACTTTGAAGGGTTCAACAGATTCCAATGGCTCGCTCAACCCTATCTCATTTCTTGCGTATATCCTTATCATGTATGTATGATTTTCGCTTAAATCCTTAATGTGGAATTTCAGGTCATCAACTTTGCCAACTTCCATCCACATCGTCTTGGTGACGTCACGGATAGCGATGTTGTATCCCAAAAGGGGAGCTCCCCCATCCCATTCGGGGGTTCCCCACGAAGTTAGGACTATATTACCAATTGTACGGATCTCTAATGGTCCAGTTGGCGGGGATGGTACAGCTGGAAAATATATGGAGTTTAAAACAAAACAATTTGCATTTTTATTAATTATTTTTCATTTAATTTATTTAGTTCCTTTTTTTATTACTGAATCTGAATCCAATATTATAAATCATTAATCGTAATGAATGGATAGCCTCTAGACGACAATTTTAAAGGAATTCTCATAATAATATCAAAAGTAAAAAAGTGCACGGTTGAAAAACGCCAAGTTACTTACTTGCATGTTTCGCTAGTTTAATAGATTCAGTCTGCGCTGGCAAACTGATACCTATTGCGTTCTCTGCAGATACTCTGAATACCAACTCATCTTTCTCCTTAATATTTTCCACGCAATGTTCGTAAACTGATCCTGTTACTGTAATAACCTTGGACCATTTTTTGCCTTTCACCGTCTTGTATTCGATTATGTAATCTTAAAATAAAAACAGTTAAAATTAACTATAAGCTTATAAATACAATAGGTAGTGAAATATTTTTGGATCGAGCTTAGCTGAATACTGTGCTCTAACTTTCTTTAAATAAAAACAATAATTTAAATTAGCCTAACAAGAAAAGAAAGCTAGAGAGACAAAGAGATAGAGATACAAAAACACTTTCATATTGAAAATAATAACAACAAATGGAAAAAAAATTTAAATCATAGTATTGAGTTGTACAATGTACATTTTAGAGTAGGAGTCCATCTTGCATTTCACTGAATTTGTATTAAAATTAAAAATCACTTACTCGTAATCACACTGCCACCGTTACTTTCCGGAGCTGCCCATTGCAAAGTCACGGATCGGGATGTCATTTCTTTGACAATAAATCTTTGAGGTCTTGAGGGTGGTGCTATAAATATAATAAAAAGTATAAAATGCATATAACTAAAAATGTATACTCAGTGTTATGTATGACTTTATTTCAGGCAAATAAAAAAAATATAGGTTTTGAGTTTATGCTTAGCAAAAAACACTTACACAAAGTCTTGCCAATGGTGATTTTCTCTTCGGATGTGTACGGCAAGCTAGTGCCAATTTCGTTCCTCGCGTAAATCCTAAACTGATAAGTGACATTTGTTGATAACTTGTCTATCTTTGCTTCCGTGTCCGTTACCGTCGCTACGTGCTTCCATTTCTTGCCATCTTGTTTTATTTCGACGGAGTAATCTAAAATTGCGGAACCACCGTTCTTCTCAGATGGGTACCAGGCTATGATAACTGATGTATCGTCTATGCCGTAGAAACTTAAAGGTCCTAAAGGTGGCGATGGTACGTCTAAAATTTATATAGTTTTTTAATATCAATATATTTTTTTAAAAAGAGCAATAATTGTTTAGTTTCTTATCATCATAACTGCCTTTCGATTGGGCTGAGCGAGAAATTACACAGCGCTACCTAGTTCCACGATAAGCTACGAGGCTTGTGTTACGGATATCAGAT